>CAMRHE010000457.1:360000-960000 GCA_947044405.1 Leptodactylus fallax
TATACCTGAGATACAACTGAGCTATATGTGAGATATACCTGAGATACAACTTAGCTATATGTGAGATATACCTGAGATACAACTGAGCTATATATAAGATATACCTGAGATACAACTGAGCTATATGGGAGATATACCTGAGATACAACTGAGCTATATGTGAGATATACCTGAGATACAACTGAGCTATATGTGAGAAATACCTGAGATACAACTGAGCTATATGTGAGATATACCTGAGATACAACTGAGCTATATGTGAGATATACCTGAGATACAACTGAGCTATATGGGAGATATACCTGAGATACAACTGAGCTATATGGGAGATATACCTGAGATACAACTGAGCTATATGTGAGATATACCTGAGATACAACTGAGCTATATATAAGATATACCTGAGATACAACTGAGCTATATGGGAGATATACCTGAGATACAACTGAGCTATATGTGAGATATACCTGAGATACAACTGAGCTATATGTGAGAAATACCTGAGATACAACTGAGCTATATGTGAGATATACCTGAGATACAACTGAGCTATATGTGAGATATACCTGAGATACAACTGAGCTATATGTCAGATATACCTGAGATACAACTGAGCTACATGTGAGATATACCTGAGATACAACTGAGCTATATGTGAGATAAACCTGAGATACAACTGAGCTATATGGGAGATATACCTGAGATACAGCTGAGCTATATGTGAGATATACCTGAGATACAACTGAGCTATATGGGAGATAAACCTGAGATACAACTGAGCTATATGGGAGATATACCTGAGATACAACTGAGCTATATGTGAGATATACCAGAGATACAACTGAGCTATATGTGAAATATACCTGAGATACAACTGAGCTATATGTGAGATATACCAGAGATACAACTGAGCTATATGTGAGATATACCTGAGATACAACTGAGCTATATGTGAGATAAACCTGAGATACAACTGAGCTATATGTGAGATATACCTGAGATACAACTGAGCTATATGTGAGATATACCTGAGATACAACTGACCTCTATATGTGAGATATACCTGAGATACAACTGAGCTACATGTGAGATATACCTGAGATACAACTGAGCTATATGGGAGATATACCTGAGATACAACTGAGCTATATGTGAGATATACCTGAGATACAACTGAGCTATATGTGAGATATACCTGAGATACAACTGAGCTATATGTGAGATATACCTGAGATACAACTGACCTATATGTGAGATATACCTGAGATACAACTGAGCTATATGTGAGATAAACCTGAGATACAACTGACCTATATGTGAGATATACCAGAGATACAACTGAGCTATATGTAAGATATACCTGAGATACAACTGAGCTATATGTGAGATATACCTGAGATACAACTGAGCTATATGGGAGATATACCTGAGATACAACTGAGCTATATGTGAGATATACCTGAGATACAACTGAGCTATATGTGAGATATACCTGAGATACAACTGAGCTACATGTGAGATATACCTGAGATACAACTGAGCTATATGGGAGATATACCTGAGATACAACTGAGCTATATGAGAGATATACCTGAGATACAACTGAGCTATATGTGAGATAAACCTGAGATACAACTGAGCTATATGTGAGATATACCTGAGATACAACTGAGCTATATGTGAGATAAACCTGAGATACAACTGAGCTATATGTGAGATATACCTGAGATACAACTGAGCTATATGTGAGATATACCTGAGATACAACTGAGCTATATGTGAGATATACCTGAGATACAACTGAGCTATATGGGAGATAAACCTGAGATACAACTGAGCTATATGTGAGATATACCTGAGATACAACTGAGATATATGGGAGATATACCAGAGATACAACTGAGCTATATATAAGATATACCTGAGATACAACTGAGATATATATAAGATATACCTGAGATACAGCTGAGCTATATGTGAGATCTAAGTGATTGGGTTTTTCTCCACCCCTGGATGCCATCTCTTCCCCTAACCTGTCATCTGGTCTGAATGTTAATATTTATTGACTCATATTTACTTTGAAGGTCTAATTCTTGGGATACCATTCCTGGTTTTCTTAGTTTTGGGATGATACATTCCTTATACTACTAAATTTGTACATTTCTTTACATGAACAATGGGTGCACATTATATATTTATGAAATGATATTTATTTGCTATTTATTACTTTTTTTTCTGATTCTGTAGTATCAGTTCCTGTATATTTAGATTATTTGATATTTTTAATTTACATGATTTATTTTGTACATAGACCATATAAGAGTTGGGGTCCGGGGGCGTGAATAGCCTACTGTGGCTCCGGCACCAGGGAGATCGACCTTTATTGTCGGTCAATCTTGTAGATTGTTTTTAGTTGATTTGATCCTTTTTGTCCTATAAGTATACGTTACTATATATTTTGATACATTTTGGATGTGCGTATTTTTACATGTTGCTCTTTCTATTAGAGATATTGTGTATTATAAGTGTATTATTATATATACAGTGCCTTGCGAAAGTATTCGGCCCCCTTGAACTTTTCAACCTTTTGCCACATTTCAGGCTTCAAACATAAAGATATAAAATTTTAATTTTTTGGTGAAGAATCAACAATTGGGACACAATTGTGAAGTGGAACGAAATTTATTGGTTATTTTAAACTTTTGTAAAAAATAAAAAACTGAAAAGTGGGGCGTGCCAAATTATTCGGCCCCTTTACTTTCAGTGCAGCAAACTCACTCCAGACTTTCAGTGAGGATCTCTGAATGATCCAATGTTGTCCTAAATGACTGATGATGATAAATATAATCCAGTGTGTGTAATCAAGTCTCCATATAAATGCACCTGCTCTGTGATAGTCTCAGGGTTCTGTTTAAAGCGCAGAGAGCATCATGAAGACCAAGGAACACACCAGGCAGGTCCGTGATACTGTTGTGGAGAAGTTTAAAGCCGGATTTGGATACAAAAAGATTTCCCAAACTTTAAACATCGCAAGGAGCACTGTGCAAGCGATCATATTGAAATGGAAGGAGTATCAGACCACTGCAAATCTACCAAGACCCGGCCGTCCCTCTAAACTTTCATCTCAAACAAGGAGAAGACTGATCAGAGATGCAGCCAAGAGGCCCATGATCACATTGTGGCTAAAATCGAACTTTTTGGCCACAATGCAAAACGATATGTTTGGCGTAAAAGCAACACAGCTCATCCCCCTGAACACACCATCCCCACTGTCACACATGGTGGTGGCAGCATCATGGTTTAGGCCTGCTTTTCTTCAGCAGGGACAAGGAAGATGGTTAAAATTGATGGGAAGATGGATGGAGCCAAATACAGGACCATTCTGGAAGAAAACCTGTTGGAGTCTGCAAAAGACCTGAGACTGGGACGGAGATTTATCTTCCAACAAGACAATGATCCCAAACATAAAGCAAAATCTACAATGGAATGGTTCACAAATAAACGTATCCAGGTGTTAGAATGGCCAAGTCAAAGTCCAGACCTGAATCCAATCGAGAATCTGTGGAAAGAGCTGAAAACTGCTGTTCACAAACGCTCTCCATCCAATCTCACTGAGCTCCAGCTGTTTTCCAAGGAAGAATGGGCAAGAATTTCAGTCTCTCCATGTGCAAAACTGATAGAGACATACCCCAAGTGACTTACAGCTGTAATCGCAGCAAAAGGTGGCGCTACAAAGTATTAACTTAAGGGGGCCGAATAATTTGGCACACCCCACTTTTCAGTTTTTTATTTTTTACAAAAGTTTAAAATATCCAATAAATTTCGTTCCACTTCGCAATTGTGTCCCACTTGTTGTTGATTCTTCACCAAAAAATTAAAATTTTATATCCTTATGTTTGAAGCCCGAAATGTGGCAAAAGGTTGAAAAGTTCAAGGGGGCCGAATACTTTCACAAGGCACTGTAATGGTGCCCATCCTTTTGTTATTTATTGCACAGATGTACCTGAAATACAACGGCGCTACTCCTAAGATTGGGTTCACACCTGCACGCGGTTTCTGCCTGGTACAGATCTATTAGTAATTGCCGGGTGAAAAATTTATCAGAGATGTGAACAAAGTGTAAGAGAAAGCTTATGAGAATGTCCCAACTTGCCTCAGGCAGCAGAATTTGGTTCTCCAGGTGAATCAAGTGAAGAAACAAGTTGTGTAGTCTGGGGCAAGTTGGGACACTCTCATACTTTTTATATTTTTCTGCCACTTTGAGTCCTACTATATACCTGAGCTACTAATGTGATAAACCCAACCACTGCTCAGATATACCACAGCAACTGCAGAGATACTGCTTAGATACATCTAACTACTGCTGAGGCTCCATGCACACTGGATGGCACACTGGATCCATACCAGAAAATCTGGTCGATATCTCCCTATGGTGGTGCTGAGATACACCAGATATACTGTCATACTGCTGAGATACACCTGATATACTGGTATACTGCTGAGATACACCTATGTACTCCTGTGATACATCTTAGTTATAGATGCACATACAACTATAAAGGAAAACCGACCATTTGATTATGACTATGCGGGCACCGGTTGCTGAGGGGGTATAGCTGGCATGTGGGAAGAATTACTGAGTGGGCACAACTACATTACGGTATGGACACAATTTCTGGCTGGCACTTAGATGTGGGTACATTTGCTGTGTGGGCACACATCTATAGGCATACATTATTTGGAACTACTTTGTATGCGCAGTTGTTTTTACATACAACTATATCAAAATAAGCAGAATCTTCTAGGACTAAGGGCTCGTTGACATGGCAGTGTGGTGGCCGCTGTGAGGGTTCCGCTCCCTTCCAGGTTCATGGGGCCTGAACGTACCATGGTATGCCTCTGGGTCGGTGAACATCTGATCTTTTCTCCTGTCTCCTGTACCATGGGAATGGTGTTACATGGCAGCCATTGTCATAGGTGGTCATTCATGTAGGGACATGTGTCCTCCGTAGCTAGAGCTAAGCTCTTTGGTGGCTCACCACCCCGGCCAACAAAGTTGTCCACCAAAATTGTACAAAAACTTACATTTTAGAAAATGAATCGGTCATGGATCTGAGTGGATTTTCACACATCTGCTTATCACTGAAGAGATCTGCCCTTGCGGACAGTGTTGGGGGGGTACTGTGGCTATTTATCATCGGCCCTATCATGCCACTTTCTGTTCAACATGTTCTATACTATACTGCGGCTAGTGCAACTACTGCTGACCCTACACAATTGGGCATCATCTCCTGCCTTATCCGCCCTGTTCTGTACTGTCCTACCACTGCTACCACCATCACACAGAAGGACATCATCTCCTGCCTTGTCCATCCTGTTCCTTACTGTCCTACCACTGCTACCACTATTGCTACCACCAGACAACCAGATATCTCTTCTGGCCTTATCTGTCTTGTTCTTTACTGCTTTTACTGGCATAATAAAGCGATTTAATAAAACAAGGCCATTGCTTTTTAAATTTCCAAACACTAATCCTTTCCTCTCCCCAAAGAGAGACAAGTCCTTGTAAGACCCTTCTCCCGATAGCACCGAGTGTATATTCACACCAACAGGCATCCGCCCTACAAGGGATCATTTGCGGACTTTTATTTTTAATTTTAAAAAGCATTAGAAAGCTATGAGGAGGTTAGATAGAGTCCTGGGAGTCAGAGGGATATACACAATTGTGCAAGGCAATTCACACTTTTTAGGAACGAATCAATTTGGACCTGAACCAGCCCAGCATGAAACGTATTTAGAAGGTTCGCTCATGTAATGGTAGTAAGGTTAGGTGGTGGTATACTGGTAATATGGAGGTGTGTTAAGTTGTATGATGTTATACTGGTCGTATGGCTATGTATGGGGTTATATGATGGTATACTTGTTGTGTATGGCTATGTATGGGGTTATATGGGGTACACTGGTTGTATGGTTGTGTATGAGGTTATATGATTGTATACTTGTGTATGGGTGTGTATGAGGTTATATGATGGTATACTGGTTGTGTATGGTTGTGTATGGGGTTATATGATTGTATACTTGTTGTGTATGGTTGTGTAAGAGGTTATATAATGGTATACTGGTCGCATGGCTATGTATGGGGTTATATGGGGTACACTGGTTGTATGGTTGTGTATGATTGTATAATTGGTGTGTATGGGTGTGTATGAGGTTATATGATGGTATACTGGTTGCATGGTTGTG
Source organism: Leptodactylus fallax (assembly GCA_947044405.1). NCBI lineage: Eukaryota > Metazoa > Chordata > Amphibia > Anura > Leptodactylidae > Leptodactylus > Leptodactylus fallax. The sequence goes on from CAMRHE010000457.1 coordinate 366,244, forward strand.
TATGAGGTTATAGGATTGTATACTTGTGTATGGGTGTGTATGAGGTTATATGATTGTATACTTGTTGTGTATGGGTGTGTATGAGGTTATATGATGGTATACTGGTTGTGTATGGGTGTGTATGAGGTTATATGATGGTATACTGGTTGTGTATGGGTGTGTATGAGGTTATATGATGGTATACTGGTTGTGTATGGGGTTATATGATTGTATACTTGTTGTGTATGGTTGTGTAAGAGGTTATATAATGGTATACTGGTCGCATGGCTATGTATGGGGTTATATGGGGTACACTGGTTGTATGGTTGTGTATGATTGTATAATTGGTGTGTATGGGTGTGTATGAGGTTATATGATGGTATACTGGTTGCATGGTTGTGTATGAGGTTACATGAGTATACAGGTTGTATGGTTGTGTATGGGGTTATATGATTGTATACTTGTGTTTGGTTGTGTATGAGGTTATATGATGGTATACTGGTTGTGTATGGTTGTGTATGAGGTTATATGATGTATACTGGTCGTATGGCTATGTATGGGGTTATATGATAGTATACTTGTTGTGTATGGCTATGTATGGGGTTATATGAGGTACATTGGTTGTATGGATGTGTATGAGGTTATATGATGGTATACTTGGTGTGTATGGGTGTGTATGAGGTTATATGATGGTATACTGGTTGTGTATGGTTGTGTATGGGGTTATATGATTGTATACTTGTTGTGTATGGTTGTGTAAGAGGTTATATAATGGTATACTGGTCACATGGCTATGTATGGGGTTATATGGGGTACACTGGTTGTATGGTTGTGTATGATTGTATAATTGGTGTGTATGGGTGTGTATGAGGTTATATGATGGTATACTGGTTGCATGGTTGTGTATGAGGTTACATGAGTATACAGGTTGTATGGTTGTGTATGGGGTTATATGATTGTATACTTGTGTTTGGTTGTGTATGAGGTTATATGATGGTATACTGGTTGTGTATGGTTGTGTATGAGGTTATATGATGTATACTGGTCGTATGGCTATGTATGGGGTTATATGATAGTATACTTGTTGTGTATGGCTATGTATGGGGTTATATGAGGTACATTGGTTGTATGGATGTGTATGAGGTTATATGATGGTATACTTGGTGTGTATGGGTGTGTATGAGGTTATATGATGGTATACTGGTTGTGTATGGTTGTGTATGGGGTTATATGATTGTATACTTGTTGTGTATGGTTGTGTAAGAGGTTATATAATGGTATACTGGTCGCATGGCTATGTATGGGGTTATATGGGGTACACTGGTTGTATGGTTGTGTATGATTGTATAATTGGTGTGTATGGGTGTGTATGAGGTTATATGATGGTATACTGGTTGCATGGTTGTGTATGAGGTTACATGAGTATACAGGTTGTATGGTTGTGTATGGGGTTATATGATTGTATACTTGTGTTTGGTTGTGTATGAGGTTATATGATGGTATACTGGTTGTGTATGGTTGTGTATGAGGTTATATGATGTATACTGGTCATATGGCTATGTATGGGGTTATATGATAGTATACTTGTTGTGTATGGCTATGTATGGGGTTATATGAGGTACATTGGTTGTATGGATGTGTATGAGGTTATATGATGGTATACTTGGTGTGTATGGGTGTGTATGATATTATATGATGGTATACTGGTTTTATGGTTGTGTATGAGGTTACATGGGGTATACAGGTTGTATGGTTGTGTATGGGGTTATATGATTGCATACTTGTGTTTGGTTGTGTATGAGGTTATATAATGGTATACTGGTCGTATGGCTATGTATGGGGTTATATGATGGTATACTTGTTGTGTTTGGTTGTGTATGAGGTTACATGGGGTATACTGGTTGTGTATGGTTGTGTATGATGTTATATGATGGTATACTTGTTGTGTATGGCTATGTATGGGGTTATATGATGGTATACTTGTGTATGGCTATGTATGGGGTTATATGGGGTACACTGATTGTATGGTTGTGTATGATTGTATACTTGTTGTGTATGGTTGTGTATGAGGTTACATGATGGTATACTTGTTGTGTACTGTTGTGTATGGGGTTATATGATTGTATACTTGTTGTGTTTGGTTGTGTATGAGGTTATATGATGGTATACTGGTTGTGTATGAGGTTATATGATGGTATACTTGTTGTGTATGGGTGTGTATGAGGTTATATGATGGTATACTGGTTGTGTATGGTTGTGTATAGGGTTATATGATGGTATACTTATTGTGTATGGCTATGTATGGGGTTATATGATTGTATACTTGTTGTGTATGGGTGTGTATGAGGTTATATGATGGTATACTGGTTGTATGGTTGTGTATGAGGTTATATGGGGTATACAGGTTGTATGGTCGTGTATGAGGTTATATGATGGTATACTTGTTGTGTATGAGGTTATATGATGGTATACTTGTGTATGGTTGTGTATGAGGTTACATGGGTGTACAATGGTTATATGGAGGTGCCCTTAATTATATTAGTTATAGGAGTATAAATGTGTACAGGACTGGCTATTCACTTGTCTCTATATAAGCTGATGTTACCGCAGTCCTGTTACACTTTATTGTTGTCTACTGTGGTTGTTGAACACGTCCGGGCCATTCATCAATAATAAATGCTGTCCAGGTTTTGCGACCAAACACTTTATATAATGTAACCTTAGTTTTTCACATAACTGCGGAGACTCTTCTTTGCTTCGAAGTCCTTTATGTCAGACACATTCGGGTTTTTCCTGCATGTACTGCGCATTTCAGCTCCCACCACGGCCTCTATCGACGTCTTATAATTGATCCTCCATCAATATGCAGACGTGTGTCGTAAATTACTCTCATGCCGCATAAGCCAGTAATATTTCAGTTTAATAGTTTATGGCAGACGACCGAACATTGACCTTAAAGGGCATCTCCATCTGGAATCTAAAATCCCCAATCTTTTTCTGATTTTCAACCATTAGAATGCCCACTTTTCTTCCGTTTGCTGTCGGTGTGTCCGTGACTTTCCATTAGTAAGTTATCGGAGGGTAAATAAAAGATGTAAACAATACAATGGGTCAGTGTGCTGTCCATGGGCTCTATTTTTGCCAGTGATAACCATCCCCTGCTGCCAGGTCCTAATATGTGTCAACCACAGGAGAAAACGGGTGCAATGACCGATGTAGCCAGATACCCCATGCCCTGAAAAGCTCATCCGCATCTGGATTAAAAGCTGAATTCTCGGCGCAAGATTACCCACGGTGACGCTAAAAAAGTATGTTCACTATAACCACCCCTAAACCAGAATATAACTGGTTAAGTAGCCATTTTGGTGTCGGTGGACTCCCTTAAAAGAATTAGGTGACACCTTCTATGGAAGTGGCGATGGTGGTCAATTTTGGAGACCTTACACCAAACCGGCCATGATGATTAACAACTCAGTGGATTATATAGTATATATAAATTTATTGGTTATTTTTTATTTCAGAATTTTTTGATTCCTTCAGGCTCAAAAATATCAAACATCTCATTGTTTTGTTTCTTATTGTCTCCATATGTGGTACAAGCATCAATGTTCTGCTTGGATAGCCTTGGCGTCCTACTTGCTTTTGTCCCGTCAACCCTACTTTTGGCCGATTTCTCTCTGCCTGAGTAGAGGCCGTAGGTCCTTGTTGAACATCCCAACTGAAGAAAGTGACCACAGAGGACACAAAGCATTTTATGGTACCCACTGGAATCTGTGGGTGACCTCTGTAAATCACAGACACACTGGGTCATCACTGATTCTTGGCTACCCCGTTGATCAGGGACCACATCGCTCATGGTATTTCAGTTACTCCATTGAAGTGAATAGGGAAACTGTAATACCACTTACAGCCACTATGGAATGTGACGGAATTTTCAAAGTGTGAGCACTGAAGGAGCCACAGCACAGGCGCTAGGGTTACAGGTCCTTCAGACAGTTGATCAGCGGGGGTGCTAAGAGTAAGCCATCAATTTTATCTGGCTCACAAAGCCCTTTACTAGACCTAGCAATGTAAAATGGTGAAGCGTATGGTATGAATTAAGGATAGGCTATCCTCTTGGCTGGAGGACTCCAAGCTCGGAGGCAGAATGGTCTCCCCAGGGCGGGCGTACAGTAAACAGATGAGCTATGACAGCGAGTACTAAATAAATAACTAATGAAAAATGCAGCCACTGAATATTTCATTGGGTAAATTCAATTTAGTAAAACTATTAAACAGAGATCAGATTATAAATAGACCCCGACATGATGGATTATTATAGAGGGCGCTGGAAAGGGTGGAAGTGGCTGAGTCCCCCCCATGTAAGTAGCAGCACCTGCAAAAAGGACCATCAGCTGTCCCATATTACAGCGAGATGTTCACATCCCCCACCGCCTCCCTGTAAGCCCTGGGGTCTGTTTTACGACAATTCACAGTCTGACAATTGATATCTAACAGCGGGATTTTATTATTACAACCCTCCTGCTGCCGGCTGAAAACCTACAAACCTATCATCCATATAGAAGAAATGAGATTTATCTACTAGGGTGTAAAACAAGGAGCAATAAGGTGTAAGATTAGTCTGTGTATTATCTACGTATCTATCTCATATCTATCTATCTATCTATCTATCTATCTATCTATCTATCTATCTATCTATCTATCTATCTCATATCTATCTATCTATCTATCTATCTATCTAATATCTATCTATCTATCTATATCTCATATCATGTCTATCTATCTATCTATCTATCTATCTATCTATCTATCTATATCTACTGTATCTCATAGCTATCTAAATGACAAAAAGTCACACAGCACCTCCATAGTAAAATAAACGTACACGAGTGTACACTATGGCTACAATACAAACAAACACAAACATTGTAGCAGCGCTCTGTAGAGGGCACTAACACATGTGCAGTTAGTATAAAAGTGTATACCTCCATTACTGCTGTAAGCATTACCTGTGTATATAAATGTGAGTTTCTTTGATCAAGTTGTGAGAGCCCATCTATCCCAAGGTGACCTTCTTTATATGGGAACCAACACTATATAGACATTCTCTCTTGGGTCTGGATTTTGGCCTACAAAGTGAAGTCAGGGCAAGTATTATTCTGGTCTTGTCCGGCTGTGGATAGATATTTCAGTCATCTTGGGTTTGACTGACTTGTTCCAGTATATCTGGTTTGCCTGGGGACCACTGATGTAGTCAGATGTCTCCATCTGTATATCTATACGGGTATATTAAATTCATCTTCTCTTTGTTCACCAGGAATCTAGGAAAGTCTGGATTACGTGTCTCCTGTCTTGGATTAGGTAAGAGTGTGCGGATAGCTTACGTTTTAGCAATACACCACTTGGCCAACATTGACAATTTTAGCAGGTTTTGATGACTATCTAATGTGTATGGGATAAGAAGGATCAGGCAAGTTGGATTTCAAGAAGAGTGATAAGACTATCGAACTCAGAATGTGGTGGTGGTGGAGTCATTGTACAGGTCCAAGAAGGCCTTGGAGGTCTGAGAAGGCCCTGGAGGTCCACCCTGAACGAAAACATATGAGAGGTTATAGGTATTAGATTTTTTGAAGATGAGAGGGTTTTATGGGAAGGAATTTTTTTCCCCTGACGTGGAGCAATTGGCATCAGCCTCATGAGGTTTTTTGTTGGGTTATAATTTGGACTTGGTGGACCTGTGTCTTCATCCAACCTCATCTACTATGTTACTATGTCCAATCTTCAAGTCGCTGCCAGAGTTGTCTAGTAGCTGTCTATTTCCCTCTCCCGACTGACAACATATAGACCCTCGGGCAATCTGAGCTTGCATATGTATATGGGGGAGAAGGTCAGGAGAAATATCTGTTTGGCCGCCAGCTATGTAAGGTGTATACCGTCCATCCTCTCCGAACCACACGGTCCATACAATAGATGTGTACAATAGATACATTAAAAATAATAACTCTCGCAGTAAGGGACAATTGTCATGTGAAGCTATGTGAGACGTCATCTTCTGTCCTACAAACACTCTTCACAATGACGTTCACCAGTGTAATGTAAAACCTGAGGATGAATATTGGCGCCTGAGGACTCAACAACTCGCTCCATAGAGATTTATTATTTCTGTTTTGCTGACTACTATATTTTATGGCCAAGCATAAGCAATGCGGATCAGTGGCCGCGGTGCATGATTGATGGGATTCTCGGTGAGGTGGAGACCCCTCCCCGTCAGCAAAGAACATTGGTTTATTTAATTTGAACATCTCAAGAAGGCCAATTCTAATTTGTTATGGTTATTATGGTCGCACTACTACTGACCAACCTGTGTCCTCGCCGCTCCACTACTTCAATGTCATTTTCTAGAATGTACTGTAATTTGTCAGACCTCATTAGGTTCCTATACCTGACATCTGGTTGGGAAAAAAAACTGCGCACGATAGTGCTGAGTTTGTCGTTACGCAACATCAGATCTTGTTTTGCCTCCAGATGTTAAAATTTCAGTCGTGGACAGTTGTGTTTGAGCTGAGATACATGTTCCATGTGAGGACCAAATGTTCCGCCCTGCCGGTGGCTTGTCTTAACTGAACCTACCACATTAGGACCCCGATTCTCCCCCATTGGGAGGCAGAGATCAGAGCATGACGCTGAAAAAATAAGTGTCCTGCTTGATCTTGCCATGTATTCCATGTCTGATTTAGTTGCAGAGTCCGTGGTGCAACAATCCCTATTGGCCCATTTTTCGCCACGGGGATCCAGGGGGCAGAAAATGAAGAGGAATCTGAGACGGGTGTCCACGTCAAATTACTCTTCATTTACTGAAATATGAATGGACCCTTATAGCAATCTATCATGCTGTGAATTCCAGCCATGTCATGGGTTTTACTGTCCCATACTTAAAGGGGTTATCCGGTTTTTAAGATTGATGGCCCATATTCAGGATAGGCCATCAATATTAGATCTGTGAGGGTCTGACACCCAGGACCCCTGCAGATCACCGGTACCGAGGCATAGAAGTCTATGGGGCAGCACTTTAGTACCTACAATTGCCACTCTCCCACGCTGCCTCAGTACTGGTGATCTGCTGGGATCGTGGGTGTTGGACCCCCACCTGAGGATAGGACATCAATCTCAGAAACCGGATAACCCCTTTGTAGAGGACCTTTCTTCACCTCCATCAATTTCCAGATCTTTTAATAGGCTCCTCTCCACCAATTATGGTGCAGTTAGAATTTTTTCTCTAGTCCCCACCATTCCTGAGCAATCAGTACAGATAGTTTTGATGTCTGATATGCTAACTAGACTTCTTAATGTAAAGTGGGTGGTGTCAGTGTTGGTGTGACCTAGATCTCTTACACATTATGCTTTTGAATGGAGCTCCACCCACTTGACATTAGGGAGTCTAGTTAGCATATCAGGCATCAAAACTAACTACACTTATTGTTTGGGGGCTAGAGATAAAATTCCAACTGTGTCAGAATCAGTGACCTATCATAGTTTGAAAAAAATCGGAGTTGGTGGAGGTGGTCAAAGGTCCTCATTAAATATGCTGTGAGTACAGGACAGTAGACCCGTGCTCGGGTTAGAAATGACATCATTATAGATCACTATAATGTAGTGGGTTCGGTTCAGCTGAGCAGCGGGAAACGCAGTCATCATTTTCTGCCTAAAAACAAGTTTCAAGGTTTTTCCATGTCAAGGTGAAATGTGGAGCAGTAGTTACTTGGTGGAAAATGGCACAATAGGCAGATAAATACATCTTTGATTTGAGCTGCCTGTATACAGATTGATATCTAAGCTACTATGAACCCCATATATGCTATCCTGTTTACGTTATTTACAATTTTGACCGGCACCGTATGTTCACTAACCACCCCTCTCGCCCTCCATCTACAGGGACCTGGGTAACATTTGGATCTCAGATTTCAGATGAGGTAAGGAAAGCAGCTGGAGTGGGAGGTGACGGAGAAAGATGGATAGGTCAGCACCAGGAGGGGGATGGGGCAGGTGCGAGACATATGGATGGGACTAGAAAACAAAGGATGAGGTTGCTGACCCTGCCTGTTTTATTTTCCACCAGGTTGCAGAAAATATCATGACTGTTGCCTATGAACACGGGGTCAATCTGTTTGACACTGCTGAGGTGTACGCGGCCGGCAGGTGAGAAGAGGCTCTAGAGCTATCGGAGGCAAATTAATACATAGTGACTGATGAGAAATTTAGGGGGCCACCAACCCTACAGTCTAGAGGATTAGAGATGTATCCGGAGGTTCTCATTAGAAGAGATATGAGATATAAAGTGTTTCCAAGGGTTGAAGAGAATTTTTGGGAAGTTTCTACCTCTGAAGACCTCCACAGTCTCTCTAGCCTGAAATAGTTACATTCTACTGCCCAGCAAGGGAGGAAAGAGAAAAGGTTTCGGCTCTCTGTAATACAAGGGCTACACGGAGACATGGGTTGCCCAACAAAAAGTTGGGTTACTTTATGTGACTTGTCTGCAACATACTATTGCGCAACGATTTGGAGCTAAGGCTAGGATTACAAGGCAACTTTGGCCATGTCTCCGGTCGCACGACCAAAGATTTCCATGTTGCCCTGTGACTTCTTCATTGATGTAAGGGAATGGTGTCACATTGTAACCCTGAGGGCCTGTGACTGTGACTTCTAGTCACAAAAAGGTGAGCACTGCTGGATTTTTTTGGGACTCCGGTCACTTACAGTCGAAGGGTGACACGGAGTCGAAGGGCGACACGGAGTCGAAGGGAGACATGGCCAAAGTCACCAGGTTACCCTTGCCTTAGTCCCAAATCACAATCACATAAAGCGACAGACTGACCCATCAGAGAACCAGAGGATCCTCTGGTGGGCCCAGGTTGTAACACAATAATGATCTAGCAGAAGACACCCAGATTTGAAAGGTACTATGGCCTATTTCTTAGGCGACGTTGGAAGATGGATCTCCAGAATAATTTTATCTGGTGGAACCAACAAACGCAAACTGTATGTAGTGGAATGTAAATGCAACCAATAACTGGGCAATGATCATCAGTGGAATATCCATTCCTGATCATTGCCCGCTTGGTCGGCCGATGTAAGAACAACCTAAGTTTCCGCGGACCTGAAGAATGGAAAGCAGAATGTTAGCGTGAACCTAGCGTAAATATTCTTTGGGTGGTTGCAATTTCCCTTCCCCTTTTTCCCAATAAAGCGGAGCAGGGACTTTCTACTAGACCCTACCTTGTCTAAGTTCTGGGCCAGCCGAATTAATGATTGTGAAAAGTAGCTGCTGATGAAGATGTATGTATCCCGGCCAGACACTCTTGCCAAGTTGTTTTGAGGCCAGGAACGTCTCAGATTCCTAAATTGAATTTTATGCGTATGAGCGGCTTAATATTAAATGATGACCTGGGTTCTGGCGATTCCCGTTTAATCAGCTCATTGCTACTGAATAGCCAGTTACCCGTAGAAATTTTTTTAATGCTGCATCACTAACTCTTCAAGGAATTAGTACTGTATGTAGACGTGGGTCAAGGAACAGAAGCGAGAAGGTCAGTGTGAGAGGAGCTTCACCGATCGGCTTCGAAATAAGCTCAATTTTACCGCATAGCTGACATGATCTTTCCTTTAAAGAAGCTGCTCTATAAATGTCTTATGAATGGCCTCTATGGAGCTTAGATAGCTTAGACTACCATGAAACAGATCTGCTCTGTAAGTCATTGGTTCCTTAGAATAAGATGCGTATGGCCACTTTCATCACTACTACCAAAAACAAAGATCAAGGACAAGTAGCCTTCCCTAGCCAAAGCTTAGGTTGACACTTCAGATATGGAGACCAAGATTTTATGGGATGGGATTTGGGGAACAATCACACAGTAGAAGTCATTTGCTTGGGCATGTCCACTATCCTAAAATGAGTAAGAAGTCTGGTGGCTTTGGTCTGTGGTGGACATCATGGTGTGACTTTCTATGTAGCGAAGACCAAGCTGGACTCCAGTGTTTTATCACTAAAGTGAAGCCCATAAAGTCTCGACTACGTTGACATTTCTGCTGTACCATGTAAATAACATGTAATACTACATGTGTGGTCATGAAGCTCAAAGCCACATGTACACACGTGGACAAAATTGTTGATACCCCTCGTTTAATGAAAGAAAAACCCACAATGGTCACAGAAATAACTTTAATTTGACAAAAGTAATAATATATAAAAATTCCATGAAAATGAACAAATGAAAGTCAGACATTGCTTTCCAACCAGGCTTCAACAGAATTTTTTAAAAAAGAAAACTCATAAAACAGGCCTGGACAGAAATGATGGTTCCATTAACTTAATATTTTGTTACACAACCTTTTGACGCAATCACTGCAATCATACGATTTTGGCCACTCCTCATGAGCAAACTGCTCCAGTTGTCTCGGGTGTGAAGGGTGCCTTTTCCAGACGGCATGTTTCAGCTCCTTCCAAAGATGCTCAATAGGATTTAGGTCAGGGCTCATAGAAGGCCACTTCAGAATAGTCCAATGTTTTCCTCTTAGCCATTCTTGGGTGTTTTTAGCTGTGTGTTTTGGGTCATTATCCTGTTTCAAGACCCATGACCTGCGACTGAGACCAAGCTTTCTGACACTGGGCAGCACATTTCTCTCTAGAATCCCTTGATAGTCTTGAGATTTCATTTTACCCTGCACAGATTCAAGAAACCCTGTGCCGGATGCAGCAAAGCAGCCCCAGAACATAACAGAGCCTCCTCCATATCTCACAGTAGGGACAGTGTTCTTTTCAAGATATGCTTCATTTTTACGTCTGTGAACATAGAGCTGATGTGCCTTGCCAAAAATTTTGATTTTTGTCTCATCTGTCCATAGGATATTCTCTCAGAAGCTTTGTGGCTTGTCAACATGTAGTTTGGCAAATTCCAGTCCGTCAGATTCAACTTATTTCTGTGACCGTTGTGGGTTTTTCTTTCATTAAACGAGGGAAAACAATAATTTTGTCCACGTGTGTATAAGCCACAGGACACCCAACATGTGGGCAATAGTTGTAGTAGTCTTATCTTAATGGATATGATTATTTTTTGAAATAACAACGTAATCTCTGGTGTCCGAACAGGGCAGAGAAGACTCTGGGAAATATTCTTAAGAAGAAGGAATGGAGGTAAGTAGTCATATATAATACAAAGAGATCTGTCTATTATCTATCTATCTATCTATCTATCTATCTATCTATCTATCTATTATCTATCTATCTATCTACATATATAATCTATCTATTATCTATATCTATCTATCTATCTATCTATCTATCTGTTATCTATATCTATTGATCTATCTATCTATTTTAATATATTTATTTTATATTCTTTTTTAGACGTTCCAGTTATGTGGTTACAACCAAAATCTATTGGGGTGGCCAGTAAGTGTCACACATATCATACCAGACAATACAGATTTGTGTGAATATCCTTTTCGGACTGTAGCTGAGGGTTTTTAAAACCAAGAGACCCATAGGTGCTGCTCCATTGTCTACAATGTCCTGCTTACATGTTATGCGGTTAAACTGACTTCAAAAGGCTATGTACACCTCTAGGGCCATTTTTTTAAATGACTGATTTACATGTATTTTGGGGTATAAAACACTTTTATATTCAGTTTAAATTTTGCTTTGTTGGGTTTTTGCAGCTACTATGTTTTACACTACACAGACAGCAAATCCAGTCTGAAGACTTGTTTCTCTGATCTCACCTGTTATACCTGTGTTCTTTTCACCCCAAAATACATGTAGACCTCTAATAAAAAAAAAAAATGGACCCTTCAATCCACAAACATAAGAGTTGACTTCATGATCAAGTGAAATGTAAGTATTCTGTGAGCCCCATAGATAATGTACTCAGCTTTGCTCATAAATACATTATAATCCCATCTAGGCCACTAGGATATTTTCACCACTGCAAGAGAAATCAATGGAAAGATCCAACTTCAATGGTTCTGTATCATACATGGTCACTAAAAGCCGTAGAGGTGTGGAGATTCAGATACAGAAACCTCCGACCAATAGCCACTCCCAGGAGGACTTCCTTAAGTACAAAGAGGCAGTTCTCACATTCAAGAATGCACTCACCTCTGCAAAGCAGGTCTGCTTCTCCAAACTAATATCTGCCCTATCCCGCAACCCCAAACAGCTATTCACTACCTTCATCTCCCTTCTCCGTCCTCCTGCGCCCCCTCTGACATCACTTATCACAGCTGATGACTTTGTTTCTTATTTCAAAAGCAAAATGGACACCATCAGAGACAGTCTCACCCTACACCCCCAACAACCACTCTATCCAACTGCTCGGTGCTCTTCTTTTTTAACCTGTTTCTCCACCGTCACTGATGAAAAACTCTTCACCCTAATCTCTAAATCCCACCTCACTTCCTGTGCGCTTGACCCGATCCAGTCACATCTCATCCCCAAACTCTCTGAAGTCATTACTCCTGCCCTAACGCATCTCTTCAACCTATCCCTAACCAATGGATCCTTCCCTTCCGCCCTCAAACATGCTACCGTCACACCTAAACTTAAGAAACCCTCCCTTGACCCATCCTCTCCAGCCAACTATCGCCCCATCTCACTGCTCCCGTGCACCTCGAAACAGCTGGAGCAACACGTCCACTCCGAACTGTCCTCCTATCTCTCGTCCAATATGCTCTTTGACAGACTACAGTCAGACTTCAGACCCCATCACTCCACAGAAACTGCACTAACCAAAGTCACTAATGACCTTCTAACTGCCAAATCCAAACGTCACTACCCTGTCCTCCTCCTACTCGACCTCTCCTCTGTCTTTGACACAGTCAACCATTCCCTCCTGTTACATACGCTCTCATCCCTTGGCATCTCAGACCTGTCCATTTCCTGGATCTCCTCATACCTCACCAACCGCACATTCAGTGTCTCCCACTCAAACACCACCTTCCCGCCACACCCGCTTTCTGTAGGTGTCCCCATTTTCCGTCTTAGGACCCCTCCTGTTCTCCATCTACACCCTAGGCCTTGGCCAACTCATAGAATCCCATGGTTTGCATTACCATTGCTATGCTGACGACACCCAAATATATATCTCTGGACCAGACATTACCTCTCTGTTGACCAGAGTCCCAGAATGTCTAGCAGCCGTAGCCTCCTTTCTCTCCTCCCGCTTTCTCAAACTCAACATGGAGAAAACGGAGATCATAATCTTCACCCGTCCTCGCACGGCCCCCCTACCTGACCCATCTATTAAAGTCAGTGGAACCACACTCACCCCAGTCCCATGGGTCCGCTGCCTTGGGATAACCTTAGACTCTGACCTATTCTTCAAGCCGCATATTCAAACCCTCAACACCTCCTGCCGCCTCCAACTCAAGAACATCCATGGAATCTGCTCCTTCCTCACCCCTGAAACTACAAAGATGCTAGTCCACGCCCTCATAATCCCCCACCTAGACTACTGTAACACCCTTCTCCATGGCCTCCCAGCAAACACCCTCGCCCCCCCCTCCAGTCCACCTTAAACTGTGCTGCTCGCCTAATACACCTCTCCCCCCGTTCTTCATCGGCCGCTCCCCTCTGCCAATCCCTTCACTGGCTACCCATTCGCATAGAGTTCAAATTACTAATGCTGACATACAAAGCCATCCACAACCTGTCCCCTCCATATATCTCTGACCTAATCTCCCGCTACCTGCCCGCACGTTACTTCCGATCCTCCAAAGATCTCCTACTCCGCTCTGCTCTTATCCGCTCTTCACACAAACGTCTCCAAGACTTCTCCCAGGCATCCCCCATACTCTGGAACTCATTACCAAGACACATAAGACTGTCCCCCACCCTCACAAGCTTCAAGAAGGACCTGAAGACTCACCTATTCAGGAAGGCCTACAACCCCCAATAACACTACTGTCACCACAGCACCATCTGTACAGCCTCTACCCCCACCTTCTGTCTCTATCCCTCTTCCCTCATAGATTGTAAGCCCTTGTGGGCAGGGCCCTCTATCCCACTGTGCCAGTTGGTCACTGTTAGTATTATATCTGTTTTGTATATCTTGTGTACTGTATGTAAATCCTCAAATGTAAAGCACCATGGAATTAATATAATAATGTAAAGCACCATGGAATTAATGGTGCTATAATAATAAACAATATTATTATTATTATTATTATTATTATTATTATTATTATTAGTCAACGAGTTCCGTTAGATTATCTGTATTATTATATAGTACTTGATGCTCAGAATGCAGTTTTTTTCTAGAAATAACACAGTTTTCTCCCTGTCTCTGTCATCTCTTCTTTGTAGAGCAGAAACTGAAAGAGGATTGTCCCGAAAGCATATTATTGAAGGTGAGTATATGGCATATCAGATTCATTCAACTCCATGTTACTTCAATTACATAGGAGCAGTATTATAATAGTTATATTCTTGTACACAGGGGCAGTATTATAGTAGTTATATTCTTGTACATAGGAGCAGTATTATAGTAGTTATATTCTTGTACATAGGAGCAGTATTATAGTAGTTATATTCTTGTACATAGGGGGCAGTATTATAGTAGTTATATTCTTGTACATAGGGGCAGTATTATAGTAGTTATATTCTTGTACATAGGGGCTGTATTATAGTAGTTATATTCTTGTACATAGGAGCAGTATTATAGTAGTTATATTCTTGTACATAGGAGCAGTATTATAGTAGTTATATTCTTGTACATAGGGGGCAGTATTATAATAGTTATATTCTTGTACATAGGAGCAGTATTATAGTAGTTATATTCTTGTACATAGGAGTAGTATTATAGTAGTTATATTCTTGTACATAGGGGGTAGTATTATAGTAGTTATATTCTTGTACATAGGGGCTGTATTATAGTAGTTATATTCTTGTACATAGGAGCAGTATTATAGTAGTTATATTCTTGTACATAGGAGCAGTATTATAGTAGTTATATTCTTGTACATAGGATCAGTATTATAGTAGTTATATTCTTGTACATAGGGGCTGTATTATAGTAGTTATATTCTTGTACATAGGAGGTAGTATTATAGTAGTTATATTCTTGTACATAGGAGGTAGTATTATAGTAGTTATATTCTTGTACATAAGAGCAGTATTATAGTAGTTATATTCTTGTACATAGGAGGTAGTATTATAGTAGTTATATTCTTGTACATAAGAGCAGTATTATAGTAGTTATATTCTTGTACATAGGAGCAGTATTATAGTAGTTATATTCTTGTACATAGGAGGTAGTATTATAGTAGTTATATACTTGTACATAGGGAGCAGTATTATAGTAGTTATATTCTTGTACATAGGGGGCAGTATTATAGTAGTTATATTCTTGTACATAGGAGTAGTATTATAGTAGTTATATTCTTGTACATAGGAGCAGTATTATAGTAGATATATTCTTTTACATAGGAGCAGTATTATAGTAGTTATATTCTTTTACATAGGAGCAGTATTATAGTAGTTATATTCTTGTACATAGGGGGCAGTATTATAGTAGTTATATTCTTGTACATAGGAGCAGTATTATAGTAGTTATATTCTTGTACATAGGAGCAGTGAAGACAATCTGTGCTCTTCCGGAGGCATAACAGCAGGGATATTTGGAATATAAAGCAAACTATTTAATAAAACTCATTGAATACATCAAAAGTCAGCATACAGTTCAGAGAAAAAGTAAGGGAACCTCTTTTTTAAAGGAGCAGGACATGCCATAAATATCTGATAGATATAGGTCCTACCTCTGGGGACCCACATCTATCTAGAGGATAGAACCAGCATCTAATGCAGTGGTCCCCAACCTTTTCTGCTCCATGGCCCGGGGGGGGGGCATTGAGCAGGGGGCAGGGTGAGCGGTTTAGGGGCAGGGCTTTGATCATATGGGGGCGGGGTTATACACCAAACAGCACTGTAGACCGGGGGGTGCTGGCGGGACCTCAGTGTACAGAGCTGTAGACCAGGTCCCTGCCAGGAGCTATGCCAGGAGCCACAATACTGTGGCCAGATCGCCGACCAGCCCCACCGCAGCCCACATAATGTGCTCGGAGCCGTGTCTACTGAGGCCAGCCTGCTGCCCCACGGGCTGGCAAAAGACCCCCAACGGCTCGGTCCTGGTCTGCGGATCGGTGGTCGGGGGACCTCTGATCTAATGGGTCTAATGGCAGCTAATGGGTACATATACACCATGTGTAATGGACTGTGGGCTGTGCACCCACCACAGCACCTAACCAGTTTGATTTTGGGCCACTCCCAAGGGTGTTGTCTACGTAGCCTCCCTGGTATTCACCCTTTATCCCCTGAATGGGAATATGGACAATAGTGTGGGGAGACTACCTCTCTGAATGGTCCAGATATAGGTGGCAGCTGGCCAAGAGTAGTCAAGTACAGGCCGAGTTTGTGGGAAGGTGGACACTGTTCAGAGTCATAAACAGGCTGAAGGTCAGGGTGGGCAGCAAAGGTTGAGAAGTCAAAGACGAGCCAAGGTCAGTAACAGAAATAAGGAAGATCAGAATGAGCAGACAGATAGTCAGGGAACAGGCCAAAGGGTGATACACAGGTAAACCATCAGAATGCAGGACAAACCAGCAGATAATCTTGAAGGAACAAGCCAAGCTGTGAACTTATATTGTTCAGGTGCCAGGGGCACAGTGGAGCAATTGTTTGGCAACACTGTTAAGCAGGTGAAGGTTAGTGTGTGTGCCCTGGCCCTTTGAGAATCAGTAAAGAAGCGTGTGTCCCACAGGAGACGGAAAGAGAGGAAAAAGATGGAATAGGCAAGCAAGGAGGATACAGGTGGGGGACAGAAATACACTGGCATTTGTGGCCACTGGGAGGTATGGTATGCTGAATGGCACAGAATGCCAAAACTCAATGGGTATGCTCCAGGACAGTGACCTAGCAGTGACACCTGCTGCAAGTGTTACACCATGGGTCAATTTTCCTTCCCTTATGACATTTCAAGAGGACCTATAACATTGGAGGGAATACGTAACTTGGTACCTTCTTAAATTCTCATAACAAAAGGTTCATAACGCTCAACCCTCTGAGGTGTGGTTGGAGGCTTCAAACTAGAAATCGTTCATAAAATGATTCTACACATCAATGGTAGCCAAGGCTTGATGCCTAAAGCTATTAGTGGCCTTTGAGAACCCTCTTATGGGGCAGAATGTTGCTATATCCTCCCTTATATGCCAGGACCTATATGTGACTTTAAACTTTGCACCCCTCTCTAGATACGCCTCTGAGTAGAGTTGTATGAACCTCGTGAAATTCATTTTGAGATTCATATTCTCGAGTCTCACACAACAGTTGCGTTTTTTACCAAACTTGTCCTGTCTGAACCAAAAGTTCTTTTACTATACACCGGGGTTTCTTTAGACCAAAAAGTATAATAAGCAGAAGCTCAAGGGAGGTGCGGTAAAATAATAAACACTGATACTCACCTTCCCTCACCTCTCCTGGATTGCCTCATTGCACCTTGTGCTCCCTTGGGGTCCTCTTCTGGCTGCTTCCAGTCTCCTGGGTGACGTCATTGGCCCCAGGGGACTGCTGACGTCATTGATTAGGCCTCAGTGGTCAAGTGGAGCATGCTGACATCATGACGCTTGCGTCAAAGCATCCCATGTAACTGCTGAGGTCCATTCACCCTGGGGACCACAAGTGGACAGCTATGGAGTGATGGACACTGCAAGGGAGTCCAGGAGAAGTTGAGGAACATAAGTATCAGTGTATATTATTTTACCGCCTCTCCCATAATCCTCGACTTATTATACACTGCATTCAGAAGGGACCCCAGAGTGGTTCCTGGGTGGAGAACCCCAAGTAACTCAGGTATGGCCGAAATCCATGATTTTTGGAAAATTCGCAACGACCCCAAACTGGTTCACTCATCTCTACTCTGAGATTAAACTCTACTGAGATCAATCAAGGTACAAAAACAACTGCATTGCTGGTGGCATTCTACAAAAATCTCGGTCATTGTCCATTAAATTTCAGAAATGGTAGATACCCAACTACAGTAATATCTCATATGTCTTAATGGCAGCTTAGAAGACCTCTAAAAGTGGAAGAGACAGCTCTAGAAGTTAGATAGGGATATTTTTTAACCTTCAAATTTGCCCACATCCTTAAATATGTTGCATTCTGTAGGACAATCCCTTAGCGAAAATTCACACATCTGCTTCTATTTTTGAACTTGAAAAAAAAAATTAGATTTGCATCTTCATCAGGGATCAGTCAGATCTGCGTCTTTTGTTGTGTTGAAAAGTGTTCCCTTTTATGTTACAACCCAAGATATCCATAGGAAATGAGTCTGGAGAATATGAATGATATGAATGATGGAGGGGGTGGAGGTAACTGCTTTCTTAGGTCTCTCCTGGATTCCCATCTTGACCTTCTTCTACAGTACCTGATGTCTCATTTAAGCAGGGGGGGGTTGTCCTTTTGGGATTCTTTCTTTTTAGCTCCAGTCTTGACGACAAAGGAATCTATAATTGTATACTGATGAGCCTTCTATTATATTGTATTAACAAGAAGGACAGCTGCCTTCTATTTCCCCATTTGAGATTACTTTTTCTATCGTGTTCTTCTAAACATCTTTGATTGATCTTTGCTGCCCACCAGGTCTCCGGGGGTCTCTAGAACGGCTACAGCTGGAATATGTCGATATTGTATTTGCGAATCGTATGGATGCCAATAGCCCAATGGAAGGTACAGTCATCTTTCTCCTACCTCCTCCCTTCTTCTGTCATTTAGTCGTACTTCATAGTCATCTATATTTATTGGTTACAGTTGGGAGATTTTTTTAGGATCAATAATTTTTGAGATATCATATTGGAATATTTTGAGCAGCCCAGGGCATAACAGGCAATGTACCGATAGTAAAACCAGGAATGGAGACACGTCCACCATGAGCAACGTCAATGGCAAGATGAAAAAATAGAAGGTCATGAATATTGTCCTCTTCACTTGACGTCCAACTCTTAATCCTTCCCTTTATTGGTTTTTTAGAGATCTATATTCTGTTAACCATTTCCTTTCCACTTATCCTTCCTCCATCATCCACAGTTATCTATTACCCACCGACGCAGGCTCCAGCACCCCACCTCTGTAGGCAGCCCTACTGTAACGGCACTGACATTACACCGCTCGAGGTGCTAGTCTGCCCAAGGGGGTGAAAGGGACAGCCAACTCTTCGCAACATCAACCAAAAATAGTTCTAAAGAAAACATCTTTGCAGGGGTTAAACAGTACGCAGGTAATAGATTCTATAGACAGAGTTGGAGTGTCAACCCTGCAGAGACATCTAGCAGTGTTCGAGTTCTCAGAGGGGTTGTTGCTCAGCTCATACAGACCCTGCCATTCCAGGTTTCTGCTCTTGCATGTTCTAATAGCTGTTGGGAAAAGACCAGGTATACACAGACGGGTAAATCGCCCTGTAATAAAGCCATTTGTGCCCGCACAGTGAAGATGGGTTGTACATCCTCAGCTTCACTGAAGAACTGCGCAGGCGCCGGGAGCACCAGAGAGGAGTCCGATGAGGCTCATCTCTAGGTAAGTATAAAGGTTTATTTTTTTTAATTGAGGGCACAGATGGATTTAAAACAGGGAGATTTGGGAAACTAAACCCCCGGTCTATAAGGACATGTGTGAGGTTTAGTGTCCCAAATCGACCTGATGGGTTCTCTTTAAAGAGGACCTTTCACCATCTCCTTCAACCTCATTTCTTTGTATCCTTCAGTAGATGCCGCTCCACTGATTTCGACACAGTTGGGATTTTTTTCTCTAGCCCCCACATGAGCAATTGCTACTGTTAAAGGGGTTATTCAGGATAACCCATTTTTTGGTAAGAAGCTGGGGAAGGTGGAAATAAAACATACTCATCTGTCCCCGGTGCTCCGGTGTCTTCTACGACAGTCCAGTCCTGTTGCTCCGGTGTCTTGTTTGGGCAGAAGTGATTTGCCTCAGTGGCCTAAGGAGAGGAAACGGGACATCACAAATGATTGGCCTCACTGGTCACATGTGACGGGGACTTCCGCTAAAACAAGACACCGGAGAAGCAGGGCTGGACCCTGGCCTCATATCAAAAAATGGGTTATCCTGGACAACCCCTTTAGCTTCTGCACCTGATATGCTATTTCAACTCTCTACTAGTAGGCCTTGGCTGGAGCAGATAGTGTGGGACCATAAAAAAAAATCCAACTGCACCAGAATCAGTGAAGTGGCGTCTATTGGAAGATGCAAAGAACTGGAGTTGGTGGAGGTGGTGAAAGGTCCTCTTTATAGCCGCTGTTGTGGAAAGGGGCTTCCACCACCTTCCACCATTACTAGCCATCTCAGTCAGGCAGTGCTTGCCTTCTCGTTTCCATCTGGTTTTCTCTCCTGTTTGCTGACCTTGGCTCGCCAGGACAACCAGCACCAAGAGATGACGCAGTATTTTTCTTTGCCAGTCCTGTTTCTTTAGTGTCTGTATCTTGCTACTGTTCTTGTTGCTGACCTTGGCTTGACACTAGGTAGTTTGACTCTTCCCTTACTCTGTCCTTTGGATCCATGTTTGGTACTGACTTTGGCTTGTTCTTGACCTTGCTCATCCTTGACGTCTTACTTACATTACTCACTACCCATTGACCATTCTTGACTAGCCCGACTACGTTCCTTGTATGGCTACTGACGCTAGTAGGAGAATGGCGCATACCAAGAAGTGCCTCTGACTCCGCCCCTCAGTTTCCAATATTTTTTACTATACAAACACCGTTGTTTTATGTGTTTATTGGATGAGTTATCTTTATGATTGCTGACGTTCGGCTGTATATTCATTGACGTCGGGAGGTCGATAATCCTTGGCAGCTGTCAGCAGGCTGTAGACAAAACCTTTTTGTTTTATTGATTTTAGATACAAGTCTCTTTGTAGTAGAGAGTGAATTAATTAAGAATTAAGAGCCGTGACAATACGAGTGGTCATGTGACCTTCTCTAGGTATTGCTATACGATCCTGCTACGGGATACTATATGCCTCTTGGCTCAAGGAGAAGATGGAAGGTGCCCCATATACCCATAAACCGATTCTGAAGACCAGTCTTCCATTTTGCTGGACTATTTAGCACAGACATGACTTTATGATCGTTAAGGGGTTTTCTGGGACATATTAATTGATGATCTAAACTTACGATAGGTCATCTACTGAAGATCAGTGAGGGTCCGACACCCAGGACACCCTCGAATCAGTTGCATGAAGCAGCAGTCGCATTTGCTGATCTCCACTGGCCATGTGATGTCACGGTTATCGGTCACAAGGTCTGTTGGCCAATACCAAGCATGGCCACTATACAATGTATGGCGCAGTGCTTGGTAAGTAATAAAGAGGCTGTACCCAAATGCTGCACCTCTTCAAACAGCTGACCAACAGGGATCCTGGATGTCAAACCCTTAGTACACTTGATGACCTTTCTGAAAGATAGGCCATCAATTATTAAGCTTGGAAAACCCCTTTAAATATGTCTCTTACATCAGATAGCCATGACGTACCTTCGCTTAGACATTTATCAGCAGTCTAATAGACAGTAAAAAGTTGTTGGTAACGTGATGGGTCCCCCTGATCTACTGGGCCTCGACCCACAGGCTGCACCAATGGTATGGTTGTCCCTAAGCTAATATATACATAGACAGGGATATATAGGAATAAAAAAAACACTATTTTTTGTCCCTATAGAGCTCTTTATTTTATACATCATTTCATACCCTCGTGTGAAAATGGCCATAAGCTCTTCTCTCTGCACAACAGCCCCCGACTGTGACAACTCCCGTGTTTCCAAAGATACCAAAATCCTATCGCTTTATGAATTCGTGTCCCACAACATAAAAATAGAAATGCCATAAGTTTTATCATCAAAAATATTCTATTTCTGTGTACAAGGAACTCCACCGTCGTGTGCAGGAAAAGCAGTGAGCAGGTATATACCGTATATACATGCACGTGTATGTATGTTGTGTATTTATAGGTATGGTTTGTATGGTGTCTATGTATGTGCATATGTATGTATGTCTATGTATGTGTATATATGATGTGAATGTATATGTATGTTGTGTATATATAGGCATGTATGTGTATGGTTTATATGATGTGAAGGTATATATCTGTTGTATGTATATGTAGTTATAGATATGTATGTGTATGCTTTGTGTGGTGTATATATGATGTGAATGTATATGTATGTATATGTAGCTATGTACTGTATGTATATGCTTTGGGTTGTGTATATATGATGTGCATGTATATGTAGCTATGTACTGTATGTGCATGCTTTGGATGGTGTATATATGATGTGAATGTATGTTGTGTGTATATGTAGTTATAGATATGTATGTATATGCTTTGGGTTGTGTATATATGATGTGAATGTATGTTGTGGGTATGTGTCTATAAGTATTTCTAGGTATGTGTACAGTTTGTATGATGTGTATATATTGTGTATAGAGTATGTATTTGTATACGTATAGATGATGTGAATGTACAATATATATGGATGAATGATGTGTGTGTGCATCTCTGTAGGTATGTATGTATATGTATTTATATGTGTATGTATTATATGGACATGTATGTATATTTACAGGTATGTGGATGTGTCTGTGTATGTATATAGTGTGGGAAAATATATAAGTGTGTGTGTATGTATTTATGAATTGTGTATCCTATTATAATAATAATTATATATATATATATATATATATATATATATATATATATATAGTGTGTGTATAAATGTGTAGCAGTCACGACTGGATTGAATGACTTCACCTGTACCTGCTCCCCATATAACTCCCATATACACTACATATACTGAGGCAGTCACATCCCCTCACGGCCCGCGCTCTCTCGAGCCTGTCTCTATAGACCTCCCCAGCTCCCTCACATCCTCATTATCCCTCTAGCCTGTCTCACAGCGCTCCCCCTGTCTAATTTTGGCTGAATCCATCCTCCTGTGCCCTTCCCCCACCTAGAAATTTCTGTTGACCTCAGCAAATTGCAGCCCCTCCGCGCCTCCCTGGCATCCAGCGTGCGGGTCCCTCTACAGATGGACACAGGAACAGCGGCCTAAAAATAGACAAATCTATATTCACCTGAATATAAAGATTTACAAGGAGGCGGAAAGGAAATAGCGATAATATTACACTATGTGACAGGCCTTCAGTGTATATACAGTGTTTGGTTCTGGTCATGTCTATATATAATCCAGGCTACGGTATTATTACATAGCACTATATGACAGGTCTTCAGTTCATGTATATATATATA
This sequence comes from Leptodactylus fallax, assembly GCA_947044405.1. Taxonomy (NCBI): domain Eukaryota; kingdom Metazoa; phylum Chordata; class Amphibia; order Anura; family Leptodactylidae; genus Leptodactylus; species Leptodactylus fallax. The sequence goes on from CAMRHE010000457.1 coordinate 389,583, forward strand.
CAGTACAAGCTGTCTTCTCTGCGTACATGGTGTGAGGTGGATGAGCTGTCCCTATTTCATGCTCAGGCGTAGCAGGGCTGAGCGTCTTAGATGTAGCAGAGGTGTTTCGTCTTTTCATACAGCTCTGTAAGGGTTACATGACAAACTCCACTCTGCTACCATATTATTTTACTATGTCCTTCTCTCTTTCTCTGGGCAGAGATTGTACGGGCCATGACCTTTGTGATAAACCAGGGGATGGCGATGTACTGGGGAACATCTCGCTGGAGTGCAATGGAAATTATGGTGAGACACAGAAGATACCTAAAAGGGGTTTTCTGGGACTTATATATGAATAATCTTTCCTTTGGAGGGGCCATCAAAATAGGATTGGTGGAGTCCGACATCTGGGACCCAATAGATCAGCTGGTTGAAGAGGCCACGGTGCTGAATAGCAAGCACAGTTCTGTACAAATCATAGTGGCTGTACTTGGTACTGCAGCTCAGCCTCATTCACTTCAATGGGGCTGAGCTGCTGTTGTAAAAGTGATTAAAGATGTCATCAGTACAAGGTAAAACACTATCAGGGCTCCTAGGAACCTATCTATAAAACATAGTGTAGGGCTCTTAGTGCTCCCAGAAACCTATCTATAAAACATAGTGTAGAATACTCTTAGGGCTCCTAGGAACCTATATATAAAACATAGTGTAGAACACTCTTAGGGCTCCTAGGAACCTATCTATAAAACATAGTGTAGAACACTCTTAGGGCTCCTAGGAACCTATCTATAAAACATAGTGTAGAATACTCTTAGGACTCCTAGGAACCTATCTATAATACATAGTATAGAATACTCTTAGGGCTCCTAGGAACCTATCTATAAAACATAGTGTAGAACACTCTTAGGACTCCTAGGAACCTATCTATAAAACATAGTGTAGAACACTCTTAGGGCTCCTGGGAACCTATCTATAAAACATAGTGTAGAACACTCTTAGGTCTCCTAGGAACTATCTATAAAACATAGTGTAGAACACTCTTAGGGCTCCCAGAAACCTATATATAAAACATAGTGTAGAATACTCTTAGGGCTCCTAGGAACCTATCTATAAAACATAGTGTAGAACACTCTTAGGGCTCCTAGGAACCTATCTATAAAACATAGTGTAGAATACTCTTAGGGCTCCTAGGAACCTATCTATAAAACATAGTGTAGAATACTCTTAGGGCTCCTAGGAACCTATCTATAATACATAGTATAGAATACTCTTAGGGCTCCTAGGAACCTATCTCTAAAACATAGTGTAGAACACTCTTAGGGCTCCTAGGAACCTATCTATAAAACATAGTGTAGAGTACTCTTAGGGCTCCTGGGAACCTATCTATAAAACATAGTGTAGAACACTCTTAGGTCTCCTAGGAACTATCTATAAAACATAGTGTAGAACACTCTTAGGGATCCCAGAAACCTATATATAAAACATAGTGCAGAATACTCTTAGGGCTCCTAGGAACCTATCTATAAAATATAGTGTAGAATACTCTTAGGGCTCCTAGGAACCTATCTATAAAACATAGTGTAGAACACTCTTAGGGCTCCTAGGAACCTATCTATAAAACATAGTGTAGAATACTCTTAGGGCTCCTGGGAACCTATCTATAAAACATAGTGTAGAACACTCTTAGGTCTCCTAGGAACTATCTATAAAACATAGTTTAGAATACTCTTAGGACTCCTAGGAACCTATCTATAAAACATAGTGTAGAATACTCTTAGGGCTCCCAGAAACCTATCTATAAAACATAGTGTAGAATACTGTCAGGGCTCCTAGGAACCTATATATAAAGCATGTGAAAAGAAACATTTTTGAAAAAATTGTCTTTAAAAAGACGTCAATAAGAAAACAACAATAGAAAGCCAATATTATAGGAGTTGCCCGCGGGTGGGATTCTAATTTTAACAATTGGTTCTGTGGGGGAAAATTTTTCAGGCCACGCCCCATTTAACACAAAGCAACAGTCCCTTTGAAACCTTCCCCTGTTACCCACAGTGCCCACTTTTACCTACATTAATGTTCCACTTATATAAATTATGTCCCCTCCCTAATGTCTCACACAGGATAATGTCCCCTTCAATGCCCCCACACAGGATAATGGCCCCCTAAGTGTCTCTACACCGGTCAGAGTCCCCTCAGTACACCCATGCAGTTTAATGCCGTCTCAGGATGGGTTCACACTTGCGCTGGCACTCCGTCCGCCGCGAATCCGACATAAATGTCGGAAAACTGGATAGGCACTGGATAGGGAAAGGTTTGCAACGCTTTGCTTAAAAACTCATTCACTTCAATGGGTTTTTAAAGCAATGCGCGGGTGTGCGCTTACACCCTCTGCGCCACGAAGCCGGACATGCAGGACTTTGTGTCCGACGAAAAAAAAAAATGGCTTTGCGGCGCAGAGGGTGTAAGCGCACACCCACGTATTGGTTTAAAAAACCCATTCAAGTGAATGGGTTTTTAAGCAAAGTGTCGCAAACCTTTCCCTATCCAGTTTTCCGACATTTAAGTCGGATTCGCGGCGGACGGAGTGCCAGCGCAAGTCTGAACCCACCCTCAGTATCCCCACACAGTTTATAAGCCCCCTTAGTGCCCCCAACACCATTTAACACCATTATCTCCACCCTCCTGGGAGGGAACTATAATTTCTCCCTGTTCTGGCCTCACTCTCTTGGCTGTGGGAACTGAACTGTGATGTGTCATTTGTTAAGAATGACGTGCTTAAGAAGAGTGGTAAGTACTGGTTTCCCACTACCTTGTAGGTCACAGGGCTAAGGTGGTTTGTGGCATATGAGACAGAGAGTGATAGAGCATGAAGCAGCTTGATCCTGGGTTCAGGACCAGGTTGGGGTACCTCTTCTGCCTGATTCTGTAAACAGACAGTATTTTTAACAACTGGGTCTGGAAAACTGGGGAGAATTGGCTGCATCCCACCTATTGTCTTGCCCTATAGTCAATTCCTCCCTCTTCATGACTCCACTTTATCAGCCAGTGTACATCGCAACTCATACAGTCTTGCTTTCAAGGAACACTAGTGTCCATATATTACACCAGCACCCATTGGGCTCATTAGAAGTGGTGTAATGTTTCACAACGTGATCAAAGGTAGAGAATCCCGCACATGGACAAAAGCTGTAGGCAAGTTTTCTGATGCTTACTTTTTTTTTTTTTTTGGGGGGGGGGGGTTCCTATTTGTCCCTACTCATTTTTGCTCTTACCTCTGTGTTTTGCTAGGAGGCCTATTCCGTTGCTCGCCAGTTTAACCTCATCCCTCCTGTGTGTGAACAAGCTGAGTATCACCTCTTCCAACGTGAAAAAGTAGAGACCCAACTACCTGAGCTGTATCATAAGATTGGTCAGTATTTCATGCAGGACATCATTGGTGTTGATGAGTCTCGAGCCATAATTTATGTCATGTTCACCAACTCATTGGATGTCTACTCATCTTTTCGTTTCCACCAGGCGTTGGCTCCATGACCTGGTCTCCTTTGGCTTGTGGCCTGATTACTGGGAAATACGCTGACACTATCCCTGAAAAATCTAGAGCTTCCTTCAAGGTACGACTTTGGGGTTCTAGACATGGGAAATATGGTGGTCATAAATTCGACAGAAGATATTGGTGGTTGAAGACCATCGATAGTCTGGTGAATGGATCGTTTTACTAACATGGCTATATACATTTTAGTCTATATTGCCCATCACATTACATTTTCAGTTACATCAGTTCATAATCTTTCTAGGGACATTCTTTTAGGGAACGATCACTCGTGGATGAAAGGTCTTTCGCAAGATGGAAAGATCTTTCGTCCAACTTTCAAGATGGCTGACTTCTTTCTAGGCCACGACACTGTGTCATCGGTGAACTAAAATGATCATATGTTGTTAAATGTCATCCGCCAAATATTTCTTATGGTTGAAATGATCCATTTTCATGAAGTTTAGTCTACTGTGTATGGGCAGCTATAAAGTGGTTGTCCACTATGAACAATTTTCGACGATCAGGTGATCAGAGGTTGTAACTCTCCTGGAAGTGACCAACTGTGAGCTAAAGGGTTATTCCCATCTTGGCATCGATAACTGCTTCTCATCCAATCACCTATGGGCAGAACATGCGGGAATGGACTAGCAAAGCTACTATGCTGTTCCCATAACTCCAGAGAGAAGAATAGGACATACGGAAACAGCGTAGTACATCTAGCTACGCTGTTTCCTTAACTAAGAAGTTATGGAAACAGCATAGCTCAACTGTGCTCCGTCGCTTCCATAGCTCTTGTTCTTCTCTACTACTTGGTGGTTCCTATAAATCCCGACCATAAGAGTCCAGACAGGGACCAGTTATTCCCATCTTGACAGCGATTTGCTAAGATGTGAATAACCGTTTATTCTGGCAGCCACCACACAGCATTACACAATGTCCACCCAACAATGGGCTCCACATGGTGAAGCATTTATGTAGTAGGTTCTCCTTAGTAAAGAGAAGCTCTTCGTGGCTGTTCAATACTTCCGCTAACACGTAAGACTCCTAAGTCAGAATTTACTTTGACTGCCCAAAAGCTGACAGACTGACACCTCCAGTTAACATGGGCAGTTGTTGATTACTATTATTAAAAGGGTTTTCTAACAGCGTTAAAAAATTGTCAGGAAGCAGATGATGCGGTAAATTAGAAAGATTAAACTAATATGGTAAATTAAGTATATAAACCTAACACACCTAAACACCCCTCCATTGCAGCACTGCCTGTCTGCTCCCTGGGGGTTCCAGTCCTGTTGGACCAGAAATGATGATGTCATGTTCATGGCTTGCATAACTACTTGGCCAATCATTGGCCTCGATAGTCACGTGCTGTTTTAGGTAAAATATTTGAACAATAAACCAATAACAGGAGGAAAGGATCAATAAAAATACTGATCCAATTTCTTTCATTCTGAAAATGAATCTAGAAATACACATGTAGAGCCCAGGTTCCTCGTATGTATTGGTTTATGGAGAATGAGTCCAGATGAACCATAACCTTGTCAATGTCCCACTGGTTTGGAAGGACAAGTCCCTGCTCCATTAATTTCTATGGGGGCCAGTGGAGATACCCGGCATGCAGCACTTGAAATGCATGGAGCATGGTCGCACCATTGAGACTGGAAAGCAAAATATCTCAATCTTTGGATTATTGGTGGTAGTCTGAACTAGACATGGGTAAACCAACTTGTTCCAAGCAGGGTTCAACCCGAATATTCCAAATTGTCTGCTTTTTTTTTTTTTCGCAAGGAGCCCCAAAAGGGGAGGAAAGGTGAGTATGAATGTTTTTGTTTTTTACACCTCCCCTGGGTCTCCACCGATTATACTCTAGGTTCTGAAGAGATCCCAAAGTATAATAATGACACTTTCACTTTGATATAACTTTGGCTGTGTTTGCCATAGAGAGCTATAAATTGGATAATTAGGTTAATAGGAGCCCTGAGAGTGTTCTACACTATGTTTTATAGATAGGTTCCTAGGAACCCTAAGAGTGTTCTACACTATGTTTTATAGATAGGTTCCTAGGAGCCCTGCGAGTATTCTACACTATGTTTTATAGATAGGTTCCTAGGACCCCTAAGAGTAATCTACACTATGTTTTATAGATAGGTTCCTAGGAGACCTAAGAGTGTTCTACACTATGTTTTATAGATAGGTTCCTAGGAGTCCTAAGAGTGTTCTACACTATGTATTATAGATAGGTTCCTAGGAGTCCTAAGAGTGTTCTACACTATGTTTTATAGATAGGTTCCTAGGAACCCTAAGAGTGTTCTACACTATGTTTTATAGATAGGTTCCTAGGAGACCTAAGAGCATTCTACACTATGTTTTATAGATAGGTTCCTAGGAGCCCTAAGAGTGTTCTACACTGTGTTGCATAGATAGGTTCCTAGGAGACCTAAGAGTATTCTACACTATGTTTTATAGATAGGTTCCTAGGAGCCCTAAGAGTATTCTACACTATGTTTTATAGATAGGTTCCTAGGAGCCCTAAGAGTGTTCTACACTATGTTTTATACATAGGTTCCTAGGAGTCCTAAGAGTGTTCTACACTATGTTTTATAGATAGGTGCCTAGGAGCTTTGAGAGTATTCTACATTATGTTTCATAGATAGGTTCCTAGGAGCCCTCAGAGTATTCTATGCTATGTATTATTAGATAGGTTCCTAGGAGCCCTAAGAGTGCTCTACATTATGTTTTATAGATGATTTCCTAGGGTCCCTAAGAGTATTCTACACTCTTTTATAAATAGGGCTCTTTGAATCCCAAATAGTGTTCTACACTATGTTTTATAGATAGGTTCCCAGGAGCCCTAAAAGTATTCTACACTATGTTTTATAGATAGGTTACTAAGAGCCCTAAGAGTGTTCTACACTATATTATAAGCCATCTTAAGGTGTGGTTCATACCAAAACGAATCTTGGACCTGAGCCACCCGAACCCAAAACAAAACGAATGCTGAGAGGTTTGCCCATCTCTAGTCTGAACAGTGATGACTATACAGTAAAGGCTACAACCAGCCTTAGATGTTGCAATATGCAACGCGTTTTGTCAGCACCCCTGCTTTTATGGGGTGCGACACAATGCCCAAATAATACAATGATACAATGTAAAAGTAATGATACCCAGATAACATTGGTGCCAAAATTAAACTGCTCATTCAACTAGGGAATATAGCCAGATCCAATATAGTAGCCTTCCCATAAGTGTTGGGTCATGGTTACAAGCTCCAGGTTTCCAGGCCGTGACCTCAGTAATGTTGAAACGCCATTGTTACGGCCGGTGATTGACTATAGTGGTCATGTGCTGACATGCCACATCATCGCTGGAGCCTGGTAAACAGAGCAGGGATCCAGGGAGCATAGAAACAAGAATGGCCGGGGATTTTTAACATGACTATTATTTTGTTATTTTATACCACTGTAAGTTGTAAACTATCAAAAATTTCATAAAGTTGGAAAACCCCTTTAATACTCTGCTTTTTCTGTAGGGATATCACTGGCTGAAAGAAAAAGCTGTGAGTGATGAGGGGAAAAAGCAGCACATAAAGGTGAAGGATCTGCACCCCATCGCTGAGCGCCTCCACTGCACAGTCACCCAGCTGGCTATAGGTAAGAGAAGACCTCACCCCAATGGTTATATAGACCTAACATACTAGTGTGGCCACCTCATGGCAACGTGAGAGCTGTATCTACATTAGATATGGAAGACTCTATGATGAAAAGGAACATCTATAGAAAACTTCTTCGACTTCTTCAGGAGAAAACTGGACATTCCTGGTCCATCCACACGGGTCCGACCCACTGCAGATATTCTTGCATTGGTTTTCTTGCGACACACATTCACAAGCTGAGGATTGTATATCCATCCGCACATGAAATAATCCATGTGTGGACGGACCCTCGAGTGTTCTTACTATAACTTTCGTAAAAAAGGATTTCTCTCGATTATGATGTAACCTCTTCTTCTTCTAGCATGGTGTCTGCGCAGCGAGGGTGTGAGTTCTGTACTTCTGGGGGTCTCCAACTGTGATCAGCTTATCGAGAATTTGGGGTCCATCCAGGTGAGAGCATTACTTTATAGACCTAGTGACTAAAACCACATTTCTTTGCCTACCTTCGTATTAATATGTCCAAGAAAATCAGATTTTGTGGTTTTGGGACTTACAAAAACCCAAGTTTTTGAGGTTCTCTTTTTAACATGAGCCCATTGTAAGAATCTACAAGGCAACTGTTTCAGAGGTCTAAAAATACCTACCCATATAAAGTCCACCCTCTTTGCATCCTCCTATGGTTTTACATCTTGGGGTATAATAAAAAAAACATCTGGTTCTTACGCTAGGTTCACACATGCGTTCGGGTTTCTGTTCGGGGGGTCCACTAGGGGACCCCCCCGAACAGAAACCTAATCTCGAAAGGGGCGAAAAATGCAAAGAGAAAAACGCTGCATGTTTTTAAAGAGTTCGGGGACGGAAAACCCGAACAGAGTTTAAGCGCTGGTGTGAACCCAGCCTTAGAAGGTATTAAAATGAAGTAAAACCTCAACCTCAGATGAACAACAAATTCCACCATGTCATTATTTAGTCAACAAAAATGAAGCCAGAATGGGAAAACCATGTGTAAAAAACGAAGTGCCCCCCATGAATCAATAGCTTGTAGAAACAACTTTACAGAAATAACTCAAAGTCCTGGTTTTCTGGATGACTTTATCAGTCTCTCACATTGTTCTGGAGGAATTTTGGCCGACTCTTCTTCACAATGTTGCTTCATGTCATTGAGGTTTGAGGGCATTCACTTATGGACAGCTTTCATAATAGAGGCCAGGTCTAAATGCAAAGCAGGACATCAGGGCAGATAGAAGAGGTACAAGCCCAAAGGCTAAACATTTATACCAAAAGGCCTGAAAGCCATAGTAGCAATGAAAGCTGAAAGGCCGAAAGCCACAAGTAGCTGAGGGATGAACATAGCGGACACCTGTAGGCCGAACATTCACAGCAGAAGGCTTAAAATCCACAGGTAGCTTGCATAGTCGAAGGACCAAAAGCCACTGGTAGTAGAGGTACATACATAGCAGAATCCCACAGGCCAAAGGTAGCATTCATAGCCGAAGGACATATGTGTTCATCCAGGAATACACGGCAGAGGGCAAATGTGTTCACAGAATAACAGACATGACTGTAACATCAGACAGAAACCTCAGACATACAGACAGAAGAACAGCATGCATGTGTCCAAACAGCTGATCACGGAACAGAAAACTACACATTGATCAGCCTGGGTATACCTAAGGAACAAGACTGTTATACACACAGAGATTGGCTGAAGAAAGCTTAGTAGGTAAGTACACTAATCCTTAAAGAAACATGAGCGTTCATAGAGGTAACCAAACATCAGGATAACCAATTGCTTCTCTAAGATCATTGCAGATGTCTTTCCTCATTGGCAATGTTCCAGAGCATAGAATTCAAAGAGGGTGGATTTTCTTTCTCTCATGACTCTAGGGCCTTTTACAATGGTCTGTATGCCAGTTGTCTGGTTGGAAAAAAAAAGCCCAACTTATTAACTATTACTTACCACTGAAAACTGCTGATTTCATGGGATTGGTGGCACCTAGAGAAAAAAAAATTCCAACTGCATTGAAATCAGTGGGGTAGCACCTATTAACAGATGCTAAGAACTGGAGTTGGTGGCGGTAGTCATTTTTCTACTAGTGAAAGGCCCTCTTTTAGGACCTCTGAGGCACACAAGTCCCACTATATCCAACGATGGCCACTGTAAGTTTAAAATGGTTTTGGAGAAGGAAGACACTAATCTATAATCCAAGTTCATCAGTCTTCACCTAAAAGTACTTGGAGGCAACATTGCACGGTCCATGTCAAGTGTAGAAGACTTCCAAAAAGTATTATTTACTTCATTCTCAGGAACCACCAAGTCCAAGTTCTCGGTTCTCAGGAACCTTGGTGGTCGGTGGTAGATTTATCACCCTCTGTCAGCCTTAAGTTAACGTTTCTTAAGGTGCTGCTACATGGTCCGAAATTCACGGAAGTTACCTAGAACAAGTGCTCATTCCCGATAACTGCCGAAATTGTTCCCGATAACGTTTGTTGGTTGGTTTATTACATGTTGGTTGTTTGTTGGATAAAATCTTGAAGATTATAAGCACCACATCACCCTATGTAGACAGGAACGTGCTGCCCAAAATTGATGTTGTTTCTTTCCCCCTATTCACTTTGTTTTGGCCTATGTAACTAGTCATGGTGCGTACGACTTCGACATGTTTCTCATCGATCAGCGCTTGTCGTAGCCAGGATCTGAGAAACTTCTACTTACTCAAGCAGACTTAATATGAGTGTCCATTGACCACCAGGGACTATGAGCCGAATATTCATTAAGATCTTCCCATCATACACATTAGGTCCTGAGTAGGTTATTGGCTAAACAAAGGACCTTCCGATGAACGATCATTTCGTACATGATACAGTCATACCTTTTCAATGACACTGAATGACGGACAAACTATCTGAATGTTATTTTAGGGAAATACTGTTGTTCCAAGGAGTTCTTTGGCATGTCTACCCCTCTGACGCTTTATTTACTATTTCTCCTCCTCCAGATTCTCTCACAGATTACGCCTCAGATCATAACGGAGATAGACCAGATTCTTGGCAACAAACCCAACATAAAGAAAGATTCCCGCGCGTGAGGACTTCCCCTCCGCCTTCTGGAACCCGCTAAGAGTCCTCAAAGATGAAGGACATAGGACATATGAAATTATGCTCGCCTGGTGCATGGTCCCCCACTCTGGCAGTGCTGAGAGAGCGGGAGGAGTACATTTAGCCAGCAATAATGGGAGGAAAATCAGCTGCCTGCTTAGTACTTTGGGGTCAATACATGCATTATTTCATGTCACCCTGCAAGGGGAGGGGCAGAGATATAAAGACTTATCTGTTACAAAGGAGAAAGGTCGCAAGCATGAAAACGACAGCAGGACAGACTCATGGCTCTCATACTCCTTATCCCTGATTTTCTATGTAAATGGACTTATAGTTTTTTTTTTTTCTGTCTTTGTCAACCTGCAGAGGGAGGGGCAAGTTTTTAGTTCCATCTGAGTCACCCTGCAGGAGGAGGGGCAGACTCATAGCTCCCTTCTGTATCGCCCTATAGGAGGAGGGGCAGACTCACAGCTCCCTTCTGTCTGTATCGCCCTATAGGAGGAGGGGCAGACTCATACCTCCCTGCTGTATCACCCTATAGGAGGAGGGGCAGACTCATAGCTCCCTTCTGTCTGTATCACCCTATAGGAGGAGGAGCAGACTCATAGCTCCCCTCTGTCTGTATCACCCTATAGGAGGAGGAGCAGACTCATAGCTCCCTTCTGTCTGTATCACCCTATAGGAGGAGGAGCAGACTCATAGCTCCCTTCTGTCTGTATCGCCCTATAGGAGGAGGGGCAGACTCATAGCTCCCTTCTGTCTGTATCACCCTATAGGAGGAGGGGCAGACTCATAGCTCCCTTCTGTCTGTATCACCCTATAGGAGGGGCAGACTCGTAGCTCCCTTCTGTCTGTATCACCCTATAGGAGGAGGAGCAGACTCATAGCTCCCTTCTGTCTGTATCACCCTATAGGAGGAGGGGCAGACTCATAGCTCCCTTCTGTCTGTATCGCCCTATAGGAGGAGGGGCAGACTCATAGCTCCCTTCTGTCTGTATCACCCTATAGGAGGAGGAGCAGATTCATAGCTCCCTTCTGTCTGTATCACCCTATAGGAGGAGGGACAGACTCATAGCTCCCTTCTGTCTGTATCGCCCTATAGGAGGAGGAGCAGACTCATAGCTCCCTTCTGTCTGTATCACCCTATAGGAGGAGGAGCAGACTCATAGCTCCCTTCTGTCTGTATCGCCCTATAGGAGGAGGAGCAGACTCACAGCTCCCTTCTGTCTGTATCACCCTATAGGAGGAGGAGCAGACTCATAGCTCCCTTCTGTCTGTATCGCCCTATAGGAGGAGGGGCAGACTCATAGCTCCCTTCTGTCTGTAAATCCCTATAGGAGGAGGGGCAGACTCATAGCTCCCTTCTGTATCACCCTATAGGAGGAGGAGCAGACTCATAGCTCCCTTCTGTCTGTATCACCCTACAGGAGGAGGGGCAGACTCATAGCACCCTTCTGTCTGTGTCGCCCTATAGGAGGAGGGGCAGACTCATAGCTCCCTTCTCTCTGTATCGCCCTATAGGAGGAGGAGCAGACTCATAGCTCCCTTCTGTCTGTATCGCCCTATAGGAGGAGGGGCAGACTCATAGCTCCCTTCTGTATCACCCTATAGGAGGAGGAGCAGACTCATAGCTCCCTTCTGTCTGTATCACCCTATAGGAGGAGGGGCAGACTCATAGCACCCTTCTGTCTGTGTCGCCCTATAGGAGGAGGGGCATACTCATAGCTCCCTTCTCTCTGTATCGCCCTATAGGAGGAGGAGCAGACTCATAGCTCCCTTCTCTCTGTATCGCCCTATAGGAGGAGGAGCAGACTCATAGCTCCCTTCTGTCTGTATCGCCCTATAGGAGGAGGGGCAGACTCATAACTCCTTTTGATCTATGTCACCCTGTAAGGGGAGGGGCTGATTCATTGTACATACAGTCCCACTACATTGATATATGCAATAGCCTGCCAACTCTCTCACTGTGGGGACAGAAGGGAGAACACTTTCCCACAGTTTATTTTATCCCGTGTCACTGGCTGTGAATCATTACCACGGTATTACTTATTACATACATTCGTATTTTGGTCACAAATCATCACTAGAAATGATTCATCCTATTGCGATGCCATCCAGCTGTGTGCCCGGGCCATGCTACCACACCAGACATTGCAACACAAGACAATCAGCTCCGTCCATTAACAAGAGACCCCCGTGGATCAAGACAAAGAACTTATAGTAACGGATAGTTACCCCTGTATGTTGACCTCTTTGATGGCCCCATTCAGATGGTCATAATGCAGCCATATTTTAGTGCCTGTAACATGGCCAAGCCACGGGCCTATTGACCTGAGCTAACAGCATGATATTGCCATATGGACACTAAAATGTGCCCCATAATGACCTAACCCTCGACCCCAAGCGCACTGGCAGGGTCCATCTCTATTTTAACACTAGTAGGATGCTGCTCTTGTAGACTGCCTCTCATTTGCATGCTGTAGCCGCAGGCATTTGGCATGATAGGCAAGCCGAATGTAGAAGAGATAAAACCCAATCGAGGTGACAAACCTGATAGTATTTCTATAGCTGATTTATCGTGACAGGTGCACAATGAAATCCTCCGATAAGGAGTCGGATGTAAATACCGGTTTGTAAATCTTTGTATTCAAGCAGTATTATAGGGCTTTTGTGGGGGGCAGAAACACTGTTCACCCCGTCTTCCTCACAGTTATAATATGTGACTGCGCAAGAGCAACTCTCACAGGAATTACTCTGCAAAAAAACAAAAATGTAGCACAGGTTTAATACAGTACTTGAAACCCTAGATGGCAGCAGAGATAACCAAATGCGTTACAAAAGGGAATACGGCAGAGAGACGTAATTTACACTACTTGAAACGCAAGATGGCAGCAGAAAGGTGCAAATTTATTCAATAGGGTATGTCCGTTAAAGGGTTTGTCTATTTTAGACAATGTCCATCCAGAGAATGCGTTCCCTCGAAGCAGACCTTATCACAACCCACGGAAAATTCCACTTTAATAATATATAATGTTTTATGAACAGTGAGGTTCCTGTTGCTAGGATGTCCCTTTTCTGGGGATCCAAACAACAGACTTCCAATTGGCAGCTCCAGCCCAAAAAGTGGAATTGTTCCTTATGCATAGAGTGGTGACCATAGATGTTATGATGTTCTGCTCTTTATGACCAATAATCATGACGTCTGTGATGTCATCACAGTTGAAGGTATTTGAATTGCCACCTTCGATGACATAATTTGCTTTGTTATGGTGTCTGTGATGTCGTCATTGTTGAAAGTGATGACTTGCTACCTGCGATGACATCCTTTACTTTGTTATGGTGTCTGTGATGTCACCATGTTAGATGGTATTTGACTTGCTACCTCGGATGACAAAGTAAATTATGTCATCCGAGGTAGCAAGTCAAATTACTTCAACCATGATGACATCACAGACACTATAACAAAGTAAATTATGTCATCAAAGGCAGCAAGTCAAATTACATCAATTATGATGACATCACAGACATCTTAAAGTAAATTATAAGGTGTCTGTGATGTCATTATAGTTGATGTAATTTGACTTGCTACCTTGGACGACATAATTTACTTTGTTAAGGTGTCTGTGATGTCATCATAGTTGATGTAATTCGACTTGCTACCTGTGATGACATCATTTACTTTGTTAAGGTGTCTGTGATGTCATCATGGTTGATGTAATTTGACTTGCTACCTTCGATGACATAAATCACATTGTTATGGCATCTGTGATGTCATCGTGGTTGAAAGTAATGACTTGACATCTACGATTACATCGTTTACTTTGTTATGGTGTCTGCTATGTCATCCCGGTTGAAGGCATTTGACTTTCTACTTTTGATGACATCATTTACTTTGTTACGTTGTCTGTGATGTCATAGTGGTGGAAGATATTTGACTTGCTACCTTCGATGACATGATTTACTTTATGTTACAACGGTGCACTAGTCTTAAAATAGGAACACTGATGTCTTCCAAGAAAATCGTTCCGTCTATACCCGTTATTGGGTATAGAGGCAAACTCTGAGATGCATTTTGGGTTGGTCATAACTCTTGTATCCGCTACGTGAGAGGCCACAGACTAGGGAAGGGAGCATTTTTTATTACTGGGCTGTACGGCATCTTTTTTTTTTTTGACCTTTTATAGTTGTACATAGACGTGGCGCAGAAAGCAATAACCAATTTTCGTGCACAATGATAACAATAGTCTGCATCTTCTGGGATGAGAGAGAGGTTCAAGGCTAGGTAATGCAAGGCGGGAGATAACTACTGTATGGTGTGACTAGAAGGCAGAGAACTCATTGCTCAAGCTTGCTTAATAATAATAAATTAAGAATCCAAAAACTGTACTTTGAGAGTCCTCGTCTCTGTTTGGTGTGCATATCTGGTGTCTATAGTCATGGTCCTCTCGAGCTATTTGGTCTCGAAATGAACTGTGGAGAGTTTTTCAACTTTAAAGGGGTTTCCTCTGTTGATGACATGTTTCCATTAAGATCTTGGCCCAAGCAGCAGAGAAAGGAGTAAGGTCAACATTACGTGATACAACGGACTCTCCAGGTAATACATTGCGATAGAAGTTCTCCTGGAGCTGCTCTTTCGACTCTCTTCTCTGATTAGTGGACTAGGTGATGGCTACATATACTGAAACCCCTCTACTTACAGGGGTGCTCAGTAACAGACCAGCACCACTTCTGTGCTGGTTCTTTGTAACACAGTAAGGTAGAAGGGTAGCATTAGACAATACTCATTGAACCATGAACTGTCCAGGTAACACATGGTGATAGAACTTCTTCTGGAAGTTCCTCTTTTGACAGGCTCTCCTCTCCGGCAAGTGGACTAGGTTTAGAAACCAAGTCTGGTGGTGGGTCCCTGAACTGAAACCCCCTCTACTTGCAGTCACACTCCTTAACTTCTTCAGCAATTGTGAATTCCAAAGCTTGGAACATTAGAGATGAATTGATCCATGTTCAGATACAGTGTTGGGTATACATGGTAAGAGAGAACAACTAGAAAAGATCAAAGTCATGGAAATCTCTAACTGGTTCCATAGAGAGGCCATGTGATCAGATAACTTAGTGGAGATTCATTAACTGGAACCTGTACCAATCACCAGAACAATGGGGCCATGATGGTCCGTGATGCACTGGATCCACTTCCATGCTTGATCTTTTGTAACACAGTAAGGTGGAAGGGCAACAGTACGTGATACTAACTAAACAATGCAGTTTCCAGGTAATACATGGGCAACAGAAGTCTTCTTGGAGTTTCTCTTTTGATAGGCTCTCTGCTCTGACCAGAGGACTAAGGTCAGGAGCCAGCTCCGATCGTGGATCCTTGATTTCAAACCTCCTCTGCTTGCACTGCAAGTGCTCAGTAGCATTCTCTAACTTCTTCAGCAATGGTGGATTCTCAAAGCTTGGAACATCATAGATGGGGCCATGATGGTCAGTTCTTTGTACCCCAGTAAGGGGGAAGGGCAGCAATACATGATATTCACTGAACAATAGGCTGTCCAGATAATACATGGGCAATAGAAGTCTTCCTGGAGCTGCTCTTTCCACAGGTTCTCTGCTCTGACTAGTGGACTAGGCCAAGGAGCCAGCTCTGGTGGTGGATCCCTGATATGTAACCCCCTCTACTTGCACTGGTGCTCAGTAGCATTCTCTAACTTCTTCAGCAATGGTGGATTCTCAAAGCTTGGAACATCAGAGATGGAGCCATGATGGCCAGTTCTTTGTCCCACAGTAAGGGGGAAGGGTTAGCAGTACATGATATTCACTGAACAATAGGCTGTAAAGGTAATACATGGGCAATAGAAGTCTTCCTGGAGCTGCTCTTTCCACAGGTTCTCTGCTTTCAGAGATGGGGCCATGATGGTCAATAATGGACTGGATCCACTTCCATGCTAGTTCTCTCTAATACAGTAAGGGGGAAAGGCAGCATTACATGATACTCATTCAACAATGGGCTGTCTAGCTAATACATAGCGACAGATTTCCTCCTGAAGCTGCTCTTTTGACAGGCTCTCTTCTCTGACTAGTGGACTAGGTTCAGAAATTAATTCTAGTGGTGGCTAGCTGAACTGAACCCTCTCTACTTGCAGAGGTGCTCAGTAATGCTCCCTAACTTCTTCAGCAAGGGTAGATTCTCAAAGCTTGGAATGTCAGAAATGTCTCGATACACGTTGGTTTCCAAGAAACAGTGTTGGGTACACATGGTAAGGTACAACTGAGATCAATTGGAAAAAGGTCTATGTCGGTGATTCCAGTAATGGACATCTTCAACTGGTTCCATATAGAGACAATGCCAGATGATAACTTTAGTGGTGATTCATTAACTGGAACCTGTACCAGTCACCAGAATAATGGGGCCATGATGGTCAGTAATAGACTGTATCCACTTTTGTGCTCTGGTTCTTTGTAATACAGCCAGTGGGAAGGGCAGCATTACATGATATTTAATGAACAATTGGCTATCCAGGTAATACATGGCGACAGAAGACAGAAGTCTTGCTGGAGCTGCTCTTTCGATAGGCTCCCTCCTTTGACTAGTGGACAAGGAGCCAGCTCTTGTGGGGGATCCATGATTTGGTACCCCCTCTACTTGCACTGGTGCTCCGTGGAACTCCGTAACTTCAATGATGGATTTGCAAAGTTTGGATCATCAGAGGTGGGGCCAAGATAGTCAGTAATGGACTGGATACCACAGTAAGGGGGAAAGGCAACAGTACATGATACTCACTGAAAAATAGGCTGTCCAGGTAATACACGGCAAAAGCAGTGCTGGAGTTGCTCTTTTGTCAGGCTCTCTGCTTTGACTAGTGGATTAGGATCATAAGTCAATAAGATATCCTAACTTCTTTAGCAATGGTGGAAACTCAGTATCGATCCACGTAGAAGTGCTACAGTATCTTAGAGATACCACTTATGGAAATCTGAAAACTGATTCGAAAGGGAGGCCATGTCAGACAATAACATTAGTAGAGGTTCATTAGCCGGAACCTGTACAAGTCACCACAGCAATGTGGCCATAACAGTCAATGCTGGGCTGGATCCAATCCTGTTCTGGTTTGTAACTTGGAATATCAGACTTCTCCATCAGAAATGTCACTGAGTTCATTGATACATCAGTGATAAATTCAACGTTGCTTCCAAAGAATTGTTGTCACAACTTCTACAGAAATCTCCAACCGAAAAGCTGTAATGGTTATTTATTAACACTAATTTAAGATTACCACCATGGCCTCTGCCACAACAAATTCTTAGTTTTTGGCAGCCGAAGTCACACAAAATCTCTCTTGATATGCTGGTGTTATGACAGGAAGATGCAGTCTCCAAAAATAGCAGCTGATATTATACCGTTACGTTATGATTGCCACATCCATGTTACATTTCAGGGGTGGACATGTCACCTGTGCAGCCAGTTCAGCTGCACTGGGACCCAGGTGGAGGGAAGACCCAACCAAGCTGGTGAGCAGCAGCTGAAAATGAGAAGACCGGCATCACCGGGCGACGACAGAGAAAGTTGTTAACTGAAATGATCTGCCAATAACATACACAAAGAGAGGAACTTAGATCCGAAATGTGGGTGGAGCTTGTGTCACATCGAGGTGGGGCTTAAAATACAAAGGGTGGGGTTTCATGTTGCTGATGTTACGGCCTGTATGTGGGTTGTGTCTTATGTGTGAGCAACCTGTATGTGGGATGTGTCTCGTGTGAGTGCTGTTTATGCATTATGTTTCTAATGTGTCAGTAGTGTGTGTGCATGTAGCTTTATTCTTGTTGGAAGGGGTCCAGAGAAACTTTTTGAACCGGGGCCTTTTGCTGTCACTACTACACTTATATTGACTTTTCACATGTGAAGTCTCATGAGTTGGACTGAAGAAAATGTTTCCAAAGGGTTACAATGTCATGGTCAACTTGTATCGAGCATCGTTTATCAGAGACCTCTATGTAGCACAAGACTAAAGCTGGCCATATTCATTAGATTTTCGGTCAACGATCAGGTATGTTAATGCCACAAGAATTTCTTTGCAGCCAACCGACGGCAGATAACTGCCAAAAGCAGATTGGTTATTCTGGATACATTCGGCTAGCTGTTGTCGAAAGATATTGACTATGATCATGCCAACCATGATCAACCAATCTTCAGCCAATTTGCGCAGACTGGTCGAGGAGTTCAGTTGTTAATATTGATGTCAGGATCACTTGTACAAACTATCCCATCATCGATCAGATGGCCAGAAATCTAAGGTGTACGTCTGGCCCAAGTTGTGTGATAACCTTCCGATTGTGTGGCCAACTCTGCCTATGGATTTCCGAGAGTGACTGCTCAGTACACACCAGTCGGACTGCTCTGATATCCATCATTCACATATTTTACACAATTGTCAGGCATATAATGTACAGGAGGGGGGATATAATTCCATAAATGTGGTATATGTTTGACCCTCACTAGCCTAGACAATAGTCTACCTCATCATGACTTTCGAATAAGTTAAAGGCTGTCTCAAAGAGATAAAGTGGCCAACAACTTTGGACAACAGCTATTCCTACAAACCCCATTAACTAAGTGTGCACATGTTTTCAATGAGGAGAGTAAGTATGTCTGACGTCAGCTTATTTCCCGTGTGAACCAAGCATCAGCATGTAGAAATTCCAGATTTCCAAACCTTATTTCTCCTGCCAATGAAGAATCAGAAAGCAAGCACACATTATATACATTATACAGTCAGGCAGGTCCCCTGAACTCAGCTGCTTCATGTACGTACAACTTTAGATCCAAGATGGTTCTCTAAGGGTTCCACGAAACAATAGAAATCGGAGAACAACAAGTGATTCATTGGACTCCAGCCAATGAAAGTCATCTAGTCTGGGCCAGAAATAACACGGAGAGCAAAGTGCCAAATAAACACTCATTGCCTCGTGGTTGTTGACTACTCATCTTTGCAATCTCTTTACGTTTCGTCTGAAGTTCTACCATGACTTGGTCAGAGGTAAGACACAGGGTCAATGGTTATCTCCATTGACCGGGAAGTTGTGACAAACCTATTCACACCTTCATTGATATCCCTTGGTCAAAGGTGACTACTGCTGACTTAGTACTTGGCCCATGACTGTTCCCAGGTCAAAGTTGACGCACCAGTCACCTGGTCACAAGTCAGCAGCAGGGGTCAAGATGGAAGTGCAAAAAAACAGGTAAAGGTTCTGGTGATCAGGGACAAGAAGGTAAATGCTCCTAAGTACTGTCACAGGGAGTAGAGGACTGTATGGAGCACACACCATGCTGACTGCTATGACCCTGGACATTACGATATCGGAGATGAGCATGTTCAGTCAGCACTTTACAAGGGTTGTGCAGTTATGGAAAATCCCTCCTTGAATATATCAGTTCTTAGCACGCACATGATGGGGAAGCCCAATATCAGCTGACCAGAGCTGCAGTATTATTCATACATTCGTAGAAATCCTTCTTCTGTATTGGCCGTGAGAACCTGCGGAAGGACCCACCAGTCCAGAATCAGGGTAACGTTAGTAAAGTGTGAGGTGTAAAGAGCACCCCTGATACAAGAAGGTGGGGTATGAGCAACATCAAGTGACCCCATTTTTTATTTTGTTGGGTGGCCCCATCTGGACTGAGTGACTATGAGTATTGATGGTCCTGAACTGAACTAAACCCCCTACCATATACTCAAGTCCATCGCTGCCCACACTTGAAGCATATATCCATACTTATACTTAGCTCGCCATGGTATATGGTCATATTTGCTCTTTTGATATGAATTCATATGACGTGCTGATGTCATAGGTGGTGTAAGTGTGACGTCATCATGGACAGACTAGGACCCTACTTTTATAGGTGCCTGGCACCAGTAGTCAGGGCTGTCTGCTCACACCTCTTCAGAGCACAACCTGTGAGCCTGGCCTGATGTATAGTCACTGACTAGTCAGACAAAGGGCTGAAATATATTATATACAGTTCTGTAATTGGTGGTATATTCACTACTGTCATAACTGCTACATTCACTACTGATACGGGTGGTACGGTATATTCACTATTGTCACTGGTTGTCTATTCACTACCATCACAGGTACCCGTGTTTCTCCGAAAATAAGACGGTGTCTTATATTAATTTTTTTTCTCCAAAAAAAGGGGCTAGGGCTTATTTTCGGGGTAGGTCTTAATTTTTTTCCATGAACAACAGTCACACATTTGATCACTTTTTATTTCAATTTTTATCAGAGATGAAACAGCGAAAAAACGGCGGTTCGGAACTTTTGATTTTTTTTTTTTTCCTGCTACGGTGACAACGTATTGCAGTCTATGGGAGATTCTCCACATTACTATTGAGGCTGGTCATAGAGTGGTCATTGACCAGCCTCAATAGTAATATTCCTATGACAGACCTGGGAGCCTTCATAAGGCTGTCAAAGGAGGGAGCCGGCCTGCAACTAGAAAGTTACGGGGCTGGTGGGGACCGGCCCCGGGGACAGTTGTAATACAGGACACATGGGTTGGGGGGGGGGGCTAAGGACTGGCCCGGGGCAGTTGTAATACTTTGAGGGAGGGGGGGGGGGGTCACATTCAATAATGCCTGCGACCTGCTCCAGGTTCAGGTGTGTTGCTTTGGGGTTGGGAGGGAAGGGGGGGCAGTTGTAATACTTGGAGGGGGGGGTACTCGGTCAACAATAACCACGATCAGAGTAGATGCTGATCACGGGCATTAACTCTGGGATTTCGCTGTACATTACAGCAGAGACCTGGTACGGTAGCTATGGTAGCCGCTCTGCAGCAGAGTGACCCCCACCTTTAAGGACCCGGCATCTGCTGTAATCGTACGGCAGATGTCAGGAAGGGGTTAAACTAGCTAGGGCATACTTTTGGGGTAGACCTTATATTTCAAGCCTACTCAAAAAAACCTGGAAAATCTAGCTAGGGCTTATTTTCGGGGTAGGTCTTATTTTAGGTAGTATATTTATTAGTGAACTCTGTGCTATCACAGGTGGTATATATTCTGCTATATCACAAGTGGCATATTCACTACTGTCACACAAGTGGTATATATTCTGTGCTATCACAGATCGTATATTCACTACTCTCACAGGTGGTGTATTTAGTAATGTTATGGGTTGTATGATCACTGATTACAGTACTGCAGGGCAGAACAATATATTCACTAATCTCACAGGTGGTATATTCACTATTATCACTGGTGGTATATTCACTACTGTCAGAGGTGAAATATTCACTACTTTTGTAGGAGGTGTAATCACTAATGTCATAGGAAGTGTATTACTAATGTCATAGGTGGAGTATTCACTAATGTCATAGGTGGAGTATTCACTAATGTCATAGGTGGAGTATTCACTAATGTCATAGGTGGAGTATTCACTAAAGTCATAGGTGGATTATTCACTACTGTCATAGGAGGTGTACTCACTACTGTCATAGGTGGTGTATTCACTAATGTCATAGGAGGTGTATTCACTAATGTCATAGGAGGTGTATTCACTACTGTCATAGGTGGTGTATTCACTAATGTCATAGGTGGAGTATTCACTAAAGTCAGGTGGATTATTCACTACTGTCATAGGTGGTGTATTCACTAATGTCATAGGAGGTGTACTCACTACTGTCATAGGTGGTGTATTCACTAATGTCATAGGAGGTGTACTCACTACTGTCATAGGTGGTGTATTCACTAATGTCATAGGAGGTGTATTCACTAATGTCATAGGAGGTGTATTCACTACTCTCACAGGTTGTGTATTTACTAATGTTATGGGTTGTATGATCACTGATTACAGTACTGCAGGGCAGTACAATACAGTATATTCACTATTATCACTGATGGTATATTCACTATTATCACTGGTGGTATATTCACTACTGTCATAGGTGGCACATTCACTACTGTCACAGGTGGTATATTCACTACTATCGTAGGTGGTGTATTTACTACTTTTCACAGGTGAAATATTCACTACTTTTGTAGGAGGTGTATTCACTAATGTCATAGGTGGTGTATTCACTACTGTCATAGGAGGTGTATTCACTGCTATCACAGATGATATGTTCGCTACAGTCACATTCACTACTGTCACAGGCGGTATATTCATTACAGTCATATTCACTACTTTTCACGGGTGGAATATTCACTACTGTCACAGGCGGTATATTCACTACAGTCCCATTCACTACTGTCACAGGTGGTATATTCACTACAGTCCCATTCAATACTGTCACAGGCGGTATATTCACTACAGTCACATTCACTACTGTCACAGGCGGTATATTCACTACAGTCACATTCACTACTGTCAAAGGCGGTATATTCACTACAGTCCCATTCACTACTGTCACAGGCGGTATATTCACTACAGTCACATTCACTACTGTCACAGGCGGTATATTCACTACAGTCCCATTCACTACTGTCACAGGCGGTATATTCACTACAGTCCCATTCAATACTGTCACAGGCGGTATATTCACTACAGTCACATTCACTACTGTCACAGGAGGTATATTCACTACAGTCACATTCACTACTGTCACAGGCGGTATATTCACTACAATCACATTCACTACTTTTCACGGGTGGAATATTCACTACTGTCACAGGCGGTATATTCACTACTGTCCCATTCACTACTGTCAGGGCCGGCGTTAGGGGGGGGGCAAACTGGGCAATTGCCCAGGGCCCCGTCCCCAAAGGGGCCCCCGGGATCCGGAACCTGATGACTCCAGATCCCGGAGTCAGGCCCGGACAAATCAATAACAGAAAGGGACCGCAGGGCCCCTTTCCGTGGTGAGTAAAAATAACAAACATTTTTACTCACCTGTCCTTGTGTCCGACGTCATCTTCTGGCGTTCCGGACATCACCGCTGAGGCCAGGCCTCAGCCTTAGCGATCACGTGGGGGCATGCTGACAGCGTGCCTCACGTAATCGCTGAGGCCCAATCACAGGCCTCAGCGGTGACGTCCACAACGCGTGACGTCAGCCGCAGAGAAGAAGAATCCAGCGCCGGCGGAGATAACAGAGCAGCGCGAGGAGGCCCAGAAGAGGTAAGACAAGGTGAGTATAACTGTTTGTTATTTTCCGTCACCTCCCCCGGGCCTTCGCTTATTATTCTCTGGGGTCTGAAGAGACCCCAGAATATAATATAATAATAGCACTGTAGGGCCCCTGTGGAGCATTATACTGGGGGGCCCCTCTGGATAGCATATTATACTGGGGAAGGAGCCCCCTGGATAGCATGTTATATTCTGTGGGGCCTCTGTGGAAAATTATAATGTGGGGGGGGGGGGCTCTGGAGATAATGTTATATTATGTGGGGCCACTTTGGAGCATTATGCTCTCCAGAGGGGCCCCCCAGTATAATGCTCCACAGAAGCCCCACACAGTATAATATGCTCTCCAGAGGGGCCCCCCAGTATAATGCTCCAAAGTGGCCCCACAGAATATAACATGCTCTCCAGAGCCCCCCCCACTTTATAATACTCAACAGAGGCCCCACAGAATTTAACATGTTCTCCAGAGGGCCCCATCCCCAGTATAATGCTCCACAGTGGCCCCACACAGTATAATATGCTCTCCAGAGCCCCCCCAGTATAATGCTCCAAGGTTTCCCCACACAGTATAATATGCTCTCCAGAGGGGCCCCCCAGTATATTATACTGTGCGGGGCCACTGTGGAGCATTATACTGGGGGGGCGGCTCTGGAGAGCATGTTATACTGTTTTGGGCCGCTGTGGAGTATTATACTGGGGAAACCTCTTTGGGCAGTATATTATACTGTGTGGAGGCCATTTCTGGAGCATGTTATACTGAGTGGGGTCACTGTGGAGCATTATTCTGGGGGGGGCCATCAGCAGAGCATATTATATTGCATGGCGCCATTGTGGGGCATTATTCGGGGGGACTAATGAGCATTATACTAGGGGACCCTCTGGGGAGCATATTATACTGCGTGGGGCCTACTGTGGAACATTATACTGGGGGGATGCTCTGGGGAGCATAATATATTGCGTGGGGCCACTGTGGAGCAAAATACTGGAGGGGGCACTGTGGAGCATTATACTAGCGGGGGCCCCTCTGGGGAGCATATTATACTATGGGCCACTGTGGAGCTTTATACTGGGGGAAGGGACAGTGTGGGGAGCCTGTTATACTTTGTGGGGCCACTGTGGAGTGTATTATATTGTGTGGGGCTTTTCGGCAGCATATGATACTCTGTGGAGCCATTGTAGAGCATTATACTGGGGGGGATTGTGGGGAACATATTATACTGTGGGGGACCACTGTGGAGCATTATACTGGGGGAACCCCTCTGGGGAGTATATTATACTGTGTGGAGGTCATTATGGAGCATGTTATACTGTGTTAGGCCACTGGAGCATTATACTGGGGAGGCATTGTGGGGTGCATATTATACTGTATGGAGCATATTATATTGTGTGGGGCTGCTGGGGAGCATATTGCACTGTCTGGGGCCACTAAGGAGTAGTATACTGTGTGGGCCACTGTGGAGTATTATACTGTGTGGAGCCTTACATACCATGTGGGGCCACTATGGGGGGCTCAGGGGAGCATTTTATACTGTGTGGGGTCACTGTGGAGCATTATATACCATGTGGGGAAACTGGAGGGCTCAGGAGAGCATCTTATACAGTGGAGCATTATATACCATGTGGAGCATTATACTGTGGGGGGGGGCTCACAATTCCTGCTGGCAGCCCTGTGTGCTATGTCTGCATCACAGCTCCCTCACTATAATCTTGCACATACGTGTAGTGCCCCATGGCCATGTCATTCCCCATACAGTACTGTGCATGAACTGGCCATGGAGTTATTGGGGCCTGCACAGTATTATAGGGGCTGACTATACTGGGAACATACTCAGTAACACCAGATAGTCAGCACATATGTAAGACTTCAGGGAAGGAGCCGCGGTGTAGGCTATTAGCAGGAAGCTGCTGGGTGGGGCCCCAGAACAAGATCCTCTGGTGGGCCTAAGGCCCTTCAGTCCGACACTGTATAACGGAGAACTATTATATATAAGGGTGGGTTACTATATATAATTGGGAAACTTAAGTATGAGGGGGCTATTATAAGGGGGAACTATTATTTATAAGATGGGCTATTATTTATAAGGGGGGAACTATTATATATAAGGCATCCATTACAAGGGGGGAGCTATTATTTATAAGAGGGGAACTGTTTATAAGGGGGTATAATTGTTATGTGGGCTTATTTATAAAGGGGGCTATTAGTGATAATGGGGACTATTATTTATAAGGGTAACTATTATTTATGAGGGGGCTATTATTTATAAGGGAGCAGTATTATTTTTACGGGGTGACTGTTACTGATAAGGGGGAATATTACTGATACAGGGCACTATTTATCATTTATAAGGGAGCTATTATTAATAAAGGTATAAGATTATTTATCAGCAGGGACTATTATTTATAAGGAGGCGCTATAATAACTGATGACTGGGTGCAAAAATCTATTAGGTGGTACAAAGGTGCTCGTTTGAATTGTGTGTGGTAAATGGGGCTTGTTATTACTTTTTTGTTGGCAGAAAGGAGGCGTTATTATAGGGGTTGTCACTGGAAGACGATAGTGTTGTTTGCATATCAGTATTTGGGGCCCCGCTTTTAATTTTGCCCAGGGCCCCACTTTGTCTAAAACCAGCCCTGACTACTGTCACAGGCGGTATATTCAGTACAATCACATTCACTACTTTTCACGGGTGGAATATTCACTACTGTCACAGGCGGTCTATTCACTACTGCCATAGACAGTATATTCACGAAGGTCACACAGCTTTACTGGGTGACACTATTTGCACGAGACATCACACGTCTACAATCTCCCCTACGCTATGCCTTGCTGTCGTTCTCCTTAGGCCCGGACTTGTTTCATTTCAGCCCTTTGGCTGCATTTCTTGTAATGTGTCTCAGCCTGTTTTCTCACCCTCTAGTTACAGCTTTCTGTCTCCGCCTCTTCTCACCAGGACACACCCCCTTTATGTGTTTATGGGAAACCCCCATCCGGGATGCCCCTGGGATACGGATGTGAACGTGCTATACATGGAGTGTCGCAGGGGGCTGATCTCCGGCCAGCGCCTCTCCCCGCCCGTCTCGCTCTCGTTTTTTCAGCGTGAGTCACCTTCCGTATTATCTCATCTTCCTGTCACTTGTGACTTTGCTGGAGAGCGAGCTGGTTAACCCTTCTCATCGCACTAGGGAAACTCATGTGTCAGCAATTTCACTGGCTCATTAACCCTTGTGCTGCTGCGCAAGCACAACACAGGTGTCAGTCCTGTTAGTTTGCTACAATGTATCAGTGCAGGTAAAATGTATCAGCCTGTTTCAACCCTCAGCTGTGAGGCGTATTAAGGCCATATTACATGTTTCCATTCAGCCTGCAGAGATCTCGACAATGGTGAAGTACAGAAGTCTATCACAAACTTACAGAACAAGAAACCCTGCGAAATATAACGTGACGCATTTTCGCAGCAGCGTTTTTTTTTTTTTAGCAGCGTTTCGCTACGTGGGGCCTTGACCTTTGAAGGAGTTTTCCTGCCCCAAATGCATGTTTCGTACTGATGACTGACCCACAGGATAGGACATCAGTATGTAATCTATCTGACACCCGGACCCCGCACGGACCCGCTGATCCGGCAGTGCTGCAGTTCCCTGGCGCCACCACTAGGGTGGGCAGGGCTGTAGCACCGTTCCTATTAATTGAATAGGAGAAGGTTCCAGCATCTGGAGGCAGGCGGATCAGCTGATCTATTTGGGGTATTGGATATGTTATCATTATGAAACATACATTTGGGGCCGGGGAACCCCTTTAAAGGTGTTGTTCGGCCCCAAATTTGATCTTTCATATTGAGCTATCCACATGATATGTCATCAGTATGTGGTCTCGGGGGGAGGTCCAACACCCGGACACACAAATCTTCAGCAGTGGAAGGGGAGCGCGTGTAGAGCCCCCGTATACAAGTAATAGGAGCTGAACACTGCATAGTGCTGGTTACCGGAAGCTACAGCTCCGCTCCTATTGCTTACATAGAAGGGGTGCTGCGCGCTCCCCGTCCACTGCTGTAATTCGGGTGCCCATCAGAGGCTGCCGGAACAGCTGATAGGTCATCAGCATGAAAAATCAGAAAACTCCTTTAAGCTTTATTTGCTGGACTGGCCCTTTAAGTTGTAGCAGAAAGAATTTCCTAAATTCCGAGCCCGATTTACCTGCCAAAAGTCTTTCTGGAAAACCACTTCACGTCCCGAGGGTTTAGGGAAACGTTTGGCTGCAAAACAAGGAAAGAGCATTGTTATGGCTGGAGAATGAGCTAATGATCATGTGACCGAGACCAGGAACCTCGCCCCATACAATCACGTGCCCCGGCGTCCCAGAGGCTTGTCACCCAGCTTTCCCTGGCACCTGAGCTGCACATCTGCCCACTGTATATAACTAGGCCGCTCAGGACTCATGAGAAGACTTGTCCTCCAAGGGCGCAAAGGTGGTGATTCAGCAGCAGTAAATGCCCCCGGAGCACCGCTTTATATAAGGAGAGCTGCAGCAAACATCCTTCTAGCCAAAACCCAGGCAGACAAGTCACCTCTGCCGGCGGTATCTGCAGTCACCCTATCTGGAGACCCTCACCTGGGCACCTAGTGATATATAGTGCTCACCCGGTTCTCTGTGGAGGGGGCATTATACTGTGGGGACAGCTGGAGGGAGACATTATTATATGGGGCAGCTTAAGGGGGGCCATTATACTGTGGGGACAGCTGGAGGGGGCATTATACTGTGGGGGCAGCTGGAGGGAGACATTATTATATGGGGCAGCTTAAGGGGGGCATTATACTGTGGGGGCAGCTGGAGGGAGACATTATTATATGGGGCAGCTTAAAGGGGGGCATTATACTGTGGGGACAGCTGGAGGGAGCATTATAATGTGCGGGCAATTGGAGGGGGACGTTATACTGTAGGGGCAGCTGGAGGGAGACATTATACTGTGGGAGCAGCTGGAGGGGGACATTATAATGTGAGGGCAGCTGGAGGGGCATTATAATGTGCGGGAAACTGGAGGGGGACGTTATACTGTAGGGGCAGCTGGAGGGAGACATTACAATATGGGGGGAGCTGGAGAGGGACATTATACTGTGGGGGCAGCTGGAGGGAGGCATTATAATGTGGGGGAGCTGGAGGGGAACGTTATACTGTGGGGGCAGCTGGAGGGGACATTATACTGTAGTGGAGCTGGAGGGGGACATTATACTGTGGGGGCAGCTGGAGGGGAACATAATACTGTGGGGGCAGCTGGAGGGGGCATTATAATGTGGGGGCAGATGGAGGGAGACATTATACTGTGGGGGCAGATGGAGGGGGACATTATACTGTGGGGGCAGATGGAGAGGGGCATTATACTGTGGGGGCAGCTGGAGCGAGACATTATACTGTGGGGGCAGCTGGAGGGGGCATTATAATGTGGGCGCAGATGGAGGGGGACATTACAATATGGGGGCAGCTGGAGGAAGACATTATAATGTGGGGGCAGCTGGAGGGAGGCATTATAATATGGGGGAGCTGAAGGGGGACATTATAATTTGGGGGCAGCTAGAGAGAGACAGCTGGAGGGGGATATAATACTGTGGGGGCAGCTGGAGGGGGACATTATACTGTGGGGGCAGCTGGAGGGGGACATTATACTCTAGGGGAAGCTAGAGGGAGACATTACAATATGGGAGGAGCTGGAGAGGGACATTATACTGTGCGAGCAGCTGGAGGGGGACATTATAATGTGGGGGCAGCTGGAGAGAGACAGCTGGATATAATACTGTGGGTTTAGCTGGAGGGGGCATTATGATGTGGGGGCAGCTGAAGGAGGACATTATACTGTGGGGCAGCTGGAGGAGGACATTATACTGTGGGGGCAGCTGGAGGAGGACATTATACTGTGGGGGTAGCTGGAGGGGACATTATACTGTGGGGGCAGCTGGAGGAGGACATTATACTGTGGGTGCATCTGGAGGGGGCATTATACTGTGGGGGCAGCTGGAGGACATTATACTGTGGGGGCAGCTGGAGGAGGACATTATACTGTGGGGGCAGCTGGAGGAGGACATTATACTGTGGGGGCAGCTGGAGGAGGACATTATACTGTGGGGGCAGCTGGAGGAGGACATTATACTGTGGGGGTAGCTGGAGGGGGACATTATACTGTGGGGGCAGCTGGAGGAGGACATTATACTGTGGGTGCATCTGGAGGGGGCATTATACTGTGGGGGCAGCTGGAGGAGGACATTATACTGTGGGGGTAGCTGGAGGAGGACATTATACTGTGGGGGCAGCTGGAGGAGGACATTATAATATGGGGCAGCTGGAGAGAGACAGCTGGATATAATACTGTGGGTTCAGCTGGAGGGGGACATTATACTCTAGGGGAAGCTAGAGGGAGACATTACAATATGGGAGGAGCTGGAGAGGGATATTATAATGTAGGGCAGCTGGAGGGGGCATTATAATATGGGGGCAGCTAGAGAGAGACAGCTGGATATAATACTGTGGGTTCAGCTGGAGGGGGCATTATAATGTGGGGGAGCTGGAGGCGGACATTATACTGTGGGTTCAGCTGGAGGGAGACATTATAATATGGGGCAGCTGGAGAGAGATATAATACTGTGGGGGCAGCTGTAGGAGGACATTATATCGTGGGTTCAGCTGGAGGGGGCACTAGAATGTGGGGGCAGATGGAGGGGACATTATAATGTGGGGGAGCTGGAGGAGGGCGTTATACTGTGGGTTCAGCTGGAGGAGGACATTATACTGTGGGGGCAGCTGGAGGAGGACATTATACTGTGGGTGCAGCTGGAGGAGGACATTATACTGTGGGGGCAGCTGGAGGAGGACATTATATGTGGGTGCAGCTGGAGGAGGACATTATATGTGGGTGCAGCTGGAGGGGGCATTATATGTGGGTGCAGCTGGAGGAGGACATTATACTGTGGGGGCAGCTGGAGGCGGACATTATATGTGGGTGCAGCTGGAGGAGGACATTATACTGTGGGGGCAGCTGGAGGAGGACATTATACTGTGGGTGCAGCTGGAGGAGGACATTATACTGTGGGTGCAGCTGGAGGAGGACATTATATGTGGGTGCAGCTGTAGGGGGACGTTATACTGTGGGGGCAGCTGGAGGAGGACATTATATGTGGGTGCAGCTGGAGGAGGACATTATATGTGGGTGCAGTTGGAGGGGGCATTATATGTGGGTGCAGCTGGAGGGGGCATTATATGTGGGTGCAGCTGGAGGAGGACATTATACTGTGGGGGCAGCTGGAGGACATTATACTGTGGGTGCAGCTGGAGGAGGACATTATACTGTGGGTGCAGCTGGAGGGGGCATTATATGTGGGTGCAGCTGTAGGGGGACATTATACTGTGGGTGCAGCTGGAGGAGGACATTATACTGTGGGGGCAGCTGGAGGAGGACATTATACTGTGGGTGCAGCTGGAGGGGGCATTATATGTGGGTGCAGCTGGAGGAGGACATTATACTGTGGGGGCAGCTGGAGGAGGACATTATACTGTGGGGGCATCTGGAGGAGGACATTATACTGTGGGTGCAGCTGGAGGGGGACATTATACTGTGGGTGCAGCTGGAGGAGGACATTATACTGTGGGGGCAGCTGGAGGAGGACATTATATGTGGGTGCAGCTGGAGGAGGACATTATATGTGGGTGCAGCAGGAGGGGGCATTATATGTGGGTGCAGCTGGAGGAGGACATTATACTGTGGGGGCAGCTGGAGGAGGACATTATACTGTGGGTGCAGCTGGAGGAGGACATTATACTGTGGGTGCAGCTGGAGGAGGACATTATATGTGGGTGCAGCTGTAGGGGGACATTATACTGTGGGGGCAGCTGGAGGAGGACATTATATGTGGGTGCAGCTGGAGGAGGACATTATATGTGGGTGCAGTTGGAGGGGGCATTATATGTGGGTGCAGCTGGAGGGGGCATTATATGTGGGTGCAGCTGGAGGAGGACATTATACTGTGGGGGCAGCTGGAGGACATTATACTGTGGGTGCAGCTGGAGGAGGACATTATACTGTGGGTGCAGCTGGAGGAGGACATTATACTGTGGGTGCAGCTGGAGGAGGACATTATATGTGGGTGCAGCTGTAGGGGGACGTTATACTGTGGGGGCAGCTGGAGGAGGACATTATATGTGGGTGCAGCTGGAGGAGGACATTATATGTGGGTGCAGTTGGAGGGGGCATTATATGTGGGTGCAGCTGGAGGAGGACATTATACTGTGGGGGCAGCTGGAGGACATTATACTGTGGGTGCAGCTGGAGGAGGACATTATACTGTGGGTGCAGCTGGAGGGGGGCATTATATGTGGGTGCAGCTGTAGGGGGACATTATACTGTGGGTGCAGCTGGAGGAGGACATTATACTGTGGGGGCAGCTGGAGGAGGACATTATACTGTGGGGGCAGCTGGAGGAGGACATTATACTGTGGGGGCAGCTGGAGGAGGACATTATACTGTGGGTGCAGCTGGAGGAGGACATTATACTGTGGGGGCAGCTGGAGGAGGACATTATATGTGGGTGCAGCTGGAGGGGGGCATTATATGTGGGTGCAGCTGGAGGAGGACATTATACTGTGGGGGCAGCTGGAGGACATTATACTGTGGGTGCAGCTGGAGGAGGACATTATACTGTGGGTGCAGCTGGAGGGGGCATTATATGTGGGTGCAGCTGTAGGGGGACATTATACTGTGGGTGCAGCTGGAGGAGGACATTATACTGTGGGGGCAGCTGGAGGAGGACATTATACTGTGGGGGCAGCTGGAGGAGGACATTATACTGTGGGTGCAGCTGGAGGGGGCATTATATGTGGGTGCAGCTGGAGGAGGACATTATACTGTGGGGGCAGCTGGAGGAGGACATTATACTGTGGGGGCAGCTGGAGGAGGACATTATACTGTGGGTGCAGCTGGAGGGGGACATTATACTGTGGGTGCAGCTGGAGGAGGACATTATACTGTGGGGGCAGCTGGAGGAGGACATTATACTGTGGGTGCAGCTGGAGGGGGCATTATATGTGGGTGCAGCTGTAGGGGGACGTTATACTGTGAGGGCATACCATATCAAGGCTACTTTAGGGGGGTTATACTGCATGTGGTCACAAAGTGGACAAGATGGAGTCCTAGTGGCAGCGGTTGGGACCACATTTGTCCCGATGCACATTCTGTCCCTCTTTCAGTCCTTCGGCAGGTATGTAAAATACTGGAGGAAAATGAAATAAATATATAGAATAAATAAATTTTTAACAAGTATAAAAAAATTAAAAAAAAAGCCTACTAATGATTATTATTATTATCATCCCCCTATTAGTATCACATGGCAGATATTAGGTCACCTAGTGGCAGCGAGCCGCCCGACACAATAAACAGTGACGTCACCGTCACACACTCAGCCGCACTGCCTGCCGGGAAATACTCCACATACCGAGGACCATAACCGCCTTCTAGGACACCTCCTGTCCTGATTGGCCGTGACGTCACTCATTTCCGGCGAGAGGCGGAGCTTCCTTTGCTATAAAAGCCCGCGCTCCGGCTTCTAGCCTCATTCATTCTCTCACAATCGCCTTAGCAGCCGTCGTAAACGTCATGACGTCACCACTGCCCACCGTTGCCATGGAGGAGTGCGGCATCTGTTACCTTGACTACGGGCAGGAGAGGAAGCCGCGCCAATTGGCGGCCTGCCGGCACGTGATCTGCTCCAGCTGCCTGGAGCACCTGGCGGCCAGGGGCGGCGCAGTCCAGTGCCCGTTCTGCCGCGCTCCTTCCCTGTTGCCTAGCGACGACGAGGAGGAGGCGGGGACGAGTGACGTCACCGGACCATTCAAGTGGCTGAAGAAACTGTACAGAAAATCTAAGGCGGGGTCTCGCCGTAGAGGTGAGTGAAGTAGGCGTGGTTACGGGGCTATTGCTCTTAGTTTGTGGGGCGGGGCTTTGGCAGTGATTGACAGGACAGGTTAAGTAGCATGGCGCCCCCCTAGCTGCCGGATTAGCAGATATTCTGACCTATAATAGAGATTTTATGAAATTTCACTTTGTGTTCCAAGTAGTTCTGGATTAGAAGATGCCGAATTAAAGGAATTTTCAATTATTTTTTTTTTTTTAATTTTGTAATTGAAAATTGTAATTCTGAAACTTTAACAAATGTCCGTATCTTTTTCTGTAGGTTCTTTGGCCAATGAAGATCTGCGGGACATGGCATTGATGTGCTCGTACTTCATGTGAATTATGACCAATCACGTGTGACCTGTTGATTTTTCGGATGTACAGGGGACGACGTCTGGTGCCGGAGGGCGTCCTGATGACTTTGGTCTCCTGGATGTAGATAATAGTGGGGACCCCCTCTCCAACATGATGGCTACATGATGGACAGATGAGGCATGAGCCCCGACGTGCCTCCTTTCTAACAATGCTTCCATGCTTTGTGCTCGGCCATTGGGTCAAGGTGGCCGATCTAGATAGAGTCCATATGAGGACGTGACTAGTGACTGTACATCTATGTAAGGACAGCGCCCCCTGGTGTTAATAATCTCAGCTTGTCGTAATCCTTTCACCTCGTGGACTGTGAGATCATCTTTCCTGTGGTTTATGAAATGGACAACAAGCCGGGACATGAGTCGGTGACTGATCATTATTGATTGCTGATGATGTCATGTTTCCTCCCATGATGCACTTTGGTTTTTGTCTATTTATATGTATTTATTATATAATGTATTTTTTACGATATAAATATATTTATCGGAAACTGCTATTGTTGTCTGTGTCGTTACATAACAACATTAGGGGTGTAGAGGTAGCAGTTGCTACCGGGCCCTATAGACTTGGGGGGCCCAAAGGCCTCGCTACAACATAAGACCCCAATAGTATAGCTAACACATGGTAAGGGGTTGTCCAGGGAGTTAAGAGTAACTTTCCCGATCTGGCGGAGTCTTGACAGTGGACTGCATGATCAGAACCAGCGCTCCGCCCCCTGGGTCGCCCTATAATTGCCTGTGAGATCAGGGGTGGAGGGAAGGGGCAGAGCGCTGGTTCCAATCATGCGACCCACGGGTTGGAACCAGGAGGAACCCCTGGTCCATCATCAATCGGGTAAGTTAATCTTAAATCCACGGACAACACCTTTAAGTTGGGCCTCTGGATATTTGACTAGCCTTACACTTGCCATGCCCTCTGAATCTGTAGACTATGACCCCATTGAGAACCTCATAAGTAAGCACGTGTCCATACTTGTGCCATATAGTACACAAGACCATCCCATATCAGCCTGTGTGATGGGACTAGATGTGGTGCCCTCGTAACATCCATGGTGTCCTATGGTATGACCATACAGTATAGACATCTCTAATAAGCATATGATAGGGTTAGACACACCTAGTTGTCAAGTGAGGTCACTTAAAGGGATGTTCCAGTTCATATTTTTAACACCTGCTGAGGCTTAAAGGGTTTTCCAGGTTAAATAATTGATGACCTATTCTTAGGATTGGTCATCAGTTAATGATTGGCAGGGGTCAGGAATCCCACATACAGGGCCACTTTAACCATAAGGCAAACTGTGCTGCAACTGCCTTTGCCAACCTGGATCGAGGGTGGGGGAAGATAGCTTGGGCGAGCACTGCAGCCACTTCAGTATTTGCCAAGCACAGCGCCGTACATTGTATAGTGGTTGTGCTTGGTATTGCAGCTCAGCCCAATCACTTTAATGGGATTGACCCATGATCAGGCCATGTGACCAATCACCATAACATAGCTTATGATGTGAAAGTGGCACTCAGAGTGCTGGGCTCCCGGGTTTCAGACCCCCACGGATCTTCGCTCAATGATCTATCCTAAGCATAGGTCATCAACTGGATAGTCCCTTTAACATAAAATAAAAAAATGCATATTTTCGTCTTTTTCACCTGGTGATCCAGGAGAAAATCTCCATGCAGGTCCCTGGTCTTTGTTAAAGGGGTTTGTCTAGGATTTAGAATGGCAGCTGTGATGGTCAAATGACCACTGAGACCAATCAGTGGCCACAGTGGTCGCTGGAGAAGGGCCAGCGAAGTTATTCCCGTATGTCACCAGTGCCTTACCAGTGACCACTGAGGCCACTAATTGGTCTCAGAGGTCGCATGAGTGGCCATGGCCATTAAAGGATCCCAAAAAACCATCTTGTGTCAGCACTGGCCGGGACAAAAGTAAAGCAGCTCACATGATCAGTATGGCCATTCACTGACCTCTGTGGTCCTATGGGCATTTGTGCTCAACCGGTAAGAGTAGTGATTGACTGAGGCCGTCACCGGAGCCGCATCACTTCCGGCTCTGCCAATGCCAGCATGGGATGGAACGGGGAACCAAGGGTAGGTATATAAAGTCAATGTCATAAATAATACCTAATGAGATGGTCCCTGGTGGTCAATGGTTCAGTGGCCTGACATCTGTCCATTGGTGGTCCTGTAATACACTGTGTTCGTGGTTACCTATAAACCCTATTGGCATGACTGAAGTTTCTGAGATCATAGTTGGCCCTCACGAGCCCTGTAATATCTCGTGAATTCTAGTGCTGGCACGTACATCAGGATTCTGTTAGGCGGTAAATCTAGAGATAATACTATTGATTCTTCTACAAGTTTTATTTGGAAAGTCCAAGTTTATCACAAAAAGGGATTTTCCGTAGTTTGGCTAATCCACGTGAACAGTGATGTCACCCTCTGTAGGCTTTCAGTAGAATTCATTAACTCCTGACCGCTCCACTGCAGACACCATGTCATAGAAACCAGGGAAGAACCAGGATGTGGATCTTCTCAGGTGTTGGACCTCCTCCCATCTGACTTTATGGTTCACTGGAAATCACTTGACCTGAATCTGAGAGTTCTTTGTGTGATCTACAAGGGGGTTTCTCCAAAGATTCCTATTGAAACTATGGACACGTTTTGATAGAATTCTAGAAATTAGTAACTTTATCACTCCCCTCTGGTGACTCACGAAGATAACCCCTGTCTATATGGCTTTTTAGGGCAAGTGGACTTCATAAAGAAGGGTCTCCCATTCAGGACCTACCTCCAGTGGTGTAACTAGTAATGGCTGGACCCCAAAGCGAACATTTGACATGGGCCCCCCTGCCCTTCCAAGCCCCCCCCGCACAAACCGCATTCCCCGCATTCCTGCACACAATATTATGCCCCATAGTGACCCCTGCACCCACTATTATGCCCCATAGTGGCCCCTGCACCCACTATTATGCCCCATAGTGGCCCCTACACACACTATAATGCGCCATAGCGTCCCCTGCACCCACTATTATGCCCCATAGTGGCACCTGCACACACTATTATGCACCATAGTGGTCCCTACACACACTTATGCACCATAGTGGCCCCTACACACACTATTATGCCCCTTAGTGGTCCCTACACACACTTATGCACCATAGTGGCCCCTACACACACTATTATGCCCCATAGTGGCCCCTGCACACACTATTATGCCCCATAGTGGCCCCTGCACACACTATTATACCCCATAGTGGCCCCTGCACACACTATTATGCGCCATAGTGGTCCCTGCACACAGTATTATGCCCCATAGTGGCCCCTGCACACACTATTATGCGCCATAGTGGTCCCTGCACACACTTTTATGCCCCATAGTGGCCCCTGCACACACTATAATGCCCCATAGTGACCCCTGCACACACTATTATGCGCCATAGTGGTCCCTGCACACAGTATTATGCCCCATAGTGGCCCCTGCACACAGTATTATACCCCATAGTGGCCCCTTCACACAGTATTATGCCCCATTGTGGACCACCCATGAATAATTATTATACTCTGAGGTCTTTTCAGACCCTAGAGTATAATGATCAGAGACCCAAGGGAGGTGGGGGGAACATAAATATCACTGTTACTTACCTCTCCCTGGCTCCGGCGCACGCCCCCCGCTACTTTCAGCCCTCATCAATGTTGGACCAGACGTCACGTGAGCCAGGCTGGCGTCGCAATGCATAATGAGACCGGCCTGGCCCACGTGACGTCTGGGACTTCACCAAAGAGGCCTGAAGACTGCCGAAGCGCAGGAGAGGTAAGTAACAATGTTTTCTATGTTCTGTCAACTCCCCTGGGCCACTGATCATTATACTCTTGGGTCTGAAATGCTCTGTGATAGGACACGGTGACAGCACTGAGTACCTTAGCAAAAATTGATCCAGGCACTCAATCAATTGAAGATCTGCTATATATATGCTATGTTCCCGCTAAATTACCTCAGACTCCATTTCTATTTCCTTCTCTTCACTCCAGTGGCAATCCGAGCTTTGATCTGATGAAGGTCTTGCATGACCGAAAACGTTTATCTTTTTATGGATCGCACATTCACTAAATAAATATAGCATATCTTCAATTGGTTGAGGGCCTGGATCAATTTTTGGTAAAGTGTGGGGTGAAACCCTTCTGTAGCACCAACTACTCATCCATTAGGGAGTGCCACGATTATATATATATATTTTAGCACTGAGTACCTTGACCTACCAGTGCAACAACTGTGAGCCCAAAATTGTACAGATATCACCTAACTCAGTTTCACGGGTGCACAGTTGGCCAAAAATTGGCAAAAATTTTGATGTTATTTACACCAACAAACTGGTAGACATGCCTTACGCCACATTTATTAATTGTCTCATCTGAAAAGAACCATGTCTTAGCAAAAAGGGGCATGGCTTAACGGGAAAGGGGAGTTGCTTAATATGTAGCATTGTACCCCTCCAAAAAAGTGTAAAAAATTTTTTGTTGTAAATGAAGCCAAAAAATTAGTCTAAAGATGCTCGAACCACTGGTAGATCTGGCACGAGAGAGTCCCGCCTACGCCGTCTATTACACAGTATTAGTAAATCTGCCCCAATGTCTCTAAAAGTGAAACATACATAAACTTTTTACCCGAGAAGGCGGAGTACATGTTGACCCCCTTACAAGTATTAAGGAGAAGCGATTTAGCAATCAAAGTTTTCTGGAATGAAATTCATTTGCCAAGCCAAACTTCTTTAGGCGTTTATTATAAATACTTCTGT
The DNA here is from genome assembly GCA_947044405.1 of Leptodactylus fallax. Taxonomy (NCBI): domain Eukaryota; kingdom Metazoa; phylum Chordata; class Amphibia; order Anura; family Leptodactylidae; genus Leptodactylus; species Leptodactylus fallax. The sequence goes on from CAMRHE010000457.1 coordinate 428,038, forward strand.
AACCTGACTCCACTCAAGATTTCCCAGAATATCTTCAAGAAGTCCACAGCTAGATAAGACAGAGATTAAAGAATATTTATGTAGGATGGTGTAATAAAGAAAAACTGGAATTATTACGTGCATAAAAATTTTGCAGAAAAAGATCTGTATATACACAGGGCAAGGGATGTTGTGAGATTTCTGCTCTGAAGCCTGTAGAATTGTGAATATAGCACTATAAACTATAACATAAAACATATCACTGTATACAAGACGATGTATAACTTATACCGGCTGTACATATATAATTATATACAGGAGATACCCAGGTTATACCAGCTGTACATATATAATTATATACAGGAGATACCCAGGTTATACCAGCTGCACATATATAATTATATACAGGAGATGCCCAGGTTATACCGGCTGTACATATATAATTATATACAGGAGATGCCCAGGTTATACCGGCTGTACATATATAATTATATACAGGAGATATCCAGGTTATACCGGCTGTACATATATAATTATATACAGTATATACCCAGGTTATACCAGCTGTACATATATAATTATATACAGGAGATACCCAGGTTATACCAGCTGCACATATATAATTATATACAGTATATACCCAGGTTATACCAGCTGTACATATATAATTATATACAGGAGATATCCAGGTTATACCAGCTGTACATATATAATTATATACAGGGGATCCCCAGGTTATACCAGCTGCACATATATAATTATATACAGGAGATGCCCAGGTTATACCGGCTGTACATATATAATTATATACAGGAGATATAAAGGTTATACCGGCTGTACATATATAATTATATACAGTATATACCCAGGTTATACCAGCTGTACATATATAATTATATACAGGAGATATCCAGGTTATACCGGCTGTACATATATTATTATATACAGGGGATACCCAGGTTATACCGGCTGTACATATATAATTATATACAGGAGCTACCCAGGTTATACCAGCTGTACATATATAATTATATACAGTATATACCCAGGTTATACCAGCTGTACATATATAATTATATACAGGAGATATCCAGGTTATACCGGCTGTACATATATTATTATATACAGGGGATACCCAGGTTATACCGGCTGTACATATATAATTATATACAGGAGATGCCCAGGTTATACCGGCTGTACATATATAATTATATACAGGAGATATCCAGGTTATACCAGCTGTACATATATAATTATATACAGTATATACCCAGGTTATACCAGCTGTACATATATAATTATATACAGGAGATACCCAGGTTATACCGGCTGTACATATATTATTATTTACAGGAGATACCCAGGTTATACCAGCTGCACATATATAATTATATACAGGGGATACCCAGGTTATACCAGCTGCACATATATAATTATATACAGGAGATATCCAGGTTATACCGGCTGTACATATATTATTATATACAGGGGATACCCAGGTTATACCGGCTGTACATATATAATTATATACAGGAGATGCCCAGGTTATACCGGCTGTACATATATAATTATATACAGGAGATATCCAGGTTATACCAGCTGTACATATATAATTATATACAGTATATACCCAGGTTATACCAGCTGTACATATATAATTATATACAGGAGATACCCAGGTTATACCGGCTGTACATATATAATTATATACAGGAGATACTCAGGTTATACCAGCTGTACATATATAATTATATACAGGAGATACCCAGGTTATACCAGCTGCACATATATAATTATATACAGTATATACCCAGGTTATACCAGCTGTACATATATAATTATATACAGGAGATATCCAGGTTATACCGGCTGTACATATATTATTATATACAGGGGATACCCAGGTTATACCAGCTGCACATATATAATTATATACAGGAGATGCCCAGGTTATACCGGCTGTACATATATAATTATATACAGGAGATATCCAGGTTATACCGGCTGTACATATATTATTATATACAGTATATACCCAGGTTATACCAGCTGTACATATATAATTATATACAGGAGATACCCAGGTTATACCATCTGCACATATATAATTATATACAGTATATACCCAGGTTATACCAGCTGTACATATATAATTATATACAGGAGATATCCAGGTTATACCGGCTGTACATATATTATTATATACAGGGGATACCCAGGTTATACCAGCTGTACATATATAATTATATACAGGAGCTACCCAGGTTATACCAGCTGTACATATATAATTATATACAGTATATACCCAGGTTATACCAGCTGTACATATATAATTATATACAGTATATACCCAGGTTATACCAGCTGTACATATATAATTATATACAGGGGATACCCAGGTTATACCGGCTGTACATATATAATTATATACAGGAGATGCCCAGGTTATACCGGCTGTACATATATAATTATATACAGGAGATATCCAGGTTATACCAGCTGTACATATATAATTATATACAGTATATACCCAGGTTATACCAGCTGTACATATATAATTATATACAGGAGATACCCAGGTTATACCGGCTGTACATATATAATTATATACAGGAGATACCCAGGTTATACCAGCATGGTCCATATCACTATATACAAGAAGATGTATAACTTATACCAGCTGTACATATATAATTATATACAGGAGATACCCAGGTTATACCAGCTGTACATATATAATTATATACAGGAGATACCCAGGTTATACCAGCTGTACATATATAATTATATACAGGAGATACCCAGGTTATACCAGCTGTACATATATAATTATATACAGGAGATACCCAGGTTATACCAGCTGTACATATATAATTATATACAGGAGATACCCAGGTTATACCAGCTGTACATATATAATTATATACAGGAGATACCCAGGTTATACCGGCTGTACATATATAATTATATACAGGAGATACCCAGGTTATACCAGCTGTACATATATAATTATATACAGGGGATACCCAGGTTATACCAGCCCGGTCCATATCACTATATATGATCTGTTTTTGTTAATAATATACAGTATATGACAAGTGATTTTATTATTTAGAATATGATGTAATGTAATGTGTGATGTACAGTACAACGTAATAAATCTTGCTCTATCTCCCGTACATTGGGTGTGATGGTGATGTTACTGTGTAGCTCGGGGAGTAGACAGCTGGAGCTGCCGCTTCTGGTCTCTTCTCAGTTAATTAAGCGCTGGGACAAACCAGTTTAGGAGCAATTTACTGGTAATTGAATAATTGGCGGCCCGGGGGAGGCGAGTACTGTCTGGGGATTCCAGTTACATCATAATTTGTGAAATCAGAGGAGCGACAAGTCTGGTTATTACCCTGCTGTATCATCCAGCTGCATATAATCTTTAATATTATCAGTATTATTACCAAATACCAATACCCCGGGATGTCCAGAATGTTCCCGGTGAACAGGGGGAGCCCTTCTCAAGGACAATTGTCAAATTTCCTATGTACCCATGTCCAGAGTAAATGCTCCATGTTCCTGCAGTCTCCTTCATTCCTTGGCCCCTGTAGACAATGTACTGACATCAGACCCTGGACCTTGTCTGCCATGCCAAGGGGAAGGGGAAATCTGTAGGGCTGGGGGCTGTGTTTTCTGGGGTGGTCTGGTCTGATCTGGGGTCTGTACTTGTCTATATATATATATATATATATTAGGGGTCTGATCTGGGATCTGTACTTGTCTATATATATATATTAGGGGTCTGATCTGGGATCTGTACTTGTCTATATAATATATATACAGTATATATACAGTACAGACCAAAAGTTTGGACACACCTTCTCATTCCAAGAGTTTTCTGTATTTTCATGACTATAAAAATTGTAGATTCACACTGAAGGCATCAAAACTATGAATTAACACATGTGGAATTATATACTTAACAAAAAAGTGTGAAACAACTGAAAATAGGTCTTATATTCTAGGTTCTTCAAAGTAGCCACCTTTTGCTTTGATTACTGCTTTGCACACTCTTGGCATTCTCTTGATGAGCTTCAAGAGGTAGTCACCTGAAATGGTCTTCCAACAGTCTTGAAGGAGTTCCCAGAGATGCTTAGCACTTGTTGGCCCTTTTGCCTTCACTCTGCGGTCCAGCTCACCCCAAACCATCTGGATTGGGTTCAGGTCTGGTGACTGTGGAGGCCAGGTCATCTGGCGTAGCACCCCATCACTCTCCTTCTTGGTCAAATAGCCCTTACACAGTCTGGAGGTGTGTTTGGGGTCATTGTCCTGTTGAAAAATAAATGATGGTCCAACTAAACGCAAACCGGATGGAATAGCATGCCGCTGCAAGATGCTGTGGTAACCATGCTGGTTCAGTATTCCTTCAATTTTCAATAAATCCCCAACAGTGTCACCAGCAAAGCACCCCCACACCATCACACCTCCTCCTCCATGCTTCACGGTGGGAGCCAGGCATGTAGAGTCCATTCGTTCACCTTTTCTGCGTCGCACAAAGACACGGTGGTTGGAACCAAAGATCTCAAATTTGGACTCATCAGACCAAAGCACAGATTTCCACAGGTCTAATGTCCAGTCCTTGTGTTCTTTAGCCCAAACAAGTCTCTTGTGCTTGTTGCCTGTCCTTAGCAGTGGTTTCCTAGCAGCTATTTTACCATGAAGGCCTGCTGCACACAGTCTCCTCTTAACAGTTGTTGTAGAGATGTGTCTGCTGCTAGAACTCTGTGTGGCATTGACCTGGTCTCTAATCTGAGCTGCTGTTAACCTGCGATTTCTGAGTCTGGTGACTCGGATGAACTTATCCTCCGCAGCAGAGGTGACTCTTGGTCTTACTTTCCTGGGACGGTCCTCATGTGAGCCAATTTCTTTGTAGCACTTGATGGTTTTGGCCACTGCACTTGGGGACACTTTCAAAGTTTTCCCAATTTTTCGGACTGACTCACCTTCATTTCTTAAAGTAATGATGGCCACTCGTTTTTCTTTACTTAGCTGCTTTTTTTCTTGCCATAATACAAATTCTAACACTCCATTCAGTAGGACTATCAGCTGTGTATCCACCTGACTTCTGAACAACACAACTTATGGTCCCAACCCCATTTATAAGGCAAGAAATCCCACTTATTAAACCTGACAGGGCACACCTGTGAAGTGAAAACCATTTCAGGTGACTACCTCTTGAAGCTCATCAAGAGAATGCCAAGAGTGTGCAAAGCAGTAATCAAAGCAAAAGGTGGCTACTTTGAAGAACCTAGAATATAAGACATATTTTCAGTTGTTTCACACTTTTTTGTTAAGTATATAATTCCATATGTGTTAATTCATAGTTTTGATGCCTTCAGTGTGAATCTACAATTTTTATAGTCATGAAAATACAGAAAACTCTTGGAATGAGAAGGTGTGTCCAAACTTTTGGTCTGTACTGTATATATATATTAGGGGTCTGGTCTGGGATCTGTACTTGTCTATATATATATTAGGGGCAGGGGCGCACCGCTAATGAGGCGAAGTGAGGCGGTCGCCTCAGGCAGCACTGTCTGTCACTGTCTGGGGGGCGACATTTTTAATATTTATTTAATGTAAACCAGCCCAGGACAGCCCGCTTTAGAAAAAAAAACAGAGCTGAGCGGGGCCTCTCCTGGACTGGTTTACGAGACGTCGCATCTCAGTGCAAGCGGTGATACAATGATGTCATCACACCGCCTATGCTGAGACACAGACGTCGCGGACAAGAAGAGGCGGTGGCTCCATCAAGGCATCGCAGGTAGGTGTGGAGAACTTTTTTTATATATATAAATAGGCCGTAACCTGTTGGAGTATCTCCAGCAGGTAACGGCCTATTTATTTACCTACCCCGCATCTGCTCGTGGCCGCCTCTGCTTCCCCTTCTGCTATGGGATGCAGAAGAGGAAGTGGATGCCGCTGTGAGCAGCTGCGGGCATCGGTAAGTGAGGCCACAGGCCGCAAATACTACTATTATACTCCAGGGTCTTTTCAGACCCCGGAGTATAATAATCGGACACCCAGGGGAGGTGATAAACATAAAAAACAGTGTTGCTCACCTCTCCAGCGATCGGTGTTACTCCGAGCAGGCTTGGGGCCTCTGGTGACGTCATCAGGTCACGTCGCCGGCCTGATCACATGATGTGTGTGCGCAATTAAACAGGGTCGAAAGCTACAGGAGTGCACCGGTGTCCAGGATAATTAAGTAACTCTGGTTTTTATGTTTGTATCCTCCCCTGGGTCTCCGATCATTATACTCAGGGGTCTGAAAAGACCCGCAAGTATAATAATAGTTCATTGGTGGGCAACTATGGGGCATAATACCGTGTGCAGGGGCCACTGTGGAGCATAATACCAGTGCAGGGGCCACTGTGGAGCATAATGCCAGTGCAGGGGCCACTATGGGGCATATTACCGTGTGCAGGGGCCACTGAGGAACATAATACCCTGTGCAGGGGCCACTGTGGAGCATAATACAAGTGCATGGGCCACTATGGAGCATAATACCCTGTGCAGGGGCCACTTTGGAGCATAATACAAGTGCAGGGGCCACTATGGAGCATAATACCAGTACAGGGGCCACTATGGAGCATAATACCAGTGCAGGGGCCACTATGGAGTATAATACCAGTGCAGGGGCCACTATGGAGTATAATACCAGTGCAGGGACCACTATGGAGCATAATACCAGTGCAGGGGCCACTATGGAGTATAATACCAGTGCAGGGGCCACTATGGAGCATAATACCGTGTGCAAGGGCCACTGTGGAGCATAATTCCATGTGCAGGGGCCAATATGGAGCATAATATCGTGTGCAGGGGCCAATATGGGGCATAATACCGTGTGCAGGGGCCACTAGGGAGCATAAAACTGTGTGCAGGGGTTGCTGTGGAACATAATACCGTGTGCAGGGGCCACTGCGGGGCATAATACCTTGTGCAGGGGCCACTATGGAGCATAATACCGCGTGCAGGGGCCGCTGCGAGGCATAATACAGTGTGCAGGGGCTGCTGTGGAACATTATAGTGTGTGTAAATGGGGTGCTATAAACAGGGGCTATGGTGCCTGTTTATATCATACGCTGTCTGTTTATAGTAGCCGTGTGATGTAATTCCAGCCTTGTCACATAGACATGTACAGGACGAGGCTGTAGTTACATGACATGGCCGCTATGAGATGAATGACACTGTGTAAACAGAGAAGCAGTCACGGCGCTTACACAGGTACCACGGTTCATTCAAACAGCTGATCAGTGGGGGTCCTGGGTTTTGAGCCCCACTGATTAGTTTATTAATGACCTGGAAAACCTTTTAATTAGTTAACACCTGGGGCATTATTAATAAGGGGCACTATTTATACAGGGTACACACGGACATTATTAATATAAAGATGCACTTGGGAGTATTTTTCATTATGGGGGGGGGTTATATCATATATTATATAATTGGGGTAACAGCAGGATGGGTGTGCAGGTGAGGACAATGTGGGTCGGGTCCCTAGAAAAGGGAAGAGCCAAAGATGTCTGTGTTGCAACCTTTACAGAGACAAGTCACAGCTGGAAGAAGTGGTCATGGCGGTCCAAAGGGAAGAGAAGGGAAATGTGACCGATTAGTCAGAGACGTCACCTGTAAGTCACAGAATATTACTGCCCTGTATTCACCTAAATGATAGAGGATAAATATCTGAGTGATGGGGGTCTGTCTGCTGAGACCCCCACTGAGCCTGAGAATTCAGTTTTTCACCCCACTGGGTGGGAATCCAGCCTGGCTGCAGCCATATATATAGGTGGCACTTGGTGGATGGACGAACCCGCGTGGCTCTCATTCACTTCAATGGGAGCGCCAAAGATACCCGAAGTCCAGTACTCAGCTGTCTGCGGCGCTCCTATTATAGAGAATGGGGGCCACGTGGGCTCGTCCATCCACCAAGCAGAAGATGTGTGACGTTACTTTCATTGTTAATGCCGTGTTGTTGATCTGATACTGAAGTAATACAGGAAGAAGAATTCTTAAAATCTGTTTTATCACTTTGTGTATATTGTGCGACGATAACAGCGTGTGAAGCTAGTAGCATGGAAACGCAATTTTATATATATTTTTTTTTTTTTTGGGGGGGGCGTCTTTCTATAGTCCGCCTCAGGCAGCAAAGAGGCTAGGGTCACCACTGATTAGGGGTCTGATCTGGGGTCTGTACTTGTATATACTGTATATATATATATTAATTTTTGTGTGGACAACACAGTACCCACAAAAGTGGTGAGGTGCTTCTCCAATAACAAACCATGGATTAACTCTGATATAAAAACACTACTTAAGGAGAAAAAGATGGCATTCAGGACAAGAGATAAGGAGGGGTTGAGGGAAGTACAAAAGGAGCTGAGGCATCAAATCAGGCAGGGAAAAGCCAGTTATAAAGAAAAAATGGAAAAGCAAATGGAAAGAAAAGACATAAGGGGGGGTCTGGGAGGGGCTTAAGTCAATTTCGGGTCATAAACAGTCTGTCTGCCAGATTGAGGCAGATGTTAATTGGCTTAATGAACTAAACCTATTCTTCAACAGATTTGATCACACACCAGCTCCTCCCACCCCAGCATGTCCTTCAGCTCCCCCCACCACAATGACTTCTCCCCATGCGGCCACTTCCCAACAGACCAGTAAATCCAGAAATCCATCTTTATCTGGCCACAGTCTGACCTTCACACGGGCCCAGGTGAGGAAGGAGATGAAAAAGATCAAGGCGAGGAAAGCCGCAGGGCCAGATGACATCAGTGCAAGGCTAATTAAGACTTGCGGGGACCAGCTGTGTGGTATAATTACATATATGTATAATATGAGCCTGAGGCAGGAAATAGTCCCTGAATTATGGAAATCTTCTTGTGTGGTACCAGTTCCAAAGAAACCCCACCCTATGGACCTCAACGACTACAGACCTGTAGCACTGACATCCCACCTGATGAAGATCTTGGAGAGATTGGTTCTCACACATCTGCGCCCTCTAGTGAGCCCCGCTATGGACCCCCTCCAGTTTTCTTATCGGCCGGGCATTGGGGTAGATGATGCCATCATCCACCTTCTGCACAGGGCTCTGTCTCACCTGGAGAAACCAGGGAACACAGTGAGAATAATGTTCTTTGACTTCTCCAGTGCTTTTAACACCATACAGCCCAGGTTATTGAGGGACAAGCTGGACCTTGCTGGAGTGGACCACCACCTCTCCAACTGGATCCTAGACTACCTCACAAATCGACCTCAATACGTGAGAGCCCAAGACTGTGTGTCAGGTACCGTGATCTGTAATACGGGGGCACCTCAGGGTACGGTTCTCGCCCCTTTCCTCTTCACACTGTACACTGCAGATTTTAGGTGCAACTCATCCAGCTGCTACCTACAGAAGTATTCTGACGACTCTGCAATAGTAGGCCTCATCACAGACGATGATGACAGGGAGTACAGAGAACTGAACCAGCATTTTGTGGACTGGTGCCACCGGAACCACCTGAAGATTAACGCGGGGAAGACCAAGGAGATGGTGGTGGACTTCCGCAAAGGCAGATGCCCTCCAAAACCAGTGGACATTCTGGGGATGGGCATCGAGATTGTGAACACCTATAAGTACCTGGGTTTGCTCCTTAATAATAAGCTGGACTGGGCAGATCATATGGAGGCCCTGTACAGGAAGGGCCACAGCAGGCTCTACCTGCTTAGGAAGCTGAGAACCTTTGGAATCCGGGGGGCACTTCTTAGAACTTTCTTCAACTCGGTAGTGGCATCAGCCATCTTCTTTGGAGTGGCCTGCTGGGGGAGCAGTATATCAACCAGGGACAGAAATAAACTTGACAAGCTGATTAGAAGGGCCAGCTCTTTCCTGGGGAGCCCACTGGACCCAGTGCAGGTGGTGGGTGACAGAAGGATACTGTCCGTGGTGAGCTCCATGCAGAAGAAGAAGTCCCATCCCATGCATGAGACTGTGATCGCGCTGAGCAGTACTGTCAGTGACCGACTGCTCCACCCTAAGTGTGAGAAGGAGCGCTATCGGAAGTCTTTCCTCCCCACCGTGGTTAGGCTGTACAACCAACACCGACCTAAGCGGAGATCATTACACACAGAGAACTGAAATATCTCTCTGCCTGTTATATCCCCCCCCCCCCCCTCTGCTACGCCCTATCTGTCTGTCTGCTATTAATGTAATGCCTCTCACCTTGGAACATTCCTGTACATGTTGTATTTGTATTTGTATCTGCTTATCTTATCTTTGCTGCTGTAACACACTGAATTTCCCCATTGTGGGACTATTAAAGGACTATTATTATTATTATTATTATTATATATATTAGGGATCTGATCTGGGGTCTGTACTTGTCTATATATATATATATATATATATATATATATATATTAGGGGTCTGGTCTGGGGTCTGTACTTGTCTATGTATATTTAGGGGTCTGGTCTGGGGTCTGTACTTGTTTATATCTATTAAGTGTCTGATCTGGGGTCTGTACTTGTCTGTATATATATATATATTAGGGGTCTGATCTGGGGTCTGCATTTGTCTATATATATTAGGGGTCTGATCTGGGGTCTTTCTCAGTTTCAGAGGTCTGGTCTGGGGCCTCTATGTGTTTAGGGATGAGATCTGGGGTCTTTATTAGTTTAGGAGGTCTGGTTTTGGGTCTGTATTTTTTATGGTGAGATCTGGGGTGTATATGGGTTTAGGAGATTGGGTCTGGGGTCTCAATTTGTTTAAGGGTGAGGTTTTGGGTCTTTCTCAGTTTCGGAGGTCTGGTCTGGGGTCTGTATTTGTTATAGTGAGATCTGGGGTGTATATTAGTTTAGGAGCTCTGGCTTGGGGTCTCTGTTTGTTTAGGGGTGAGATCTGGGGTCTTTCTCAGTTTAGGGGGTCCGGTCTGGGGTCTGATTGTTTGGTTGTTACTACATGTCGTATTTTTTAAAACATAAATAATCCAGAAACCAATAACAAGGGGCCAGTACAGCCCTCATGGTTATTTTACATCTGTCTGTGTCCCAATTTTTGGTTATCTTGAATAACCCCTTTAAATTGGTATGGCAGGTTTTTCATTGATGGCCTGTCCTTACAATGCAACTCCAATGTGCTATGGTTGGGGGTCTGGGATTCCCCCAGATCAGCCCAATGAAGGGGCAGTGTTGTTTGTGCCCTTTTACTATTGGGTCAGACAGGTACATGTGATTGTGCTTGGGGTTGCAGGAGATCCTTAGTTTGCCACATCTATGGATGCACCCATGTTGACGCATTGTGGCCCTTCCTTTGGGTCAGATCCCCATCGATCCCACACTGGTGGCCCATCTTTACGATCTTATGTGTAACCTAATAAAAATATATGGCTCCCACCAATCTGTCCCATTAATCGTAAAAAATTTGGGAACTTTTGGGAATTTTAGGACATTTTTGGGGGAATTTAATGTCCATTGTCGTAAAGGTAATATCTATATACAACAATGACATGTCAATGGGCAGATCTTACCATCGGGGGTGATGCCAAGCTGTGGAGGAAGTTAAGGCATGCTACTGCCTGAAACCTTCAGCTAATAATACTCACAACGGGTCTAGTAAAATAAGGGTTTCACATACTTTTCTGACATAGGCACTGGCTGACATCTATATGATGACCCCCCCCCCCCCTGTGTTCTAGACCTCGCCGATCATCGATCACTCACAGAGGAGGTGAATGGGTTAAGTTTTCCACTCGGATATTTTTTTCTGGTTATGCAAAGAGCAGATTGTTTAATTTGCTTTCCCTCTCTCTGAATAGCTATGGGAATTGTGAAACGCGTGCGAAGGGCGAGGAGGGGGTGTCAGGCGGAGGATAATCTGTGCAATTATTTCATTTGGTGAGACATGTTGTAGCCTGATGTGTGAGCTCCCCAGCGGCCATTCAGCTAGAGATCTGCTGGAGTGTGTGTCAGCTGTGTGTGCGGAGGAATAATGAGCCCAGACCTGAGAGACTGACATGTCATAGAGATATCAGAACATAACCCATAGATATAGCAAATGTACTGTATGTTATATGGACATATACATAGATAGATAGATAGATAGATAGATAGATAGATAGATAGATAGATAATAGGTAGGTAGGAAGATAGATAGATAGCTAGATATAGACAGATGATAGATAGATAGATATAAAGATATGATATGATATAGATAGATGATAAATAGATAGATAAATAAATCTATCTCAAATATTATTATTATTATTATTATTATATAATACTTTCTTATTTATATATTGTGGCTTTATATGTATATCTATCTACAATATATAGATAGATAAATAGATAAACAAATAATAGATAGTTATGAAATAAATAGTTATGATAAAGAGACATAAGACAATCAATATTATCGATTTCATATCTATCTATCTATTTATCTACAGTGCTGGCCAAAAGTATTGGCACCCCTGCAATTCTGTCAGATAATACTCAGTTTCTTCCAGAAAATGATTGCAATCACAAATGCTTTGGTAATAATATCTTCATTTAATTTGTCTTCAATGGAAAACCACAAAAAGAATTGTCAAAAAGCCAAATTGGATATAATTCCACACCAAACATAAAAAAGGGGGTGGACAAAAGTATTGGCACCCTTTGAAAAACCATGTGATGCTTCTCTAATTTGTGTAATTAACAGCACCTGTTACTTACCTGTGGCACATAACAGGTGGTGGCAATAACTAAATCACACTTGCAGCCAGTTGAAATGGATTAAAGTTGACTCATCCTCTGTCCTGTGTCCTTGTGTGTACCACATTGAGCATGGAGAAAAGAAAGAAGACCAAAGAACTGTCTGAGGACTTGAGAAGCAAAATTGTGAGGAAGCATGAGCAATCTCAAGGCTACAAGTCCATCTCCAAAGACCTGAATGTTCCTGTGTCTACCGTGCGCAGTGTCATCAATAAGTTTAAAGCCCATGGCACTGTGGCTAACCTCCCTAGATGTGGATGGAAAAGAAAAATTGACGAGAGATTTCAACGAACGATTGTGCGGATGGTGGCTAAAGAACCTCGACTAACATCCAAACAAGTTCTAGCTGCCCTGCAGAACGAGGGTACAACAGTGTCAACCCGTACTATCCGTCGGCGTCTGAATGAAAAGGGACTCTATGGTAGGACACCCAGGAAGACCCCACTTCTGACCCAGAGACATAAAAAAGCCAAAACTTACCTGAGAAAGCCAAAAACTTTTTGGAAGAATGTTCTCTGGTCAGATGAGACAAAAGTAGAGCTTTTTGGGAAAAGGCATCAACATAGAGTTTACAGGAAAAAAAAAAGAGGCCTTCAAAGAAAAGAACACGGTCCCTACAGTCAAACATGGCGGAGGTTCCCTGATGTTTTGGGGTTGCTTTGCTGCCTCTGGCACTGGACTGCTTGACCGTGTGCATGGCATTATGAAGTCTGAAGACTACCAACAAATTTTACAGCATAATGTAGGTCCCAGTGTGAGAAAGCTGGGTCTCCCTCAGAGGTCATGGGTCTTCCAGCAGGACAATGACCCAAAACACACTTCAAAAAGCACTAGAAAATGGTTTGAGAGAAAGCACTGGAGACTTCTAAAGTGGCCAGCAATGAGTCCAGACCTGAATCCCATAGAACACCTGTGAGGGGTCTCAAAATGGCAGTTTGGAGAAGGCACCCTTCACATCTCAGGGACCTGGAGAAATTGGCCAAAGAAGAATGGTCTAAAATTCCTGCAGAGCATTGTAAGAAACTCATTGATGGTTACCGGAAGCGGTTGTTCGCAGTTACTTTGTCTAAAGGTTGTGCTACCAAGTATTAGGCTGAGGGTGCCAATACTTTTGTCCGGCCCATTTTTAGAGTTTTGTGTAAAATGATCAAGGATTTGACTTTTTTTTTAATTCTCTTTTGTGTTTTTTCATTGCAAGCAAAATAAATGAAGATATTATTACCAAAGCATTTGTGATTGCAATCATTTTCTGGAAGAAATTGAGTATTATCTGACAGAATTGCAGGGGTGCCAATACTTTTGGCCAGCACTGTACCTATCTCATATCTATCTGTCTATCTATCTCATATCTATCTATCTATCTCTCATATCTATCTATCTCATATCTATCTATCTATCTATCTATCTATCTATCTCATATCTATCTAGGAGAAAATCAAATGGCAGCACTCCAAAGTGCAAAACAACTGGTTCCTTATTCCAATGCAAAGTTTCGGTTCATGTCTGAACCTTTCTCAGACATGAACCAAAACATTGCATTGGAATAAAGAACCACTAGATAGATAAAAAATCAAAAAGCAGCAACACTCCAATATTTAGAGAAAGTGAATATTTAATCCAAAGCAATAGATAGATAGATAGATAGATTGATTGATTGATTTATATGTGATATAAGATGAATACTTTGATAGCTAGATAAATAAATAGATACATATTAAATAAATAGATAGACAGATAGATATGTAGGAGATAGATAGAATATCAAAAAAGTCGCAGGACTTCAATATTTAAAGTAAAGGAGATCCAAAGAGATAGATAGATAGATAGATAGATAGATAGATAGATATGGGATAGATAGATAGATAGATAGATAGATAGATCGATCGATAGAGAGAAAGATGATAGATATGAGATAGATAGATAGATAGATAGATATGAGATAGATAGATAGATATGAGATAGATAGATAGATAGATAGATAGATAGATAGATAGATAGATCAATAGATAGATATATAGATCAATAGATAGATATTAGATAGATAGATATATAGATAGATAGATAGATGTGAAATAGATAGATATATAGATATGAGATAGATAGATATGAGATAGATAGATAGATAGATATGAGATAGATAGATAGATAGATAGATAGATAGATATGAGATAGATAGATCAATAGATAGATAGATAGATCAATAGATAGATATTAGATAGATATATAGATAGATAGATAGATATGAGATAGATAGATATGAGATAGATAGATCAATAGATAGATAGATCAATAGATAGATATTAGATAGATAGATAGATATGAAATAGATAGATAGATCAATAGATAGATATGAGATAGATAGATATGAGATAGATAGATAGATAGGAGATAGATATGAGATAGATAGATAGATAGATAGATAGATAGATAGATAGATAGGAGATAGCTATGAGATAGATAGATAGATAGATCAATAGATAGATATGAGATAGATAGATAGATAGATATGAGATAGATATGAAATAGATAGATAGATAGATCGATACTGTAGATAAATAGACAGACAGATACAAATCAGAACCAACTTGTTAAGGAAAAGACATGCCCTGCTCAATAAGAAAGAAATATGATTTCTTTGTCCTAAGAGGGGTGTCCTCATAGATAGTGTACACCAGAAAGCCCCCATAAGTCACGCCAACTAGAGTGCAGCTCTGGTACTACAGTTCTGTTCCATTGACGTAAATGAGCCCAAGTTGCAATACCACAACCAAACTGTGGACAGGTGTGGTGCTGTTTAATGAAGAAAGCAGCCAGGCTTTTCTAGTCCTGAACAACTGTTTCAAAGGTGAAAACTAGAGGTGTCCACTCTGTGCCTCGGCCTAGAGATAAGTCTACTGTGTTCTTTGCACTTGAGCAGGGGGCATTGAAAGATGGGATGAATCATAGATCTCAGAGATTGACTAAATAAGGCCATACATGTAAGATTTCCAATGGCCCCATGACGGTAATTGTTCTTATGAATGACACCTCTATCAACATTAACAACTATGGTAAACTGCCCAAGCTGAGTCTACACAACATAGAAGATGATCAACTAAAATCAGCCGTGTCAAACATTGATGTTTTTGGCCAAAGAAGTGTAGTGTCTGTACTTCAGAATGGTCAAATGACCATCGTGTAAATCCGGTCTACACACAGTGGTTGGATTTTGTGTGCACTGGAAGGATCGGTCACCACCTTAGTAAAACCATGTTCTGCGCAGAAGTGATGGTGGAAGCTTGTTAAGTATTATCAT
Organism: Leptodactylus fallax; assembly: GCA_947044405.1. Lineage (NCBI taxonomy): Eukaryota > Metazoa > Chordata > Amphibia > Anura > Leptodactylidae > Leptodactylus > Leptodactylus fallax. The sequence continues at coordinate 444,087 of CAMRHE010000457.1, forward strand.
TGGGTGGTCACTTGTCCCTCTGCCTTACAGGTCCTTCAGGCTATGTGTTAGGGAATATTGGGGACTTCTCTCCTTTTGTGGTGGGTTTGAACTTGTTGCATGATTCACAAAACACTTTTGTGGCACTTCAGTGAAAACTATGATTTGGGGCTTTCAAAATTTTCCAAAGAGAGGGCCCTCAAGAACATCCAAAAAAAGGACCTCCAGACCAAAAACAGCCATTTCGGTTGACGAAAATCTAATGAGTATGGCCAGTTTTAGATCCAGTGTAGTATTTGTTTTTCTTAGTGGTCAAATGACCATTGTCCAAAACCTTATAAAAATTAGTACCTCCACCTTACAGGTCCTTCTGGGTCCAAGTTAGGGAATATTGAGGACCTTTCATCATTTGTGGTGGGCTTTAATTTATTGTATGATCAGATTACACTTTTGTGGTGTCTTGGTGAATATCATGTAATGGGGCTCTTAAAAAATTCTTCAGTGAGGGCCCAAATAACATCAAGAAAGGAACACCAGACCAAAAACAGCCATTTTGGCTGACAAAAATCTAATGTGTGTGGCCACCTTTAGATCAAATGTAGCATCTGTTCTTCTCAGTGGTTGAATGACCATTGGGATGAACCAATCTACACACAGTGGCAAGGTCTTAAGGACTGGTGTGGTCTTGGAGGACCAGCTGCTACCTTATTGAAACCATGCCCTGAGCAGAAGTAATAGTTAAAGCTTACTAAGTGGGTGGTCACTAGTCCCTCTGCCATGCAGGTCCTTCTGGCTCCGAGTTAGGAAAGTTTCTTTCCTTTTGTGGTGAGCTTGAATTTGTTGTATGATTCAGGTCACACTTTTCTGGAACATGGATGAAAACTATGAGATTGGTTTCAAAAATAAAAAAATTCCCTTTGGAGGGCCCTAAACAACATAAAAATACGGACTACTAGACTGCACCGTAGTGTTATAGGTTGGACTTGATGGACCCGTGTTTTCATCCAACCTCATCTACTATGTTACTAGAAGATCTCCAACTTGTCCACTGTATAGAGGATCCTGAACCTTGAAGATTTATTTAGTATTTTATTTTGACGCCCTCATCTACGACCCATGATTTTTACATTTGTCCTGACTTTATCTAGGACTCAAAAAATGATATGATCCCTGAGGAACCTGCGACAATGTGTCGAAGCTCGAAGCCTCTTATAGTGATGCCTTACCATGTGTGTTGATGTTGTATATACTGTAATAATCATCTCTTCCCCGACTCTCAGCTTTGCCTGTGTATATAATTATAACCGATTAAGGAGATTTATATGATATAATGAAGGGGTAAATATTCACCTGGTATATCATCAATGCACTCAGACACAAAGTTGTATCCAAGTCTATAATTATATGACAGCAGCTGCTTCTACCCACATCGTGGCCGAGGCTTCTTGTCTTCTCTGGTATATCTTATCATAATATTAACAGGAGGAACATCCTCTAAGAGTTACATAAATTTGATAATTTTTAAAAAAAATTTTTTGGAATTTACTGAAAAGGTTGTCCACTTGATATTTTTTTTTTAAAAAAGGTCTCAGAATTGTGTGAATTTTTTTAAAATTCATACCTCATCCTTTACTAACCAATTCTGTTCTGACTCATTCCAGGCCCTCTGCCAGACTCTGATTCTTGGTCCTTCTCGACACACAAGAACTAACCACCCAGTCAGCCATTGGCCACAGAGGTGACCTACCTCGTCTGGTGGCTGAACAGTCATGCCCTGTGTGTTGAGACTGGCCAGGGTTCCTGGAAAGTATGAGAACTGGAAAATTTTTTACATAATTTTGAGCCTGTTTGTAAAAAAATTTTGGCTTGGCAACCCAGTTAATAGAAAAGGCCACTCTATAAAACAACAAGGAGTAACAGTGGTGCACAAGGAGATTTGATATCCTCATATTTAGAAGAAATTGTGGATAGTGGAGTATGGGACATGCAGAGATTCAATTTTCCCTTGGTATGCCAAAGGGCCCATATGTAGACAGTATCAATATACAGTAAGTGGCAGGTGAAGTAACTGTACATCATTATATTGACTGCACGATGGTGTCATTACACTAGATGGCGATATCTTACTGTGAAATAAACCTGAAGTCATCATATTTCCAAAATTTTCTACTATATGCAGCAATGGAATGACCCTTCAGTGCCTAAGGCTAGAAATGAGACCACATTCCCTTGGTCCATTAAAACACAGGAGCGAAGATAGGCCTTCAATGTTCATTTGTGGTTGTGTGACATCTGGGACCCATGCAAATCCGTTACCTTTAAGGGCTGTGGGCCCATATGTGACCTGCACACATTTAGACCTGGTCCTGACCCGCATAGATTATCACCCATAGGTGAGGATGAAAAGTGAAGCAACCACCTGAGAAGACCTCGAGAACCATTCAGGCTGCTACATGGACTTGTCTATCACAACTAGATTCACAAGACCATTGTTCAGAGATCAAATGGTACCAAAAACATGGTTAAATAGTTAACACTCTACACATACTATAAATAATCTTCTAGAACTTGGAAATTCAGGTATAATTTTAGCCGAAATTTAAAAAGTTTGCCGGATCACCTTCTGGGTGCTTGTGTCCCAAATGGACCTCTCAATCCAAAGGCCTAAGAAACATCGACCAACAAATGAACCTGCACTCAAAGTTCCTCGTGGCAAACAAATATCTTATTTATTAAATCCATATCAATAAGGACATAAAACAGAACCTGATGTCCATGTATTCTTACGTGTTTCAGGTCTTGTTGACCCTTAGTCATAGATGGCCAAGGGTCAGCAAGACCTGAAAGGCGTAAGAAGAGATGGATGTCAGATCCTATTTTATGTCCATATTTGGGTGTCCATTTGCTGGTTGAGGTATAATGTTAGGTGACCCTAAGATCTCATCCCCTCACCCACATTCTATGCTTTCAGGAATCAAGGCTGCTGAGATATAGGGAGCTGTATGTTGGTTGAGGTATACTTTTAGGAGACCCTAAGTTCTCATCCCCTCTCACACATTCTACACCTAAAGGAATCCAGGATGCTGAGGTATAGGGAGCTTATTGGTGGGGTCCTCACGCTGTGTTGCTGCTTTAGCCATCTCTATACGTGCCTAATATATGAAGGAAATATTATGGTCACTGTTGAGTGTGGACCCTACCCAGAGACAGCATGGGAGGTTTCCGCAACAGTTTCTGAATTTGCCAAGACAGTCCCTAATCTTCCCTAACAGTCTTGGCAAATTAGGGAAGTCCTGACCTGAAAACAATAAAGGGCTAACAAAACTCTACCACCAAGTGGGTTGTCCTATCTGGATTAGGGATGGGTCCATGGGTGTGTCCAGGGGCGGGGCATGACTTAAACATCCCTATATCATCAACTTCAAAGTTAGGCTAGGTTCACATCGGCGTTCGGGTTTCCGTTCATGGGGTCCGCTTGGGGATAATCTAATCCGCATAAATAAGTGGTTACCTTAGGAAACCCGCGGACCCAATAGACTATAATGGGATCCATGTGTTTTACGCTTGTTTTCTGACCGAAAAGCAGCGATTTTCTCTCCGCATTTTTCATGCGGAGAGGGAAACGAATCCCCGAACGTAGCGCAAGCACTGGTGTGAACCCAGCCTAAGTAAGTATGGCACAATAGGCGGCCATTGTTGGGGGATGTCACAATTTATGCATCAGTAGGCATCAAAGTAAGAGGTAAAGGATATAGCCTGAAAAAGATCCGACAAATCCTTTGGGTTGGAGGGAAATGGAGGGGTATTAATTAGAAGGCCAAGGATTACTGAGAACCAGAAAGATAACTAGCATGTTGGATCTCAAGGTGACCTCTCACCATCTCCAAAAACTCCAATTGTTTGCATTCTTTGATAGGCACCCCTCCACTGATTCCAGTACAGATGGAATTTTTTCTCTTTCCCCCACCGTTCCCGAGAAATCATCATTGGGTGATCCCAGACTCTCTGCTCCAGCCCACGACCACCTACCTGACAGTAGAGAAGCTAATGAACCTATTGAGTGCTGACACCAATCGCTCAGGAACAGTGGGGGCCAGAGGAAAATTCCAATCTTGCTGGAATCGGTGGATTGGCACCTATAAAGGATGCAGTTGGAGTTGGTGGAGGAAGTGAAAGGTCCTCTTTAGAGAACCATGAATAGAGTGACACTTTGTGAAATATCTCCCCTGGGCACCACAAAGTTTGTCCTATCCCTGAGCCCACCAAACAGCTCCCTATATCACAGCTTCCTGAAGAAAGACGTGTGGATAGGAGTATTATATTGTAGCTCTTGGAGATCTTAAATGATTTCTAATAAAAATTTTTTATTAAAACTCTTATATCTTAATTATTTCATTACTTTACCAGTGTGGAGCGAGATTTGTATCCAGGACGATCAGGACCATAAAAACAATTCAACGCTTTGGTCAAAAATAATGTAAGTGGCGCCATCTAGAGTTCCTAGCTAGTATTGTAACGTTATTACTTGCTATAAATTATTCATAAATAATCGTTATATATATGGTAATAAAGGAGAAAATATCCGATATAATAACGTAAAATACCACTGTCAAGGGGAGTTATGTTTCTGCCCCTCCAAATACAAGGAAATAACAGGCTGATACTTTCCCATTAAAAAAAATTACTGATTCCTTATAAATAAAGTTGGCATGGCTGAGTGTTACTGTAAATGGGTCCATGAACATGGCTGTAGTCCGGCTCGGTGGAGGAGTCCCATATTTTGTACCAAGGACCATATTGGATTGGTGGCTTCTGCTTCCCGATAGAGACTGGATGAAGACTGAATCTGATCTTTCCATTGAGATCTGTTTTTCTTCTGATATATAGGTATGTCATCTAAGATGGGAAAATCTCTGATGTTTGGGTGGGAGGGGGCAATTACTTTTGCACTCAGGGTCGGTTGGGGTGAATACATTTTTTCTCTAGTAAACAAAATAATGCAAAAACCGTATATTGGGTTTAGACTCCGTGTACACCACCGTGTGCTTTGTCAGTGTACGAGTCATGTTTTTGACGGCTAGCACGATGACCCATTCATCCATGGCCCCATACTAACGCCCATGTATTATCACGGGTCCATGTATGTCACTGAAGCAACACAATGGGTTTGTGTGCCTTCCATGTTCCGTCTGTGCCGTTTTACTACGGACCCATGGTCGTGTGTCGCTTTAGATTGTATTTGTCTGAGACATAAGTACAAAAACTGAGGGACCAGGTAAGGGCAAACACTTTTACGTGGCGCTATGTGATGGCACTATGAGATGCAGCATATCTTCAAAGTTTCAGAGACACTGATGTCATCCATGCCTAAATGGGTTCTCTTCGAGATCTAATTTTTTTTAGAAATTGGAAGTCCTTTGAGAACTTGACCTTACTATATGACCACATTGTCTATTGTCACTGACCTTGCACTCTGCTGTCTTTGCACTTTGCTCCTCTAATAAAGAAGTCCATGTTGTACACAGTAGAGTGCGCTTGCGCTGGGTCTGTACCATAAATGAGCAATTTCTACTAGTTTCAGTAACTGCATTAAAAGTTGAAAACAATGGCAATGTTTTTTTATGCATTCGGCCATTCTAAAAAGTTCTAAAGAGTTTATATACATTGTGCCTTGCCATAAATTTATTCATAAAAGATGTCTGAAAAAAATATAGCTCTTCCAGCAAAAAACAAGACCTCAAATACTTGGTTAATATAAAGTGTAATGTACTCGAATGACATTCAAGTGGCTTCCGTCCCCGACTCACTTCAGTGGGGGGGTTCTATTCCGTTCCTATGTCACGTATCAGGATAGGACCTGCTCTACAATCATCGTAACGAAACAGAGCCTCGGCCTTCACTCGGTCTTGTGCATGAGGCCTTGGAGCAGTGAGACTATGGCATTCACTACCACAGGTTGTTGTGATGGTGGATTCATTGTACAGGATACAAGGGCCCTTTCCTGACATGATAAATATTACAGGTTATGGGTTTTAGATTTTTGGAGAAGACAAGTCGATCCAGGATTTTATACTGATTGCTGGATTTGGAGTCTGAAAGAAATGTTTTCCCCTGACATGGTGCAGAGTCATTTCACCACCTCTTGTTCTAGTACATTCTGTATAAGAAGTAGTATGATGATTCCCACACAGACAGAACTCCATTGCACCTATTGGCTATGATCCAGGTGGATCTTTTCTCACTTCAAAAGGTACAGTCTATACAAACTTCATCTTGACGTTTTATGTTACACATGGGTGGAAGACGCTTCTTGTAATAGATGCTTTCCTGCACATTTAGGAAGTTCAGTTGAGTCTAGTCCAGTCAAGGATCATGTAGGATCACTGGGTTATTGGCAGGATCACTGGATTACTAGCAGGGCCTCCGGGAGACAAAGGGGAAAAAAGAATGGCATGAGACAGTTGCTGGGTATCCCTAGTCCTGAAATCTGAAGAGTGGGAGGTTCAGGCCAGGAAGAAGAGAAATTCTGAGGATAGTAGAGCACTCATGATGCAGCCCAGTACAGAGGCAAAAATAGTGGGAGTTGTAGAGCTGTACCCAACGCCTCTGTCAATGGACAGCAATTCTGCAGTTTCAGGCTGATGTGCCAAGAGGCAGGTTCATGGGAAAGTGCCATGTGAACCTGGTGACAATCAGTGCCTGGAGGCAGAGAGCCTTAGCCTCCCTTGCAGTGCCTCTATTTTCAGGAGACCCGGGTCAAGTTGTGGAGGTACATCACGCATCTGAAAGGTGCCAACAAAAGTACCCAGATGTGATGGAGCCATTTTCCCCACAATGGCCATCATGTGGTCCTCAAGAAAGTTTGCCTGGATAACCACAACACAAAGTTAATGGATACTGATGGGGGGAAGCAACACTGGAGAACAGAGGGACCAAGTTAGTCAGAGTCAAGAAGAGGAGAGGAGTTCAGTCTTGTTGAAAGGTTCTTGTCTAGATCCATCCTCACCTGTCTGAAGATGAGACAGCTATGTAGGCCAAGACCCTATGAGAAGAGTCCTGAGTCACCAGTGGAGGAAGAACTGTTGAAGGACAAGAGTGATTCTCTGGGTGGACCTAAGAGGATGGTTAATGTTTGTTTAACATTATGCTCTTTTGCAGAAGGGATCTGTGTTTTTGAGGACTCGGTGTAAGGGGGTTCAGTGTCAGGTGACCTGCCACGCAGATGAGGAGACAGACAAAATACAGTGATAACCTAGAGTAGCAGGTTCAAGTGAGCATGACACATCCCCTGTGTGTACAGGAACGCTGTTGTGTTTCTTTGGGCCTGCGACTCTAAGGCCATTAACTTTGTTCTGTGTAACTACTGTGAAACTTCTGTAGCACTGTTGTGAAGTTCTGCTGTACCCAAAAACTATCTCAAATAAAGTGCCTGTTGAAACCAAGACCTACAATTATTAGTATCCTTTTTCAGCTAAAACCGACTGCCCTGATCTGAGGCATTTTTGCCTGGCACCGTAACAAGATCATGGAGACTCGCCTTGATTGTAATGATCTGGTTCCTGTTATATCCAGGGAAGAGTCAAACACTATGGTTGAGATACTTAGATGGTTCCATAACTTTGGTGCCCTTAGTTAATTCTTTTCAAATTGTGAATTGGGCCTAGCTGGTGAGGCACAGCTCACTGGCTGGTGAAGTACACTGGTGCCACTGGTAAGGGTATTATGAGTATGGCACGGTTGCATTTGTATGGTGGTATTTATTTGCTGGCGAGGCCCCGACACCACAACAGATTGGTGGGGCCTGAGTCAAAAAAGTTTGAGAAGCCCTTTCCTATGTAAATCCTTGTTTTGTTGCCTTGATAGGGAGCATGTAACAGGTGAGTTGTAGATGTGAACAGGCAAGTCTGTACCATAGTAAGAGATTAGGCCGAACAATATAGTAGCACCTATAACTGGCAGAGACCAGTATGGACCTCAGTTATCTACAGTTATCTATTATAGGTGCCTTTGATTTTGTGTTACCTGGTATATTTAGATGCTAGGAGACTAAATTAGTAGTGGTAGACACTGATCTGGAGTTCGTAGAGATAAGTTCATGACTAGGGACTCTAATTGGTTAGGGTTTTGTGCTTTACAAAATGGCGGCAGATAAGATCTTTAAGCATTGCTTAAATTGGTGGCTAGAAAGGTGAAATTTTTGGAAAAGGGAGTGAAACGTTGAACAGACTCTATTGTCCCAGGGCTAGGATGTCTAAAAAAAATTGACCACCACTAGGAGGGGGATCCCATTTTGATTTTTCCTCAAGGTCCCACCTTTCTATGGAAACCTCTAGTGGCAAAAGTTAACAATTTTAATATTTTTTTTTACTATTCTTTTATGATTTTATTGGTCATTTTATTTTTATTCAGGATATTTTGTATAGACTCTGACTACATAATCCAAAAACAGCAAACAAATTAACATCCAGAAATGTTCATCTTATCCTTCTAACAATTATTACATTTTCCATCTAATGAGAATTGCGAGATATGTACAATTAAAATCTCGGCCCCAGAGGTTAAAGCAGCCAATGAAAAGTCACTCTCCAATAAATATATACGGCTCCATATACAGGGCAGGTGACAGTCCGTGACCTACAAGACCAGACCCCAACTCACTCCTTAAAGGTAAGATAAGAAGATTAGGGAAATTTATTACATTATTACATTCTACTGGACTAAAAAACATACATAAAATATAGGAATAATAAAAAAATAATTAAAATAAAATACTTTTTGTTTATTAACAAATGTAAATTCCTATATTGAGTTATCTTATAATATAAAAAGTTTTAGTTATAACTGAGCTGTAAATGAAAACACTAAATTCACCATAATTTGCCTACTTTTAATTTAACTTTAGAAATTACATTTATATTCTTTTTATGTAATCAAATATTAGCACAATAACTCAAATAAGTAAAAAAAATCACAGATACTGTGTATGAGGATTCCTGATCACAGTCCCCCAAATGTTTTACTTAAACAAATAGTTTTTGGCTGTAAGTACAGTATGTGTAAGAACTGCGAACTAAATATCTATCTATCTATCATCTCATATCTATCTATCTATCTATCTATCTATCTATCTATCTATCTATCTGTCTGTCTATCTCATATCTATCTATCTATTTATCTATCTATCTATCTCATATCTATCTATCTCATATCTATCATCTCATATCTATCTATCTATCTCATATCTATCTATCTCATATCTATCATCTCATATCTATCTATCTATCTATCTATCTCATATCTATCTATCTATCTATCTATCTATCTATCTATCTGTCTATCTCATATCTATCTATCTATTTATCTATCTATCTCATATCTATCTATCTATCTCATATCTATCTATCTCATATCTATCATCTCATATCTATCTATCTATCTATCTCATATCTATCTATCTCATATCTATCATCTCATATCTATCTATCTATCTATCTATCTATCTCATATCTATCTATCTATCTATCTATCTATCTATCTGTCTATCTCATATCTATCTATCTATTTATCTATCTATCTATCTCATATCTATCTATCTATCTATCTATCTCATATCTATCATCTCATATCTATCTATCTATCTATCTATCATCGCATATCTATCTATCTATCTCATATCTATCTATCTATCTATCTATCTATCTATCTCATATCTATCATCTCATATCTATCTATCTATCTATCTCATATCTATCATCTCATATCTATCTATCTATCTATCTATCTATCTGTCTGTCTGTCTGTCTATCTATCTCATATCTATCTATCTATCTATCTATAATCTCATATCTATCTCATATCTATCCCATATCTATCTATCTATCTATCTATCTATCTATCTATCTATCTATCTATCTATCATCGCATATCTATCTATCTATCTATCTATCTATCTATCTATCTATCATCTATCTATCTCATATCTATCTATCTATCTATCTATCTCTCTATCTATCTCATATCTATCTATCTCATATCTATCATCTCATATCTATCTATCTATCTATCTATCTATCTGTCTGTCTGTCTGTCTATCTATCTCATATCTATCTATCATCTATCTATCTCATATCTATCTATCTATAATCTCATATCTATCTCATATCTATCTATCTATCTATCTATCTATCTATCTATCTATCTATCTATCTATCCCATATCTATCTATCTATCTATCTATCTATCTATCATCTATCTATCTCATATCTATCTATCTATCATCTCATATCTATCTATCTATCTATCTATCTGTCTATCTCGTTTCTATCTATCTATCTATCTATATATCTATCTCATATCTATCTATTATCTGTCTATCTATCTCTATAATCTAACTAACTTGTATCTATCTATTCATCTCATATATATGCATCTAACTCGTAACTGTCTCATATCTCATATATATTCTCTCTCTAATATCTATCTTCTATCTATCTATCTTTGTGTATTATCTTTCTCATATTTTTTATTGTCTATCTATGCATCTATTGAACTCATATCTTTCTTTCTTTCTTTCTTTCTTTCTTTCTTTCTTTCTTTCTTTCTTTCTTTCTTTCTTTCCATCTATGTATCTCATATCTATTATATTCCTCATATCTATCTATCTATCTATCTATCTATCTATCTATCTATCTATCTATCTATATCATATATTATCTTTCTCATAGCTATCTATCTTTTTAATACTGTACTATACTAGCATATCTATTATCTTTTTTCTATCTACATATCATCTTCTTTCATCTTCTTCTATAATCTATTCATGTCTTATCTATGCATCTATCTAGCTCATAACTTTCTATCTTTCTTCTATCTATTTATCTCATATACAGTATTATCTTTCTCATATCTTTCTATCTCATATATTTTATCTTTTCATATCTATGTATATATCTTTTTGTATTATCTTTCTCATATCTTTTTATCATCTATCTATCTCATATCTATCTATCTATCTATCTATCTATCTATCTATCTATCTATCTTTACTGTAAGAATATAGATAATATATATATGTAAAATAGACGTATGACTTTTTTCATTGATGTTTAACAGATTTAGAGTTTAAACTTGACATCCTCTGACTTTTCCAGGTCTGGACCCATTTTCTGGCCTTCCTCTCAGCATGTTGCTGGGGTTATATATTTTCAATCTTTTCTCTTCGGTTTCTTTTGGTCAATCTATTCCATGTAGTCTTCACAACAACCAAGAACCGGCCTTTGTACGGGGCGGTGATATTATTATCGGAGGATTTTTTCCAGTGCACACATCCTACAAACAACCCATCTACACATTCACAGAGAAGGATCATAAAATTACCTGTGACTTGTAAGTCGTTTCTTTCAAAATTGGACATCAATGGTATAAAGATCTATCTATCTATCTATCTATCTATCTATCTATCTATCTATCTATCTATCTATCTACCTATCCATTTTCAACAACAACAAGTGAATGTTTCCCTCTTATTTTGCAGATTCAGCACTGTATCCTACAGCTATCTTCAGGCAATGCTTTATGCCATTGAGGAGATCAATGCCAATGAGTTTCTGCTCCCTAACATCACTCTTGGCTTTCAGATGTTTGATACCTGTATACACATGTCTCATGCTCTCTGGGAGACATTTATCACCCTGACAGGAGCAGACAATGCCACGCCAAACTACCAATGTAATGAGAAGGTTCCTCTGTCCATCATTGGTGACCCAATATCACTTCTCTCCATAGCTATGGCTACAATATTGGGTGTCTACAGGTTTCCCCAGGTGTGACCCTCTTATGAAACCATTAATAAACCCATATATTATCTGTACATTGAATACGGTGTTATGTTTTTGATATTATTAGTGATGGAAATTACCAGGGGGTGGGTAGAAGATTCCAGAAATGGGACACTTCATTGTAATCTGAGGGATGTATTATTAATCCACTTCTCAAACCATCCTTGGATGGCCTTAATCTTTTTGGTTGTAGTTTTTGAAGACATTTTAATTTGCACCAATTTTATCTTCGATTATGGTTCCAAAAACACAACATGGTTCAGTTCTGACAGTATTCCTAATTCAGATTTATTATGATCCTGGTCAGACTTGCCAGATGGAACCCAAAACTCTTTGGCCAGATGTAGATTTTGCTTAAGCAGAGGGTATGCAGCAGAAAATTCTGGTCAATGGGGCAGCGAAAAGTGGAACCGTAACCAGATTCCATCTACTTTTGAGAAGACCAACTGGGTAGAAGACCAACTGAGTGACCGTTTCTTATACCCATCATTTTTCCGTACCGTTCCCAGTGATGAGAAGCAGTCAAATGCCTTGGCCAAATTGATCTCCTTCATGGGCTGGAAATGGGTTGGGTTGCTGTCTCTCAATAATGACTATGGAATTTTTGGTTCCCAAATTCTCAAAGAGAAACTTCAGAAGTTGGGTGTATGCATTGCTTACCATGAGACATTTGAACAAGGGACTTCTTTAGAAAAACTCCAGGCCATAGCAAACATTATTGTTCAGTCCTCAGCCAAAGTTATCATACTGTTCTCCAGAGACCCACACATCAACCTGCTGCTGGATTTACTTCTCGAGAGAAAGGACGTGAAAAGGATCTGGCTTGCCAGCAATGGCTGGTCAAACTCACTATTGTTGTCTACCCCAAGATACAGTCATTTATTGGCTGGGACTATTGGCTTTGTATTACATGAAGTAGATATGCTAGGGTTTAAAGAATATCTACTGGGACTTCGACCATCAGCTTTACTACCTCAGGATATATTCGTAGAGAAGTTCTGGGAGATAGTTCTAGGCTGTCGCTGGCCAAGCCCTGGATCTGTCGTAGACAATGGGACTCTGTGGTGCACGGGAGAGGAGAAACTGAGATCATACATGAGCAGTCAGTACAAGAACTATAACTCTGACTTCAGGATGCAATATTTAGTATACAATGCAGTATACTCAATAGCTCATGCCATCCATAATCTAATCTTCACCTGTGCTGTGGACCCGGAATCCCCCACACGTGAAAAATGTGGAGACTTGGCCAACTTAAAGCCATGGCAGGTAAAGTTTCTTTTCCAATTGAATTCCATTTTGTTAAATTGACTTTTTATCTTTGTTGATAATTCAGAGTATCCAGAGGTTAAGGAGATTGTGATACCTCAAAGGCTCGATGGTTGGCCAGTATCATGGTTGGCCAATATCATGGTTGGCAACATCTATAGTACAATTTTTTACTTTTCTGTCTTGACTTCTTGCCCGTGGCTGGTCTATATTAGACAATATTTTTATAGAATTAGATCTCTTACAGTTTAAGAGAGGACTCCTAACCAGGATTTCACCGAAACTAGTAAGGAGGTCCTTGGAAGACGGCAACAGCAAGTGCTGTCAACTGTACTGCATGGATTGTGTTGTATAGAGGTTCCCCAGATTTAAACATTTTTACAGGGGCTTCTCCAGGATAATAATTTTGGGCAGTTACGAGTTGCTATGGAACCTGTGAACACAAGATCATTATATATTGGATTCAATCCAAAAATGTTGCATTTAATGTCCGCTTTACCTCTGGGCACCATCTCTGGTGCTGAATGGTCTCTGGGTCCTACGTACTATTAGTATACAATAGGGTCTGGTTTGACGTAGGATCTAAAGGAATGTTGTAGTTTGATCTGGGGGTCTGAACTAATTTTGGGGTATAGTTTGTTGTCTGAATAAATTGTAGGGTTTGATCTGGGTGTCTGAATTTATTTTAGGGTCTAGTTTAGGGTCCACATTTATTCTAGGGTAATGGCTGTTTGTTAGGCACATATGGTGGCACAGTATATTGCTAGTGGAACCTGTGTTATACTATTAACTCTTGAGACTTTCAACCTAAATTATAACATTTGGTAAACTGCCCCAAGGGAAGGTGTTATGAAAAGTTTGGAATTCATTTTTAGTTACAAACTTGGGTTGTTAACTAGTTTTCACATCTTATAAAGTGATATGATATTGCTAGGATAAGCTATTACTTTAATTGCGATTTTGGCCACGACTCTCGTCACACAGTGAAAGATTACCAGGTTGTCCTTAGGCTAGGGCTACACGCGTGCCAAAAAGTTGAACAAAAATCATGTGGCAAAAACATCTGTACAACTTATTGACGCACGACTCTTTTACAGCTGTGATTTGGTTGTAAAAACTCTCATATGACTTTCATTAAAGTCTATGGAAAAGTCACACACGACTTGCAACCAAAATCCCAGAGGTTTGAATTTTGTGCAACTATCGTGTCGCAGTTGCCTTATGTCGCATGTCGCAATGAAACACCATAGAGATACATTGAAATTTTTGTTGTGCAACTACTTGTCACGTGACACCTGTAGCCATGTAGCCCTAGCCTTAGAGTTTCTGTGAAAGTTGCATCACAGTCACTTGATGTTGCATGTGACACCATAGACATACATATCACCGTGTGGCCCTAGCCCTATGATCAAAGAACATCTAACCTCTGAGACCCCTATCATGGAATGCCCACATATCTAAGAGGGATGCCATATTCCACCAATATGCTATGACTTTACAAGGAAGGAATACCACTTTAGGGTTTTTGACGCCCTTGTGGGGTAGATAGCTTTGGCATCCATTGATCTGTTTATAATTCTGTAGGTTTTTCAGTACCTGAAGACGGTCTATTTCAAAAATCGGATGGGAGAAGAGATGTTCTTCGATGTTAGTGGAAACCCCCCCACTGACTATGACCTTCTAAACTGGCACAGGAACTCAGATGGCCTTGTCAAATTTGGGACAGTCGGACGATACAATCTACATGAAGGCAACGAAAATGAGCTGAGCATCAACACCACGGCCATCAGATGGATCACGGAGAGCACAGAGGTATAATATGATACCTACAGTAGAGGACAACTTAGAGCATAGTATAACTTCATGATGTAGCATTTTCTTACTATTTCTAGGTCCCCAGTTCAGTATGCAGTAAAAGTTGCTCCCCTGGATTCCGCAAAGCTCCTCAAAATGGGCAACCAGAGTGCTGCTATGACTGTGTACCTTGTTCAGAGGGTGAAATATCCAACCAAACAGGTATATATGTATTTATATTCCTTTCCAAACTCAACCAAAGTCCTAAAAAGACTTGAGCAAACCAAATCAAACTCCAGATTTTTGGGGTTAACCACTCACAATTCATTATTATATCTCTTCAGACCTCAGAATAAGTGGGGGCCCAGGGGAGGTGAGTAAGATAAAAAAAACACTTATACTCTCCTTCCCTCAAATCTCCTGGGCTTCCTCGAAGCATCTGGTGCTCCATGGTGGTCATCTTTGGCTGGATTCTGACCTCTTCCAGCTGGGCCCCATGAGAGATTACATGGGGACTGCTAAGGCCTGTGATTGGGCATGCTACTTGGGGCATACGGACATCATGATGCTTGTGTCAAAGTGTCATAATGTTGTAAGGGTCGGTTCACACTACCGTTGGATGTCCGTTCTGATAGTATCCATTAAAAAATAAAAAAGGACACCTATCATAACAGACATTAACGGACTCTAAGGGGGCGTTCACACTACCGTCAGTAGTGTCCGTTGTTATTGACCTTACAAGAGTTTAGCAACGGACACTAGCAGAACTGTTACATATCTGTTAAAATTTCCATTCATTTCAATGGGATTTTATCGTGTGTCCGTTAGTGACCGTTAGTGTTTGTTTTACACCCAATCTGTCACATGTCCGTTATTTTTTGCGGACAAAAAAATACGACATGCAGGACTTTTGTGTCCGTGAAAAAAAGCGATTTCATGACGGACGTCAAGCGTCTGTTATTTTGCAACATTAAAGTCTTTGTATCACCAAAGAAGTTATGGCTTTCAGAATTACATGTACCAAAAACCTAAAAATGTGTCCAGTTATAAACCAGGGAAGTGGCCCAGTCCTGAAGTGGTTAAGGACATTTCATGCAACAACCTTTGATGGTTACCGATCTCATATGAGGTACAGAAAGTTTATGGATCTTACTCCAGGTCCATTTAAAATCTTAAGAAAATTCAATCCGCAATATTGTTTTGTAAACCAAACCAAACATGTCTTAAGTGGAAAACATTTCCCATAGTTATAGCATTCAGATGAAATGTGTTCCTGCATTTTGTAGTAAGATATTCCCTTGGCTTCTGTTCCACATCCATCCGATGGAACTCTAGAGCTATAATTTATAATACATACTTCACTTTTTTCTCTACCAACGTGCACAGTTGTCAATTCAGGGCCAGCTTGTCACTGTAGCACATATCTGTAGTAGGGTCTACTGGTTTCTATAAATCCACACCTGGCTCCATCTCTCCTTCCACCCTAGTCAATCACCTACTCGACCTACCACACATCCCACCTTGATTACAAGCCTGCATGAGGCCTATACAGGCCAAGAATGTGGTGGTATTTCTCGAATTTGACTTGAATCTCTTAGTCTTTATATTTTGTCTCTTAGATTCGAGCAACTGTTTTCCATGTGCTGCCGAAACATGGCCCAATGCCAATAAAACCATGTGCCTTCCCAAAGACAGAGAGTTTCTGTCTTACTCGGATCCACTTGGACTCACCTTAACCTCCACTGCTGTCTTCTGCTCCTTCACCACCCTTGGGGTCTTGTGTATATTCATCAAGTATAAAGACACCGCCATTGTCAAAGCCAACAACAGCTATCTTAGCTACTGCCTCCTCGGCTCACTGTCCTTGAGTTTCCTGTGTTCTCTTCTTTTTATCGGAGCACCTAAAAGATTAACATGTCTTTTGCGTCAAGCAGCTTTTGGAATAATTTTTGCTCTTTGTGTTTCATGCATATTTGCTAAAACCCTGATGGTTATCATAGCTTTCCGGGCAACCAAGCCAGGAAGCAATATGAGAATATATTTATATATATATATTTTTTTTGAAAAACATCCACCTCTACCATCTTTCTCAATTTTCTACATATTAAAAAAATACAAAAAAGCTATAACAATAAAACACTCAAATCTCACATAGCAAAAAATCATTTGAATAACCCAAACAAAAAAAAGTAATTGCTTTCAAAAAACAAAAAATTAGAACAAAAAAACTGAAAATGTGCCTAGTTATAAATAGGGGGGGGATGGAAAATTGCTGGGTCTTGAAATGGTTTGCACCCCAAAAACTGCCATGTAGAGGCCTTTTATTGAAGCATAAGCATATGTTTGTGGCCATAAACCAATAAAGCAATGCAGAGATAATAATCTTTTAATGATATACAGATCAGTCTCAAGTGCATTGAGGGCGGGGCCTGATTTGCCAGATTTGCCTATAGACAGTCACAAGTGCTTCAACTTTCCTCTGAGTTCACTGGGCAATGTGTCCCCTTTAGACATGATTGACACTTTCAGCTCCCAATCGCATTGCAAATCTCCCAAATCAGGACCCGCCCCCAATGCACTTGCAGGATGATTTGCATATTCATAAAAGATGATTATCTCTGCATTGCTTTATTGTTTTGTGGCCGCAAAGGTATGTTTTTACTACTATTGAAGGCCCATACATGGCACTATTATTGGTCTGGGAGGCATTTTGGACCCTATAGACTCCCTTTAAAAGCACAGTAATAGTCTTAGAAGATGGAGATTCCTTTTATATCTCAACAGACTCTCCAAATGTCGAATCAACAGTTTCCCACCTATAGTGTTTTACCAGTAGCAACTGTATGGGACAAGGTAAAAAATATATATAACAGGTCTGAAGTTTGTGTTACTTACCCAATGGGTCAATAAAGTCATCCAAATATCATGGACTGGACGTACTCTGTTTCCACAAGGGAGCTCCTTCATGCACCCATAATACATTAAAACTCTTGACAAGACGCCCTTTTTGGGATGACGACACTTTTTCTTTTTTCATGTGACATTTTCAGTTCCCTCATGCTCCATATATACTGGACATCTTTAGAGTTGGGTGAATCGCTTCGTCATGAACCTGAAAAATTGAGGATTCATCTCAGATTAACTAAAATTATTATACTCCCCCAGTGGCGTAACTAGGAATGGCTGGGCCCCAAGGCGTACATTTGACATGACTTTCGAGGTTTGTCACCCACAAAACACTATTATACTCTGTGGTGTCTTCAGATCCCAGAATATAATAAGTGGAGGCCCAAAGGAAGTGCGACAACATAACAATTAGTTATACTCACATTACTTCACCTCTCCTGGACATCCTAGCTGCATCTGGTGGTTGCTATGGCTGATGCCACGCACCCTGGGGTCACTTGGGATGCTCCAACGTCATGACCATGGGTCAAAGTATTATGACGTCAGTGTGCCCCACATGACCATTGAGGCTCAATTACAAGCCTCGGTGGTGAACCCGGAGCATGTGATGTCAGTCAGAGGCAGGAATAGGCCAAAAGAGGATGCCAGCTGTCCACTGGACACCACAAGGATGTCTAGTAGAGGTAAGGCAAGATGGGTATGATTGTTTGTTACGTTGCCATACCCCCCCGGGGCTCCACTTACTATATCCCTAGAGTATAATAACACTTACCGCATGGCCCAAACAAACTGGAGGGTGAATCTCAAATATATTTGTCAAAATGAACCTGTTGAGTTTTGCCCATCTCTAGTATTAACAACAGTCGAATGCAGCAAAAATTACCAAATGTTTCTCAATGTTCCACAACCTTCTAACAGTATAAGAGCAACGGTCCCGCGACAACACACAACAGTCTCCCTGGTCACACTGGAGTCTCTCTCAGCTCATATGGGTCCCTCATAGAGATGGATAAACTGATTTGTTCTGAGCCAGGTTCGACCAGAATATTTCAATTTGTTTGGCTTTTAACAAAACCGAACAGTTCAGACCCCAGAGTATAATAGCTGGAGGCACATGGGAGGTGAACAAAATAAAAAACATTTATACTCACCTTCCCTCTCCTCTTTTGGGCCTCCTCATGGTGTTCAGTGCACTCCTGGTGATGTCATGTACCCAGGGTCATTGTTGAGGCCTGTGATTGGGTCACAGTGGTTATCATGATGCTCAGATTGCCGATGTGACCACTAAAGCCCAATCACAGGCTTCAGTGGTAATCCCGGGCACATGACATCACTGAGGAGAAAGATGGCGGAGAGAGAGAGCCAGGTGGTGCAAGGAAGACCAAAAGAGGTAAGGGAAGGTGAGAATAAATACTCTCCTGGGCCTCCACCTATTATACTCTGGAGACTGAAGAGACCCCAGAGTATAATAATTTCACTTCCTGTTCTATCCGAACTTGTTTACCCAGAAATGAATCAGGGACCCGAGCCACCCAAACCCAAAATGAAATGAATCTTGGTATTTCCCCTTCTCTAGTCCCTCATCTCAGATACATGCCTAGATTCACTCTGCTAGTTTTCCGGTCTAGTGTCAAGTCTAGGTGCTGACAGAAACAGTCACGATGGAGGAAAGGATGGAAGACCCAAAGGTCAAGGGAAAATCTCCTTTTATAGAAAACTTTCCTTCTCAGTGTGACTATAAGTCTTTAGGCCATAGCATGCGAAGGATACACCTTGAGTGATGCAAAAATGACACTGCCCGCTGCACAGCCCATAAGCGCAATCGAGTTCCTCCCATTTGGAAGAATCATTGGATCCAGATAGAAGAAGACGCGATGGCTTATCAACAAATACTATTAGATATCAGAATTCAAAGCAAGGCAAAATAAGGGGCGCATCTCATGGAATAAACTGAGGGGCAGCTACTTATTGTGTTATTGCAATAGGTAGCATCCAATCGTTTTTACTCACCTGTCCACGCTCCTATCCTGGCTGCCTTCTGCTGCCACTTCTAGGTGATGCTACACTTACGGTGCGACGCTGAAGAATGCCAGGATGCTACGTACAGTGTCCAGGCGTTCTTCAGCGTCAGCTGCAGTGTGCCCTGAAGGTGGCAGCGGAGCTGGCCTAGACAGGAGCGTGGACAGGTGAGTCAAAATTATCATCTGCTATTAGGGGAGGGGGCAAAAGGAGATCCTAAACTGGGTGGGGTGTAAAAAAAGGGGGTCATATACTGCATGAGGGCTTTAAAAAGGGGTCATAAACCGTGTGGGGGCCATAAATAGGGGGATCATATGTGTGTGGAAGGTAAAATAAGGGGGTCATATACTGTGTTGGGGCCTTAAAAGGAGGTCATATACTATGTGTGGGGCAAAAAAGGGGGTCATATACTGTGGGGAGCCATAAGAAAGTGGAGATACATATTAGGGGGCCATAAGAAAGGGGTCCTATATTGTGGGGGGGGCGCATAAAAAGCAGGGTTATATACTGTGGGGGTGGCATAAGAAAGGGGTCATATACTGTGGGGGGCAAAAAAAAGGGGTCCTATGCCTTGTGGAAAGCAAAAAAAGAGTCATATACCGTGTGGTGGGCCAAAAAATGGGGGTTGTATATCATTTGGGGGCCAAAAAAAAAAAGTGGGTATTATACTATGCGGGGGCCAATTAAGGGGATTATTGATCTGCCAATGGTGGAGTGTCCTAATTAGGTGGCCACATCACTCAACCAAAGATTTTTTTTTTTTTTGGGGGGGGGCACCTTTCTATAGTTTTCCTCAGGCAGCAGAGAGGCTAGGGTTGACCCCTGCATACAATAACAAAATAAAATATATTTTATATTATCTCATGCACATAAAGCATACTTATCCTATCATGAAGGAAGACCCAACCATATCCGGTCACCTAAAGTCATTCTTGTGGAATGTAGTGGCTTTCAAAACCTTAGACTATGGCCGAATCATCTCACCACTTCAAGATTTAAAGGGGTATCCCATCTCAGCCAACAATGGCTGAGATAGGAGTATACAGAGGTAGGCACTTCATGTCCAACAGCCTCAGGAATTTTGGCTGTGCCACATTGTTTCTGTAACTGTCATAGAAATGAATATGAGCAATGGAAACAGCCAAGCGCGATTACTAAAATATATGCAGGTTCAGAGGTGGGATCTTCATCTGTCTGACTTTTATGACATATCCTGTGGATATGCCAAAAACCTTTGAGATGTGAATACCCCTTTAAGAGGTTAGGCAAAAAGTGAGTAATCTCGGTTTTGCAGGTGGTATTTTTTGTATTTCATTAGTCATTCAACCCTTTTCATTTGGGACATGTGATGGGCCTGTGGCGCATGATGCAGGAACACTATATAAGGCTGAAGCCCCACGTTGCAAAGACGCAGCATTTTTACTGGGGTCATCCAGTTCTATTTTATTGAGAACTAAGCTTCAGAATAGGTCATCAACAAAAGATCAAGGAGGGTCCGACAGCCGTGACCTCCATTGATCAGCTGTTTGAAGGACTGTGGCGCTCATGCGTCAAGTGTCGTGAACTCTTCACTGTTTAAATCCCACACCGTCTATTTCATAGTGACCATATGATGTAATTACAGCTTCTCTCCATAAAAGTGAATGGGACTAGACTATAATTACATCAAAAGGATAGTAAGAAACAAATGGAATGTAAACTCGAGAGCACGAGAGCCAAGGCCACTTCCAACAGTTGATCATCAGGGATCTCAGATGTTGGACCAAACATTGGTCTTTTATCGATGACCTATCTTGAGGATTGGTCAACAATAAATAAGAATTGGACTTCGGTTTATAATGTAAACCATGGAAATGATAAATCCGCCATATGCCTGATGGATTCCATTGCGACTGCCAGGCTTTACTATCACTTTACTATCACTGTGTCCCATTGTTCTTCAGATGTTGAGGTTCACACAGGTTGGATTTGCCTTGGTCAGAAATGTACATTGTGAAATGGGCTATGCCAGAATAACCGGAGTGCTAGTATATTTGTACAAACTGTACTTGCTAAGCTCTTTTTATATAATTTTAGGTTCCACTCTGAACTTAGGTAACCAATGTAACATAACAGGTTTATTTTTTTTTGAAGACTCTTGTAGAAAAAATGGGTCTAAACTATGGGGACGAACTATGAGGTTGGCAGAAGGAACAATAACAATTTCCATATAATTGCCCGAATGTTCCTCTGAGTAATGTAATGATGAATGATAAACACACCTCAACAACAGCGAATGCTCCAGAGGTCTCACCATCCAATCACCCTGTGGGGAGAAAATCCATATATATAACCATGTAAACAGGCTGGGGGGATGGAGAGTGACAGTCAACCAGGCACGCACTGTCACTCTGACATCTTGAACTCAGCACAAAAGGTAAGAGGATTCTGTCTGTCCTCCTGGTCAACCCCCCCTTCCTCGACACATGTTTCTTAACCTCTGTAAGTCTATTTCCATATTTTCCTCATGAACTTCTCACCATGAAGCTCAACATCTTCATGATGATTTCTCAATTCATCTTCTCGAGATTCTGTTGATGTTCTCCCTACACATCCCCACGTCTTCTTAATTCTTTTTATGTATCTCCATGTCTTTCTTTATGCTTTCTCTCCATGTATTTCCATGTCTTGCCAATGACCTTGTGTCTACATAGTGAAAGGTTTTATTGTTTCCATGTTTTCTTCTGACTTCTCTGTAGGTTTCTTGATCACCTTTCATATCTAAATATCTTTTTGATCAGTGTTCTGTCTCTACACATTTCCATGTCTTTCCAATAATCTTCCATCTACTTATTTCCTTACCTTCCCGACTATCTTATGCACATCATATTATTATCTTCTGTCTATGTCTATCGGATAGCCTTCTCTCTATGTCTGTCTGGTTGTCTTTTTTATGTATTTCAATGGTTGTCTATCTTCTCTCTGTATACAGTTTATTTTTGTCAAGTAACAAAATGAAGTGAATGAAGAAAAGCGAAATGTAAATCCCATCAATATTTGGTGTGACCTTTGCCCTTTGCCTTCCATCAATTCTTCTTGGTCCTTGCAGACAGTTTTTGAAGGAACTTGACAGGGAGGTTGTTCCCGCTGCCATCTTGGAGGACTAAGCACAGATCTTCTGTGCATGTAGGCTTGCTCCAATCCTTCTGTCTCTTCATGTCCTCCCAGACGGACTGGATGATGTTGAGATCAGGGCTCTATCTGTGGGGGCCGGATCATCACTTCCAGGACTCCTCCTCCAAAGGGCAAAGGTCACACCAAATATTGATGGGTTTTACATTTCTCTTTTCTTCATTCACTTCATTTTGTTAATTGACAAAAATAAACTGTTAACCCTTCTATTTCTGGACACATTCTTACATTTTTTCCACACCTACCTAAAACTTTCTCTAGGTAGTTTGCTTTTGTATCTCTGACCATCTTCTCTGAAGCTCATCATTTTTCTAACTATCCTCTATTTTCCTTATTTTTTCAGTACATCTTAGTGTCTTCAAGATTGTCTTCGCTCTTTTTGTAACTCCATGTCCGCCTGTTTTTTCTTTGTATGTCGTTGTTGTAATGACCTGATCATCTTCTCCTTATGTACCTCAACTTCTTTACTATTCACTCTGTTCTTAGTTTCTTAAAGGGGTCATTCAGGG
This sequence comes from Leptodactylus fallax, assembly GCA_947044405.1. NCBI lineage: Eukaryota > Metazoa > Chordata > Amphibia > Anura > Leptodactylidae > Leptodactylus > Leptodactylus fallax. The sequence continues at coordinate 467,572 of CAMRHE010000457.1, forward strand.
TTTTAAAATTGGAGGCCTATCCTTAGAAGAGCCTTTAACATTTGATCAGTAGGGGGCTTGACCCTTGCCATCTCTGACGATCTTCTGTTTGAAGCAGCCTTAGTGTTTGTCCTCTTTATTGTTTCCTCTAACCGTCTTAGTGGTGATGGTCTCTTGTCTTGATTGATTGCCAATGGATAGGCATCATGGCAGGGTTTCTGACAAGTCCCAGACCACAGAAAGATCCTGCATTCATGGTTATATCTAATGGCAACCTTTCAAGACAAAAGACTGTCACCACTAAGATGGTTAGAGAAAATCTTTAAAACCCTGCAAAATTTTTAATTACTTATATTTGCAAAAATGTTTAACTTTTAATTGTCCATACATTTATATATGGTTATTTTTGTGGGAGAACCCTTTTAATTACATCCTCTTCCCAGCTTTCTGTGAATGAATCTCAATGTCTTCAAGATTATCTTCTCTCTCTAGGTATCTCCATGTCTTCCCGATCATCTTCTCCTTAGATATCTCAGCATCTTCTTCATTAATCTCTCCCTTCCCAGTTTTCTTTTAATGTTCCTTCAAGTCTTCCATGGTCTTCTATTGCTATCCATTACTTCTTGATGAACCTTCTTCATAATTTTCCAAATGTCTTCAAGATTGCTTTGAATAGCTTTCAAGCATACCCCATTGCAGCAAATGTTCTAATATTTTTTTAATCAAAATCTTGTCGTAATCTTTAATTCTATGACCGGCTGTAGTGTAATTGTCCTTTCATTGCGTAGGAATTTTACCTTCAGAAACTCTTTTGCGTATCTCCATTTCTCTAAGTGATCACAACGAGAGAACACTCTGTGGGTGCAAAGAGTCTTATTGGCCATGCAATGTTCTTCTGGCAAAAAGATATGCAAATGATCTCTTCCCAAAAAAAAGATGTGCCTCTAGTGCTACCTCTCAGAAAGTCGCTATCCTATAAGTCAAAGACTGACTCTTTAGCGGGTCTTGCAACATGACTCAGATGTAAGCCAGACAAGACATTCTATAGACATCTATTGGGGTCCTCACCTTTCATCAGCACAGAGTAGAATACTGGTTGGCCGGGTGAGAGGTCTTTAACGGAGATCGGGATCTGGTGGTGGTGAACTAATTTGCATACCTATTTTGCACTACCAAAGTGCACTTATTAAGTTCAGTATATTAACTGTTTTGATTATGTTCTCAGAAGATGTTCTATATAGGAATGAGTAGAGTATACTTCCATAGGGCGTTCAATACCAATTCCATTGTATTTTCTGCTGCAAAACCAGTCATTCTTTGGAGCAGTTGACTTCTTTTTAGGGATGTTTGGTTTCACCCAATTTCTAATGGTATATGGTAATTTATTTTTTACATTGTTTTACATGTGAGAAATACAGAGAAACATCTGTACGTACATAAGGTGGCATGTAAACAAACCAACCTTATGGACATGTGTTCGATTCAACTGGGATTGTGCATTAGCTCTTGATATTTTTTAATTTACAGTACTGTATAATAATACATAGAGAAAATAGGAGGACGAGGAGATACAAAAAGTAAGAGGTGTACTGAATAAGTAAAATAGGAGATATAAAAAATGTTGTGCCGTGCAGACAATTCTCAGCACCCACCACTGGTTCTTTCCATACTACCGTATGACATCACCTGATTAGCCTACCCGTCTCTGGACCAATGCCTGATGAAGGGACAAGTTCCCGAAACCTTAACGTTGCTCCTTACAATGAATTGTGAATAAACAATTTTTGCAGAAAAAAATCGGAGTGCTGTCACATTTTTTTAACATGGTTTCCACTTGGGAGTTGGTCAGTTCCCTAAGTGATCGTACACCCGTATTAATTTTGAGTCGAGTGCTGCCCTGTACCCCATTTTCCACAAAAAATGTTGAGGTCTGGAGATACGTTGAGATACTAAAATAAAAGTTTAGGCAGGCGTGGGAAAAATGCTGCAAAGTAAGAATGCTTTCAGTTTTTTTTTTTTCAAATAACAAAATTAAATGAATGAAGAAAAGAGAAATGTAAATTCCATCAATATTCGGTGTGACCTTTGCCCTTTGGAGGAGGAGTCCTGGAAGTGATGATCCAGCAACCACAGATATAGCCCTGATCTCAACATCATCCAGTCTGTCTGGGATGACATGAAGAGGCAGAAGGATTGGAGCAAGCAACATCCACAGAAGATCTGTGCTTAGTTCTCCAAGATGGCGGGAACAACCTCCCTGCACAGTTCTGCCAAATACTGTCTGCAAGTATCGGGAAGAACTGATGGAAGTCAAAGGGCAAAGGTCACAACAAATATTGATGGGATTTACATTTCTCATTTCTTCATGTATTTTATTTTGTTAATTGACAAAAATAAAATGTAACCCTTCTACTTCTAAAAGAAATTTTTGCACTGTACTGTATATACAGTATATATATATATATATATATATATATTATTTTTCAATGACCATAGTCTCCAATGATATATCTTATTGTTCTGGGTCTTCTTTCTCAGCATGGTCCTGGGCATCATAATCTACATCTCCATAACTCACTTCCATGCTTGCTTCGGTCAATCTTCTGCTTGTAGTTTTCAAAGCTATCCCATGAAAGGGTTTTTCCAAGATGGAGACATCATATTAGGTGGATTTTTCCCTATACACACATCATGGAAAGAGCAAAAATATTCCTTCACCGAACAGATCCAGCCCCTCATCTGCGACTCGTGAGTGTCCATCTATAGCGCAACTATTCTATGTTGTGTTTATTGTTGTGTATGTACCTAAATGCTCTCCTATGGAAATTACAAAAATATGTCACATTGTCTCTTGTATGTATTTACAATGGTTCCATTTTGATTGTACATTTAACATATCATTATTATAAACAATTATAATTTACAAAAGTCACAAAAAAATTGTAAATTTGTGTGAATTCGATTTTGAAAACTCTTGCTCCTATCATACCTTCATTTCAGAATGTCTAATGTATATACTTTTTTGAGTCCTGGTTTTGGTCTATGATTTGTTGGTCTTTTGCCCATAAATTCCTTATTGACCAGGCCTGAGAAGGCCTTGATGACCAAACAGTTTTTGCAAACATGTTGATTTCTTGGCCCCAAATTTTTCATCTATTGGGCTGCTCAAAAATGTTTTCATTGTTTATTTTAATTGTTTAATCATTGACATCTTTACTGATGTATTTTTCTCTTTTTTTTTTGTTTTATTTGGATCAAACATTACAAAAAGTAAAAAAAAAAATCAATTTATAGCATGCTTTTTTTTTTTAAATTTGCAAATTATCAACAAAATAATGGTAAAATGGATTCCCTGTTGGATTTTGGATATTTTGATGTATAACATTTTCAGTCTCAGGCAAAATGAGCCTATACATTTTTTTTATTTTGAATTTATTTCATTTTATTTTGTGTATGTGATTTGCTTTGCTACATATTATGACCCCGTAGAGCTATAAAAGACCTTGGGGATGTCAAAGATTGGTTACAGCCATGAGACATCCATTCACTGTATGTCACAAAAGAGACCTCCACTTCCACGCTCACCCATCACACTGGGCTTTTACACTCATACATGCACACAAAGCTGGTGGGAGCTAGAGAAAAAATTCCATCTGCACCGGAATCAGTGCACTGGAACCTATTGAATGATGTAAAGAGTTGGAGATGGTGGAGGTGGTGGAGTCTTCTTTACTATGTTGAGCGGCTTGATCATTCTACATCGTTCTGGAAATCAGTGGTGGTCCAAGATCACAGACAATATGTCTTCGCATATACATATGGTATGGCCTGTTAGATGAACACTTTGACTGGAAGAACCACCGGAATATGTGCTGTCATATCTCCAAAAATATTTGTCCATGTGATGTATTTTTGACAATCTGATTTTTCTCCATTCTTCCTTTCTTTGCTCAGGTATAGCATAATTTCCTACAGTTGGATGCATGCCATGATATATGCCATAAAAGAGATAAATGCCATTGAGTCTTTACTTCCCAATAAATCTCTGGGTTTCCACATCTTAGACTCATGTGGACACTGTTCAGAAGCTCTCTGGGGAACCTTTTGGTCTCTGTCTGGAGGGGAACATCCGATTCTAAACTATCAGTGTGGTAACAAGATTCCTCCAGTTATCATTGGAGATTCCTTCTCATTACCTACTTTAGCAATGGCTACTGTGTTAGGAACCTACAAGTACCCTCAGGTAAGCATGGTCCTATTCCCCAATTTGTGATCTGTTGTAAAAATTGTACATCAATTTTATACAATTTTCCTCGAGAGTATGAGGAAAATCTACCATGTTTTCCATTTCTACCATGCTTTCCCTACATCAGACATGTTAAATGCTGGTATATGCTTTTCTTGTTCTTTAGACCCTCCTTACTTTCTTTTTGTTTTTCTCCTATAGGTTAGCTATACAGCATCCATACCCTCTCTGAATAACCGCCTTCTCTATCCATCATTCTTCCGCACCATTCCTAGTGACAACAGACAAGCCAAGGCCTTGGCTGTACTTGTTGCCTACATGGGGTGGAATTGGGTTGGCTTGCTGTCTCTAAATGAAGACTATGGAATTGTAGGTTCTCAAGTTCTCAAAGACGAGCTCCAAAAACTGGGAGTGTGCCTTGCATATCATGAAACTTTTGGCCAAGCGACCTCTCTAAACAAACTGAACTACATTGCAAATTTGGTCATTCAGTCATCAGCTAAGGTTGTTATAATATTTTCCAGAGATCCTTTCATCCATCCCTTAATGGCCCTTCTTTTAGAGAAAGATGACGCCAAGCGAATCTGGCTTGGTACCGATGGATGGTCAAGTTCCCCCCTTCTGGCCACCAAAAAGTTTAGTAAAATAATGATGGGGACTCTTGCACTATGTTTGCACAAGATGGATATTCCAGGATTCAAGGAATATGAACTTGCTCTTCAACCATCTACCTCGCTTCCTCAGGACATCTTCATTGAAAATTTCTGGGAGCTAGTCAATAATTGTCATTGGCCAAACCAAAACAATACCGCAAAAAATGATACCGTGCAGTGTACAGGGGAGGAGAAATTGACCAGATTTAGGAGCACTGACTATGAGTATGATGAATTTGACTTTAGGGTACAGTATTTGGTGTATAATGCATTATTTGCTGTGGCCTATGCACTACATGGACTAATCTGCTCTCCTAGTGAAGATCGACATGGAAAATGCCAAATCCAAAAAACCATAGCATCTTGGCAGGTATATAATAACATTTTTTTCTCTACAAAATTGAGAAACATACCATTTGAAGTTAGGAGCAATATTGAACAGGATTTCCTTGGACCCACTGCCCCCCCTCCTATACAGACCTTGTGTAGGTCAACTTTTCCGACCCTATATAAGGGCTGGTTGGTTATGATAACCAAACTAGGGATCTCACCTTCGGCTCACGCACACAACATTAAAAACGGATGAAACGGTCAGTTTTTATCATCAGCATGTCACATATTTTTCATTAGTTTTCTGACTGTGTGTCAATTTTTAACATCCATTTTTCATTAGTTTGTCATCTGTTTTAAACTGTCACTTACAAAAATGGGTGAACTTGGTCTTACATCCATTTTTAACATGAGTGAAACTGATACATTACCCCCCCCCCCAAAAAAAACAAAAAAACAGACATTAAAAACTGACCCTGGCTGGAAAAACGGACAAAAACAGGGCAAGTGACATCCGCAACTCTACAGGTCCTCTCCGGGCTTTGGGGTGACATTACGCACCCTGGGTCACTGTTGATACCTGTGATTGGGCCTCAGTGGTCACATGGGGCGTTCTGCCCAAAACTAATCTTTGGTAAAGATAGGCGAACTCCAGAAGATTTGTTTCGTCCTGTGTTCAAGCGAAGTAAACCCCCGGATCAGTTCAAACTTGTTCGGATAGGGAAACTAATATGCTTTGGAATCTCTTCAGACTCCAGAGTATAATGGCTGAAGGCCCACAAAAGGAGACAAAAATAAAAAAAAAAACATTAATCCACACCTCCTGGATTAGAGGGGAAACCCCCTTATGATGTCGATATCCCCTAATAGAGTAATACCTAATACCTTAAGGTGTCCGTCAATCCGTGTCTTCTTCCTCCGAGCGGATGATGTCACAGAAGAGTGCCAGAGCCGGTGTCTGGTGCTCTTCTGTGAAGTCTTGTCGCTCGGCTTGTCCATGTCACTGTTGAAGCCCAATCTTGAGCACGCCAAGCGCCATGATGTCACAAAAGAGCAACAGACAGCGTGGTTCGACACCCAGTCCTAGGCTTACGTGTACAATGCTGAGCTGAGCTGTAATAGCATCCCCAGACCACTGTGACCTGGTGTTAGATCCCCATCGCTGGGACTGGATGTCAGAGCTCCACCAACCTCAATGAGCTATCCTAAATTTTAGTCTTTGATAATCCCTTCATGTAGTGGATGCTTTGCCTTACTAGCCTACTATGACAACTTTATATCATGTGTACATCCAGAAAAGTGGAGTTCACAGGTGAACCAATTAATTCATAACTATGACTTTATTGTTCACTAGGAGTTTTTGTTTTCTTCCCCATTTACATTGTAGATTGTCCGCTCTATAAAAGAAGTCCATTTCAAGAATCCAATGGGAGAAGAAATGTACTTTGATTCTAGTGGAAACCCACCAACGGACTATGATGTGTTGAACTGGCACAGGAACCTAGATGAGTCCATTACCTTGGTGAATGTTGGGCGTTACAACTTACGTGAGTCTCAAGAGAATGAGTTGTCCATAAATATCACTTCAATTAGGTGGATCACTGGAAAACAAGAGGTATAGCATCTAATGTATATAGACCTAGATGGCTAGATGGCTAGAATACTTAGGTAAAAAAAAAAAAAAATTTTTTACCTTTAGATCCCCTACTCTGTATGCTCTAATAGCTGTCCTCCTGGATTTCGAAAGGCAGCTCAAAATGGACAACCGATGTGCTGCTTTGACTGTATTCCATGTTCAGAAGGGGAAATATCTGATCATATAGGTAGGTTTCACCCAACAAGAGAAGACCTCCATCTGTAAGGCTATAGTCACACAACAGTTTTATTTCTCGACTATAGAAACAGACAAAATGGCTCATTTTTAATGGTCATTTTGCACCCACACAATGTCCGTTTGTCCACTTTTGATGATCCAGTGGCCAGACATTCACCAAACTGAGTGCAGAGACAACTGCACTATTTAAAACAATGTTAAAGGGGTTGAGTGCGGAAGACCATAGGTTTAGCTCCTGAGTGTGCCATGTAGAATTACATCCTTGTACATGCATGGATGCCTTGAGTCCATGACATTGGGAGCTACTGCTTGTCAACATCTCTCTGCTCTGGCTCTAGAGGGGAAACCCCCTTATGATGTTGATATTCCCTAATAGAGTAATACCTAATTAAAAAAAAATATATATATATTTATCTGATCTAATTTGTTTTCCAGATTCTAGCAACTGTGTTGCATGCCCAGCTGAAATGTGGCCAAACAAAAATAACACTATATGCATCCCAAAAGTTGTTGAGTTTTTGTCTTACGGAGAACCTCTTGGAAATACTTTGATGTCTATGAGCATCATCTGCTCGCTCATCACTATCAGCATATTGTGTGTGTTTATCAAATACAAAGACACGGCTATAGTCAAAGCCAACAATCGAAACATCACCTACCTCCTCCTCACATGTTTGTCTTTGAGCTTCTTGTGCCCGATACTTTTCATTGGAGAACCTCAAAAACTCACTTGTCGATTTCGCCAAGGAGCCTTTGGAGTCATCTTTGTCCTCAGTGTTTCATGTGTCTTGGCCAAGACGGTCATGGTGGTCATCGCTTTTAGAGCTACCAAACCAGGAAGCAACATGAGGACATGGATGGGACCTAAAGTCCCAGCTTCAACCATTTCTATTTGTACTTCCCTCCAGTTTTTTATTTGTGTCTACTGGATGCTTCGATGCCCATCATTCCCTGAAAGAAACATGAAGATTAAAACTGAAGTCATTATCTTCCAGTGTAATGAATGCTCAGATACCCTTTTGTGGTGCATGCTGGGATACATGGCATTCTTGGCTTGTGTCAGCTTTTTCATTGCATTTCTGGCCCGAAAATTACCAGACAGCTTTAATGAGGCCAAGTGGATCACGTTCTCCATGTTGATCTTCTTGAGTGTCTGGATTTCTTTTGTTCCAGCCTATCTCAGCACTCAAGGCAAGTTCATGGTGGCTGTTGAAGTTTTTGGGATTTTATCCTCCAGCGCTGGGATTGTAGGTTGTATATTTATCCCCAAATGCTATATTATATTATTAAGACCAGACCTGAACAACCGACAGAACCTGCTGGGTAAAGGCCCCACCAAGAAGACATAGAGTTGATGTTTGGTTTTACTCCATGAACCTTAATATATTGTCTAAGCCTTCTTGATATGTCAGATAGAGATTGATGTTTTCTTGTCATGTTCTTGGATAGAATGAATCAGTGAATGGACAATTTTTGATATTTTTGAAGATACATTGGCAAAGCGCTATATAAAGTAATGTATATGAAGTCCCATTGGTTATACCAGAATATTATTACATTTACAAGCAATAATGTGCTGCATTTTAACTTAACAATAAAGATAAGTACTTTTGACCACCAGAGGGAGTCGCTTATCTCACTAATTTACTTTTGAGGGGATAGAAAAGGGTGCTCGGGAAAATAACCATTGGACAATTCTATGAATGGCTGCAGATGATATTGCAGAAATATTTAAAGTGTTCCTACAATTCTAAAATAATTATCATAAATGAATAATATATGTATAATAATAATATATGTATAATAAGTGAATATAAAAATATTTGTAATATACAGTGCCTTGCGAAAGTATTCGGCCCCCTTGAACTTTTCAACCTTTTGCCACATTTCAGGCTTCAAACATAAAGATATAAAATTTAAATTTTTTGGTGAAGAATCAACAACAAGTGGGACACAATTGTGAAGTGGAACGAAATTTATTGGTTATTTTAAACTTTTGTAAAAAATAAAAAACTGAAAAGTGGGGCGTGCAATATTATTCGGTCCCTTTACTTTCAGTGCAGCAAACTCACTCCAGAAGTTCAGTGAGGATCTCTGAAAGATCCAATGTTGTCCTAAATGACTGATGATAATAAATATAATCCACCTGTGTGTAATCAAGTCTCCGTATAAATGCACCTGCTCTGTGATAGTCTCAGGGTTCTGTTTAAAGTGCAGAGAGCATCATGAAGACCAAGGAACACACCAGGCAGGTCCGTGATACTGTTGTGGAGAAGTTTAAAGCCGGATTTGGATACAAAAAGATTTCCCAAACTTTAAACATCCCAAGGAGCACTGTGCAAGCCATCATATTGAAATGGAAGGAGTATCAGACCACTGCAAATCTACCAAGACCCGGCCGTCCCTCTAAACTTTCATCTCAAACAAGGAGAAGACTGATCAGAGATGCAGCCAAGAGGCCCATGATCACTCTGGATGAACTGCAGAGATCTACAGCTGAGGGGGGAGAGTCTGTCCATAGGACAACAATCAGTCGTACACTGCACAAATCTGGCCTTTATGGAAGAGTGGCAAGAAGAAAGCCATTTCTCAAAGATATCCATAAAAAGCCTTGTTTAAAGTTTGCCACAAGCCACCTGGGACACACCAAACATGTGGAAGAAGGTGCTCTGGTCAGATGAAACCAAAATCAAACTTTTTGGCCACAATGCAAAACGATATGTTTGGCGTAAAAGCAACACAGCTCATCCCCCTGAACACACCATCCCCACTGTCACACATGGTGGTGGCAGCATCATGGTTTGGGCCTGCTTTTCTTCAGCAGGGACAGGGAAGATGGTTAAAATTGATGGGAAGATGGATGGAGCCAAATACAGGACCATTCTGGAAGAAAACCTGTTGGAGTCTGCCAAAGACCTGAGACTGGGATGGAGATTTATCTTCCAACAAGACAATGATCCCAAACATAAAGCCAAATCTACAATGGAATGGTTCACAAATAAACGTATCCAGGTGTTAGAATGGCCAAGTCAAAGTCCAGACCTGAATCCAATCGAGAATCTGTGGAAAGAGCTGAAAACTGCTGTTCACAAACGCTCTCCATCCAACCTCACTGAGCTCCAGCTGTTTTCCAAGGAAGAATGGGCAAGAATTTCAGTCTCTCCATGTGCAAAACTGATAGAGACATACCCCAAGCGACTGCAGCTGTAATCGCAGCAAAAGGTGGCGCTACAAAGTATTAACTTAAGGGGGCCGAATAATTTGGTACGCCCCACTTTTCAGTTTTTTATTTTTTACAAAAGTTTAAAATATCCAATAAATTTCGTTCCACTTCACGATTGTGTCCCACTTGTTGTTGATTCTTCACCAAAAAATTAAAATTTTATATCCTTATGTTTGAAGCCTGAAATGTGGCAAAAGGTTAGAAAAGTTCAAGGGGGCCGAATACTTTCGCAAGGCACTGTATCTTATTAGAGAAAAATGCTTCTTTTGCCATTTATTATTACTGTGTTTCTCTCTCTCTCCCTTCCTCCATCCATATTTGATGTCATTTGATGGCTTGCTAGTCCATATCCACTTTCTGGATATGGTTTCTAATAGTGACAACATTAGAGTCAATGGAAGGGGGGCAGACTCATAAATGGAGAAAGTAGCATTTTTCTTTATTAAAAGATATTACAAATAGTGTTGAGCAAAACCGTCGAAGTTCGGGTTCGACGCGTTCCGCTGAACTTTGCCCAAAAGTTCAGTTTGGGTACACGAACTTGACCCGAACCCGAACTTTTTTTTTTTTGGGGACCCAAACTTTGTGACTTATATGGGACCTGTACCAATGATATAGCTGGTTCAGCACTATAGACTGCAATACACGTGTATTGCAGTCTATAGAGGAAGTCAGCCTATGCAGGAAGTCAGTCTCGGCAGGATCAACCAAGTACTGGGGGCTACTTGCAGCCTAGGGTCACTGGCCAGACCCTGGGCTACAGAAGATGCATATCGGCACCCCCCAATCTCACCACGTGGGGTGCCGAGAGGGAAATTTTGCATAGCGGAACCCCTTGGATGCTGCGGTCATGTTTGACCACGGCATCCAAGGGGTTAAAACCCCCGATTGGAATTCAGCTCTGATTGGGGGTTAAGGAGCAGGGTATTAGCTGTCAGTCACAGCTAACACCCGCTCCCGATGTCACCTGTGGCATTCAGTCCCCTGACAAACACCTAAGATGCCACCAACCCTCCCCCCTTCCCAAAACCCAGTACTTGTTTAATATGCCTCACCATCCCCTTCCCCAGCAGTTATGCTCCTACCAGGTACCTTCAAACTGGGTACACCTCTATACAGTCCCATATAGGGAGTACCATCACTATTCTACCATCACAAATAATAAAGGTTTTCTCAGGTCGTACATGTTGCCATGTTTCTTTCTACTTATTTCAATGATCACAAAAAAATTCCTTTCAAAAGTTTGAACACATATTAAGAAACCTCTGTATCCCTCACGTGTGCCTTCCTTCTAGTCATTTCCTCTTACTTCATATAAGTAAAAGAGGAATACACATAGAAAAAAGACACCCATAGAAGAATCTTCATGCAGATTTCTGATGGACGTTCCTACATTGTCCTGATCATCCTCCACCATCTACAATGAGACTTTCCATTCTGCTCCTCTGTTTCCTCCATGGTAAGTTGAGCAGCCAAGAACTTTACATGTACATGGTATTCTTGGCTTGTGTCAGCTTTTTCATTGCATTTCTGGCCCGAAAATTACCAGACAGCTTTAATGAGGCCAAGTGGATCATGTTCTCCATGTTGATCTTCTTGAGTGTCTGGATTTCTTTTGTTCCAGCACTCAAGGCAAGTTCATGGTGGCTGTTGAAGTTTTTGGGATTTTATCCTCCAGTGCTGGGATTGTAGGTTGTATACAGTGGCGTAACTAGGAATGGCTGGGCCCCAAGGCGAACATTAGACATGGGGCCCTCCCGTCAACCGCTCCCCCCCGCACAAACCGCATTCCTCTCATTCCTGCACACACTATTATGCGCCATAGTGGCCCCTGCACACAGTATTATGCCCCATAGTGGCCCCTACACACAGTATTATGCTCCATAGAGACCCCTGCACACAGTATTATGCCCCATAGTGGCCCCTGCACACAGTATTATGCCCCATAGCGGCCCCTGCACACAGTATTATGCCCCATTGTGGACCACCCATGAACAATTATTATACTCTGGGGTCTTTACAGACCCCAGAGTGATCGGAGACCCAGGGGAGGCTACAAATATAAAAAACTGTGTTACTTACCTGTCCCTGACTCTGGCGCACTCCCCGTTTCTTCAATGTTGGAACAGACATCACGGCCGGCGTCGCGACGCATAATGACATTGGCTGATATCTGGGACATCACCAAGGAGACCTGTAGCCTGCCGGAGCCCAGGAGAGGTAAGTAACAGTGTTTTTATGTTCCCTCACCTCCCCTGGACCTCCGATCATTAGACACTAGAGTCTAAAAAGACCCCAGAGGATAATGATAGCAGTGTTTGCGGGGTTCGCCGGCCCGCGGCCTTACTTACTGATCCCCGCTCCTGCTCACAGCCACCTCTGCTTCCGCAGAATGGAAAGCACAGGTGGCCGTGAGCAGCATGAGCAGGGATCGGTAAGTAAATAGGGCCCGTTACCTGCTGGGGTTACACCAGCAGGTAACGGCCTATTAAAAAAAAAAACATCAGGGGCCCGCTAGGCCCCCTAATGTCCTGGGCCCTGTGGTAGCCACTCCTGCTGCTAGCCTGGTATTTACACCCCTGGTTGTATATTTATCCCAAAATGCTATATTATATTATTAAGACCAGACCTGAACAACCAACAGAACTGCTGGGGAAAGGCACCACCAAGAAGACATAGAGTTTAAATTTGGTTTTCTTCCATGAACCTTCATATATTCTCTAAGTCTTCTTGATATGTCAGATAGAGATTGATGTGTTCTTGTCATGTTCTTGGATAGAATGAATCAGTGAATGGAAAATTTTTGATATTTTTGGCGATACATTGGCAAAGATCTATATAAAGTAATGTATATGAAGTCCCATTGGTTATACCAGAATACTACTACATTTACAAGCAATAATGTGCTGCATTTTAACATAACAATAAAGATATGTACTTTTGACCACCAGAGGGAGTCGCTTATCTCACTAATTTACTTTTGAGGGGATAGAAAAGGGAGCTCGAGAAAATAACCATTGGAGAATTCTATGAATGGCTGCAGATGATATTGCAGAAATATTTAAAGTGTTCCTACAATTATAAAATAATTGTCATAAATGGATAATACAAGTGAATATAAGAATATTTGTAATATATTTTATTAGAGAAAAATGTTTTTTTTGCCATTTATTATTACTGTGTTTTCTCTCTCTCTCCCTTCCTACATCCATATTTGATGTCATTTGATGGCTTGCTAGTCCATATCCACTCTATGGATATGGTTTCTAATAGTGACAACATTAGGCTGAGTCAATGGAAGGGGGGGCAGACTCATAAATGGAGAAAGTAGCATTTTTCTTTATTAAAACATATTACAAAGTTTCTTATACAGTGGGCAAAAAAGTATTTAGTTATCCACCAATTGTGCAAGTTCTCCCACTTAAAAAGATGAGGCCGGCCTGTAATTGCCATCATAGGTAGACCTCAACTATGAGAGACAAAATGAGAAAACATATCTAGAAAATAACATTGTCTGATTTTTAAAGAATTTATTTGCAAATTATGATGGAAAATAAGTATTCGGTCACCTACAAACAAGCAAGATTTCTGGCTCTCACAGACCTGTAACTTCTTCTTTAAGAGGCTCCTCTGTCCTCCACTCATTACCTGTAGTAATGGCTCCTGTTTGACATTGTTATCAGTATAAAAGACACCTGTCCACAACCTCAAACAGTCACACTCCAAACTCCACTATGGTGAAGACCAAAGAGCTGTGGAAGGACCAGAAACAAAATGGTAGCCCTGCACCAGGTTGATAAGACTGAATCTGCAATAGGCAAGCAGCTTGGTGTGAAGAAATCACCTGTGGGAGCAATAATTAGAAAATGGAAGACATACAAGACCACTGATAATCTCCCTCCATCAGGGGCTCCACGCAAGATCTCACCCCGTGGGGTCAAAATGATCACAAGAACGGTGAGCAAAAATCCCAGAACCACACGGGGGGACCTAGTGAGTGACCTGCAGAAAGCTGGGACTAACGTAACAAAGGCTACTGTCAGTAACACACTACGCCGCCAGGGACTCAGATCCTGCAGTGCCAGACGTGTCCCCCTGCTTAAGCCAGTACATATCCGGGCCCGTCTGAAGTTTGCTAGAGAGCATTTGGATGTTCCAGAAGAGTATTGGGAGAATATCATATGGTCAGATGTAACCAAAGTAAAACTGTTTGGTAGAAACACAACTCGTCGTGTTTGGAGGAGAGTGAATGCTGAGTTGCATTCAAAGAACACCATACCTACTGTGAAGCATGGGAGGGCAACATCATGTATGGGGCTGTTTCTCTGCAAAGGGACCAGGACAACTGATCCATGTACATGAAATAATGAATGGGGCCATGTATCGTGAGATTTTGAGTGTAAACCTCCTTCCATCAGCAAGGGCATTGAAGATGAAACGTGGCTGGGTCTTTCAGCATGACAATGATCCCAAGCACACCGCCAGGGCAACGAAGGAGCGGCTTCATAAGAAGCATTTCAAGGTCCTGGAGTGGCCTAGCCAGTCTCCAGATCTCAACCCCATAGAAAACCTTTGGAGGGAGTTGAAAGTCCGTGTTGCCCACCGACAGCCCCAAAACATCCCTGCTCTAGAGGAGATCTGCATGGAGGAATGGGCCAACATACCAGCAACAGTGTGTGCCAACCTTGTGAAGACTTACAGAAAACGTTTGACCTTTGTCATTGCCAACAAAAGATATAGAACAAAGTATTGAGATGAACTTTTGTTATTGACCAAATACTTATTTTCCACCATAATTTGCAAATAAATTCTTTAAAAATCAGACAATGTGATTTTCTGGATTTGTTTTCTCATTTTGTCTCTCATAGTTGAGGTCTACCTATGATGACAATTACAGGCCGACCTCATCTTTTTAAGTGGGAGAACTTGCACAATTCGTGGCTGACTAAATACTTTGTTTCCCCTGTATTTACTTGTATTATTATAGAAATATTTAAAGCATACCTACAATTGTAAAATAAATTGTCAGAAATGAATAGTACATGTGAATGTAAGAGCTTTTGTAATATATCTTATTAGAGAAAAATGCTTCTTTCACCGTTTATTTTCTTTGTGTCTCTCTCTCCAGCAGCTTCCTTCTCCATCTCCGTAGACTTGTAGGTTAGAAGTTACTATATTATCTGTGAGGCTTGCTAGTCTGTATCCACTCTCTGGATATAGGTTCTAATAGTGAATACATTTGGCTTAGTGAAGTGAGTGAGAGGAAAGCAGTCTGATAAATGGAGAAAGAAGCATTTAATAAGATATAGTACAGTTTGTCATATTCACCTGTGCTATTCATTTATAAAAAGCTGTATACTTTAACACTCTGAGTTGCTAACATATATAACAGACTTAAATAAACCTGCTGACCAGTATCAGATATGATAGGATTAGATATAATGGCTTAGTAGACAATATCACACATGAAAGGTTTAGATACAACAGCTTCTCAATCCCATGTGATAGGATTCTAAGTGGTTAGAAAAAAGTTGCAAATATATAATTGGCCAAAAAACTGGTGTAAATCATTTATTTAATTCTACTTTTGTCTCTCTTGAAGTCCACTAGCACCAGTGGTGAACCTAGCCTCTTTGCTGCCTGAGGCAGACTATAGAAAGACGCCCCCCCTTCCAAAAAAAAAATAAATAAAATTGAGTTTCCATGCTAAATAACTTCACACATCTTCTGTTTGGTGGATGGACGAGCCCACGTGGCCCCCATTCTCTATAATAGGAGCCCCGCAGATAGCTGAGTACTGGACTTCGGGTATCTTTGGCACTCCCATTGAAGTGAATGAGAGCCACGCGGATTTCTTCCATCCACCAAGTGACACACCTATATATATGGCTGCGGTCAGGCCCAATATATATACCCAATTTTCAGGCCCAGCGGCGGTCTCAGCAGACAGACCCCCATCACTCAGGTATTTATCCTCTATCATTTAGGTGAATACAGGGCAGTAACATTCTGTGACTTACAGGTGACGTCTCTGACTAATCGGTCACATTTCCCTTCTCTTTCCTTTGGACCGCCATGACCACTTCTTCCAGCTATGACTTGTCTCTGTAAAGTTTGCAACACAGACATCTTTGGCTCCTCACTTTTCCAGGCATCCGACCCACATTGTCCACACCTGCACCCCCATCCTGCTGCTACCCCAATTACATAATATATGATATAACCCCCCATAATGAATAATACCCCCAAGTGTATCTTTATATTAATAATGTCCATGTCTACCCCCATAAATAGTGCCCCCTATTAATAATGCCCCAGGTGTTAACTAATTAAAAGGTTATCCAGGTCATTAATAAACTAATCAGTGGGGCTCAAAAACCCAGGACCCCTACTGATCAGCTGTTTGAATGAACTGTGATACCTGTGTAAGCGCCGTGACCGCTTCTCTGTTTACATAGTGTCATTCATCTCATAGCGGCCATGTAATGTAATTACAGCCTCGTCCTATACACGTCTATGTGAGAAGGCTGTAATTACATCACACGGGCACTATAAACAGACGCCATAGTCCCTTCATACAGCTGATCAGAGGAGGGGTCCACTGATCTCTTATTGATGATCTGTCCTAAGGATGGAACATCAATAAAAATGAGCTGGAAAGCCCCTTTAATAAAGCCCAAGTGCCACCTTAAAGCGGTTATGGTCCACAGTGGCCCCTGCCCATGGTATTATGGTCCACAGAGACCCCTGTACACAGTATTACATGGTATTATGGCTCACAGTGGCCCCTGCACTTGGTATTATGCGCTGCAGCAGCCCCTGCACATGGTATTATGACCCACAGTGTCCCCTGTACATAGTATTACATGGTATTATGGCTCATAGCGGCCCCTACACATGGTATTATGGCCTGCAGTGGCCCCTGCACACGGTATTATGCGCCGCAACAGCCCCTGCACACGGTATTATGCCCCACAGTGGTCCCTGCACATGGTACTATGCACCACAGCAGCCCCTGCACATGGTTTTATGGCCCGCAGCGGCCCCTGCACATGGTATTATTCCCCGCAGCGGCTCCTGCACATGGTGTTATGCCCCGCAGCGGCCCCTGCACACGGTATTATGCCCCAAAGTGGCCCCTGCACATGATATTATGCTCTATAGTGGCCCCTGCAGGTGGTATTATGCCCCATAGTGGCCCACCCATGAACTATTATTATACTTTGAGGTCTGAAAAGACCCCGGAGTATAATAATAGTAGTATTTGGCCTCACTTACCGATCCCCACTCCTGCTCACAGCCGCTTTTGCTCCCCCTTCTGCGTCCCATAGCAGAAAGGGAAGCAGAGGCGGCCACGAGCAGGAGCGGGGATAGGTAAGTAAATATGGCCCGTTACCTGCTGGGTTTACTCCAGCAGGTAACGGCATATTTATATAAAAAAAAGTTATCCTCACCTACCTGCGATCCCTTGATGGAGCCGCCGCATTCTCTTCTTGTCTGCATCTCAGCGCAGGAGGCGCAATGACATCATTGTATCGCCGCCTGTGCTGAGATACAGACGTCTCCTAAGTCATCCCAGGACAGGTCATGCTCAGCTTTGTTTTTGTTTTTTTTTTAAAGCGGGCTGGTTTGCGTTAAATAGATAGTAAAAAATGCTGCCCCTCCAAACAGCGACCGCCTCACTTTGCCTTATTAGAGGTGCGCCACTGGCTAGCACCATACTAGTTCTCTACTGCACTATGAGTTAATGTAATGGATCCATGATATCATATTCCAGCGTATGGAGAACATGTAATAATAAACCAAAATGATACAATAAAACCCCTGAGACGACCACCCCACCCAGACCAGGAAAAAGTGGTCTTCTAGAGAGGTGGTCCTCTTAAAGAACATGGTTAGTATGGAAAACTGAAAATGCGTCACAGAAAATGTGGTCTGGAGGTGGTCTTCTCAAAGAGGTGGGCTTTTGGAGAGGTTTCACTATGTTAGAGACATGTTTGTATGATATGTGTACATACAAAATGATCTTATGCCTAGCAGTATATATAAATATATTGATGCCGCCAACCCTCCCCCTTTCCCAAAACCCTGTACCTGTTTAACATGCCTCACCATCCCCTTCCCCAGCAGTCATGCTCCCACCAGTCTAAGGCAGTGGGTACACCTCTATACAGTACCATATAGGGAGTACCATCACACTTCCACCATCACAAATAATAAAGGTTTTCTCAGGTCGTCCATGTTGCCATGTTTCTTTCTACTTATTTCAGTGACCACAAAGCGATTCCTTTCAAAAGTTTCAACACATACATATCCTTCACGTGTGCCTTCCTTCTAGTCATTTCCTCTTGCTTCATACAACCCCAATTCCATTGTGTGGGACGTTGTGTAAAACATAAATAAAAAACAGAATATGAAGGTTTGCAAATCCTTTTCAACCTCTATTCAATTGAATGTTCAAACAGATAAACTTTATTGTTTTTTTGCAAATATTCGCTCATTTTGAATTTGATGCCTGCAACACGTTCCAAAAAAGCTGGGACAGGGGCAACAAAAGACTGGGAAAGTTGAGGAATGCTCAACAAAACCCTGCTTGGAGCATTCCAGAGGTGAACAGGTTAATTGGAAACAGGTGAGTGTCATGATGGGGTATAAAGGGAACCTCCCCGAAAGGCTCAGTCCTTCACAAGCAAGGATGGGGCGAGGTTCACCACTTTGTGAACAACTGCGTGAGCAAATAGTCCAACAGTTTAAGAACGTTTCTCAACGTACAATTGCAAGGAATTTATGGATTTCATCATCTGCAGTCCATAATATCATCAAAAGAATCTGGACAAATCTCTCCAAGTAAGCAGCAAGGCCGAAAACCAACATTGAATGCCGGTGACCTTCGATCCCTCAGGCGGCAGTGCATTAAAAACCGACATCATTCTGTAATTGATATGAGCACACGGGCTCAGGAACACTTCAGAAAACCATTGACAGTGAATACAGTTCGTCACTACATCTACAAGTGCAAGTTAAAACTCTACCATGCAAAGCGAAAGCCATATATCAACAATACCCAGAAACACTGCCGGCTTCTCTGGGCCTGAGCTCATCTGAGATGGACTGACACAAAGTGGAAAAGTGTCCTGAGGTCTGACCAGTCCACATTTGAAATTGTTTTTGAAAATCATGGACGTTGTGTCCTCCGGGCCAAAGAGGAAAAGGAGTGTTTGGATTGTTATCAGTGCAAAGTTCAAAAGCCAGAATCTCTGATGGTATGGGGGTGTGTTAGTGCCCATGGCACATCTCTGATGGTATGGGGGAGTGTTAGTGCCCATGGCACATCTATGATGGTATAGGGGTGTGTTAGTGCCCATGGCACATCTCTGATGGTTTGGGGGGGGTGTTAATGCCCATGGCACATCTCTGATGGTATGGGGCGGTGTTAGTGCCCATTGCACATCTCTGATGGTATGGGGGAGTGTTAGTGCCCATGGCACATCTCTGATGGTATGGGGGAGTGTTAGTGCCCATGGCACATCTCTGATGGTATGGGGGAGTGTTAGTGCCCATGGCACATCTATGATGGTATAGGGGTGTGTTAGTGCCCATGGCACATCTCTGATGGTATGGGGGGTGTTAGTGCCCATGGCACATCTCTGATGGTATGGGGGGTGTTAGTGCCCATGGCACATCTCTGATGGTATGGGGGGTGTTAGTGGCCATGGCACTTCTCTGATGGTATGGGGGGTGTTAGTGCCCATGGCACATCTCTGATGGTATGGGGGGTGTTAGTGGCCATGGCACATCTCTGATGGTATGGGGGGTGTTAGTGCCCATGGCACATCTCTGGTGGTATGGGGGGGTGTTAGTGCCCATGGTACATCTCTGATGGTATGGGGGTGTGTTAGTGCCCATGGCACATCTCTGATGGTATGGGGATGTGTTAGTGCCCATGGCACATCTCTGATGGTATGGGGGTTTGTTAGTGCCCATGGCACATCTCTGATGGTATGGGGGGTGTTAGTGCCCATGGCATGGGTAACTTGCACATCTGTGAAAGCACCATTAATGCTGAAAGGTACATACAGGTTTTGGAGCAACATATGCTGCCATCCAAGCAACGTCTTTTTCAGGGACGTCCCTGTTTATTTCAGCAAGACAATGCCAAGCCACATTCTGCACGTGTTACAACAACATGGCTTGATAGTAAAAGAGTGCGGGTACTAGACTGACCTTCCTGCAGTCCAGACCTGTCTCCCATTGAAAATGTGTGGCACATCATGAAGCGCAAAATACGACAACAGAGACCCCGGACTGTTGAGCAACTGAAGTTGTACATCAAGCATGAATGGGAAAGAATTCCATCTACAAAGCTTCAACAAATCGTGTACTCAGTTTCCAAATGCTTATTGAGTGTTGTTACAAGGAAAGGTGATGTAACACAGTGGTAAACATGCCCCGGGCCCAGTCTTTTGTTGCCCCGGGCCCAGCTTATTTGGAACGTGTTACAGCCATCAAATTCAAAATGAGTGAATATTTGCAAAAAACCAATAAAGTGTATCCGTTTGAACATTAGATATCTTGTCTTTGTAGTGTATTCCACAGAATATAAAGTACAGACCAAAAGTTTGGACACACCTTCTCATTCCAAGAGTTTTTTGTATTTTCATGACTATAAAAATTGTAGATTCACACTGAAGGCATCAAAACTATGAAATAACACATGTGGAATTATATACTTAACAAAAAAGTGTGAAACAACTGAAAATATGTCTTATATTCTAGGTTCTTCAAAGTAGCCACCTTTTGCTTTGATTACTGCTTTGTACACTCTTGGCATTCTCTTGATGAGCTTCAAGAGGTAGTCACCTGAAATGGTTTTCACTTCACAGGTGTGCCCTGTCAGGTTTAATAAGTGGGATTTCTTGCCTTATAAATGGGGTTGGGACCATCAGTTGTGTTGTTCAGAAGTCAGGTGGATACACAGCTGATAGTCCTACTGAATGGAGTGTTAGAATTTGTATTATGGCAAGAAAAACGCAGCTAAGTAAAGAAAAACGAGTGGCCATCATTACTTTAATAAATGAAGGTCAGTCAGTCCGAAAAATTGGGAAAACTTTGAAAGTGTCCCCAAGTGCAGTGTCCAAAACCATCAAGCGCTACAAAGAAACTGGCTCACATGAGGACCGCCCCAGGAAAGGAAGACCAAGAGTCACCTCTGCTGCGGAGGATAAGTTCATCCAAGTCACCAGCCTCAGAAATCGCAGGTTAACAGCAGCTCAGATTAGAGGCCAGGTCAATGCCACACAGAGTTCTAGCAGCAGACACATCTCTACAACAACTGTTAAGAGGAGACTGTGTGCAGCAGGCCTTCATGGTAAAATAGCTGCTAGGAAACCACTGCTAAGGACAGGCAACAAGCAGAAGAGACTTGTTTGGGCTAAAGAACACAAGGAATGGACATTAGACCTGTGGAAATCTGTGCTTTGTTCTGATGAGTCCAAATTTGAGATCTTTGGTTCCAACCACCGTGTCTTTGTGTGACGCAGAAAAGGTGAACGAATGGACTCTACATGCCTGGTTCCCACCGTGAAGCATGGAGGAGGAGGTGTGATGGTGTGGGGGTGCTTTGCTGGTGACACTGTTGGGTATTTATTCAAAATTGAAAGAATACTGAACCAGCATGGTTACCACAGCATCTTGCAGCGGCATGCTATTCCATCCGGTTTGCGTTTAGTTGGACCATCATTTATTTTTCAACAGGACAATGACCCCAAACACACCTCCAGACTGTGTAAGGGCTATTTGACCAAGAAGGAGAGTGATGGGGTGCTACGCCAGATGACCTGGCCTCCACAGTCACCAGACCTGAACCCAATCGAGATGGTTTGGGATGAGCTGGACCGCAGAGTGAAGGCAAAAGGGCCAACAAGTGCTAAGCATCTCTGGGAACTCCTTCAAGACTGTTGGAAGACCATTTCAGGTGACTACCTCCTGAAGCTCATCAAGAAAATGCCAAGAGTGTGCAAAGCAGTAATCAAAGCAAAAAGGTGGCTACTTTGAAGAACCTAGAATATAAGACATATTTTCAGTTGTTTCACACTTTTTTGTTAAGTATATAATTCCACATGTGTTAATTCACAGTTTTGATGCCTTCTGTGTGAATCTACAATTTTTATAGTCATGAAAATACAGAAAACTCTTGGAATGAGAAGGTGTGTCCAAACTTTTGGTCTGTACTGTAGGTTGAAAAGGATTTGAAAATCATCGTATTTTGTTTTTATTTATGTTTTACACAACCTCCCAACTTCATTGGAATTGGGGTTGTATAAGTAAAAGAGGAATACACATCTAAAAAAGACACACATAGAAGAATCTTCCTGCAGATTTCTGATGGACTATGGATGATGGATTATACTCATTCATTATAATCTTTAATATAATAATGGAGTTATGGAAAAATAATAACCCCCGATAGTCACATCCCCTCACCTCTCTTGGGCTCCTTTGTGGGTATCTTCTGCCTTTTCCAACCTTTTTGGTCCTCTCTTCGCTATAATGCAAGCATTGTGATATCGATGTGCCCCACCGGGGTGACCATAGAGGCTCAGTTATAGGCCACTGATGCCTGACACTACAGGAGGATAGAAGAGGCAAGAAGAGGATCAAAGATGTCCACTATAGATGCACTGGACACCACAAGGGAGCCCAGGAGACGTAAGGGGAGGTGAATATGTATTCATTTTTTCACAACTCCTCTGTCCTTTGCTTACTATACTCTGGGGTCTGAAAAGATTGTACTGGAGGGTAAACCTCACAGTTATTTCTAAAATGAATTTTGCAAGGTTCACCCATCTCTATTTTTAAATGGAAAGCTGACTCGGACACATTGAGTGATTGGGAAAATGAGATAAAATCTGGATCATCACAGTAATAATTTTCATGCACCCTTTGGGGAGCAAAACTGGGTTACATTAATAGATCCAAAACTTCTGCAAGTTGTCACTTGTTCGCCTTAAAAGAACTCAAGGGTAACAGCAAAACACGTACAGAAGATTCTATGAGGATGCAAAAAAATTCTGTCTATTTTTAGCAAAAAAACCCACTGCGTATTGTGGGGGAGTTACCCCCACACACTACAGTGTCTCCTAAATGTCCCCACATAGTATAAAATAGTATTGTGCCCACCAGGTCCCACACAGTATTGTGTCCCCCAGGTCCCACACAGTATTGTGTCCCCCAGGTAACACACAGTATTGTGTTCCCAGGTCCCACACAGTATCATGCCTCCCAGGTCCCACACAGTATCATGCCTCCCAGCTCCCAAACAGTATTGTGCCCACCAGGTCCCACATAGTATTGTGTTCTCCAAGTCCCACACAGTATTGTGCCCACCAGGTCCCACACAGTATTGTGTCACCCAGGTCCCACACAGTATCATGACTCCCAGGTCCCACACAGTATTGTGCCCACCAGGTCCCACATAGTATTGTGTCCCCCAAGTCCCAAACAGTATTGTGCCCACCAGGTCCCACACAGTATTTTGTCACCCAGGTCCCACACAGTATCATGCTTCCCAGGTCCCACACAGTATTGTGCCCACCAGGTCCCACATAGTATTGTGTCCCCCAAGTCCCACACAGTATTGTGCCCACCAGGTCCCACACAGTATTGTGTCACCCAGGTCCCACACAGTATTGTGCCCACAAGGTCCCACACAGTATTTTGCCCACCAAGTCCCACATAGTATTGTGTCCTCCAAGTCCCACACAGTATTGTGCCCACCAGGTCCCACACAGTATCATGCCTCCCAGGTCCCACACAGTATAGTGCCCACCAGGTCCCACAGTGGTAAGAAGCACAATTATCTTTAATTACTGCTCCACGGACTCTTCTCTGCTACTTCTCCGGTCCTGAAGCTTATGTCTAAACACAGTAGGGGTGAGGAGCCATAGGAGCAGTAAATGCTGCAAAACGTACTCGCTACTCACTCCCGCCAAAATCAATGAGTGCCTTCACCACACCTAAAGGAAACACTTGGTTATCAATAGAGATGGGTGAACCAAATCCTAACAAACCAGTTTTGACATGAATTTTCAAAAGGTTTTGGTTTCTAATGAAAACAAAACCTTTGAGATTCATCTTGGGGGAACTAAAATGGTCATTTAATACAAAGTTAAAATACAGAGGAAAACAAGGATCATGTGGTCTGTGTGGCCTAGTCGGGCTTCTGGCATCACCTGACAGCCTCTTAGCCAATCATGGGTGGTAGTGTAACATCTTTGCTTGTTCTGGCCTCTGTGCCATCCTCAGCTCGCAGGCTTTGGCGCAGGAGGCGTGTTCAGTTGTGATCCTTTTCACTTGTTGATGTAGCACAGCTGAGGATTCATTGCTGTGTGTCAGTCCAGCCAGTACTTTACTTTTTTGGGTTACTATGGAGTTAATTTAGTAGGTTGATTGACATTCCTCCTGGTCAATCAAATCTAGTGCGGATTCCTTTAAATACTTTTCCTGCCCACTCCCTAATGCTTGCTATTGCCTTTCTGTGTGTGCTGGCTCTATACTGTTGCTGTTTATATATATATTTCTGACTTTGGCTTTTTCTTGTGACTACTCTCTTGGATTCTGATTCTGTACTTTGCTTCTCGACTGGTTCCGACCCCTTGGCTAGCTGACCCCCCGTTTGTTGTTGTTTGTCTTGTCTGCATTCTGTGTTATCACTTATATTATTGGAAGGGACTGGCACCCAGTTGTCCTCTACCGCGTAGGTGAGGCAAGTAGTCTGGGACTGGGAACGGGTTCAGCTTTAGGACTCACTGTCTTGTTGTTCCCTTCCTCCCAGGTTTCACCAGCAGCTTTGGGGAATTGCTCATCTAGCAATTCCCTTACAGGTTGGTGGAGAGATTACAGTGCTGATGTCACATACACAATATAATGCTCTAGGCAGTAAGCAGAAGAGCCATTTTTGACATTCCAAGCTAGGAGACAAGCGTGTTATCATCACTGCATGATCCACAGCAATTGCTGCTATTGCTAGTGGGAAAATAACACTAACATTGCAATAGTACTACAGAATCATAGGACTAGGACTAGTGGAGCACAGTTTATAGAGTTATAGGAGGAGGACTAGTGGAGCATAGTTTATAGAATTATGGGAGGAGGACTAGAGGAGCACAGTTTATAGAATTATAGAAGGAGGACTAGGAGAGCATAGTTTATAGAATTATAGGAGTGGACTACTGGAGCACAGTTTATAGAATTATAGGAGTAGGACTATTGGAGCATATTTTATAGAATTATAGGAGGAGGACTAGTGGTGCATAGTTTATAGAATTATAGGAGGAGGACTAGTGGAGCACAGTTTATAAAATTATAGGAGGAGGACTAGTGGAGCACAGTTTATAGAATTATAGGAGGAGTACTAGTGGATCATAGTTTATAGAATTATAGGAGTGGACTAGTGGAGCACAATTTATAGAATTATAGGAGGAGGATTAGTGGTGCATAGTTTATAGAATTATAAGAGGAGGAATAGTGGAACATAGTTTATAGAATTATAGGAGAGGACTAGTAGAGCACAGTTTATAGAATTATAGGAGAGGACTAGTGGAACACAGTTTATAGAATTATAGGAGGAGGACTAGGGGAGCACAGTTTATAGAATTATAGGAGGAGGACTAGGGGAGCACAGTTTTACATTTACATCAATTTTAAACAGAAAAATCATAGCATTTCTTGTGAATGAAGTTTTCACACACACACTGAACAGTTCACACTGTCATTGCCATTAATCTAATTTTGTTAAGTCTTTTTTGCAATAGAGCAGTTTTTTTGTAATACAGTGTCAGATTTGCAATTTAATGGCTGGATCATTCTGCTGGACCATTTATTGTGTTAGAGCCTGGGCCCACCGGAGGATCCTCTGCTACTATGGTGGGCCAGTCCAACACTGTATCCATTATTGAATAGCATTTTACTTTTTCTCTCATTGACCTTTGTGGTTTATTACAGAGACTTGTTGGACATCAGCCAATCATTGTCTTTACCAACCAAAAACTCTCTTCGTGAAAGGAGGAGATTCAGTCACCATCCCGTGTACATACACCTATCCTAAGTATCTGAGAAGGAAGTCACAGATTTATATATATTGGGGAGTGGGTGATGGAAGAGACTGCAATAATATCAAGAAAGACATCACTGACAGCTCTGGTGATATAATGGATGAGTATAAAGATCAGATCTCTACAGTCCACCATCCTGGTAACCGGACATCGTCTATTGCAATCCGAGGACTGACAGCTTCAGATGGAGTCACATACTGCTGTACACCATCCATTTCTTCATTAAAATTCTCCTTGTATGTCTCAGATGGGACATCTCTGACTTTTGAAGGTAAGATTACATGTTATATAACACATTACAAATCCTGTAGATTTATAGAAAACTTGGCCATATCTGTAAATGTAAGGTAAGAGGAGAAGACACGAAGAGAGGAGAATTTACAGATCTGTGAAGATACTTTGATCGCTTTATGTATTATATTATTATTATTATTATTATGTATTTATAAAGTGCATTAAAGGGGTTTTCTCATGTATATAACCATATTTAGATTTACAGACAATTAATAGTTAAACATTTTTTGTAAATACAAGTCATTAAAAATTTTCCAGAGATTTGAAGATCTTCTCTTCCTTATATAGTGGTGACAAACTATTGGCTTGATCAGTTGTCAATGGATATGACCATGAGTAGAGGAATGTCTATGGTCTGGCACCAGCCATGATGTCCTTATTGTGACCAGGTTATCAGACAGGAACACTACATATATGAGAAGATAACGTGTTTGCAATAAGGACATCATGGCTGGGCTTCTGACAAGTCCATGGCTATAGAACGTTCCTTCATTCATAGTCGTATAAATTGGCAACTGATCAAGACAAAATACTTTTTACAGTTAGAGAAAATCTTTATAACTCTGAAAAATTGAAATATCTGCAGGGACTTGCTGGGCAGTCTGTCCTCTGTCTGTATAATACTGGGTTCATGTATGCAGCGGAGTCCTCATTTGGAGACTCCATTGCAGTGACCGGTGAAAACCGAACCTGTCAAGTGTCCCTGTTACAGAAGGAATACAGCCTCCTAAAATACAATGCAGTGCTGATCTGGATCTTTTGGGATCCAGTAGCTCCTACAATTTCCAGGACCCCACAATCACATGGCGTGAGACCCACCAAATTTATTTGAGGGGTTTTCCAGCCCCAACAGTGACCTTTATACTGATGGCCGATCTACAGGATAGAGCACCAATATCTGATTGGAAAGGGTCTGATACAGGACACCACACAAATCAGCTGTTCCGGCAACCTCTGGCCCCAGAATCTACTGTTGAGGATGGGGCAGAAAGCAGCTCTACTCCTATTCAAGTAATAGGCACAGAGCTGCAGTATACCAGCCCCTTCTGCTATACAGTGGATGAGGCTGCTTCTGGCACCCAGAAGCTGTCAGAACAGCTGATTGATGTGGGGTTCAGGTATTGGACTCCCGCCAGATACTGATGAGCTATCCTGTGGGTAAGTCATCAGTATAAAAAATGCTATTGGAGCTTATACTTCCTAATACATTTGGTGCATCTCTTGACAATTCATGATCCTAAACAGCAATTGTACAACAGCTTGTGTAACCTTTGTTATGTACAAGTGGTAATTCCAGTGGAAAACCTATAAAAATCAAAAAATTTTAGCGCACGAGGATTGCAACTTTTTGTAGGAAGGAAAAAATTTATATATACAAGTAGTTTTATAAATTCCTCCGATTGTAAATATTATATTCTATATATAAAAACACTCAACAGAAATACAAAAATATCATTAAAATAAAGGAGGAAATACAACGTCGATGGATGTATCTCCGTATGTTGACCATATTTCTTAGCATGATCACAAGTCCTTTTACGTGACCTCACAACATTCTACTGATTTATGATGCTGTGACCTTCAGAACTTCTGCAGCTCTACGGTCCTGTAATCACATTACAGGTTCCCTTCAGATAAGTGGCGGTCAGGCTGAGAAATGCAGCCGACACAAAAACCATATTTCTCGACTCAAATACAGTTCTGAGAATGACCCTAATACATGTATATCCAATGGCTTCTGTTTATAGGTGGGAGATGGTTATCTCAGGTGGAGGAACTGATGGCTGTCCCAGGAGAAGAGATGATCATCCCCTGTCATTACCCAATGGAGACCATGGGGGAAGCTCAAAAAGTGACCTGGTATATTGGAGATATTTCTGAATGTGAATATAATGGTAAAAAGATTTACATCTGGAGCTCAACACACACAAGTGATGCATCTCCATATTCACTGGTGAACTTCCCTGAAGATGTCTCTTTGCGTATACACCATCTTCAGAGAGATGAACTCCCTTATTTTTGTTGCCGTGTGACCACCAGATCTACAATAATTGAAAGTGAATATGGAACAGAGCTAACCATCGCAGGTAAAAAATATTTTGTATTGTGTAATCCTACATTCACACGACATTGCACCCAAGGGGCAAAAATGGACAAAAACAGAGCATTATTTATTTTTCTTGCTTATATAGCACCATGGCATTCCTGTCCCATATAGGGCGCCCAATCTAAATTCTCTACCGGTATGTCTTTGGAGTGTTGGAGGAAACCCACACAAACACAGGGAGAACATACAAACTCCTTGAAGATGCTGTTCTTGGCTGGAATCAAACCTAGGACTCCATCGCTACATGACATCAGTGTTGACCACTGACCATGACCTATATTGGGGGAAAATGTGAAAATACTTGCCGCTGGGCCCTTATTATAATCCTCCCCAGTTTATGTAAGCACAACTCCTGGAATGGCATGTCCCCCACTGCATTTAAAATTTTGAAAGCTGCTAGAAAAATCTGAAATGTAACCTCACACGTTACGATGGGTTAAAACATTTAGTCCTGGGAACTTTGTGCTGCAGGCTTTTTCATGTGGATGAGATTTGGTTAAAGGGATTTTCCAGGAATCATCAGAAGCTCAAGGGTGGTCAGTGTGGGTGTAAAACAACAAAAATAAATCATACTCTATCACCTATCATCGGTGATCCGTTTTAGAGTTACAGTCATCTTTCCCTTCCAAGTTAGGACTTGCTGGGCCAGAAGTGGAGAGGCTCACATGATCATTGGGGACAATCAGTGGCCTCAGTAGTCACTGGTAAGAAATCAGTGACATAATTGAGTGATGTCTCCGATCCTTCACCAGTAACCTCAAAGGTGAGGACTGGTCTCAGTGTTGTATCCTTTAAAGCAGTAATTTAATTGGATAACCGTAGAATATGTAATGATTTGTCTTTTATATATGGTCTATCTACAGTGTCTTGTGAAAGTATTCGGCCCCCTTGAACTTTTCAACCTTTTGCCACATTTCAGGCTTCAAACATAAGGATATAAAATTTTAATTTTTTGGTGAAGAATCAACAACAAGTGGGACACAATTGTGAAGTGGAACGAAATTTATTGGATATTTTAAACTTTTGTAAAAAATAAAAAACTGAAAAGTGGGGCTTGCCAAATTATTCGGCCCGCTTAAGTTAATACTTTGTAGCGCCACCTTTTGCTTCGATTACAGCTGCAAGTCGCTTGGGGTATGTCTCTATCAGTTTTGCACATCGAGAGACTGAAATTCTTGCCCATTCTTCCTTGGAAAACAGCTGGAGCTCAGTGAGGTTGGATGGAGAGCGTTTGTGAACAGCAGTTTTCAGCTCTTTCCACAGATTCTCGATTGGATTCAGGTCTGGACTTTGACTTGGCCATTCTAACACCTGGATACGTTTATTTGTGAACCATTCCATTGTAGATTTTGCTTTATGTTTGGGATCATTGTCTTGTTGGAAGATAAATCTCCGTCCCAGTCTCAGGTCTTTTGCAGACTCCAACAGGTTTTCTTCCAGAATGGTCCTGTATTTGGCTCCATCCATCTTCCCATCAATTTTAACCATCTTCCCTGTCCCTGCTGAAGAAAAGCAGGCCCAAACCATGATGCTGCCACCACCATGTGTGACAGTGGGGATGGTGTGTTCAGGGGCATGAGCTGTGTTGCTTTTACGCCAAACATATCGTTTTGCATTGTGGCCAAAAAGTTTGATTTTGGTTTCATCTGACCAGAGCACCTTCTTCCACATGTTTGGTGTGTCTCCCAGGTGGCTTGTGGCAAATTTTAAACAAGACTTTTTATGGATATCTTTGAGAAATGGCTTTCTTCTTGCCACTCTTCCATAAAGGCCAGATTTGTGCAGTGTACGACTGATTGTTGTCCTATGGACAGACTCTCCCACCTCAGCTGTAGATCTCTGCAGTTCATCCAGAGTGATCATGGGCCTCTTGGCTGCATCTCTGATCAGTCTTCTCCTTGTTTGAGATGAAAGTTTAGAGGGACGGCCGGGTCTTGGTAGATTTGCAGTGGTCTGATACTCCTTCCATTTCAATATGATCGCTTTCACAGTGCTCCTTGGGATGTTTAAAGTTTGGGAAATCTTTTTGTATCCAAATCCGGCTTTAAACTTCTCCACAACAGTATCACGGACCTGCCTGGTGTGTTCCTTGGTCTTCATGATGCTCTCTGCGCTTTAAACAGAACCCTGAGACTATCACAGAGCAGGTGCATTTATACGGAGACTTGATTACACACAGGTGGATTATATTTATCATCATCAGTCATTTAGGACAACATTGGATCATTCAGAGATCCTCACTGAACTTCTGGAGTGAGTTTGCTGCACTGAAAGGAAAGGGGCCGAATAATATTGCACGCCCCACTTTTCAGTTTTTTATTTTTTACAAAAGTTTAAAATAACCAATAAATTTCTTTCCACTTCACAATTGTGTCCCACTTGTTCTTGATTCTTCACCAAAAAATTAAAATTTTATATCTTTATGTTTGAAGCCTGAAATGTGGCAAAAGGTTGAAAAGTTCAAGGGGGCTGAATACTTTCGCAAGGCACTGTAGTTGAATCATAAATCCGTATATATTAATTTATTGTTTTTACCTAGATGCCATGTCTGATTCACAATTTGTGGTAACACAACCAGATACCATCACGGTTCATAGAGAAGACTCGGTGACAATAAGCTGCTCATACAGCCAGTATAATGAGAGTCATGTCCTCTGGGTTAATATTTACTGGAGACTGGGCAACATAAGCGGACCCTATGTCTATCACCCCTACAAAGAAATGGTTCATCCCAGTTATAGAGGAAGGACGGGAATAAAAGGACCGGCAGATCTTCATATACGGGGGGCTGCAGATGTCAGACAACTCCACATATTACTGCTTTGTGATGCTCAAACTGTGTGAAAGAAATGACAAATATAAAAATTTCATTCAGTATGGAAAAGGAACACGACTTATTGTGAGAGGTAAAATAACCCGAAACCTTTATCTAACTAATATAACTTAATTTTGCCATTAAAGTAAGGGTTGGTGTGACGACTGGGACATGGCAACAAATTTGCCGTGTGAAACCACCCCTAGTAGTGATGGACAAAGCTCATGAGATTAGTTTTGGGAATATTTGCGAGGTTCGGAAACCTTTTTTGTTTCGGACCAAACTTGTTCAGTTCAAACTGGAAGTGTGATAATTATACAGTACTCTGAGATCTCTTCAGACCCCAAAGTATAATAATCAAAGGTCCTGGGGAGATGTGAAAAAAATAAAAAAACAAGAGCCCGTGGATGAAGACCGGATGCTATGGTGGAACCCAGGAGAGGTGAGGAAAGGTGAGTATCATTTTTTTTTTTTATCACATCTCCCCTGGGTCTCTGATTATAACATTTGTGATCTGTGGATGGTGAACTCCAATAATAGAAACAAGAAAAAATAGAAACATAGAAGTCTATGGATAGGTAACAAGAGAGAAGAAGGAGAAGGGAGAGATGAAGAACCACACACTGACTGCTGGCTCTACTATGTTTATTAACTTAGGTAACTTACTGTCTCTGTTTTGTCTCTTTCTCCACCCAGAAGTCTCCTCCTCCCCTTTCCATTGACTTCTGTGTGTGAGTCTCACTCTCACGATATGGGTTCTATTAGTGATAACAACCTGAGTGGAGAAAGCAACCCAAAAAAATGGAGAAAGAAGCATTTTTCTTTAATAAGATATATGGCAATGTTTCTTGTATTTGCTACTACTATTCATTTATGAAAAGTTGTTTTATAATTCAAGGTAGACTGTAAATAGTCAGGGTCATTTCAGTAAACTTGTGCGAATTTAGTCCAAATGATTAATTATTTTAATTAATATATTTAATTCTTTATTTAATGGGACTTACTTTTTTTCTGATGAACAGTGCTAGTGCCTAGTTGTCTCCCTTTTCTCTAAGTTGCTGTCTTCTGCCTGTTGTCAAGTTAAGTCCGTCTCTGGGAGCAGAGGTGCTGAGCAGATTTCCACTCCAATGAATTATACTTGCGTCCTGTCGGCAATACAACTTTTTTGGCCTGATAGTCAGTAACCTATGGTTTCCATTAGGTTTCCTTATAGCAATCTATTACTAGTGATGAGGAAATCTTGCGAGATTCATTTTGGTCCAAACCAGAAGTGCTATGAATATATTCTGGAGTCTCTTCAGCCCTCCTATTATTGTAAGCGGAGACCTGAAAAAAAAATCTGATACTTACCTTTCTTTGGGACTGAACCATTAGATTTGGTCTGGCTGCGCACAAACAATATTTCTATGGACAGCAAAGACAATCTCCTTTCAGCGTAGGAGAGGTGAATACTTCACAGAGTGAAGAGGACAGGATATAGTTGTAAGAAGGGAGTGGTAGAGGTGATACGATGGAGGAAAAAGGGGCACTGGAAAGGACAAACAGAATCTACTATTTCATATACTAGCAAAACAACAAGTACACTTTAATGACTGTCTCCTGTATTTTTCTTAGATTCTGCAGATTGGGGTCAGACAGAGTCACATCTACATCCATCTACGGTCATTTTTGCCTCTTACATTGGTTGTAAATTCTTCATCTCACTTGTACTTTTCGCATTGACTATATTCTATTATAAAAAATATTTGATATAAAACCTGGACATGTTGCGCAAGACACATCATTGTATCATATCTGGTTGCAATAAAACCGAATAATATACCTCTATGTATATGGAATTTTTTTGCTTCTCCTATAAATACATTTGTTTACCCTTTGTGATGGTATGGTCCACGTCATGATGGCCGACTGAATGATGAACCATCCGACCATCGACATAAAAGACTAAACTGCTCATTCAGGGGTTAGTTTGCTTGTTAAAAAAAGATGCTATGAGTCTGTTCAAGATGGCTGTTGATCAGCCAAAAACATTATTGTTGTTTTATAAAGAGCCAATATATTGCAAAGAAAATCAGACAGGAGTCAATTTATGAAATGTGACAGCTCTCTAAAAAAACATTTAGTTTTAGGGCATATTACTGTATGCTTAGAACTGTGGATTATGTGAATTAATCTGATGGTTAATGTTAGGGATCCCAACAATACCCATCAACATAAGTACATGTGACCCTGGATGTGACCTTAAAAAGGGGACTCCCCTTTCACAATCACTTCCACACTCACCTATCACACTAGGCTACAAAGAAGTGAGGCCCTCTTAATACCCACACAGCCACACAAATATCTGTCACCACCAGCCCCTTATGGAAGACGAAACACCAAAATACCAAGACCACTCACACGTGCGCCCTCTGGCACCACACAGTGAACTTCTAGAACACTGGTATACAAAAGATTAAAGTGAGATTTTCCCTCTAATGGATTATGGGGACATTTTAGATTTAATATGCACAAAAAAGGACAGTGCTTACAGTTACAAAATAAAAAAAATATGTAATAAAAATACATACACACAAGCAAGACAGTCTACAAAATAAAAGCGATTGACATGAAGAAACAGACGTCTTACTAAGCCTGGTTGCGGAGAGGCTTGGTTGTATCTCCAGGTATCTGACAAAAATGTCTTGTTCATGACCAATTTTCATAGGAACCTTAATCCAGCCCCCTGTTTTGGAACCTCACACCTGTTAGCAGTGTAGGCTTATTACATACACCAAGTCAACAGTCATATGATTTATTTTTTGGAATATGCAATAACTCTATATGGGCACCTCATATACGAATGATATGTTCGGTAAGTGACGGAGAATGTTTTTTCAAGTTTAGGTATATCAAACATGAAATTGAGTTCATAATCCTTTCAGCAGATATGTATATTGGGGTGGTTCTTTCCCATTCACTGGTATGGGAGTTGCAGAAACAGTGTATCTCAGAGAGCTATGCTATTTCTGTAACGCTGGACCGTCAAGGACAGTCTGGATTTCACTGTCAGTGAGGTTGTGGTGAGTTAGAGTCAGACGATGGAACCTGGGTGGTCATTTTAGACCTCCATCTATCAGACATTTATGGCATATCATGTACTTTATATACCACAATTATCTTCCATCAAAAAACCTCTGCGATCAGCTGATTGAAGGGCTGCATTTCTTGTGTGAGTGCTGTGGCCTCTTCAATGCTCAGCTTAAATGTTCTCCAGTTTGGTCTGTCTCTGTCCCTTGTCTCTTTCCTGCCACCATGATCTTAAGGCTTCTTGGTTCCTGTACAATTTGATGATATCTATTACTTTTGGTTCAGGATTAGATCCTGTTTCTTGACTTTGTACTTTAATTTTTACTGTCCTGACCAGTTTCTGTCTACCATATTACATGATCTCTGCCAGCCATGACACCTGAGTTGCATGACCGTATGTCTGGTTGCTTTATACATTCCATCACCTAATTCCAAGTTTAGTCCTAAGCCAAATCCATTGATCACACAGAGTCTACACTTCTGTCCAGGAGCCTAACCAAGTTGCTTTCTCTTAAAGTGATAGTGGCTTGTTGATACAACCTAGCATTCAGGATCCCACGTCACGGCCCCATCAGCCCCAGAGATGTTGCGCTACAAATTATTAATGAAAATGTTTTCCCATTGTAGCAACATAAAACTATTCCAATTTGATGTTTATAAAGGTTATTAGATCGGATCTAGGATTGGTAGATCTCACAGATCATCAACTTTACGCATTTACAGTGGGTACGGAAAGTATTCAGACCCCTTTAAATTTTTCACTCTTTGTTTCATTGCAGCCATTTGCTAAAAGCAAAAAAGTTCATTTTATTTCTCATTAATGTACACTCAGCTCCCCATCTTGACAGAAAAAAACAGAAATGTAGATATTTTTGCAAATTTATTAAAAAAGAAAAACTGAAATCTCACATGGTCGTAAGTATTCAGACCCTTTGCTCAGTATTGAGTAGAAGCCGCTTCCTTTTGAGCTAGTACAGCCAGGAGTCGTCTTGGGAATGATGCAACAAGTTTTTCACATCTGAATTTGGGGATCCTCTGCCATTCTTCCTTGCAGATCCTCTCCAGTTCCGTCAGGTTGGATGGTGAACGTTGGTGGAGCCATTTTCAGGTCTCTCCAGAGATGCTCAATTGTGTTGAGGTCAGGGCTCTGGCTGGGCCAGTCAGGAATGGTCACAGAGTTGTTCTGAAGCCGCTCCTTTGTTATTTTAGCTGTGTGCTTAGGGTCATTGTCTTGTTGGAAGGTGAACCTTCGGCCCAGTCTGAGGTCCAGAGCACTCTGGAAGAGGTTTTCTTCCAGGATATCTCTGTACTTGGCCGCATTCATCTTTCCTTCAATTGCAACCAGTCGTCCTGTCCCCCATAGCATGTTGCTGCCACCACCATGTTTCACTGTTGGGATTGTATTGGGCAGGTGATGAGCAGGGGTCGGCACCTCCAGCATCCACTGATTGGTTCTCAGGGGTCACGTAGTGTCATTATGCGTAATGACGTCGGACATGATCCCAGAGGTCCTGTCAGCGGTCTCTTACATCAGACAGAAGCGCCTGCAGAGCACAGAGCGGCTGCAGAGCACATGAAAGGTGACTTACATTGTTTTTTTTATGTTTCATCACTTCTCCTGAGCCTCCGCTTATTATTCTCTTCAGACCCCCGAGTATAATAATAGCAGTTTCGTTTCGGCCGTGTTTGGTCCGATCAAAACTGCTGGGAGGACTCCGGTTGCCGTGCCAGTGAAATATGCCTCACGTGCTTTTCTTTCCAAGCGTGCTGGCGGTTGCCAACCCCTGAGTCGCAAACAAAAAAAAACCAAAACCATTTCCTGGGTATTCCTAGTAGAAAACCACAAAAAGGGAAGTCATTTGATTTATTTCCAAATTACACGAAAAGCAAAAACTAAGTATAAGAACAAGAATTTATCACTCACACCAAAGGGGGAAGTTATGCATAGAAATGAACGGTGGAGACAAATGATGAATATTTAGTTTTTTCTAAAAAAAAATAATAAAGTAAGAATAAATCATTGGTAAAGTTTACAGTCATACTGGCTGTAACACAATAGAGATGTGTTGCAATTCCATGGACATTGGATGAATGGCTCGTTCATCATTTACCCCAAGACACTGACACTAAATGATGATGAATCTGGTGGAGCCAGATAATTCTATAATTTTAACAACAAGCCCTGGGTGTCCATGTCCACCAAAAGTGTAGTCAGGGAAAAGGGAGGCAAAGGGAAGGGAGTAGGTTGGGAGTAAAGGGAATTAGAGGGGACTGGGGACCTAACTTATTAAGGATATTCCAGTGGGCAAAAATCAGGTAACCGGTCACTCGAGAGAATTTCAGATACAAGTCAACCTTGA
The DNA here is from genome assembly GCA_947044405.1 of Leptodactylus fallax. Classification (NCBI taxonomy): domain Eukaryota; kingdom Metazoa; phylum Chordata; class Amphibia; order Anura; family Leptodactylidae; genus Leptodactylus; species Leptodactylus fallax. The sequence goes on from CAMRHE010000457.1 coordinate 504,594, forward strand.
GAATATAGGAAAAGTGGCCTCGCAGTGCCGCAAGGCGGGTATGTCTATCTTATTGTTATTTGGTAGAGAGAGTCCATCCACCTTCAATAGAATAAGGATCAGGTGAGTCAAGGCAGGGGTGAACCATGCCTCTCTGCTGCCTGAGGCGAACTATAGAAAGCTACGCCCCCCAAAAAAAAAATATATCTGAATTTACACATTACCAGCGCATAGACAATAAGCTATAAAAACCATGGCTGCACTTCAAACACTGCTCCATATTTCTGCGACTGGAAGTCATGGTTGCAGCACACCAACATTAGTGAAGGAGTCGTAGGGTTACCCGGCGACTTTTTTTGCATGATGGGGCCCCCTAGTTAAATTTTAGGCCACACCCCATCTTTGTCACATCTCCCCCCATTTGCAGATCAAAAAATCCCCTTATTTGGCCCACATGCAATATAACAACCTTACTGGCCCCCACAGTATATTACTCTTTTTAATCACCCCCACAAAATATAACGTACCCCCCCACACACACAGTATAAGGTACCCTTTAGTGATTCCCACAGTATATTATCCCCTTTACTGGCCTTCATAAAGTATAAATCCCCCTTCACTCATCTCTACACAGTATATTGTCCCTTTTTAGGTCTCAACACATAATATTGCCCTATTCTTTATGGTCCCTGAACAGTATATTGTCCCTTTGTAGGCTCCCACACATAATAATGCCGTTTTCTTTTTGGTTCTCACACAGTATACTGCCCCCGTTTTTGGCCCCTATAGAATGATATGATAGGTAGAAATGAATGAACTGATTCAGATCAAACTGGACTCAACACAATTTTTTCAAAAGTTTTTGGCTCAGCCTGTACCTGAATTTCATCACCCAAGAAACACTATTATACTCTGGGGTCTGAGAAGAGTATAATAAGTGGTGACCCATGGAAGGTGAGTAAAAATAACAGTTATACTCACCTTGCCTCACCTCTCCGGGGCATCCTCACGGCATCCAATGGTCTCCTGGTGTCCTCTTCAGGCCTCTGGCTGACATTATGGGAGGTGCAATTGTCATGACACTGGGTGACATGGTGCTGAGGCCCAATCATAGGCTTCGGTGGTGACCCTGGGGGCGTGTGACATCAGTCAGAGGCCGGAAGATGCCTGAAGAAGATGCCAAGGTGTAGGGACCTCTGGAGGAAGAAGCAAGGGTTGGGATAGACAGGAGCATGGATCGGTAAGGGTGGGTTCACACTTGCGCCAGAGTCCGTCCGCCGCGAATGTGCCTGAAACTCTCGGGAAACTGTATAGGCACTGGATAAGCAGAGGGTGTAAGCGCACACCCGCGCATTGCTTTAAAAAGCCATTCAAATGAATGGGTTTTTAAGCAATGCGTCACTAACCTTTCGTTATTCCGTGCCTATACAGTTTCCCGAGAGTTTCAGGCGCATTTGCGGCAGACGGACTCCGGCGCAAGTGTGAACCCACCCTAAGTAAGAATATTGGCAGCTAACAGTTGGAATAATCCAAGAAGTAGCAGCCTATTAAATAAATGCCGCCCCTCAGTTTTTGCCAAGAGTTGCCGACTGAGGTTGTCACCTCAGGTCGCCTCATGGCAAGTTCACTCTTGGTTCAAGGACCTGGCGGTAGGAAGCAATGGGGTAAGGAAAAGAGAGAGGAGGGATGTGAGAGTTGGGGAACAAGGACGTGCAGGCCAAGATAACCCCAGGAATTGGTCTTAAAGAAGCAAGATCGATGAGAGGGGGAGAGGAAAACAGGGCAACAAGGAAAACCACTCACGCATTTCAGAGCATACCCTGCTCCTTATTCATAGCAGGGTATGCTCTGAAACGCGTCAGAGGTGTTTTTTTATGGGATGTAATTAACCGCTTTCCGTTTTAATGGATTATTAAAAGTTAATTTTTATTTATAAGAAGATCGAGTGCTAGAATTTTTTCTTCATTGAATTTCCCAGTATGTGGTTACTGGTGTGTATTAGGTCAGGTTTATGTTTCGGAGCAGCAAGTAGTAAGCCTTGATTTGGTTATACCGTATAACAGAATTCATCCTTAGCCGTTTTATGTGACTTCCTCATTTAGTTTCCTCCTCTTTCTTAAAATAAGAAGAAAAGAGTGCTGCACATCGGTGAAGCTTCCTGTAACTTTATAATCAGCCTCAGCTTACTGTCCAGATCATCCACCATCCACAATGAGACTTTCCATCCTGATTTTCTGTTTCTTCCATGGTAAGATAAACAACCTGGAATTTCACATTTTATATATTGCAGAGATACAGATCTAGACCTCTTGTCTGGGAAGGTGGGGGGAAGGGGGTGTTGGAGATCAGATAATGCCTTGTCTCACCTTTCATCTCTAGTCTCACCTCTGTCCCAGAATAACCTCTATCCCCTCCAGATGACTACCTTATCTCATCCATGTCCAGTATTGGAGTGACAAGATGCTGGATAACCATTGTCCCATTACACGTTGCACTGATCTACACCATTGTGTTAGCTGGTGTGATCATAAGCTTGGTAAATGTGGCCTTAATACACACTTTATCTTTGCAACACTATTTTACCATCAGTAAGACTGTAACTAGGTAACGTATAGAATTAACCTATCTATCCTTACAAGTCATAAACCCATTTTATAACATCTAACAATCCCTTCAAAAGTGAAGCGGGAGGTGGAAAAATGTAAAATGTCACAAAAGTTTGGCATAAATAATCTCAAAAAGCCCTTTTTATATCATAATTCTGGGTGCAGAGTTTGATAATTTCCCCCATTATATCCTTTCTCTGTCCTGACAAGTCATATTTTAGGTTATATATGTTAAATGAATAAAATCTTCACCATCGGACTCAAATGTTTTATTATCGATTTGCAATTTTTTTTTTCTCTCATTGACCTCTGTGGTTTATTACAGGGACTTGTTGGACATCGGATTATTACTGTATGTACCAGCCAAAATCTCTCTACGTGAAGAAAGGAGATTCAGTCACCATCCCGTGTACATACACCTATCCTGAGCACCGGAGAGGGAAGTCACAGATTGATATACAATGGGGACAGAGTAATGGAAGCGACTGCCATTATATTAGGAAATACATCACAGACGGATCTGGTAATATAATACATGAGTACAAAGATCAGATCTCTACAGTCCACCATCCTGGTAACCAGACAGCGTCTCTCCTAATCCGAGAACTGAAAGCTTCAGATGGGGTCACATACTGCTGTATTGCATTTCTATCTACAAGAGGTTACTGGTTTGAAGCAGATGGGACCCGTCTCACTTTTACAGGTAAAAATCCATGTTATAGAAAATGTTCCAAATCCTGTAAATCTGGAAATATCTGTAAATGTAAGATAAGAGGAGATGAGAACAGAGGATAGGTTATAGGTTCAACAACATAATGTAAGACTAAGCAAGTACAATAAACAGGAACTAGTAATACTGAGCGCAGGACTAGTGTGGAAGGAGAGACTTACAACCTACAAGGGAAGGGGGATGGGGACAAGTGTTTAACCCCTTCTCACTTTGCAACATATTATTGTAATGTACTGAACATATAGGTAACACTCCGCACCATCAAGGAATAGCACAGGAGCTGAGCTGGCCCACCTTCGTTGCACTTGAGCCTCATTTGCATATTTCTAAATTCAAGTAAATGTTGCATCTGTTGGACTATCTAAAGGTATTATGGTTCTTAGTATAATGTCCCTTACATTAAACTTTGGCTGGTTTGATATTAAGTTTCCTGGTGACAGACTCTCTTTAACACCCAAACTAGGCAGCGACCTTAACCCATTCTTACCGCTGCCATTTTTCAATTTTCAATATTTCTTTTTGACTCCCCACCATCCTAAATGTATAACTTGTTTTTATTTTTCAGTTCACAGAGCTATATGAGGTACTGGGAAGCTGGGTAAAAATTCAGAATGAGGTGGAATTAAAGAAAAATTGCATTTGTACGATTTTCTTATGGGCTTAAATTTTACAGCATTCACTGTGTAGTCAAAATGACACGACATGTGTATTCTATGGGTCAGTATGATTCCAGATACCAAATTTAGAATTATTTTTTTATTCTGACACCCATAAATTTTTTATATATTTGTGTATTGGGCTGGTAAAGGTGTCTTTTTATGAAAAAACAACAGTTCGACTCTAGAGATGAGCGAATCGAAGCTGACAAAATGGAATTCGATATGAATTTCAGGAATTCTTCAATTCGCATCGAATCCGGATTTCCTCACACTTCGTGGTATCGAATCACATTTTAAACTAAGGACATGTCGGAATAGCCTTTAAAAAGGCTATTCTACTCCTACCTTTGCCGTTGCATCACGTCCCCTGTGATGTTGGTCCTCCTAGCTCGTGTAGGAAAAGAATAAAGATGGCCGCCGGGCATGCGCAGAGCTGCTCGTGTAGGAATATAATAAAGATGGCCACCTGGCATGCGCAGAGCCGCTCGTGTAGGAAAAGAATAAAGATGGCCGCCGGGCATGCGCAGAGCTGCTCGTGTAGGAATAGAATAAAGATGGCCACCTGGCATGCACAGAGCCGCTTGTGTAGTAATAGAATAAAGAGTGCCACCGGGCATGCGCAGAGCCGCTCGTATAGGAATAGAATAAAGATGGACGGCAGGCATGTGCAGAGCCACTTGTAAAGGAATATAATAAAGAGGGCCGCTGAGCATTCGCTGTCGGCTCTACAGGAGCGGCTCTGCACATGCCCGGCAGCCATCTTTTTTCTATTCCTACACGAGCGGCTCTGCGCAAGCCCGGCGGCCATCTTTATTCTTTTACTACATGAGCTAGGAGGACCAGACATCACAGGGGGCATGATGCAACGGCAAATATAGGAGCAGAGTAGCCTTTCTAAAGGCTATTCCGACGTGTCCTTAGTTTAAAATGCATATCCCCATATCCCCAGGCTCTCTGCACCCAGGGAAATAGCTGTTTTTTAACGCGATTTGTCACAAATTAATTAGGATCGAATCAAATCATTTTGGGAAATTCGACGAAGCTGTCTATATTCGGCTCTTTTGATTTTTTTATCGATACATTCAGCGTATTGGAAAAATAGTTTTATAAGTTAGCAGACCAGGCGTTTCAGGACACAGGGATACCTAATATGTATGTGCTTGACTTTATTTAGTTACTTTTATGTGTTCTAGGGAAAGGAGGGTGATTTCAATTTTTAGAACCACTAGGGGTCAGTCTTGAACCCCAAGAGTTTGATCACTAATAAAATATACTACAATGCTAATACAGAAGAGGTGGTACTTATGTCACTGCGTTTCTGTGGGGCTGGCTTCATATGCCGATTCACCATCCTGAGATTTAGAATGACCATGGCTCTGCTGTCCTGTCTGCACATTGGGCTGTGAGTATGGTACAGCAGAGCTGTGGTAATTTTGGCTTGGTAAATAGGTATATGATGCTGAGAGTTCAGTTCAGAAGAGCCGCGATCGAGTAAGGAAACACAACCAACACACAGACCAGATTGCCCCAAATAAGCTGTGAGAATGGCCCTAATACATGTATATGTCATGGCTTCTGTTTATAGGTAGCAAATGGATATCTCAGGTAGAGGAACTGATGGCTGTCCCAGGAGAAGAGATAATCATTCCCTGTCGTTACCCAATGGAGACCATGGGGGGAGATCTACAAGTGACCTGGTATACTGGAGATAGGAAGCTATGTGCCAATAATAATAAAATGATTTATACCTATAACCCAACATACACAACAAGTGATGCATCTCCTTATTCACTGGTGAATTTCCCTGAAGATGTCTCTTTACGTATACGCCAATTTCAATCCAATAAATTCCTCCATTATTGTTGCCGTGTGACCACCAGTGATGGAACATTGGAGAGCAGATACAGTACTGAGGTGACGGTCGCAGGTAAAGACTTATATTGTATTGTATAATAGGACTAGAAAAGACATTAAACTACACTGTGTTCCAAATTATTATGCAAATAATATTTTCTCATATTTTCCAAAATTACCTATATGAATTGCAGTCATTGTAATTTTCCAGTCATCAACTATTCGAGTATAATTGAAAGGCTTTTGAAAAAACTGCCTATGATAACAGTATATTTAAAAAAAAAAATAAACACTCAAAATGCATGTTTTAAATTATTATGCACAGCAGAATTTGCAACCTTTTCATTTTTATTAAGAACAAAAAAATGGTCATTGTGAAATTATAAGCATTAGCAGGTTATTACAAACTGAAATCAAACAGTTTTCAAGCCAAAACTTTATTCGAGGTGATGTTACATTTGCACATAGGACCCCTTGTTCGAAAGAAGCTTCTGAACTCTCTCGTCCATTGAATTTGTCAGTTTTTGGATGGTTTCTGCTTCAGTTGTTTTGCATGAGGACAGAATACCCTCCCAGAGCTGTTGCTTAGATGTGAACTGCCTCCCGCCATCATAGACACTCCTTTTGATGATGCTCCAAAGGTTCTCAATGGGGTTGAGGTCAGGGGAGCATGGGGGCCACACCATAAGTTTGTCCCCTTTTATGCCCATAGCAGCCAGAGATGCAGATGTGTTATTTGCAGCATGAGACGGTGCATTATCATGCATGAAAATGATCTTTCTGCGGAATGCATGGTTCTTCTTCTCCACATACATTATGGAGTTCATCTTTACCCCTTCAGGGATCCTAAAGGGGCCGACAATCTCTCTCCCCATGATTCCAGCCCAAAACATTACTCCACCTCCTCCTTGTTGGCGCCGTAGCCGTGTTTGCATGGGGTGTCCATCAACAAGCCATCCTCCACTCCATCCGTCTGGACCATCGAGCGTTGCACGGCACTCATCGGTGAACAAAACAGTTTTGAAGTCAGTCTTCATGTATTGTTTGGCCCACTGGAGCCGTTTCTGCTTGTGTGCAGTGGATAGAGGAGGTCGACAGGATAGCTTACGCACAGCTGCAAACCTCTGAAGGACCCTGCATCTTGTTGTTCGGGAGACATTGGAGGCACCAGCAGCTTCAAAAACTTGTCTGCTGCTATGACAAGGCATTTTTGAAGCTGCTCTTTTTACCTGACGTAATTGCCTGTTGGAAAGAGTCCTCAATTTTCCCTTATCAGTACGCACACGTGTGTGCTGTGAATCAGCTACATACTTCTTGATTGCGCGATGATCACGATGAAGTGTCTTGGCAATGTTGATTGTAGTCATGCCTTGACCTAAACACTCCACAATTTGTTGCTTCTCAGCAGCCGACACATCCTTTTTCTTTCCCATTTTGGCTGAAAATGTAGGCTGCTTAATAATGTGGGACAGCCTTCTTAAGTAGTCTTGCCTTTAATTGGACACACCTGCCAAACTAATTAGCACAGGTGTCTGCAATTGCTTTCAGTGATATAAAGAGCCCTGACACACATCACCATCAATGAGTTTAACTGACAAACAAAAAAAATTCTTACCTTATCACTCCTAAACACTTTTTGCATAATAATTTGGAACACAGTGTAGACTGAACCTGGCCATACACAATAGATTTTCGACCGCTATCATTCGTACAGACGACTGCTCCGAACACACAAACACCAACAAACGTTACAATGAACATTCGACAACCCCAAACACTTGGAATATTAAGAGAGGAAAGTTGGTCAATGCTAATGAAGTGATGGAAACAGGAAATGCCGGACACTTTGTGGTTGTGTTAGTAGTATAAACACACAAAACCTCCACAGGTCTGTTATTCTAGTCCATGCACAAATAGTTACAGCCGACAGATGCTTATGGTCGCCGTATGGAACTAACATTCATAGCTTTATATACAAAAGATCATCAGCCAAATGTTCACAATCTGCCGCTTCAGCAGTCTAAAGTCTGATGTGTATGGCCGGCTTTACTAATCCTGGCTGAGGTCGGGTTCCTACAGGTTGCCTTAGGGTGGGTTCACACTATTGCAGTTAATGTCCTTGCTATCATCCATCATTACATGACAGATGCAGATGGAGCTCCTTCTGTCTGGTGTCCATCTGCATTCACCTCCATGTAAACAACAGGGTGGACACTTTCTTCCATCATGTTTTTCATTTTTGTGACAGAGGAAAAACTCATGTATGAAAGAATTTTCCTTCCATTACAAAAGTAAACAAACACGACAGAAGAAAGTGTCCACCATGTTGTTTACATTAGAGTCAATGGGAATGGACACCGATGGAGGGGTCTCTGTCTGTGTCCATTGCTCTGCTACCATTAATGCCCTATGATGGATGACAATAATGGCCTCTATTCCATTCCTGTGACAGGTCCACATAAGCGTCCTAGCCGACCCGGCGGTATTAGTCACTTAGGTTCACCAGCCCTATCACCTGGGAATCAGCATATTCTGGACTCCATCGCATAATACTGTCATCGATAAATAATCTTTTTCACATTATATACTTATAAGTCCCTGATGAAGGGTGAATACACCCAAAACATTGCACTAATAAAGGAAATTTTTGAAGCATAACTTCTATTGGAGTGCGGTTCTATCTCTCCTTTGTGTCTACAACTGTCCAGTAGGGAGGTGGCCAGCCCTACCCAGAACAAGACCCGAAAATTAATAATGATAGTATGAACCTGCCTTTAATTTGAAACAAATTTTGCCATCAAAATTTTGCTCACTTTTATGCATTTAAGCCCCCCTCATTCTGACACAATTCACATCATCGAGTTCCACCCATGAAACTTGGTTCGTGTGTTCATTAGATTTACCACCTGAACATCATGCTGGGAGAGGGACTAGGAGTTCCTTCCTACCAGAGACATACTGCAGGGACTCCTACCAGAATATATAACTATACTACTAGGACTCCCTCTCCTAGCATACTGTGAAACTCAGTCATGTGAATGTGGGGTAAGTCAAGACTTATTGAGGCACAAATAGTGTCTAAAATAGACAATAAATGTAGTGTATAGCCTGTATGCCATTTCTTTGCTACAAATGTTCAGTGCCTAAAGGGTATATGTAGAAACAATTATATCCTATAAATCAGTAATTTCATTAGATAACTGCAGCATATGTAATAATTTATATATGGGCTATAAAGATGTATTATAAATCAGAATGTATTTATTGTATTCTTTAGATTCCGCGTCCTCTTCACACTTTGTGGTTTCACAACCAGATACCATCACCCATCATAGAGGAGAGTCGGTGACACTAAGCTGCTCATACAGCCAATATTCGGAGAGTGACGTCCTCAAGGTTAATATTTACTGGAGAGTGGGCAGTATAACCGGACCTTATGTCTATCACCCCTACAAAGAAATGGTTCATCCCAGCTACAGAGGAAGGATGGAAATAAAAGGACTGGCAGATCTCCATATATGGGGGCTGCAGATGTCAGACAAATCCACATATTACTGCTTTGTGATGCTCAGACAGTGCGCAGGAAATACTCTACATAAAAATTCCATTCAGTATGGAGAAGGAACACGACTTATTGTGACAGGTACCTTTATATGACTACTAGAACTTTATTCTGCGGGTACAGGAAGGCTTGCTTTTATTGTAAGTCTTATTTAGATGACTGGGACAGTTGTGAAAATTTCTGCAACAAATCTGTGAAATCTTCCCTATGGCATATTCACTTGTAGCAGACTTGGTATAGAAATTTTTTGCAACTGAAAGTCCATTTCATACTTCTGTATAGGGTTGTTGCTAGGGATGGGCAAAGTATATTATATTTACTTGTACTATTCATTTAGGAAAAGTTGTTTTATAATTCAAGGTAGACTTTAAATGTTCATGGTCAAGGTTCTTATAATTTGTGCTCATACAGGCCAAATTACAAATTACTTTATGATTTATTTTAATTAGAGATGAGCAAAGTTTTCAAAAATTTGATTCGGCAACTTCGCCGAATTTTAAGATACGATTATATTCGATTCAAATTAAATCGCGGCGAATAAACAGCTATTTCCTGTCTGCAGAGAATCGGGGTGGGCGAGTGGGCGGCAAAATGGCGGAACCCCATAACTGATTTTAACACCTTGGATGCAGCGGTCAAACATGCCATGGGTGCTTGCGAAGGGGTTAAAGGGCTGTGAAATCACAGGGCTGGCTGGCTGCCGATCGGCTGCACGCATGGCATTGTGGGTGATCCCGCGTTCCCAGAGTTCCTTGCCCCATGTCCTAACACGTGCAGCAGCCATTTTGAAAAAAATGCGATTCATTACAACGAAGCGTGAGGAAATCCGGATTCGATGCGAATCGAATATTTCCTGAAATTCGGATCGAATTCCACTTCTGCAGCTTCGATTTGCTCATCTCTAATCGACACCTCCTCTGGGCCTTCACCTATTATACTCTGAGGTTACAAAAATAAAAAATAATTTATGTTCTCCTTCTGTTAACTCTTTTGAGTCTCCTTGCAGTTACGCAGTGCTCTGTGTTTTCTTAATCACAGAATCTGGTGCTTTTCTCGGACATCATGCACCTGGGTCACCACAAATGCTTAACATGCCCATGCCACCCCCGAGTCCTCTGATTGGGGCGTTGACGCCAGACGCAGCTAGGAGGAAGGCACAGAGCGCCGGATGCTGTGAGGAGACCCAGAATAGTTAACGGAAGCGGCTCACCTAAATGTTTTTTTTATTATTGACACTAGAGATGAGCGAAGTATTCAAATATTCGATTCGGCAACTTCGCCAAATTTCGCAATATGATTCTATTCGATCCGAATTAATTCACGTCAAATAAACAGCTATTTCCTGTCTGCAGAGAGTCGTGGTGGGTGGCAAAATGGCGGAAGCCCTTGGATGCCACGGTCATGTCTCTCTCTCTCTCTCTCCAGCATGGACAACTTTTATTCATGTCTAAGGATCTGCTAACAAGCAAAGACACGCCTACCCAATCACATCACTAGAGAACATCATGTGACCGTCTGATGTCACAAAGGTCCTTACTAAATATTCGTTACCGCAAAGCATCAGGAAATCCAGATTCCATGTGAATCGAATATTTACTGAAATTCGGATCTAATTCCACTTCTGCATCTTCGATTCGCTCATCTCTAATTGACACCTCCTCTGGGCCTTCACCTATTATACTCTGAGGTCTGAAGAGACCCCAGAGTATAATAATTTACTGTCGGCGGACATTTTAGTTCATCCAAAATGAGTTTCAAATTGATTATTAAAGACCAAACAATTTGGGTCAAATTTGGTTCGTTGCAAACCGTTTAACCCACCTCTACTGTAGACAAGACCACAGAAGTGAAGTCAATGGCTGGAAGTGGCGCAACATGTTTTGGCCGCTCTGATGGGGAAAATGTTTTTGAGCTATAACCACTATAAAAAACAAAAACATGAAAGCTACAAACAGAATCTATTATTACATATATTAGTAATATGACAAGTGCTGTAATGACTGTCTCCATGTATTTTTTTTTTTTAGATTCTGCAGATCGGGGTCAGACAGAGTCACATCTAAATCCAAACACAGTTATTTTTGCCTCTTACGTTGCTTGTAAATTCTTCATCGTACTTGTACTTTCCGCATTGGTGTTATACTGTTATAAAACTGTATAATATAAAACCTGGACATGTTGTACATAATATATCATTATATCTTATCTATTAGTGCATGTCCTGACATTCTAGCTGATGGCGTCTATATACTACTGGAGCTCAAGCACAAAAAAAGCCACAACAAAGCAGAATCCTGGATGAAAAGTTTCAGATTTTTGCTATTTTTGCCTCTTTCCTAAATAAATGTGCTCACCTTTTATGATGGTATGGTCCATGTGTATGATGATAACAACAACCTTTATGATGCATCTAATAGTGATCATGTACTGGTTCTCTATAGCTGCTCCATTTCTTCTATTGGTCCCATACATGTCTGCCATAGATAGGTTAGTGGATCCTCTGAATTGATTTGTTTTAGGGTTTTTATTAGGTATTTGATCATGGTTGCAAGAGGTTGTTGACCTACTTTTAATGTGTGTAACCCAATCACAGTTGATGTGTTAAAGGAGAGGAATTCAGGTGTTGGAGGAGGCAGGAACTGCCGGCTATTCATGTGAATTGCTAGGTGGGTCCTATAATTCAAATGAATGCAGAAGGGTTTACCTCGTTTACCACACTTTCTTAAATATTCATAAATCTGGCAGGGCCACACTACTCACCTCGTCACACTCACATTTATGAAATTTGCGAGGGGAGAAGCACAAAAGTGCAAAATGAATCCGATTTGTACAAAATTTTTTAAAAATTGGCTTACAAAGCATAACAAATCTTACCAAATATTATCAATTATTACCACAAAGATAACCATATTTACATTTGTAGACAATTAAAAGTTAAACATTTTTGAAAATATAATTAATTAAAAATTTCGCAGAGTTTTAAAAATTCTCTCTAAAAATCTTAATGGTGACAGTCTGTTGTCTCGATGGGTTGCCAATGGATATAACCCTGAATGCAAGAGCTTTTTATACTCTTAAACCCAATTGTAATTTCCTTATTGAGGCTGGATTATCTTATCATTTCTGTAGTTTCCCTGTCTGATAACCTGTGCACAATAAGGAAATCATGGCTGGGTTTCTAACACGTGCCAAACCATAGAAAGTTCTTGCATTTATGGTAGTAGGCTTTTTTCTAACACATCATGGCCATGCACACCCTCAGAATGTCCACCTTTAGAAATCCCCCCTTACTCTACTATCAGAACGAATACCAGTAGTAGTAGTACCACACCCCCTGACACTGCTACTGTCATCACCAATAATCATTATGTCTTCCTCCTCTGCACAAAATGCTGTTCTCATCCAGCTCATCAAGAAGAGGAGGAAGATAGCTCTGAATAGAAGAAATAGATTGCTCCACAGGTACCACATCACTACCAGGGATCTATGTCACTGAAGAATCTGAAGTAGACAGGGTTGACTGTGCAGAAAGGCCCTGTGGCAAGTTACGTTTTTGTAGGAGGAGGAAGAACACACAGAAGCCTGACTCAAGATCACATCACTCTCGAATGCAATATCTTCCTGTGATTGAGATGAGCCAGCTAAATAATCAAAAACTTCATGTTCATTCTCAGTAAGTACAACAATCTTGCTGCTACTGACTGTTCCACCAAAATCAGAGTCAGTTTTGCTCTTGCCACCCTAATTCTAAGTGTTTTTACTTATATGAGTGTTTACTCCTTCCCCTCATTTTATTTGTCCCATGCCCTGTTTTTTCGCAGTCATTATTTTAATGCACACAGGGCTTAGTTATAGTGATTGACTGGCAATTTGGCAAAAATTCTGGCACTGTGTGTATATGTATTTTTTTAGAGGGGGAGGGGGGGTTTGCTGTTTTTTCAAAAAAAAGTTAGCTTGAAATATTTTGTTTTCCAGATTAGCGCAGGCTACACAGTATATTGGGTGAACAAAGGAAAAGACCCTAAAATAAGATTTTTTTTAATTTAGAGGAGACTACTGTTTATGAATATATGTGCAATTGGGCATAAACAGAGACCCTTAAGCAATGAAATTTTTTTACAGATTAACGCTCCATCCACAGTGTATTTGGATAAAACAGCTCATCAAATTACAAAATGTTTTTTTCTGATTAGCGCAAGCTAGACTGTAAATTAGGTTAACAGACCAAAAAAAGCTGATATAGCAGAGATTCTTTTTTTAGATTAGTGAAGGCTGCCCTACTGTATATGTATATATTGTCAGTTATGCAAACAGAGAAATGCTTAATCCATAAATACATTTTTTTCAGATTAAAAACAACACTGATTTTTGCTTTGTATTTGATCCCCAGTTAAAAAAAAAAACAAAAACAAAAAAAACAACACATGAAATGACAAGATTTTTTTTTTTCAGATTAGCGCAGGCTAGACTGAATATTAGGCGAACAACACACTTAAAAAAAATTGCTGAAATAACAGATTTTTTTTTTTTTTGGATTAGTGGAGACTGCACTACTGTGTATGTATATACAGTTGGTTGCATATACAGAGAAATGTTAAAGCAATGAATATTTTTTTTAAGATTAGTAACCATGCTCTGCCACACTGTGTACTGTATTTGGTCACCAGAGTAGAAAAAACAACCCATGAAATTGCAAGATTTTTTTTTTCAGATTAGCAAAGGCTAGACTGTATATTGGGTGAATACATCAAAAACAGTTTCAAAATAATGGAAATTCTTTTTTTAGATTATGGAAATGTGTGGCAAAAGAATGTGTATGGAGATGAAATTGCTCTTTTGCACAAAAGCCGGACAAAATAAGATTATTGGCAATGAAGGTTAGCTGTCTCTTTGTGTAAGAATCAGCAGCAGAAGGACAGATTTCTCCAGTCACTATGTCTATAGGATCTTATTCTATCTCTATTGAATTCTTGCACTAATCTGCCAGTATAATTGCTTGATTCTTTAAGTTCTCCTAACCTTCTAACTATTGCTGGAATTGCTATTGCTTTTTCAGAACTGTGCTATAGCCTATGATGCAGTGAGATGGATCACAGTTCAATTTGCATGTCCACCATTACAGTCAGCAACTAAAGGCTGAGAATGAATGCACAAGCTTTTATACGCCATATGACATAAGCACTGTAAGTGAGAGGCGATCAGGTAGTGCTACAACATCACAGTAACTTGTAGGCAGTGCCTGAGTCGTGCACATGTGTCTCCTCTGTTTTTCCTGGTCAAATACACGACGATGGCCATTGTCTTGTAGTGCTGCTATTTTTGTTCTTCCAACCAATATATCTGTCTTATATATATTTGTAGATTTGGAAAAAGAAACTTTGAAGCCTCATGCACATGAGGTAGTTGGAGCACTAGGGACGGGCCTTCAGACCTTTGTGCAAGTAGGATGGGTGATGTTATAGCAGTGGGAGGGTCAACTCTCACTGCACGGGGTGGTGTAGGCAGGAGTGATTTCCTGGGTGATGTCATGTGCCAGTGTAATATAGGAAGCTCCTTGTCTTTTCTATCACCACAAATAATCTTTCATCAGACTGTATATTTTCTGATTTTATTTCTACTTTCTAATTTCCTACTCTTATTTCTAATAAAAAAAATCCTCCTCACCCTTTACGTGCGACTTCCCCTTTTAGTCTATTCCTCAGGCTTCGCATAAGGAAAAAAAAAAAGACAAGAGAAATAGACACAGATGTAGAAGAAGCTTCCTGCAGACTTCTGAAGAACGTTCCTATACATTGTCCTCATCGTCCTCCACCATCTACAATGAGACGTTCCATCCTGCTCATCTGTTTCCTCCATGGTACGTTGTCGTGAACTTTACATGTTCTATATCACAGGGATCCAGATCTAGACTTTGTAGGGGGATGTAGGAGTGGAGAAAAAAATGATCTGCCTCTATTCCAGAATAACTTCTATCCTCTCCAGGCTGATCTCATATAAGTCCAGTGCTGGGAAGAGCCCATGACATGTGTGTTTGTTACATTAGAATTTCTTGTTATGTGATTTGTATTCGACAATGACAGTGCGAACAAAAAAACCCCAGAAACTCAATAACAGAACAAGAAGACTCTGACGAGAGATCTGATAATGTAATGGTGTAAACTATAAAGCGCAGGAGTATATGGTCAGTATATCTTCTACTGGTATCAGTTACATACACTATATCTACCTAATGTGTACAGTACAGAGGCTGCAGGTATTGGAGATCATACAGAATCCTAAAGCAACTAGCAGGTGACAAGACGTAGTGTACAGCCGCCATCTCAGGCATTAGGGTCAGGGGTAAACTATATTATATGGCTGGGCTGTACATGATGGTACAATGCTAGGATATAATGTGTACAGGTCACATGCACTTAAAGAAGCAGTCAACTTTATTTTATTGTTTCCACCCTTCATTTCTACATAGTGATGGTGTGATGGCGAAACTTGTTACCCTTGTAGCACTGTTACCTTGCAGCATCAGAGTCCTAGGTTCAAATCCAACCAAGGACAACATCTTCAAATGGGGCACTGACTGTCCTGTCTACCCCATTGGGTTAGGTGGTGTGACAAGAGGCTCAGTAACCCCGGCCTGGTTACATACTGTATTATAACATCAGTAAGACTGTAACTAGGTAACGTATAGAATTAACCTATCTATCTTTACGAGTCATAAACCCATTATCTAACAATCTTTTCAAAAGTGAAGAGGGACCATTGGGTTAGCTGGGGTGACAAAAAGCTCAGTAATGGCGGTCTTGTTATATATTGCCTCGATTTACATATTGGGTTACTTGGCGTGACAAGATGCTGGATAACCATTGTCCCATTACATGTTGCACTGATCTACACTTTTGTGTTAGCTGGTGTGACAATAAGCTTGGTAAATGTGGCCTTAATACACACTTTATCTTTGCAACACTATTTTACCATCAGTAAGACTGTATCAAGGTAACGTATAGAATTAACCTATCTATCCTTACAAGTCATAAACCCATTTTGTAACATCTAACAATCTCTTCAAAAGTGAAGCGGGAGGTGGAAAAATGTAAAATGTCACAAAAGTTTGGCACAAATAATATCAAAAAGCCCTTTTTATATCATAATTCTGGGTGCAGAGTTTGATAATTTCCTCCATTATATCCTTTCTCTGTCCTGACAAGTCATATTTTAGGTTATGTTAAATGAATAAAATCTTCGCTATCGGGCTAAGATTATTCGTTATCGATTTACATTGTATTTTTCTCTCATTGACCTCTCTGGTTTATTACAGGGACTTGTTGGACATCGGTTTATTACTGTATGTACCAGCCAAAAACTCTCCACGTGAAGGAAGGAGATTCAGTCACCATCCCGTGTACATACGCCTATCCTAAGTACTCGAGATGGAACCCACAGATTCATATATATTGGGCAGAGGTTGGTGGAAGCGACTTCTCTAATATCAGGAAAGACATCACAGACGGATCTGGTAATATAATAGATGAGTATAAAGATCAGATCTCTACAGTCCACCATCCTGGTAACCAGACAGCGTCTATCCTAATTCGAGGACTGAAAGCGTCAGATGGGGTCAGATTCTGCTGTACTATAACTATATCTACGATAAGCTACATCTGGGATGACTCAGATGGGACATTTCTCACTTTTACAGGTAAAAATCCATGTTATAGAAGACATTCCAAAGTCTGTAGACTTAGAGAAAATATGGTCATATCTGTAAATGTAAGATAAGAGGAGGAGAGCTTATAGATTCATGATCTGTGATGATAGCTACTTTCTTAATATCCTATAATCTTCTATCACTTTATGTACTATTATACTTTATTGTTATTACTTTTATTCATTGATTTTTGTGCTCTAGTCTATACATATGAAAAAGGGTCAAGGGGGATCGGCCTTCTCAGGCTTACTGACCTTTTCATCAGTATGTGCTGTGCCCACTACTCAAAGGCCCTCATTGTCTGCACGTCCTGCAGTTCTGTGACAGTGTGATGCACAGCTTGCCAAAACTCCATCTCTTGGTCCCTGAAGCTACATTTTATGTGGTGTCTGCTTTAATTGTGAGCCTTTATCCCTTTGCAGAACACTGTTAATAAAAGGGGTAGCACAATAGATAAAATACTTAACCTCTTCCAGCTCTGCGGTGCACATATATGGGAACCTGTCAGGGTGATTTGCGTCATTAAACCACCCATATCCTGTTATAACGTGGTCTGTGGTCTTATTAAAAAAAAAAAAAAAAACTTGATACTTATCGGCTGTGGCTGTACTCTCCGCGCTGGCGCAGTTATTCAGTAAAGTGAGATGAGTACACCTCGGCTTCAGTATGTACATGCCGGACCTTGAGCACCCGAGGTGTACTCATTTCGCTTCATTGAAGAATAGCGCAGGCACCGGGAGCACCAGAGAGGAGTCCAATGAGTATAAAGGTTTATTTATGCATTTTTTAATGAAGTCATGGACAGCGCTGCAATAAGGCTATTTGGTCCATAAGGCTTATATGGCTTGTGGCAAACTACAAATGGCACGTCTCACTTCTTTCTTTCAACAATGGTTTTCTTGCCACTCTTCCATAAAGGCCAGATTTGTGGAGTGCACGACTTCTAGTTGTCCTGTGGACAGATTCTCCCTGTACCTGAGCTGTGGATTTCTGCAGCTCCTCCAGAGTGACATGGATGGCCATGTCTCGGTAGGTTTGCAGTAGTAGAATACTTTTTCCATTTTTGGATGATGGATTGAGCAGTGCACCTTGGGATGCACAAAGCTTTGGATATTTTTCTATAACCTAACCCTGCTTTAAACTTCTCCACAACTTTCTCTCTGGCCTGTCTGGTGAGTTCCTTGGTCTTCATGATGCTGTTTGTTCACTAGTATTCTCTATCAAACCACTGAGGCCCTTACAGAACAGGTGTATTTATACTGAGACTACATTACACACAGCTGAACTCTATTAAGTGACTTCTGAAGGCAATTGTGCGCACTGGATTATTATTATTTATTTAGGGGTATTGGAGTACAGGGGGCTGAAGACTTTTATACTTCACACTTTTCAGATTTTTATTTTATTAAAATTTTTAAATCCATGTATCATTTTCCTTCCACTTTACAATTATCTGCTACTTTCTTTTGGTCTATCACTTAAAATCTCAATAAAATGCATTTATATTTGTGTAAGGCGATAAAATGCGAAAAAGTTCAAGGGTTATGAATACTTTTGCAAGATACCGTCTTCTTGAGTACCCCTTTAACTCTGTGTAATGGCCCATTCACATGACTGTATTTTTCCTGAAAAACACAATCTGCGTGTTGGTCTTATTTCTTGGCCAAAATGCACCTAAACATGAAAGCAATGCATATCCATTCTCCCTGGTGAACTTCCCTGAAGATGTCTCTGTGTATACCCAGTCTTCAGAGAGATGAACTCCTCCATTTTTGTTGCCGTGTGACCACCAGAAGTGGAACATTAGAAAACAAATATGGAACAGAGCTGACCATCACAGGTAACAAAATAGTTTATATTGTATAATGGGAGTAGAGAAAAAAAAACATCAATACAGCCACATTCTGGCCATACTCACTAAATTTTACTCCTCCTCCTATTAGGATTGTGATTTTAAAAGTGGTAAATTGTTTTTGTATTGCAATGTGATCTCATGGAGAAGGAAATTCTTCTCTGAAACGCATTAGCCATTGGTTCTAATAAACTGCAAGCCCGATTATATTGCATTTGGGTCTGGCCATTTTTGTTGACAATCTCAGCCATGTTGAAAGGATCTGATGTTTTTCTGGTGTATGAACTTGTATATTTGGCTCATTCGATGGTTGTTGTTAACCGGAGGACACGTCCATCCTAGGATTGGAGATTCCAGGTGACCTGCCTCTGCTACGGTGAGGGGATTGACAGATTAAAGGGGTTGTCCAGGCAAAAATGGACAAACCTTTTAACTTTTAAATCAGCTGGGGGCAATGAAAAAAAAAAAAAAAAAGCATACTCACCTGTCCCCGATGCTCTAGTGTCCTCCCATGCATCCTGGTTCTTCTGCTCCAGCGGCTTCTCCCAGGTCTCTTCCAGAGTTCCGCTGAAGCCGCTGATTGGCCTCAGCGGTCATGTGACTGCTGAGGCTAATCAGTGGCCTCAGCAGGCCTCAGGAAGAGGACCCGTGATGTCACAGGTAGAGACATTGCAGGCCCTTCACTGATTGGCCTCAGCGTTCACGTGACCAGGAAAAGCTGCTGGAGCAGAGGAACTGGGGCACGCGGGAGGACACCAGAGGATCGTGGATAGGTGAGTATGCATTTTTTTGATTTTTTCAATGCCCCCAGCTGATTTAAAAGTTAAAAAGATTGTCCATTTTTGCCTGGACAACCCCTTTAACTCTTGTGAGTTCAACAACTTACTATTCTATGAGAACGCCGTCTCTGTTTTATATCTATTTTTATATCCATTATTACATTAGAATTAGGCTGCTATTGCTGTTTCAAGCACACAGTCAACAATGAAGTTTTGACTATATCAAACGCTTGAAAAAGTAACATATTACAGTAGGTCAGTGATGGAATCAGAAATAGACGCATACTTTGTGGGTTTGTGGTCAGAAGGGGTACTATGTCTCATAAGGGTGACATAGTACACAGATTAATTAGACCATGCATGCCCTGCTAAGAATTCTGGGTGAGGAACATACAAAGAAGACCTCCTTGGTGGAAAATATGAACATACTCTAGCTCCACCTTTTGGAAGGTAGCTCCCTATAAATCAAGGCATGGTTTTCAAAAAACACCTAATTGTATAATCTGGGAATAATAGCCAAACCAGAATAACTCCTCTAAAAGTAAAAGGTTCCTTTCTGCTGACAGAAGATTATCTCGAAGGTTGTCTTGAGGATATTGTCTCTCACCAGTGCAGAGAGACTGACGGGCGGTGTGTGATGTCTAGAAGTGGGTCAGAAGGGGTACTATATCTAATTAGAGAGAAACAGTACTGGGATTTATTACTCCATAGTAGTACAAACACGTGCCCACAACACACAAACCACCTACAGGTCTCGCAGTCTAGCCCATACACAAATGATTACAGATGACAGATGGTAAAAAAAATCCAACACAACCAATTTTGGAAGTGACCAACTTTAGTTGATGTTTGGCTGCATGTTCACAATCTGCCAACTCTGGAGCTGAACTACCATCAGGAAAAATCAGTAGCAAAGTCCTCTGAAAGTTGGGGTGGTTTTTGTGGTGGAAACACATGTCCCTCACAGCACTGACAAATTTTGTCACAAAATTAAGCCACACCTCTTTATAGCTAATCAGCGCCATTTTTGAAGTCATGACTTCTTGATCAGGTGCAAAAAGTGCCTAAAACACAGTAAATGTGGTGCATAACATTTGTGGAAATTTTTTTATAGCACAAATGGGCAGTGCCGAAAAGTGCTTTCAAGTAATTCTAAAGGGTTCACTTACATTTTGCGACTATATGTAGAAACAGTTATAGTGTATAAATCAGTAATTTCATTAGATAACTACAGACCATGTAATGATTTGTCTTTTATATATTGTCTATAAAGATGCATTATTAATCAGAAAACATTTAATGGATTTTTTAGGTTCCCCATCCTCTTCACCATTCGTGGTTACACAACCAGATACCATCACCCGTCATAGAGATGAGTATGTCATACTAAACTGCTCGTACAGCCAATATACAGGGAATGATGTCCTCAAGGTTAATATTTACTGGAGAGTGGGTAACATAACTGGACCTTATGTCTACCACCCCTACAAAGAAATAGTTCATCCCAGTTATACAGGAAGGACGGAAATAAAAGGAGCTGCAGATCTCCATATACGGGGGCTGCAGATGTCAGACAACTCCACCTATTACTGCTTTGTGATGCTTACACTGTGTACAGGAAATAGCAAACACAAAAACTTAATTCAGTATGGAGAAGGAACACGACTTATTGTGACAGGTACCTTTATATTACTATTAGAACTTTATTCTGCAGGTACAGGAAGGCTTGCTTTTATTGTAAGTCTTATTCAGATGACTGGGACAGTTGTGAACATTTCTGCAACAAATCTGTGAAAGCTTCTTTACGTTCACTTGTGGTAGACTTCTTAAGCCCATTTCATACTTCTCTATTGGGTTATTCCTGGGGCGAGCAAATCTATTTGGATTGAACCAGATTTGTCCCAAATTTTCAAAATGTTTTGGGTCTGATACATTACTCATGTGACTGCTGAGGCTAATCAGCGGCCTCAGGAAGATGACCCGTGATGTCACAGGTAGAGACATTGCAGGTCCTCCACTGATTGGCCTCAGCGTTCACGTGGCCACTGAGGCCAATTAGTGGTTGCAATGACTTTAGAAGTTATTGCCAAAAATGGATAGTCGGTGGTGATCTGATGATAACTCTACGAAGCCCAAGACCAAAGCCCTAAGAGAAGTGAGTTATTTTAATGTTAGGACCCATATAACAAAAGTTGTCTTGTCGTGGCAGATGGGCTTATAATTACAGTTTCATCAAAGTGTAAAAACCAAGAACCTCATTTTCTTGTGTATGAATACATATACGTTATATATACATACACTGTGTTCCAAATTATTATGCAAAAAGTGTTTAGGAGTGATCAGGTAAGAATTTTTTTGTTTATCAGTTAAACTCATTGATGGTGATGTGTGTCAGGGCTCTTTATAGCACTGAAAGCAATTGCAGACACCTGTGCTAATTAGTTTGGCAGGTGTGTCCAATTAAAGGCAAGACTACTTAAGAAGGCTGTCCCACATTATTAAGCAGCCTACATTTTCAGCCAAAATGGGAAAGAAAAAGGATGTGTCGGCTGCTGAGAAGCAACAAATTGTGGAGTGTTTAGGTCAAGGCATGACTACAATCAACATTGCCAAGACACTTCATCGTGATCATCGCACAATCAAGAAGTATGTAGCTGATTCACAGCACACACGTGTGCGTGCTAAGGGAAAATTGAGGACTCTTTCCAACAGGCAATTACGTCAGGTAAAAAGAGCAGCTTCAAAAATGCCTTGTCATAGCAGCAGACAAGTTTTTGAAGCTGCTGGTGCCTCCAACGTCCCCCGAACAACAAGATGCAGGGTCCTTCAGAGGTTTGCAGCTGTGCGTAAGCCATCCTGTCGACCTCCTCTAACCACTGCACACAAGCAGAAACGGCTCCAGTGGGCCAAACAATACATGAAGACTGACTTCAAAACTGTTTTGTTCACCGATGAGTGCCGTGCAACGCTCGATGGTCCAGATGGATGGAGTGGAGGATGGCTTGTTGATGGACACCCCATGCAAACACGGCTACGGCACCAACAAGGAGGAGGTGGAGTAATGTTTTGGGCTGGAATCATGGGGGGAGAGATTGTCGGCCCCTTTAGGATCCCTGAAGGGGTAAAGATGAACTCCATAATGTATGTGGAGTTTCTCAAACAGCACTTCCTGCCATGGTTCAAGAAGAAGAACCATGCATTCCGCAGAAAGATCATTTTCATGCATGATAATGCACCGTCTCATGCTGCAAATAACACATCTGCATCTCTGGCTGCTATGGGCATAAAAGGGGACAAACTTATGGTGTGGCCCCCATGCTCCCCTGACCTCAACCCCATTGAGAACCTCTGGAGCATCATCAAAAGGAGTGTCTATGATGGCGGGAGGCAGTTGACATCTAAGCAACAGCTCTGGGAGGGTATTCTGTCCTCATGCAAAACAATTGAAGCAGAAACCATCCAAAAACTGACAAATTCAATGGATGAGAGAGTTCAGAAGCTTCTTTCGAACAAGGGGTCCTATGTGCAAATGTAACATCACCTCGAATAAAGTTTTGGATTGAAAACTGTTTGATTTCAGTTTGTAATAACCTGCTATTGCTTATAATTTCACAATGACCATTTTTTTGTTCTTAATAAAAATGAAAAGGTTGCAAATTCTGCTGTGCATAATAATTAAAAACATGCATTTTGAGTGTTTATTATTTTTTTTTAAATATACTATAGGCAGTTTGTTCAAAAACCTTTCAATTATACTCGAATAGTTGATGACTGGAAAATTACAATGACTGCAATTCATATAGGTAATTTTGGAAAATATGAGAAAATATTATTTGCATAATAATTTGGAACACAGTGTATATATCTACACACACCTACAGCCTGCCATGCATGCCAGTGTATTCACAGAACCAGGGTCTGCCATAGTTGGTGTTCTTGGTCATATTGAAACAGATAAGGCTCAACCTCCTCCCCTGGCTGTACCTGTGACATATGAAGGGCCCCCTCTGCATCCAAAGGAGAGTCTTCCTCCTCTTCCAACCTAGGAGTCCCAGTTCCTCTACCATAAAGACCATGACCCAGATCCTCATCCTCCTCCATAAATGGTGTTAATATTGTACATTGTTGTTAATGGTGAGACATAAACACGAGATGATGACGTTGACTAAGAAGTAAGATTGTTCCTCCTCTTCCATACCTTATTAAATGAGTCTATTTTTTTTCCTGCAAGATATACAATAGAGGACTTACATTGCAGGTGCTGCAGTTGCTCATGATGATGAAATTGGTGGCCTATTCAGTGGCATGCACCTTTCTCCAGACGGACGTATCCGAGGAAAGGCCCACGTTTTTGGACACATTGTCATATAAAGCAGGGATAGCTTTACTAGAGAATTAATGGTGGCTAGGTAACCACCACTGAGATTGAGTGCATGCCATCAGTTGGACGCAACGGAATCCACTAAGTCGTATAGCAGTGACTGGCAAGTGCAAGTTAAGTTGCGCAACTGGTGGATGACTCAGCACATACCTGTCTCCTTGCCACACATTCCCTTATGGATGACTGACATTGGCATGGAAGAGGAGGAGGAGAAACAGTTGGTGATGATGATAACGATGACCATGAGCTAGATGTGGCCTGCCTATACAAACGACCATGGGGAGGAGTAGGAGAACGCCTTGTTCACTTCCCCTGCCAGTGTCATTGTCATTGTCAAGTCTATTTTTCCAAATAAGAGAGAGATGCCTTTTCATGTGAGTACATAGAGATGTTGTTCCTACATTTGTTTCTGCACAGCCATGTCTAAGTTTCTACTTGCAGATCTTTCAGATTGCCATGAATTTAGTGTTTGGCAATGTAAATACAACTTCCCCCATGGGAGATGACCGCACATAGTTGCTGCCTCCAGCAGCAACAGTGGTATGTCTGCCACTACTACCGCCAGTGCCAGCACCTTCATCCCGTGAGGTTCCCCTAGATCTTCCACGGGCAGGCATTTTGGATGCTCAAAGGCTGGAATTGTTACTATCACCACTGTAACCATCCTCTTCATCTGATGTGTTTCTGATGTTTTTCCAAATATACTATGATACAGTACAGTACAGCTACAGGATCTTCTCATAGTTGAATGTTTGATCGATCATGTTGGACAGGTCCTTGATTGTCGGAATATTGAGAGATTTCCGTCGTTGGAGGAGGGCCAGAGATGCCGAGAACAGGATATGCCCAATAAGCATTCTAAGAGCCAGTGGATAGGTATGGATGGTTAGAAATGTGGCATCCCAGAGCTGGCTATGGCTGGGCTGAGGGTGATCTCTGTGCATTGTATTATTTCCTGTTGCTTCATAGCCTGTGTGACATAGCAGGGGGTCCTGAGTCTCACACAACACAGCGCCACCTAGTGAGCCTCACACATGCATTACACCTCCCATAGGATTGAATAGTAACCAAATGTCCAATGGGAGGACATCGCCTGGAAAAGGGGAGGAGTCAGCTGATCACTGGGTCCCCATGGTAACACCCCTGCAGGAAGGTCCTGCGTGTGAGGAGTTAGAAGTGTGGAGTGTTAGGAGAAGGAGGTGAGGAGAGAAGTGTGATGTCCTGTGAAGAAAGCAGTGAGTTTAGTACAGGAATCTCAAGTCCTAGACAGGCCTAGGAAGGTTGGAGAGCTGACATACTCCAGCTATTCAGAAGATCCTGTCCCCTGTCTGCCTAGCCATCGCCCTGAAGGAAGTCAGGCATCATCATCTTGTCAGCCTGAGACTGTGGAGAGAACATTCTGGAACACGTGCTCCATAGCAAGTATCACAGGATCCAGGGGCCAAGGCCAGACCTGTGGAATATCCTGCCACCCTGACTATTGCACCCCGAAACTCTGAGCTATCAGGACCACATAACGTGAGTGGGGAATATTATGTACTAGTATCATGGTGGGCATCCTCCTATGAGCCAAATAGGAGCCCAGACGCACCTTAGGGCTGTAACACTGAAGTATAAGGGGCTAGGAACACCTTTCATCAAGTCTACCCTGCACCCCAGGACTTTGCTGTGTCACCAGGCGTACCCCGTTGTTTTCTATTGAAGAAACTGTTTAAGCATTTGTGCCTCCACACCCATGGAAGTAAAAGTTCAACTTTACAACCGTTTCTGTGTCTGACTCTGCACCGACAATATCAGGGCGCCCCAAACACCACCAGTCGGCACAGTATAGGGGAAGCGCCCCGGGGGAACAATCACCACCAACATTTGTGCAGCCCCCTCATCACCGGTACCAGTGGTGGTAACGTGGGACAGCACCAGCGCTGCGCCCTCGTGCCCAGAGACCGTGACAAGTCTGCGCTGTTTGCACCCCGCAATCCCAACTGCAGCGTTACCTTCCATCTGGTCACCGCAAGAAAAACTGGCGTCACGAACAGGATACGGGTGTGTGCCATTTTGAGAAAGTCGCCACGAAAAGTGCGCCAAATTGTCTCCAGAGCATCGGTCTTTATTGTGGACTTTGCTAAGATCAAGTTTATTCCCTGAGAGTGCTTGCCACAAAGAGGGGGAGCCCTATACCCCTGAAGTAAGCCCTAAAGACTGTCCTCTCAGTGTGTTACAGCCCTGGAAGAGTTAAAACGCCCAGGACTTGTTTGCTGCGCCACATCGCTGTGTAAGAACGCCCACAAAGGGTTAACTGAACCTTGCAAAAGTGCGGGAGATTTTTAGCACTGCCAGGAGACCCATCTGCCGCCATCTTAGGAGAGCCCAGAATGCTGAGCGCAATGCTCCAGCGCACCCATACAAGAAAGTGAAAGGCGAACGTGCCGGCGCCATTTCTGACTCTCCGGTGCCGCATCACCGTCCCTGCTGTGCACCGCTGATCTCTGGTCCACGCTGCAGTTGCTGTCAGTGAGTACTGTGCCTCCCTGTCCTTGTCTTCAGTCCTCCCACGGCCCCAGCGAGTGTTTTCCGTGTCCGTGGGGAGTGCCACCATTAAAGAGGGGGAGCACACCGTCAGCCTGCATCACAGTGACTCTGTTAATAGCTACAGCATTCTCAAAGGGACAGCATTCCAAGTTGTAGTCTCCATTCCCTGCCAGCAAGCAATTGAGTTTCTTAAAGAGACGGCGACCTAATTTCAGTCATACCTGCAAACAACATGACTGAGCAAAGTGACATTGTGCCATCTGTTTCTAGTGATCCAGCAGTGCCCATGGCGAGCAGCCTACCATTCTCCATGCCATTTTACCCTGGCGCACCATGGCTGCCGCGCTACAAAGGGGAGGCGCATACCCTCAGGGACTTTCGTGAGAAGATGCTGTCTCTCTTCCAGTTCTATCCTCTGAATACAGAACAGCAGATACAGATCCTGCTGGGCCAGCTTGAGGGTGCTGCAGCTAGGGAGGTCAAATCCTGGCCTGCCTCTGACAAAAGAACCCCTGGGCAAATTCTGGACAAACTCCAGGTGAACTTTGACGTGCGATCTGTCTCCGAGGTAAAGATGCGCTTCTTTTCCAGACGACAACTACCTGGTGAGACCCTGCGGGACTATGCTTTATCCCTCCAAGAGGCATTCAGAGCTGTGGTGCAAGTGGATCCACGTGAAAATGTGGACTCTGATAAAATCTTGCTTGACCGCTTCATAGAAGGGGCGGGTACCGCATTGCTCCAGAGTCAGTTGCGAATGCTTGCTGCACAACATCCCAGCATCACGTTTGCTGACTTCAAGGCCCTTGCCATCCAGGTCTTGGGACAGGAGCAGCCCCAGCCGAGCCCAGTCATCTGTGCTCCCTCACCTGGACCCTCAACAAGCATTGCTCCAGTTGTCCTGCCACTACCTCTGGGTACCTCACCTGCTGCCCAAACTGCGCAGACTACACCAGCAGACTCCAGAGATGACCTTCTGGCCCGAGTGGATCATCTGACCCGTGCCATGGAACAGATCACCGTCCGTCTAGATCGTCTGACCCAGCCGTCTTCATCGTCCAGTGATCCTTTGCGAAGTCTCATCATCTCACCTGAGTCGCCACCCAGACGTCCGTCTTCAGTGAAACCTCCGCAGAATGAGAGGCCATACTGTACCTATTGCCATAGATATGGACACACCAGGCCTCAGTGTTTTCAGTTAAACGGGCCACCCCCGAGGCAGCGGGCCGCCCCTCGGGGAGGAAAGAAGAAGGGCCCAGGTGAATCTTCAGTGCCATTGTCACGCTTCGTCTCAGCCTGCCCACACATCACAATCCGGGTGAACGGCGTCCCTCTGACAGCGTTGGTGGACACTGGATCTCAGGTAACAACCCTGCGCAAGCAGGTGTTCCTTGAACATTGGGACTTAGGTGTGTTGAATAGAACACCTGACACATGGATAAATCTGTGTGGCAGCAATGGACAGCCCATACCACAGCAGGGTTATTGGGAACCCACTATCCAGATTGGGGACTTGAAACTGCCTAGACAGGGTGTAATTGTCACTGATGTAGAGGATGATAGGTTTGCAGTTGTAATATTAGGCATGAATGTTTTACGCCATTGCTTTGCAGAAGTGTTGGATGCCTTGCATGTCTCTCTCCTTACAGCTTCTCCCAGTGACCAGCAGACCATTCAGCGGGCCATTCGTGTACTCAATGCCCAGCACAAGTTCACCAACAAACAAGGTGAAATTGGTCGAGTCCGGATCCAAGATACCCGTCCAGTAACCCTACAGCCTGGAACAGAAACTATGGTGTGGTGCCGTGCCCGTCCGGGCATAGAAAATCAGGACTACGAGGCCTTGCTACAACCCATACAGATAGATGGCCAACCACTTGTCATGGCTGCCCGCAGCCTTGTCACAGTTTCCAATGGACGTGTTCCTGTCCGCTTAGTCAACTTGGGCGATGCTCCAGTGAACCTCCACAAGTTCCACTCTGTGGCCCTGCTACACCGGTTAGCACCAGAAGACATTCTCTCTGGTGATTCTACCGCCACACAGCATTCCACCCAAGCTGCTGAGAACATTCAGAATGGAGCCACGAAGTCCTGGTGGGATGAATTGAACGTGGGAGACGCCAATACCCCTATAGAGCACATCAATGGGGTTCGCAATGTGGCCAAGCGTTACCAACAGGCATTCAGCAAACACCCATTGGACTTTGGTAAGACCACGACCATACAACATCGCATTCTGACTGGCGACCACCATCCAATCAAGGAGCGTCACCGTCCAATACCACCAGCGATGTACCAACCGG
Organism: Leptodactylus fallax; assembly: GCA_947044405.1. Classification (NCBI taxonomy): domain Eukaryota; kingdom Metazoa; phylum Chordata; class Amphibia; order Anura; family Leptodactylidae; genus Leptodactylus; species Leptodactylus fallax. The sequence goes on from CAMRHE010000457.1 coordinate 533,530, forward strand.
TGAAAAAGTTGATCCAAGAGATGCGAGATGCTGATGTCATCCGGGAGAGTAACAGCCCCTGGGCAGCCCCGCTAGTCCTTGTCAAGAAGAAAGACGGAACCCTACGATTTTGTGTGGACTATCGTAAACTCAACAACGTCACGCACAAAGACACATACCCATTGCCGCGGATTGAGGAATCTCTAACGGCTTTGGGATCAGCTACCTGTTTCTCGACCCTGGACTTAACCAGTGGATACTGGCAAGTCCATATGGCGCCTGAAGATCGTGAAAAGACTGCGTTTACGACCCCGATGGGACTCTTTGAATTCAATAGTATGCCATTTGGGCTATGTAATGCCCCAGCCACATTCCAAAGGCTTATGGAGAGGTGCCTCGGCCATGAGAATTTCCAGAGTGTGCTACTTTACCTGGACGATGTTATTGTATTCTCCCGGACATACCAAGAACACCTTCGTCACCTGTCCGAGGTATTCAAGGTACTTATACAGCACGGCCTAAAGTTGAAGCCCTCCAAGTGCTACCCGTTGAAACCCCAAGTTCACTACCTTGGGCATGTCGTGAGCGCACAAGGCGTCCAACCTGATCCTGAAAAGATCACTGCAGTCCAGAACTGGCGAAGACCAACTACCGTCAAAGAAGTCCGAAGCTTCCTTGGATTCGCAGGTTACTACCGGCGTTTCATACCACACTTCGCCCAAGTAGCCGAGCCTCTGAACGAGTTGTTGCGCGGTTGTCCCAGAGAAAACTACAACCGAAAGCTTCCGGTAGACTGGACAGCGCGTCAAGAGGAAGCCTTTCAAGCGCTTAAAGCACTTCTGACGCAACCACCAATTCTAGCCTATCCCAACTACAGTCAGCCATTCCGCTTGTACACAGATGCAAGTCACCAAGGTTTGGGTGCAGTGTTGTCCCAGGTTCAGGACAACAAAGAGCGAGTCATCGCCTACGCCAGCAGGAGTCTGAGAGGCGCGGAGAAGAACGACCAGAACTATAGTTCTTTCAAACTCGAACTTCTGGCGCTTGTCTGGGCCGTGACAGAGAAGTTTAAAGACTACCTGGCTACCACACCCTTTACCGTGTACACAGATAACAATCCGTTGGCGCATCTGGACACTGCTCGACTGGGAGCCCTTGAACAACGGTGGGCCTCAAGACTCGCGAATTACAAGTTCTCTGTCAAGTATCGCAGTAGCAAGTCCAACGCTAACGCTGATGCACTCTCAAGGTTGCCTGTGGGAGAAGAACCACCCCGAGAAGACATCTGGGAAGAGGTGGAGATGCCACCATTCTACAACAAGTTTGCCCAACAGGTTGCTATTGGTGTCCCTGTAGAAGGAGAATCTCTGACGAAAACAGCTGCCGAATCCCTCCAGGAGTCATCTCTGTGGAAAACGTTCCAAGAAGAGAGCAGAGTTTTAGGAGAATTGTCAGATTTCCTGCTTACAGGAAGAATACCAACCCGTGTAAAGAGCGGTCTTCATGACGTGGAATTAAAACGCCTTTGGCGACAGAGGAAGCGCCTGTTTGTCCAACGAGGCCTTCTACATAGAAACACTCTTGATCCTGTCACAGGTGAAAGGCTTCATCAGATCCTCGTACCAAGAAGAGACGCACAGATGATACTTGAGGCGTATCATGACAGATCCGGTCACTTCGGGGTACAAAAGACCGAAGCTACCATCCGTCGTCGCTTCTATTGGGTTGGGATGAGGAGTGACATTGAGAGTTGGTGCCGAGAGTGTCCCGCCTGTAGTATCACCAAGGAAGGTCGAAGAGATCAGAAGGCCCCTCTACATCCAATTAAGACTCAAAAGCCGTGTGAAATTGTTGCTCTGGACCATGTGAAGTTGGGTCCCACACGTTCCGGCTACAGCTACGCTCTGACAATGGTGGATCATTATTCCAAGTTCCTTGTCATCGTGCCTGTCAGAGATCTTACAGCAAGAACTATGGCTGAGACCTTCTACGCAGAGTTTGTCCGCCATTACGGTTGTCCTGAGCATATCCTCACCGACCGTGGATCGGCGTTTGAATCCCAATTGTTCCGTGAGCTGTGTCAGTTCCAAGACTGCAAGAAGTTGCGAACCACAGCGTATCACCCTCAAGGGAATGGTATGTGCGAGAAGGCAAATCAAGTGATCATCGGCATGCTAAGAACAGCCGCAGTTACACCTGGTGTTGAGTGGCCTGAACGTATCAAGGACTTGGCCTATATTTACAACAACACACCCCAAACATCTACGGGATACGCACCATTTTATCTAATGTTTGGAAGACAAGGTCAACTTCCTTCAGACTTAACCCTTGGTGTGAAGGTCCCTGACACCATCAATCCACTACCCATAACAGACTGGGTTGTTGAACACCGCCGACGTATGGAGGAAGCTAAAGAGATAGTTGAAACGCGCATGGATGAGGTTCGTAGGAGACAACAGGAGGATTACAACCATCACGCCCATGCAGCGCCCCTGAAAGTTGGCGACCGTGTATGGTTAAGGAATAACCATCGGAATGGGAAATTGGATCCATTCTGGGAGAAAGAACCATACAGTGTCATCTCCATACCATATCCTGAATCCGACGTGTATGAGATCTCTAAACCTGGGAGACAGCCCCAAGTAGTACACCGAAACCGTCTGAAGCTGTGCCTTAAAGAAGGACTACCCACAGAGGTGCCCCCAGCTGAGACAACGAGTACAGAGATCTTGTCACCTTCTGAAGTGAAAGAGAGACCCCCAACGTTAACTGAGCTTATGTGGGCGCCTAAACTACTACCATTTAGCTGTTATCCACCAATTGCTCTAGTGCAAGAGAACCCTTCGACAGATGATTTAATTGATTTCAGTGACTCTGTTCCTGATTCAAATCTCGTTCCACTTAGGCGTTCTGAGCGTACCACAAAAGGCATACCTCCAACACGCTATAGTGATGCCATGGCTGTCCTTGGGTAAAAGAGGTTAACTGTTTCTGCTTCTGTATATATGTTATTCCTGCTCTGATTACATTAATGTTTTTCCTGTATATATAATATCTTGCCATGTAATATAGTATTTACATTTATATGCAACAATCCAAGCCATAGTGCCTGGCTCACCGAGCCAAGGAAGTTCTGTTACCCCATTGCGGTATGGACATTCGTGCTAGAGTGCCTACTCTTCCTTACAGAAAGGACTGTTTATTATTTCTCAGAGAGACTCTCATGATAATGGACACTCACGAAATTTGTGCCAGAGAGCCTCTGGACCCATTTGCACTACTGTTGTTTCTATATGGACTGTCTGATGGTACCGCCAAAAGGTTCCATAAGTCTGAGTTTAATTATCTTTCCGTTACCCTTCAGACTTCTCATGGACACTCCAGGACTATGCCGGGAGGTCTTACCTCAAGTTTCTAGGTATTACATTTTTCTAAACTGTTAGTGTCATTTGCACTTTATTCGTATTTATTAATGTTATGTTACATTTCTCACCTTCACCCCAGCCCGTCGCCGAGGTCGGCTCAGTGAAAGAGGGGGGAGTATGTGGCATCCCAGAGCTGGCTATGGCTGGGCTGAGGGTGATCTCTGTGCATTGTATTATTTCCTGTTGCTTCATAGCCTGTGTGACATAGCAGGGGGTCCTGAGTCTCACACAACACAGCGCCACCTAGTGAGCCTCACACATGCATTACACCTCCCATAGGATTGAATAGTAACCAAATGTCCAATGGGAGGACATCGCCTGGAAAAGGGGAGGAGTCAGCTGATCACTGGGTCCCCATGGTAACACCCCTGCAGGAAGGTCCTGCGTGTGAGGAGTTAGAAGTGTGGAGTGTTAGGAGAAGGAGGTGAGGAGAGAAGTGTGATGTCCTGTGAAGAAAGCAGTGAGTTTAGTACAGGAATCTCAAGTCCTAGACAGGCCTAGGAAGGTTGGAGAGCTGACATACTCCAGCTATTCAGAAGATCCTGTCCCCTGTCTGCCTAGCCATCGCCCTGAAGGAAGTCAGGCATCATCATCTTGTCAGCCTGAGACTGTGGAGAGAACATTCTGGAACACGTGCTCCATAGCAAGTATCACAGGATCCAGGGGCCAAGGCCAGACCTGTGGAATATCCTGCCACCCTGACTATTGCACCCCGAAACTCTGAGCTATCAGGACCACATAACGTGAGTGGGGAATATTATGTACTAGTATCATGGTGGGCATCCTCCTATGAGCCAAATAGGAGCCCAGACGCACCTTAGGGCTGTAACACTGAAGTATAAGGGGCTAGGAACACCTTTCATCAAGTCTACCCTGCACCCCAGGACTTTGCTGTGTCACCAGGCGTACCCCGTTGTTTTCTATTGAAGAAACTGTTTAAGCATTTGTGCCTCCACACCCATGGAAGTAAAAGTTCAACTTTACAACCGTTTCTGTGTCTGACTCTGCACCGACAACATCAGGGCGCCCCAAACACCACCAGTCGGCACAGTATAGGGGAAGCGCCCCGGGGGAACAATCACCACCAACATTTGTGCAGCCCCCTCATCACCGGTACCAGTGGTGGTAACGTGGGACAGCACCAGCGCTGCGCCCTCGTGCCCAGAGACCGTGACAAGTCTGCGCTGTTTGCACCCCGCAATCCCAACTGCAGCGTTACCTTCCATCTGGTCACCGCAGAAACAATAAAGCCAGTTCCGGTGATGAGGCAATCATGAAGCCTATAATGGATGACAACCATTGGAAAACATTTCGCCAGTAATGCATATGCAAGTACAAGTCCAGAGAATGTGGTAGAGAGATCCAGTGTCATTGACTTCCCTCCAACAGTTATTTGAGAAGTTAAGGAAAAATTCAGTGGAGATTTTCTAGAGTATAGTACCAGTGGAAAAGGAACTGGGTGGTGCTCTCATAGTGGGTGATGCATTTGAAGCTTTTTTTTTTTTTTTGGTGAAGTCAAATGCTCTCTTCTAGTACAAAGGAAGATAAGAATATTGTAAAGAGACTTCCCAGATGTGAATGGGTGCAGTTTTGGTAAAGCACTCCTTGGATTCCAATGCATTGTAGATAGAGCTCAGAATCTTGATGGACCAGTTGGGTATTTTGAGAAGGTCCAGGAGAGCCTTACTGTAGGTGATGGAGGAGTCATGGTGAAACGATAGGAAATGTTTCAGTCGCAAGTATGTAAACAGGTATTTCGATGGTAGGTGATAGTGAGTTTGTAGAGAGTGGAATGAAACAACAGTGTTCTCATGCCATAACTGTGGGACAAAAGAAACACCCTCTGACTTACAGGCATCTAGGCAAAGGTCAGGGATACATAGTTCTAGGAATTCCAAAGGAGCAGGGGACAGGTTTAAAAGTTTGTTTCCTGCCTGTGAGTGGGTGAGCATGCCTACAGATGTTTGTGAGATGCTGGAGAATTGGGGATGAAGATGATGGTGAAGGATTGGTCCACAGGGAGTAATAGAGCCAGACTTTGAGATTGTGTTTAGGGACCAGGTGATATTCCAGGAGGACCCAGGTCTTATCACCAGTAGGGTGCCACCAGCATTGCAGTGTGGAGAGATGAGAGACAATGTAATAGTTGTATGTGCTAGGGACTCTAACTTACTGTAGAAAGAGGTGTGGTGGAACCAGAGGTATCATCCTGAAGAGGTACAATTTCCCTGCTTTTTTCTAACACATCATGGCCAAGCACAGCCTCAGAATTTCTACCTCCAGCTATCCTCCAGTCTCCCTACCAGAATCAGTAGTAGTACTACTCCCACTGCCATTACTACCTCCACCACCAACAATCATCATGTCTTCCTCCTCTACTTGCACACAATGCTGACTGTTCTCATCTAGCTCATCAAAAAGAGGAGGTAAGACTCTAATTAAGAGAAACAGGTTGCTCCGCAGGTGCCACATCACTACCAGGGATCTGTGTCAGTGAAAAATGTGAAGTAGACAGGGTTGACAGGTAAATTACGTGTTATGTAGGAGCAGGAAGAAAAACAGAAGCCTGACTCAAGGTCACATCACTCTCGGATTCAATATCTTCATATGACTGAGATGAGCCAGCTAAATAATCAAAAGGTTCATCTCACCACCCACATTCTAATTTTTTTTCTTATATAAGTGTTTACTTTTACCCCTTTACTCTTGTATGTCCCATTCCCTGTTTTTTCTAGTCATAATGCACACTGGTCTTAATTATAGCAATTGACTGGCAATATAGCAACAATTTTTTTGGGGGAGAGGGTGGTTTGCTGATTTTTTAAGAAAAGCCCACTTGAAATAACATTTTTTTCAGATTAGCACAGGCTAGACTTTATATTGGATGAACACACCAAATAAAACCACTGAAATAATGCAGATTCTTCTTTTAGATTAGAGGAGGCTGCACTACCGTGTATGTATATATTGTAAGTTATGCAAACAGAGAAATGCTTAAACAATAAATAATTTTTAACAACAACGCTCCATCACACAAGTTTTTTTTATTTAGATTAGTACAGGCGAATATGCTGCCCAACTGTATATGTCTACAGTGTATGTTTACTTGCTCCTACAGAAAAGCTCTTAAGCAATTAATATTTTTTTCAGATTAACAATAACGTTCTGTCACACTTTGTATTTGGTCACCACAGTGAAAAAAGCAATATATCAAATTACAAAATGTTTTTTTTTTTTTTTTTTCAGATCAGTGCAGCTTAGGTTCTATATTGAGTGAACACATAAAAAACATTTCTGAAATAATGGAGATTCTTTTTTTAGATTAGCGGAGGCTGCAATACTGTGTATGTATTTATGCATTGTTGCACATAATGAGAAATATTTAAGCAATTAATAATTTTTCAGATTAACAGCAACACTCCGTCATGCATTGTATTTGGTTATCAGAGTGGAAAACACAACCGATGAAATTTTCTAAAAAAAAATTTTTCAGATTAGTGCAGGTTAGACTGTGTACTTGGTGAACAACAAGAAACCATGTGTACTCTAACCCGGTAGACACCTTCTAGCATCACAGGGGAATAGTGTCAAGCGGGCAAGCCTCAGATTCATATAGCAAAGCCAATCCCTATCAGATTTCATCTGTTATATGGCTATATATAACGGCTATCACATAATCCCCAATACATACAAGGAATATGTTAAAATAGTAAAAAATGGATAATTGCATACTCCACAGAAGCTAATATGCTGTGGAGCATATTATACTGTGTGGGGGCCCCTGTGAAGAACATTATACTGTGTGGGGGTCACTATGGAGCATATTACACTGTGTGGGTGCCACTGTGCAGCATAATATACAGTGTAGGTCCATTATAGAGCATATTATACTGTGTGGGGGCCACTGTAGAGTATATTATACAGTTTGGGTGCATAGAATACTGTGTAGGGACCATTGTAGAGCATATTATACTGTGTGGGGGCCATTGTGGAGCATATTATACTGTGTGGGGGCCCATTCACTATTCACATCACACAACATCTGTTTTATAGCAGTTGTGCACTATTATTACAGGCTGTAATAACATTGCATGGTGATTATAAAACAGATCCTGTGCAATGTAAATAGTCAAGGGGTCACAGCACTCGCAAAAGCACCACAGTATCTTCAAGGAGTTCATCATTAGGGGTCTTGCATCCCACAGCACGCAGCTCCCAGTATTGTTTACATGGCGGGCGCTGCATAGCTCACTCTCCATATTCTTGATAATTGCAGTTGTGGGTACTATAGTTGTATCCCTTTCAAGTATTTGAGATATTGCTAAGGCACCCATAACTGTCACTATCAGGAATATGCTCTAGGGAGGGGGTAGGGGGCCCTGGACAAAGTGACTCCACTGGGTAAGTGACGTAAGGGAGGACACATCTGTAAATTATAGTACATCTGTCAGACTGATGCTGGTTCTCCCCCTTTCTGCCTAGCCCTCTTCGTAAGCCACTTTTCAAAGAGTCACAAATTTAAAAACAAATATAATGTGAGACAACATTTGTAAATTCGACATTTATAAGACAGGCATGTAATACATTCTCCCTATGTCTCTATTACAGAGGCCACTAGCACCATATTGGTTTTCTACTGCCGTGTTATTTAGTGTAATGGGTCCATGATATCCTATACCAGTGTATGTGGTAATTGCCCTTCTTATGCCTAGCAGTGTAAATAGACATTGGCCAAGTTGGGTTAGTTTCCTGATGCCTCCCCATCCCACTGACATCTAGCACCTATAGTATACACTCACATCCTTTACATGTGACTTCCCCTTTTTGTCTCTTCCTCTAGCTTCATATAAGAAATAGAAGCAGACATAGAAGAATCTTCCTGCAGATTCCTGATGAAGATTCCTTCATTGTCATGATCGTCCTCCACCATCTACAATGAGACGTTCCATCCTGCTCCTCTGTTTCCTCCATGGTAAGATAAGTATTTGGGAACTTTACATTTTATATATCACAGAGATACAGATCTAGACATTGTAGGAGTTGAGAAATAGGATCTTCCTCTATTTCAGAATAACCTCTATCCAGAGAACTGCCCATGATATGTTTGTTACATTAGAATTGCTTGTTAAGAGATTTGCATAACAGAACAAGAAGACTCTGACGAAAGATCTGGTAATGTAATGGCGTAAACTATAAAGTGCAGGAGTATATAGTCAGTATATCTTCTACTGGTATCAGTTACATACACTATATCTACCTAATGTGTACAGTACAGAGGCTGCAGGTATTGGAGATCATACAGAATCCTAAAGACGTAGTGTACAGCCGGCATCTCAGGCATTAGAGTAAGGGGTAAACTATATTATATGGCTGGGCTGTACATGATGTTACAATGCTAGTATATAATGTGTACAGGGTCACATGCACTTAAAGAAGGAGTCAACTTTTTTATATTGTTTCCCCCCATGTTTCTACATAGGGGTAAGGGTAAACTTACTTTTTGCCTTATTTGGCAGATATAGGAGTCCTTACTCTGGACTTATACCATTTATGACATACGTCTATTCTCTGCATTCTATTCGGAAAATACTGTGTTGTGTATATTATGAGCTCAGTATTGCTGTGGACTATTGCTGTGGTATATTTGCACTGTAATACCGTATTGTATTGTTTGTATTGGCATGCAAACCCCTCTAGACACAGGTCTGACATTGCGAGAGCTTTGCCATGCTGAGATTGTCATTGAGGGCCATCTTGTCCAACTGGTGTCACCTGTTCTTTGTGGACCTGTTGTAACCATTTTGTAACTGCAACTATCTTAAGTACCTTGTGAACCCAAATCCTGCAAGTGTCTCATCCAGCCACATCTCAGCATGGAAGCACTTACAGTACGTGGGGCACAGGCTGCCCTGTCTACACCATTGGGTTAGCTGGTGTGACTAGAGGCCAGGTAACAATGACTTTGTTACATACTGCCCTGATCTACAAATTGTGTTAGCTGTAGTTTTGGGTGAATCTGTTCGCAACGAACCGGATTCTATCAAAATATTCCAAATTGTACTGTTTTTAATGAAACCGAACATTCTGGGATTCATCTCGGACTAACCAAAATGGCAGCTGCATGATTTACGATAAATTACTATACTCTGGGTTCTCTTCAGAGGTTCACTCATCCTTAGTTAGCTGGTGTGACAAGATGCTCAGTAACTGTGACCTCATCAATATACATGATTGGGTTAGCTGGTGTGACAAGAAGCTTGGTAACTATGGCCTCATTGCTTACTATCCTGATCTACAAATTGGGTTAGCTGGTGTGACTGGAGGTTCGGTAACTGTGGCCTCATCACATATTTCCCTGATCTACCCCATTGTATTAGCCGGTGTAACAAGAAGTTCAGTAACCATGGCTTCATCACATACTGTCCTGATCTAAACCATTGGGTTAGCGGGTGTCACAAGAAGCTCAGTAACCATGGCCTTGTTACATACTACCTTGGTCTACCCCATTGGGTTAGCTGGTGTGACAAGAGGGTAAGTAACTAGGACCTCATCACATACTGCCTTGATTTATACCATTGATTTAACTGGAATAATAAGAGGCTCAGTAACCACAGCCTGGTCACATACTGCTCTGATCTACACCATTGGGTTAGCCGGTGTGGGACAAGATCGCGGCCTCATTACACACTTACTTTATTTTTCAACTGTATTACAACATCAGTAAGACTGTATCTAGGTAATATATAGAATTAACCTATCTATCCTTATGAGTCATAAACCCATTTTATAACATCTAACAATTTCTTCAAAAGTGAAGAAGGAGGTGAAAAAATGCAAACTGTTAAAAATTTCAGCACAAATAATCTCAAAAAGTCACAAAACTCTACTTTTCAACCTTTTTACATCATAATTTTGGGGTGCAGGGCTTTATAATTTCCTCCATTATATCCTATCTCTGTCCTGACAAGTCATATTGTAGGTTATTTATGTTAAATGAATAAAATCTTCACCATTGGACTCACATTATTAATTTTCGATTTACAACTGGCATCTCATACCTTGGCATCTCAGACCTGGCCCTTTCCTGGATCTCCTCATACCTCACCAACTGCACATTCAGTGTCTCCCACTCACACACCACCTCCCCGCCATGCCCTCTTTCTGTAGGTGTCCCCCAAGGCTCCGTCCTTGGACCCCTCCTGTTCTCCATCTACACCCTCGTTCTTGGCCAACTCATATAATCTCATGGTTTCCATTACCATTGCTATGCTGACGACACCCAAATATATCTCTCTGGACCAGACATTACCTCGATGTTGTCCAGAGTCCCAGAATGTCTAGCAGCCGTAGCCTCCTTTTTCTCCTCCCACTTTCTCAAACTCAACATGGAGAAAAAGGAGTTCATAATCTTCACCCCTACCTGACCCATCTATCAAAGTTAATGGAACCACACTCACCCCAGTCCCACAGGTCCACTGCCTTGGGATAACCTTAGACTCTGACCTATCCTTCAAGCCGCATATTCAAACCCTCAACACCTCCTGCCGCCTCCAACTCAAGAACATCCATCGAATATGCTCCTTCCTCACTTCTGAAACTACAGTACAAAGATGCTAGTCCACACCCTCATAATCTCCTGCCTTGACTACTGTAACACCCTTCTCCATGGCCTCCCAGCTAACACCCTCGCCCCCCTCCAGTCCACCTTAAACTGTGCTGCTCGCTTAATACACCTCTCCCCCCGTTCTTCATCTGCCGCTCCCCTCTGCCAATCCCTTCACTGGCTACCCATCGCCCAGAGAATAGAGGTCAAATTACTGACATACAAAGCCATCCACAGCCTGTCCCCTCCATATATCTCTGACCTAATCTCCCACTACCTGCCCGCACGTAACCTCTGATCCTCCAAAGACCTCCTACTCCGCTCTGCTCTTATCTGCTCTTCACACAACCACACAACCACAAGACTTCTCCCGTGCATCCCCCATACTCTGGAACTCATTACCAAGACACATAAGAATCTCCCCCACAGTCACAAGCTTCAAGAAGGCTCTGAAGACTCGCCTATTCAGGAAGGCCTACAACCTCCAATAACACTACTGTCACCACACCACCACCTGTACAGCCTCTACCCCCACCTTCTGTCTCTATCCCTCTTCCCTCTTACGGGCAGCATGGTGGCTCAGTGGTTAGCACTGCAGCCTTGCAGCGCTGGAGTCCTGGGTTCGAATCCTGCAAAGGACAACATCTGCAAGGAGTTTGTAGGTTCTCCCTGTGTTCTCTCCTCTGGGTACTCTGGTTTCCTCCCATACTGATAGGGAATGTAGATTGTGAGCCCTATATGGGACAGTGACTGTCAATGTCTGTAAAGTGCTGCGGAATATGAAGGCGCTATATAAGTAAGCATAATAAATAAATAAAGTAAGCATAATAAATAAATCTTCCCTCATAGATTGTAAACCCTTATGGGTAGGGCCCTCTGTGCCAGTTGGTCACTGTTAGTATTATATTTGTTTTGTATATTGTGTGTATTAATGGTGCTTGTGATGATTCTGCTTAAATATGGCTATAACTCAGAGATGTATTTTGATCTCTGGGTATAGTATCTCCCTTCTTACCTGCATTTGTTCATAATGTGCGCAGCTATAAACCTAGGTGTATATTGGCAGTAGTAGCAACCTGGAACAATAGGGCTTTGTATCCATCCCAGCAGGGCTCCATTGTATTCTTACACAGCTCTGAGTGATCAAAGAAACATGCATTGTGCAAAGATCAGATATGGCTGATAACATTGTATTATTCCACTTGGTCTCAGCTCAATGCAAAGAATCTGGACTTGAGTGCATTATTCAATCAGACTTGCTGCCGACGATTACCTCATTCTGGGAGGTGGCATAAAGGGTATATAAGATGAGGTAAGAGGCAATGGGAGGTTTTTGGGCTGAGATCATCACAGACTACAGAGTTGTTACAGACAGACCATGAGGAGAGGCTGCTGTAATGAGCATGCAGGTTGGAATGTTGCTGCTTACTATGATCAGACAACAAGAGACTATTACTGAGAGATTGGGCTGAGACTACAAGAGATTACTGAGAGACTGTGAGAGCATGCAGGCTGGCATGCCACATGCTAAGCAGCCTCCACTGGGTATTCACACCTGACAGGGCATGTGTGAGTGTTGGATTATAGAGCCACATCAAGGAGATGCGTGGTAAAGTAATTATTTCACCTTTATTCCCTTTTATTTTAAGTACTGTATCTTGTAACTAGTAACTGTTAATGCTTGCATACATCTGCATATCTGTTCTGAACTGCATGTGTTAGATGTTAATACCGACCCATTTAGGGGTTAATAAATATATAAAATTTAGAAAGCTTGTCTTGTATTTATCTTGTGAACCCGGCACTCACTGGCGGTGAGTGTGGTTTTTATATGAAAGAAGACTCAGGTGGGGCCACAGCGGTATTGGCGCACTGAGGATCTTTCACATTGGTGGCAGCGTAGTGGGATCTTAGGATAAACGGCGTGTGTTGGTGACCTTTATCACTCACATGCTGGGGATTATGGTAATCCTATGAGACAAGCTCGGTATTAAAGCAAGCATTAAGATACAGTGAAAGTTTGATACAGTGCTGTTCCCCTCCCTTACTCTTTGTATTCTATCCTATCTTTTATTTGGCAAATACCAGTGGATGGCTAGTGGGCTCAGAAGCAGATCTCCAGAACTGCTGAACCAGGCTTTTGGAGATCCTGAGCGTATGGCTGAAATGGAGGCAGCCACAGCCATGCAGAGAATCGAGCAGAGTCCTGATTTTGGGGCTAGGCCAGGAAGTGCGGCAAGCAGCCCGGTCCCAAGGATTACTTCACCAGGAGAGACCAGTAACCCCAGCCTTGTAGGGGGAATGGTTTCATACTGGCAAATGGCCCTGCAGCAAGTAGGCACCAGTGACCTTAACACATACCTGCAGGTGTTGTACCGTTTTCAGGAAGCTGTAGAACAAGAACGGCAGGCCGCAGAACGGCAGGCAGATCGTGAGGCAGCAGAACGAGAACGGCAGGCTGCTGAGCGACAGGCAGAGAGAGAGAGAGGAAGGCTGCTGAGCGACAGGCCGAGAGGGAGTATCAGCTTGAGCTGAGGAGGCGGGAAATCTCCCAGCGGGCACAAACCGCCCATGTGCAAACTCCAACAACCCTGTAGAGACCCTCAAGTTGGAAGGAAAAGCCAGGCCGGAGTTCACCACAGCCATCTGTCGTCAGGTCGGGTGAGACAAACTATGCCCCGGGTGGTCCTTCCCCTGTCCCAAGAACTCTGGGCACCCTAGTGACCTTCCCCAAACCCCAAGGGGAGGTGCGGCGGGGCCATGCCTGTAACCAGACAGGACATTTCAAGAAGGAGTGCCCCAACTGCCCTGAGAACTTCCCTGCTTCCCAAGCCACAGCAGGTGGCCCATCTGTGTATCTGGACTGGGGTGCAGGAAAAGGAATGCAGACTGTGGGACTAATGACTGATTTGCCTGCCAATATACTGTTGGGAACTGATTTAGCACCTGTGATGTCCCAATATGGGGTGGGGAGCACCCCAATTTACTGTGATAAACTGTCTATGACTAATGTTGATAATGTGTCTGTCATATCTGCAGAGAGGGCCCGTAACCCCCTCTCTGAGATACTTCCCATGGCAGTCAATGTAAATGCTAATGAGTTGCCTTCAGCTGAGAGCAGGGAAGATGCAAATGAACTTCCTGCAACCCAGCTCAGCAAAAATGTTATTGATGCTTTGTTCACCCCCGTGCTAGGAGCCAATGAGACTTTGTCTGTAGACACACCCACATCTGCGGGGGCGTCTCCCTCCCAGCTTGTTAACATGTCTACTGCAGATCTCATTGAGGCCCGGTGTGAATTAACAATTGCTAATGAAGGTACTGTCAATGTAATTGCCAATGCTTGTTGTGAAAGTGTACAGGGTAGCTCTTCTGAGTCACTGGAAGCGACTTCTACTATTTCGCCCAGTGCATCCGATAAGCACCCAACTGCTGACCATGTGCCAGGTGGTCAGGTAGGCTATGTGGATCTCATGGCCGATCCAGGTGAGGGACAGACTGCTGGTAGTGCGGTGCTAGCCCACAGCCAGAGTGCTACAAGGATGGAGGGCGTTCTGACCCTTGAACCGTTGCCTACACCACCTGGAGTCGGTGCTGAGACCGCCATGACTAGCCTCACTCCCTTGAAGCCGGAGGAGTCCGGCTGGTATGAGACATACATGTCTCTTCTGTCCAGTCCTATTCCAGGAGTGCCCATGGCCCAAGTGCAGATGGCATGGGGTACTGGAGGTGTGATCCAAGAAGAGGGTATGTCCAATGTATTACCTGTCAATGTATTGTGGGGGGATGGTTTAGGGAAGCATGATCTCAGTCATTGGCCCAAGGTATCACCATCACCCACCCAAGTACAGGGAGGACAGAGTCCAAACATACCTGTTCCAGAACCAGAGGTGCCCCTAGGTTTGGAAGCAGAGGGGGAGGAGCAGAATCCCCTTGAACTCTCCCAACTAGCGGCTAGTGTGAGAGAGACCCTGAGAGACCGCCGGGATGGGGTCTCTGAACTGGTATCCCAAAGACCTGGGGTCATGAGTGTAAAGCTACGGGATCCCCGCACTCAGAAAACAGACCCAAAACAGGCAGGAGGTAGCCAAGTGTACGTGGATCAGGGACTGAGCCTTAGAAGTGTCCCTAGTCAGACTAGAGAGCCAGAAGGGTCCAGCAGCTATGTAACATGCACCTCTTTTTTGTCTCACTCCAGCCAAGAGTTCAGAGATGCTGTCCAAGCTGACCCTAGCCTGGCCATATTGAGGGAGCGTGCCGCTCAACCACCCTCGGAGTCTGACAAGGCCCGAGTCTGCTGGGACCCCGGGGGAAGGTGAGGGAGCCTTTGGGGCCAGAGCCTGAGAAGCTGGAGGTGGAGGTGCTTTCAGAAGAGGGGAGTAGGCCCCTACTTCCTGCAAGCCCCATCTAAAGGCGGAGGTGTGATGATTCTGCTTAAATATGGCTATAACTCAGAGATGTATTTTGATCTCTGGGTATAGTATCTCCCTTCTTACCTGCGTTTGTTCATAATGTGCGCAGCTATAAGCCTAGGTGTATATTGGCAGTAGTAGCAACCTGAAACAATAGGGCTTTGTATCCATCCCAGCAGGGCTCCATTGTATTCCTACACAGCTCTGAGTGATCAAAGAAACATGTATTGTGCAAAGATCAGATATGGCTGATAACATTGTATCATTCCACTTGGTCTCAGCTCAATGCAAAGAATCTGGACTTGAGTGCATTATTCAATCAGACTTGCTGCTGCCGATGACCTCATTCTGGGAGGTGGCATAAAGGGTATATAAGATGAGGTAAGAGGCAATGGGAGGTTTTTGGGCTGAGATCATCACAGACTACAGAGTTGTTACAGACAGACCATGAGGAGAGGCTGCTGTGATGAGCATGCAGGTTGGAATGTTGCTGCTTACTATGATCAGACTACAAGAGACTATTACTGAGAGATTGGGCTGAGACTACAAGAGATTACTGAGAGACTGTGAGAGCATGCAGGCTGGCATGCCACATGCTAAGCAGCCTCCACTGGGTATTCACACATGACAGAGCATGTTTGAGTGTTGGATTATAGAGCCACATCAAGGAGATGCGTGGTAAAGTAATTATTTCACCTTTATTTCCTTTTATTTTAAGTACTGTATCTTGTAACTAGTAACTGTTAATGCTTGCATGCATCTGCATATCTGTTCTGAACTGCATGTGTTAGATGTTAATACCGACCCATTTAGGGGTTAATAAATATATAAAATTTAGAAAGCTTGTCTTGTATTTATCTTGTGAACCCGGCACTCACTGGCGGTGAGTGTGGTTTTTATATGAAAGAAGACTCAGGTGGGGCACAGTGGTGTTGGCGCACTGAGGATCTTTCACAGTGCTATATAAATAAACAATAATAATATATAAATAAACAATAATAATTTATTTTTCTCTCATTGACCTCTGTGGTTTATTACAGGGACTTGTTGGACATCGGATTATTACTGTATTTATCAACCAAAAACTCTCCATGTGAAAGAAGGAGATTCAGTCACCATCCCGTGTACATACACCTATCCTGAGCACTGGAGAGGGGACTCACAGATTGATATATATTGGGGAGAGGGTGATGGAAGAACTTGCTTTCAGATCATGAAACACATCACAGACAGCTCTGGTAATATAATAGATGAGTATAAAGATCAGATCTCTACAGTCCACCATCCTGGTAACCAGACAGCATCTATCCTAATCCGAGGACTGAAAGCTTCAGATGGGATCAGATTCTGCTGTAAAGCAATCATATCTGCCATAGGCTATGACTGGTATGACTCAGATGGGACATTGCTCACTTTTGCAGGTAAAAATATGTTTTATATAACACAATCCAAATCCTTTAGTTTTTAGAAAATGTGGATAAATTTGTAAATAAAAGTTAAGAGGCAGAGACAAGAAGAGAGGAAAGGTTATAGATTCTATATTCTTATCCTATAATCTTCTATCACTTTATGTAATATCATACTGTATTGTTATTGCTGAATATGTAAAATAGATTCAAGTCTGTTGTGGAAACTTTTAAACAAAACCAAGAGATAAACCAACTCTCAGGTGGATAAAGCAGATGAAAGTTTATGTAGAAGTGAGGTTACAGCAAAGAGAGTATACAGTATATACTGTAGATATATAAAGATAAACAAGATAATAAACAGAACAAAGAGATGTAGCTATGGAGTCCTCTGATAGGGCAGAGAAGTCTAGCAAGTGTTTCAAAACAGGGGTTCTTCAGCCACATTTCTGACAACCAGCCATCAGAACGTCCTCTTACAACCAATGTTACTCTCGTAGGACAATTAGCAGAATTATACAGTACATGTGACATCTGGTTAACTTAAGGTTAACGCTAAAGAACATTATGTGGCCTAAACATCAGAGCTCTCCTTCCTTATCAACTGTTTTGACTCATGCACCTAAAACAATGTTTCTGGACTTGCTAGGTTCCAAGTAATCAGATTATAGGTGAACAATCTTGTTCACATCACAAGTCCACATATAAAAAGGTCAGCAATTAAGGAATTAGCAGTATATATATATATATATATATATATATATAGTGAGAAGGTGACAGGCCAAGTGCTGGAGTCACGGTATATCAGTCCCTGGTTTTTGACATACAGTGTGAAACAACTGAAAATATGTCTTCAGGTGACTACCTCTTGAAGCTCATCAAGAGAATGCCAAGAGTGTGCAAAGCAGTAATCAAAGCAAAAGGTGGCTACTTTGAAGAACCTAAAATATAAGACATATTTTCAGTTGTTTCACACTTTTTTGTTCAGTATATAATTCCACATGTGTTAATTCATAGTTTTGATGCCTTCAGTGTGAATCTACAATTTTTATAGTCATGAAAATACAGAAAACTCTTGGAATGAGAAGGTGTGTCCAAACTTTTGGTCTGTACTGTATGTCTGGTCCAGGGCGGGTTTTGAGTAGGCCTCAGCCCAATTGGAAGTCCTGGCCTCATTACTGACCCATATAGCCCTACAGAACCTGCACTTCAGGTCAGACCCTGGAAGAGAGTGGAGGCGCCTGGGTCTTTCTGGAGCTGAGTCTGGTGAGACCTGTGCCTGACTGCTGTTTTGTTTTGTTCGTGTGGCTGGAGCAAGCCACATGTATAGTTAGGATTGTTTCTGTTTAGTTAGAAGCTCAGACGAGCAAGATTTCGTTTTCTCATTTGCCTGAAGTTAAGGCTGTAATTTATTTTGCTTATTTTGTGCCTGGCGTAAGGTTTATTTATTTTTACTGTTTTTCAAATAAACCTGTATTACAAGAGACTTTGTGTCCCTGTCTCTGACTGGTTGGGTCCGTACCACAGCTCCTACCGATCTACCTCCCCCACAATATATATACCATGGGATTGCAATATAATAGCAATTAATTAGTAAAGACTAAAATGATTACTTTTCTTTATCAAATCAGAGGCGTAGTTGGGGGGAAAGGGTGGCTACTCAAAATCACTCAGTGTTCCTCACAGGCTACTAATGGCTGAGCAGGCTGAATGAGGAACCAGCCCAGGAGGTGGAGTGCTGAGCACCTTTGAGTAGTGACACGTCACCATCTGCAATTGGTACAAGTGACTGAGCGGTGAAAGTAGAATCAGCTGCTTATGAGCATTCAGCATCTGCATGTCACGCAGTTTAGTGGCAGTGTGATGCACGGCGTGCCAAAATGCCACCTATGTGGCTGCCATTATTGCTGTAAGCAGCAACAGCTCATTCTACAGAGTTCTGCAGCGGTCTTCCAAACCAAAGACCTCCTAAGCTCCAGTAGTTCCAGATCCACAATTTGTTAGTATTAGTACTAATAGGGTCTATTTGGGAGACATTGTCCCTTTGCTGGACAGTGTTAATAAAAAATGCTGTACAATAGATAAAATCCATGGCCGTATTAAAAATAAAATAGTTTTGTAAGAGACAGCCAATGTTGTCCTAAGCTTCATTTGTCTGTATAAACTGTTAATGTTGAATGTATTTCTGTGATTCTGTTCCTTTAAGACAGCAGCCATTGTAATTGTGACATGATGCTGGAGTGACTCCCCCCCCCTTTTATGTCAGCTTGCCTGTTCTGCAGACAGAATGTGAGCAGAGAAGCAGGAAGTGACGAGACAGAGAGCAGCAGCCATCTTAGCAAGTGTTGTATTGAACTGGTGTGGATATTTTTCTGTACAGCTAAGCTGTATCTTGGTCCAGAGACAAACAGAGTGTAAAGAGACAACAGGACTAGTGAGTCCACGTGAAAGGAACTGTGCTCAGTGGCTGATCAGTGAGACTGACATTGTGACTGTGTATATGGATACCACAGATAGAGACTCGCAGTGCTGTTGATGTACTGGACAGCACCTGCTAAACCCCGGCTTACATCCCAGCTCAGTGTATGGATTCGGCAGGACTGTCAGTGTGCTGAGTGGAATCTGCTGTTGGATTACATTGCATTCATTGGGTTTCCCTGTTAAAGAGGACTTCATTTCTCCCAAGATCCTGATAACAGTGAGGAGAGGACGTTTCACTATAAAAGAAAGGAACGACTTTGGGCCCCACCGCGCGCTTCTACAGACTGTAAGCGGTCCACCTGGACCACTGGGGAAAAGGGGGTGCACCCAAATGTGATGTCAGGGTCAGTTAGGGATAGTTTTGAGTATATTGTTCATTCAGTGTCCATACTGCAGAATTGGACAGAGTAAAAGTAGAAACCATTGCAGAATTTGCCTTGAAATTGTTCATGCTATATTGTATATTTTGCTTGTCTTTATCCCTGTCATTTTACCTTCAAATAGCCTTTATTAACTTATAGTAAATATATATTCTTTTCTTGAACTACCACGTGTGCGTTCATTTCTGGTTGCGGAGACCAAACCACCTGCCTTGCTCTCGGTTCACAAATTGGCGTAGTCGGCAGGATCTCTTCTTTGGGCTCCACAATGCTGACGTGGTCAGGCAGGGGCTTCTTGGGGCCAATCTTTCCACTTGGATCCCATGGGAGCATGATCTTCACCTTGATGCCCAACACACCCTGTCTGAGCAGGACGTGGCGCACTGCTGTATCCACATAGTAGTTGACGGGGTCTCCGCTGTGAATCATCAGGCCATCCACAAATTTCATGGACTTGGCTCTCTGGCCTCTCAGTTTGCCAGACACCACGACCTCGCAACCCTTGGCTCCGCTCTCCATGATGAAACGCAGGACACCATAGCAGGCTCTCCTCACGGCCAGACCTCCCAGGAGCTTGTAGCGCAGGGACTCTGCTTGGGCGATGGCGCACAGACCCCTTGTGGCGACTTTCTCTGCGTACAGCTCTACGCTGCCCTCAGGAAAGCCGAACCTCTTCTGTACGACAGCAGTCAGCTCACGGATACGGCGCCCCTTCTCACCGAGGACGTTCTGGGTCCTGGTGGCAAGAATGATGATTTCTGTCCTTGTTGGGGTGACGCGGACCTCCACGCCGGAGTAGCCATCTTCAGCCAACTCCCGGGTCAGGAACTCATTCAGCTCAGCTTTGAAGATGCCGTCAGCGACGAACTTTCTCTTCTTTGAGATCTGCACTGCCATCTTGCTCCGCGCTGCTGAAAGGAAAGGTCACGGTTATTGGAAAGAAACCACCACCCATCGGCCTACTCAAACAGCTTTCCAGCGGCTGATCCGGACATGTGGCTTACAGAAAAGTTCGGATGCGCAGCGTCCTCTGGCTCGAATTTCAGTTCCTTTGCATACAAAAGTTACACTGCCACCCAGTCGGGAGACAATAGTGTCTATGCCCGTAGGCACCTGTCGGAAACTAGAGGGCATAGCTGTGTTGGTAGAACCACTGCAGGCAGCCGAAGGAGGTGTTGATCCGCTAGTGGCCCGTTCCTTGGCAATAGTTCGCAATGGAAGAGTACCACTTCGATGTGTAAACACTCAGGACCAGAGTGTGGACCTGACCCCAGGGAG
Source organism: Leptodactylus fallax (assembly GCA_947044405.1). Taxonomy (NCBI): domain Eukaryota; kingdom Metazoa; phylum Chordata; class Amphibia; order Anura; family Leptodactylidae; genus Leptodactylus; species Leptodactylus fallax. The sequence continues at coordinate 554,494 of CAMRHE010000457.1, forward strand.
GCAGCTGGCTAACATCTATGTGACTCCGGAGGAAGTAAGGAAAGTAACTCCAATGCAGCTGAAGCCGACTGAAAGGGATGAGTGGACCGTAACTGTGTCCATGGGAGAAGATGAGGAACCCACCTCTGAATGGAATGGCCGTGCAATTCGAGAACAGATGAAGATGGATGCAAGTTCATGTTCTCTGGAATGTGTGCAGAAGGTAGATGAACTGTTGTGGGAGAACCGAGCCGCCTTTTCACGGTATGCTGAAGATTTTGGATGTACCACAGGGATCTACCATGAGATTCCCACAGGAGACACCCCTCCAATTAGAGAGCGCTACCGACAAATTCCTCCACAATTGTATCAGGAAGTAAAAGAACTGTTAGCTAAGATGCTACAGGGTGGGATCATCCAAGAAAGCCAGAGTCCCTGGGAAGCTCCTGTGGTGTTAGTAAGAAAAAAAGATGGGTCCATCCGATTTTGCGTAGACTATCGGAAGGTAAACGCTTGCACCGTACGAGATTCCTACCCCTTGCCACGGATTGAGGAGTCCCTCTCAGCGCTGGGGAGAGCCCGGTACTTCTCCTCACTAGATCTGGCTAGTGGGTATTGGCAGGTGCCGATGGCCACAAAAGACAAGGAGAAGACGGCATTCATCTTGCCCATGGGACTATACGAATTTAACCGGATGCCCTTCGGGTTGACAAATGCACCCGGAACGTTTCAGCGGTTGATGGAGAAATGTCTCGGTGACTTCAACTTTGAGTTCACTCTCATCTACTTGGATGACATTATAGTGTATTCTGCGACCTTTGAAGACCATCTCCACCAGTTGGGGCAAGTATTTCGAAGATTGCGGGAACATGGGCTCAAATTGAAACCCAGTAAATGTCGGTTGTTCCAATCTGAAATTGATTACTTGGGTCACCGCGTATCAGGAGAAGGGGTGAGACCATCAAGAGACAAGATAGCGGCTGTTCAAGATTGGCCAATACCGACTACCCTGCGAGAAGTGAGGGCGTTCCTTGGAGTAGCCGGTTACTATCGACGGTTTATTAAGGATTTCGCCAAGGTAGCAGCACCACTTAATGCTCTCCTACGAGGCACATCCGGTGGTCCAAAGAACCGGTCCGTGAAGTGGGGACCTGAACAGGAACAAGCCTTCCAGGCATTAAAGGATGCACTGACAACAGCCCCAATCTTGGCATATGCTGATTACCACTTGCCGTTCCAGCTGTATATGGATGCAAGCCTGTATGGTCTTGGAGCAGTGCTTTCCCAGCTTCAGGATGGCCAGGAACGGCAGCCGGTCTTTGAGAGATTCTGAAAGAAACCCCGAGAATTATAGTTCATTTAAGTTGGAGCTGTTGGCACTGGTATGGGCCATGACCGAGAAATTCTCTGAATATTTGACCGGTGCTGAAGTTTTAGTACTGACTGACAACAACCCACTAGCTCACCTGGAAAATGCCAAGCTCGGGGCGTTAGAGCAGAGGTGGATAGCCCGAATGACTAAGTTCAATTACCGCATTAAGTATCGGTCCAAGACAGAGAACCAGAATGCTGACGGGCTTTCTAGGGTAACCGCCCAGACCCCCACAGTAGACGTGGATCATGAGTTGGAGCATGTGGAGGTGCCCGACTTCAGCAGATTTTCACAGGCCTTGGCCGCCGCTAATCAGTTTGAGTTGGAGGGGACTGAAACGGCTCCTTTCTTTGGTCCCTCACGACAGGAATGGGCACAGATACAACAGACCCATGAGGGGCTGGCACAGATGATCAAGTGTGTTGAGAAAGGCCAGAAGCCCTGTAGAGAGGAAAGAGAACGACTGACACGTGAGATATTATCTGTTCTGAGTCAGTGGGAAAAGTTGGAGATGAAAAATGGAGTGCTATGCCGAAAGGTCTATTTACCTTCTGAGATCGACATTCGATACCAAATTGTGGTGCCTAGTGAACTGGCTCGCTCGTTGGCAGTTGAGGCTCATAATAAGAATGGACATTTTGGTCATGAGAAGACCTTTCGTTGGTTACAGCGACTGATTTACTGCCCTGGTCTTCGTCAAATGGTCGAAGAAGTATGCCGCAGCTGTCGAACTTGTGAGATCCATAAGGCAATAGAACAGAGAGCTCCCCTGCAAACCATCGTGACCCAGGAACCTTTAGAAATCGTCATGATAGACTATCTAATGGTGGGCCCATCCAATAGCGGACACCAGTATTGCCTCGTAATGGTGGATCACTTCACCAAATTTGTGGTGGTAACCGCCACCAAGGACCAGACAGCTGAGTCAGCAGCTCGTGCTCTGTGCCAAGATTTCATTCGAGTATATGGGTGCCCTAAACGCATCCACTCCGACCAGGGTGCCTGCTTTGAGGGACACGTAATGAAAGAAGTTCAACGTATCTACGGGATAAAGAAGTCGCACACGACTCCATACCACCCTCAGGGAAATGGGGCCTGTGAAAGATTCAACAGAACTCTGCTACAGATGCTGCGGACTCTGGAGGAAGACAAGAAGTTACAGTGGCCTCAGTTCTTGTCTGAAATGGTGTGGGCCTATAACAATCAGGTCCATTCTACAACGGGGTACTCTCCTTATACACTTCTCTTTGGGCGGTCTGGGTGAAGTATGGGAGAATTACAGTTGAATGATGTGGATGGGTTCCCTCCGAGGGATCCAACCTCTTGGGTGCGGGCGCACCGGCAGAGACTTGAGACGATCCATCGATTGGTGCGGCAGCGCCTGCAAGAACATCCCCATCCTGATAAGACCCCAGTGCAAGAAGCACCATTGCAACCAGGCGACCTGGTGCTAGTTCGTGTCAAGAAACCCCAAGGGAAATTGGAAAGCCGATGGGAGGCTTTGCCGTATCGTGTTGTTGGCCGCAAGTATGCGAATGGGCCAGTGTACCAGGTCCAGAAAGAAGGAACTGATTGTGTTCGAGTACTTCACCGAAATATGTTGCGCCTGTGTCATTCTGAAGGGACAAATCATGATGGGCTTGCCAATGTGAATGAGCTCCCACAGTCAGAGAATGGAGGTGCGGAATGGGCCTCAGACGAGGAGGATGATTGTTGGCCGATCCCTGCTCCTGGGGATGTTCCACCTGTGACTACTGTATCTCCGGCCTGTGCCCCCTCTGGTGCGGAATCCGCTGGTCCTTCTCAACCCATAGCTGCAGCACCCCATAATATACCACCGGTCCTCAGACGGACCACTAGGCCAAATGCTGGTATTCCCCCTGTTCGGTATGCGCAGGATGAGTTTGTTTGGCCTGCCATACATCGGTATACTACCACCCTGTGCATAAAAGTACAACCCTCTGGATATACAGTCATAGGCAGGGACTGCCAATCTTAAAGTGGGGGGGAATATGTAAGAGACAGCCAATGTTGTCCTAAGCTTCATTTGTCTGTATAAACTGTTAATGTTGAATGTATTTCTGTGATTCTGTTCCTTTAAGACAGCAGCCATTGTAATTGTGACATGATGCTGGAGTGACTCCCCCCCCCTTTTATGTCAGCCTGCCTGTTCTGCAGACAGAGTGTGAGCAGAGAAGCAGGAAGTGACGAGACAGAGAGCAGCAGCCATCTTAGCAAGTGTTGTATTGAACTGGTGTGGATACTTTTCTGTACAGCTAAGCTGTATCTTGGTCCAGAGACAAACAGAGTGTAAAGAGACAACAGGACTAGTGAGTCCACGTGAAAGGAACTGTGCTCAGTGGCTGATCAGTGAGACTGACATTGTGACTGTGTATATGGATACCACAGATAGAGACTCGCAGTGCTGTTGATGTACTGGACAGCACCTGCTAAACCCCGGCTTACATCCCAGCTCAGTGTATGGATTCGGCAGGACTGTCAGTGTGCTGAGTGGAATCTGCTGTTGGATTACATTGCATTCATTGGGTTTCCCTGTTAAAGAGGACTTCATTTCTCCCAAGATCCTGATAACAGTGAGGAGAGGACGTTTCACTATAAAAGAAAGGAACGACTTTGGGCCCCACCGCGCGCTTCTACAGACTGTAAGCGGTCCACCTGGACCACTGGGGAAAAGGGGGTGCACCCAAATGTGATGTCAGGGTCAGTTAGGGATAGTTTTGAGTATATTGTTCATTCAGTGTCCATACTGCAGAATTGGACAGAGTAAAAGTAGAAACCATTGCAGAATTTGCCTTGAAATTGTTCATGATATATTGTATATTTTGCTTGTCTTTATCCCTGTCATTTTACCTTCAAATAGCCTTTATTAACTTATAGTAAATATATATTCTTTTCTTGAACTACCGCGTGTGCGTTCATTTCTGGTTGCGGAGACCAAACCACCTGCCTTGCTCTCGGTTCACAGTTTTATACTCACCTATCATCTGTACTCCCCGCGCTGGCGCAGATTTTCAGTGAAGTGAGACAAGTACATGCGCTGGACCTTGGGCGCATGCGCAGTGAAACCAAGGTGTACATCCCCGGCTTTACTCTACCGCCCTCCACCTCTACCTCCTTCCTTGCTGTCAACCAGGGGAAGGAGGTAGGGGAGAAATGGTAGGAGGCTTACCACTTTGGATCATCAGCAACTCCCTTGTTGTCCCAAAGAATTCATTTGCATACTGTAAAAAAAATGTAATATCTTGGCAATGGAGGCATTAATACACAAGGGGAAAACTGTTTGATTCACGTGACCCTAACCCATCTATGTGCGGGGCTGGGTTGATCTGCTGGGTCCCTTTACATCTTAGAAATTTTTACAGTAAATCTGCCATATGTGAAACTTTCTTAATTGTTCCCTGAAAGAGATCCTCCACAGCACTCCTCACTCCTGACAGATGGGAGTGCACACACGCTAACTCCTGGTGATATCTAGCTCTGTTCTGTGACGTCATCAGCCTGGGTTCACCGCTAAGGACTGTGATTGGGCCACCAACGGTCACATGAGCACGCAGAGCGTCATGACTTAATGGTGCTCGATGTGCTCATGTCAACACTGAGGTACCTAAACCAACAGCATCCTAATGACTCATGTTGAGGTGAACTTCAGAACTACAACTCCACTGCTTTGTAATCACATGACCCTGTGATTTCAGTTCAGAAAAGCAGAAGTTCTGCTTAGAAATACGGTTGAAAAATAAACAAATTTTTTTTTTTACCCAAATACAGTTGTGTGAATGGGCCATAAAACACATAAAACATGTATATGTCATGTCTTCTGTTTATAGATGGGAAATGGATATCTCAGGTGGAGGAACTTATGGCTGTCCCAGGAGAAGTGCTGATCATCCCCTGTCATTACTCACGGGAGACCCTGGGGGAAGCCCTACAAGTGACCTGGCTTCTTGGAAATAATAAGCTATGTGGCAATAATAAAAAAGTTTACACCTGGAACTCAGCACACACAAGCGATTCATATTCATATTCACTGGTGAACTTCCCTGAAGATGTCTCTCTGCGTATACATCATCTTGAGAGACTTGAATTCTCCCATTTTTGTTGCCGTGTGACCACCAGAAGTGGAAAATTACAAAGCAAATATGGAACAGAGTTGATCATCACAGGTAACAAAATATTTTGTATTGTATAATGGGAATATTAGGATTGTGGTTTTAAAAATGGTAAATTGTTTTTGTATTGCGATGTGAACTGATGAAGAAGGAAGTTCTTCTCCGAGACGCATCATCATTAGTTCTCATAAACTACAAGCCCGATTCTATTGCAATTGGGACTGGCCATTCTTGATGACAATCTCAGCCCTGTTGAAAGGTTCTGATGCTTTTTCTGTGTATGAGCCGCAGACTTGTATATTTGGCTCATTCAAAGGTTATTGTTAACTGGAGGACACGTCCATCCTAGGATGGGAGATTTCAGCTGATGAGAGTCAGCCATATGTAGAAAGCCTGCTATAGAGTTGCGCCCACTCGCCCAGGTGACTTCCCTCTGCCAGGGTAAGGGGTTTGGCACACTAACTCTTAGAATATTCATCAACTTACTATTCTATGTGAACGCCGTCTCTGTTGCTATATCTATTATTATAACATTAGAATGTAGCTGCCTGGGAAAACTCATAATATAAAATATCATCTTAAAGTGGTCTTTTCACCTCTTCCACTAGCTCATTGCATCCTTAAATAGGCGCAGCACCACTGATTCCCCCACCATTCTGCATGTGGATTAGATCTGGTTAAGGGAGTATTCAGACGGAGCAGTTAAAACTGGATTAAAAACTGTACTGTATTTTTTTTTTTAACAGGTGAAACATGTTAAAGGGGTATTCCCATGAACATAATCATATCTATATTTGTAGATAATTAAAAGTTAAACATTTTTGCAAATATAAGTAGTTAAAAATTCTGCAGAGTTTTAAAGATTTTCTCTTAGTGGTGGTCGTCTGTTGTCTTGATCTGTTGCCGATGGATACGACCACAAATGCAGAAACTTTCTATGGTTTGGGACTAGTCAGGAACCCAGCCATGGTTTTTTTAACGTAGCCGGGTTATCAGGCAGGGACACTACATGTATCAGAAGATATCCCGGTCACAATAAAGAAATCATGGCTGATTTTCTGACTTTAGAAAGGTTCTGCATTCATGGTCGTATCCACTGGCAACCGATCAAGACAACTAGTTGTAACTACAAGATATTTAGACATAATCTTTAAAATTCAACAAAATGTTTAATTACTTATATTTGCAAAAATGTTTAACTTTTAATTATCTACAAATTTAAAAATGTTTATGTTCATGGGAATACCCCTTTAACTAAATGTACTGTATATGACTTCTGGTTGACTAAGTCCCTGGTTGACCTAATTTGCAACAAATTTTGGCTAATTAGTGAGGTTTTCATCTAAATCATGTCTTCTTGATCAGGTACAAAAACTGTCTAAGGCTGAGGCCCCACATTTCAGAAACGTAGCTTTTTTGTTGCAGATTTTGCTGCGGTTTTTTGAGCCAATTTTGCTGCGGTTTTTTGAGCCAAAGCCAGGAGTGGATTGAGAAGAGGGGAGAAGTATAAGAACTTCTTATATATTTCTCATTCTTTTGTAGCCATTCTTGGCTTTTGCTCAAAAAATGCAGCAAAATCTACAACAAAAAAAGCTGCGTTTCTGCAACGTGGAGTCTCAGCCTAAAACACAGTTATGTGGGGCATTGCATCTATGGAAAAAAAATTTATAGCACAAATGGGCAGTTGTGATGAACAGACCCTCAGTTATATATCTTTCTTGGAAATGTATTTTTACTTGCTCATATCAGTCCTCCACATACATTTAAGAATGTTGTGCTTCAGTGGTTTTATGTGTATACCATGGAAGATAGCCCTCTCTAGTCAGCCAGTTTTATTACCCCTGTACAGCAGATGTCCAAAGGGGAGAGAGGGCTAGTGACCCTAAGTTCACCCCCAGACACACATCTCTCCCTGCACCTAGGAAGGCATCCATCTCTCCCAGGGTTCTGCAAAGGGGAAAAGGAGAAGGGCCCTAACTGGGAGGAGATGTGGGTGGGGCACATGGCATATGCCAAAAGGAGACCTAGATTCTTTGTCACTCAGCAAAGAGGCTGCAAGAAGTTCCTATCTTGGAGGAGATGTGGGGGCAGGTCTTGCTGTAGACTGAAGCATGGCCTAACATTAAGGCCTGAAGCCTTTTCCTTTGTTCTGGACAGCATGTAGGAGACACATGCTCTGTAACCTGCTTAAGGAAACGCTGTAGGCCCAAAAACATGTTGCGGCCAAGAGAAACAGACTACAAACTTGCTCTGGTATTTTTCCTATCTTTTATTTCCCTTTTTATTTGCTGTGCTGTATTTTACTTTTACCCATATTTGCTTGATAATTGATATATATTTCTGTATATGTTCATGCTTAGTACCGACCCACTGGGGTTAATAAATATATAAAATTTATAAAGCTCGTTTTATCATATTATCCTATTAACCCGGTCCGCTCACAGTGTGTGAGTGGGAGGTTAAGAAAGAAGCTTGGTTGCAGGTATGCCAAGTGACTTGGCAAGGCAAGATCCTTCACAGCAGTGCCCACAGGTGCCCCTGAAGGCACCAAATTTCAAATATATGTAGACACAGTTATTTACTATAAATTAGAAAGTTCATTAGATACCTGCAGAATATGTAATGATTTATCTTTTATATATTGTCTATAAAGATGTATTATTAACCTAAATGGATTTATTGCATTTTTTAGATTCCGCATCCTCGTCACAATTTGTAGTTACACAACCAGTTACCATCACCAGTCATAGAGGAAAGTCAGTGACAATAAACTGCTCATACAATCAAAATACGGGGAATGATGTCCTCAAGTTTAATATTTACTGGAGAGTGGGCAACATAACCGGACCTTATGTCTACCACCCCTACAAAGAAATGATGCATCCCAGTTATAGAGGAAGGATGGAAATAAAAGGATTGGCAGATCTCCATATACGGGGGCTGCAGATGTCAGACAACTCCACATATTACTGCTTTGTGATGCTCACACTGTGTACAGGACATAGCAAACATCAAAATTTTATTCAGTATGGGAAAGGAACACGACTTATTGTGACAGGTACCTTTATATCACTACTAGAACTTTATTTTGCGGGTACAGGAAGGCTTGCTATTATTGTAAGATGACTGGGACAGTTGGGAACATTTCTGCAACAAATCTGTGAAATCTTCCCTATGGCATGTTCACATGTAGCAGACTTGTTATAGAAATTATTGCAACTGAAAGTCCATTTCATACTTCTGCATAGGGTTGAGAGCGAACCGATTGGATTGAATCAGATTCATCCACTATTATCTAGTATTATCTCTCCAGACCCCAGAGTTTAATAAGTGGAGGCCAGAATGGGAATCCTCACAGTATCCATTGGTCCTCTGGCGTCCTCCTCCCCTTCCCCTCTCCATTGACTTCTGTGTATGAGGCTGATAGTCCTTATCCACTCTCTGGATATGGGTTCTATGACTCATAAACCGAGTGCCTGAAAGATGGAGAAAGAAGCATTTTTCTGTAATTTTAGTTTTATATTTCAAGGTACGTTCATGTACGTAAATGTTCTTAGTCATTTCAGCAAAGTTGTGCTCACGTAGTCCAACTCACAAATTACTTTATTAATTATCAATATACTTAATGCTAATTACTTTTTTCTTCTGCTGAAAATTGTACTGATCAAAAACATCCCTCCACTAACTTGTAGTTGTGCAGTGGCATAACTACCTCCGTAGCAGCCATAGCAGCTGCTATGGGGCCACCAACCTTAGGCAGACCCCTGCTGATTTTTTTGCAATAGGCCGTTACATTTTGATGTAACCCCAGCAGGTAACAGTTCCTATTTACTTACTGATCTCCACTCCTGTTCACGGCCACCTCTGCTTCCCTTCTGACCTCCTGACAGTGACACACGGGGCCCCCTGGAGGGCAAAAGGGAAAGCGGCAAAAGGGAAAACGGAGAAGGAGCGGGGATCAGTAAGTAAGGCCACGGGCCCTGCTATTATTATACTCGTGGGTCTCTTCATAGGATAATAATTTACTGTCGGCGGCTATTATAGTTCGTCCGAGATGAATTCCAAATTGTTCATTAATAACCGAACAAATTGGAATATTTGAGTCAAATCTGGTTCATTACAAACCAATTTGTCCATCTCTACTGTATACAAGACCACAGTAGTCAAGTAAATCGCTGGAAGTGGCGCAACATGTTTTGGCCACTCTCATGGGGAAAATGTTTTTGAGCTATAACCACTATAAAAAACAAAATCATGAAAGCTACAAACAGAATCTATTATTACATATATTAGCAGTATGACAAGTGCTGTAATGACTGTCTCCATGTACTTTGTTTTTTTTTAGATTCGACAGATGGGGGTCAGACAGAGTCACATCTACATCCAACCACAGTAATTTTTGCCTCTTACATTGCTTGTAAATTCTTCCTCGCACTTGCACTTTTTGCATTCATGTTATTCCGTTGTAAAACTGTATAATATAAAACCTGGACATGTTGTACATAATATATCATTATACCATATCTATTAGTGCATGTCCTGACATTATAGCTGATGGCTTCTATATACTACTGGAGCTCAAGCACAAAAAAAGCCACAACAAAGCAGAATCCTGGATGAAAAGTGAAGCAACTTTGAAAGTTTCTGAATTTTTGCTGTTTTTGCCTCTTTCGTAAATGAATGTGCTTACCCTTTATGATGGTATGGTCCATGTGTATGATGATAACAACAACCTTTATGATGCATCTAATAGTGATCATGTACTGGTTCTCTATAGCTGCTCCATATCTTCTATTGGTCCCGTACATGTCTGTCATAGCCAGGTTAGTGGATCATCTGAGTTGGGTTAGGTATTCATTAGCAATTTGATCAAGGTTACAAGAGGTTGTTGACCTTTCAATGTCGTCTCAATGTACATAACCAAATCATAGTCGATGCATTAAAGGAGAAGGGTTCAGGTGTTGGAGGAGACAGGAACTGCCGGCTATTCATGTGAATTGCTGGGTGGGTCCTATAATTCAAATGAATGCAGATGGGTGCACCTCATTTATAAGGAGACACATGCCTCCTAAAATCAATCTCACCATCGAACAGGTCGTGTGTCTGTACTAAAAACTATACATGCTTGTAGCTAGATTTTAGGGATAATTTCCATCAGTGCACTTGCATAAATTATCATAAATCTGGCAGGGCCACACCCACTTTCATGAAAGTAGAGAGGGCAGAAGCACAAAAGTGCTAAATGTTACAAGAATCCAATTTGCACAAAATTTTAAAAAACTGGCATACAAAGCATAATAAATCTCTCCCACATTTTAATGGCACTTAAGACATGATAAATCAGCTCCCATGTACCTCATTTGTCAAATCTATCATAAAAACTTACATTCCTGCCCATAAGATTCTAAAGCTAAACTATAATCAGTGTCATTTCAAGAAAAATAAAATCAAAAACAAATTTCAGCCATCTACTGTGATCTCACCAAAACATTACTTAGCTTACTGTCATAATCCTCCACACTGGCCTCTACAAAGACTTATTTGCAGCATATGCTGGCCAAGATAACATGTTAAAGGGGTTGCAATGAGTTAAGAAGTTATTCCTTAAAATGGATAGGGTATAACTTTATGGTTGGTGGTGGTCTGACCACTCATACCCCCACCAAGGCACTAAGAGAGGAAAGTCATTTTAGACCCATCTAACAGAAGTCACCGTGTCGTGGCAGTTGGGCTTATAATTTTAAGTTTGAAAATTTGTAAAAACAAAGAACCTCATTTTCATGTATTCTTATATACAGTTGGTATAGAGTCTTCCTCCTCTTCCAGTCTAGGAGGTCCATGACCATGACCCAGACTCTCCTCCTCCTCCATAAACACAGGGCGATGGTGTTGACTAAGAAGTAAAACTGTTCATCCTCTTCCATCCCTCATTGCATGAGGCTAATTGTTTTCTGCAAGATATACAATAGAGAAATTACACTGCAGATGCTGCAGTTAACCATAATGACGAAATTGTTGGCCTCTTCAAAAGTATTGAGAAGCTGACACACTTACGTCATGAGTCTCTATCCCACTGTTCCAGTAGGTCACTGTTAGTATTGTAGAAATTTTCTATATTTTGTGTATTGCAAGTAAACCCTCAAATGTACAGAGCACCATGGGATTAATATAATAATGTACAGGACTATGGAATTAATATAACAATGTACAACACCATGGAATAATATAATAAAGTACAGACCACCATGTAATAATTTAATAATCTACAGAGCACCATGGAATAATATAATAATGTACAGGATTATGGGATTAATATAATAATGTAGAGAGCGCCATGGGATTAATATAATACTGTACAGAGCACCATGGAATTAATATAATAATGTCACTCTGGCATGGCAGCACTTTACTTTACAACCCATAAAATGAGGGTGGAGGTGGAGGAAGAGAAGTGGAAGCAACAGCTTGCCCTGGTGAAGTTGGTGGCTGGAAATGGTCCAGAGAGGAAAATCAAGAGGAAATGGATGGGCCCTGCATGGTGTTCGAACTGGACGTACATAAATGGGGTAGAACATAAGGCCTTGCTGCTTTTTTGGACTGAGGCCGCTGCCAATCAAAGCATTGACCCAGTGGGCTGTGAAAGCCATGTATTGTCCTTGTCCACAATTGCTGTTCCACGTAAGGGAAGAAAGGGCTCACATTCTCCAACACATGGCAATATAAAGCAGGGACAGTTTTACTAGGGAAATAATGGGGCTACTATACTCCATCGAGGTTGAGAGCATGCTATCGGTTGGTGAAATGCAGTGGAATCCACTAAGTGGTCTGGCATCGACTGCACTGCCACCAGCTTGTGTGAGTTAAGTTGCACCACTGCTGGATGACTGGGCACATATTGCTGTTTCCTGGTCACACATTCTCTAATGGAGAACTAACTTTGGCATAAAAGAGGAGTAGGAGCAACACTTGGTGATAATGATAATGACGACCATGTGCTAGTGCTATTTGTAGATGTGGCCTGCCTATAAAGAAGATAACAGAGATGAGTAGGAGAACATTATGGTTCATGTTCCCTGCCAATGCCACTTACCTGCTTTTTTCTAACACATCATGGCTGTGAACAGCCTCAAAATTTACACCTCTAGATATCCCCCAGCTCCCCTACCAGAATGATTATCAATAGTAGTACCACACCCCCTGCCACTACTACTTTCATCACCAACAATCATCATGTTCTGCTCCTCTACTTGCACACAATGCTGAATGTTCTCATCCAGCTCATCAAAAAGAGGAGGAAGACTCTGATTAAGAGAAACAGGTTGCTCGCAGGTGCCATGTCAGGATTCTCTATCTGGCAGCTGCACCTTTAATGTTACCATGCCATCCTGGGAAATTTTTGCAGTTTCAGAGGCTTCCTGGCTTGGTCTAGTTAGCAGCTGAGGAGGCTTATATAAGACCACTCCCTCCTGAGACAAGTGCCAACTAATTAGTTTGCTCACTAGTTTGCTTTTCTACTCACTGTGTATACCTCTTGATTTCTGACCTCTGGCTTTCTCCTTGGATTCACCTTTTGACTCTTGATATTGCTTTGATGTCCCTGGCTTTTTTTCTGATTAACAACAATGTTCCTTTATACTTTGTTTTTAGTCACCAAAAAGGAAAAAAAAACCCATAAAATTACAAATAGTTTTTTTTTTCAGATTAGCGCAAAATAACAGATTTATTTTAGATTAGTGGAGGCTTCTCTACTATATATTTATAAATTTTCTCTTGCACATACAGAGAAAATCTTAAGATATGAATATTTTTGATTAGCAACAATGTTCTGTCACACTTTGTATTTGGTCACCAAAGTGGGAAAAACAACCCATGAAATTATAACATTTTTTTTTTCCAGATTAGCATAGGCTAGACTGTTTATTGGGTCATCAGACACACACACACACACAAAAAAAGAAGCTGAAATATGATTCTTTTAGTAGATTATTGGAGGCTGTACTGTATGTACAGTATATATGGAAAGTTGTGCATGCAGAGAAATGCTTAAGCAATGAATATTTTTTTCAGATTAGCAACAATGCTCTGTCACACTGTGTATTTGGTCACCACAGCAGAAAAAACAACCCATGAAATTACAAGAGGTTTGTTTTTTAAAATAGTGCAGGCTAGACTGTTTATTGGTTCATCACACAAAAAAAATTCTGGAAAAATGAGGATTCTTTTTTTAGATTAGCGGAGGCTACTGTGATGTATATATGGTTAATTGCGCATACAGAGAAACGATTAAGCAATGAATATTTTTTTTTAGATTAACAACAATGCTTTATATCACTATATATTTGATCACCAGAGCGGAAAAACCAACCCACGAAATTACAATTTTTTTTTTTTTTCAGATTACTGCATACTAGACTGTATATTGGATAGACAACATACTAAAAAAAAAATTATAAAATAACAAAGACTGTCTTTTATATCAGTGGAGGCTGCACTACTGTGTATGTATATATGATTAGTTGCGCATACCGAGAAACTCTTAAGTAATGAATATTTTTTCTGATTATCAACAATGCTCTATCACACTTTGGTCATGAGAGTGGAAAATACAACCTATGAAATTACAAGATTTTTTTAAATTTTTTTTCAGTTATCCCAGGCTAGACTGTATATTGGGTGAACATACTAAAAACACTTCTGAATTAATGGAAATTCTTTTTTTAGATAAGCAGAGGCTGCACTACTGTGTATGTATTTATACGCAGTTGCACATACTGAGAGCAATGAATATTTTTTTCAGATTAATAACAATGCTCCCTTACGCTGTGTACTTGGTAACCAGAGCAGAAAAAACTATTCACGAAATGGCAAGATGTTTTTTTTCAGATTAGCAAAGACTACACTGTATACTTGGTGAACAACAAGAAACCACAAGATATAACAGATTTTTTTTTTTTTTTTTTCAGATTTGCTCAGGTAAAATCAGCGCTTTGCTTTTAGAACAGCAATATGTATTTAATTTAAAAAATTTGAAATCTTGCTCGAAAAAGTCCTTAACAGAGCATTTTTCACTAACAGGATTGTCTTGTCAGTAAAATATATGTTTAAAGAATGTGTATGGAGATGAAACTGCTCTTTTGCACAACAGGCAGACAAAATTGGATTATTGGCAATGAAAGTTATCAGAAGCACAGATTCCCCCAGTCACTATATCTGTGATCCTATACTATCTCTATTGAATTCTAGCACGATTAATTATAAAATACATTTGCATTGGCTCTTTTCATACTCTTAAATTCAACCTTTTATAAAAGTGCTTCCCCATCCACACCTCGTCTCAACCTGCAAAAAAGAAGTATACGTATAGATTTAATGCCCCACTAGTGCTGTCCGGCCTCTTAGAACAGGAAAAAGTTATGCTAGGTTCACACTAGCATCACCTAACCATTGTTCTGGTTTGTCGGAGGAACAAAGCAACGGAATGGCGAACTTTAAAAAAAGCTGTTACACTCGAAGTCCAAAGGACCCCACTGACTATAATGGGGGTCTGTCTTTTTTAATACAGAAACTAGCGGAGTAAAAAGTCCTCCGTGCAGGATTTTTTCTCTGCTGATTTTCAGGCGGACACTGTGACACTCTTGTATAAATTTTTCTTTACTTTAGACTTAAAAAAACAAAAACATATTTCCTGGACATTTTGTCTCTACAACCACAAAGAGAGATATCATTGACTATTTAAAAGGGACCTTTCACCACTTCCACCAACTCCAACTTTGCCACTCCACTTCTGGCATAGTTTCAATTTTTTTCTCTAGCCCTCACCATTCCTGAGCCATCTGTGTTGTTAATTTCAGAATCCAACATGCTAATTAGGCTGCTTACTGTCAGGTGGGCGGTCTCAGACTATTTGCTCCAATCTGAAGCCGCCCACTGACTGTAGTGAACCTAATTAACATATTGGATGCTAAAATTGACAATGCAGATTGCTCATGGTGCAGAACCAACCACATTTACTGTTTTAACTCAATAGTCTCAATTAAGTCAATAGCCACAATGGACACTATTCATAGGATGGGAAAAAATGGAAAAAGTTGCCAAGTTTTTTTTAAGTCTACCACTTTCCCCAAGCATATTCAACTGTATTACATAGCACATTACAGTGATAAGCAACATACCTCTGATTTGTAGTCACTTTTGTAGATTCTGAGAAAAACAACTTTTTTGTCTGATGCAAATGAGACAGTCGGAGCACTGGGGGCGGGCCTTCAGCCCTGGGAGCATTGCTTTTGCTGCTCACATAGGATGGATAATGTTTTAACTGTGGGAAGGTGAACTCTCACTGCATGGAGTGGTACAGGCATATATTTTACTAAACAAATATGTTATAGTCTTCACTTATCAGGCTGAGTTTCTTCTAACATAGAAGTCTACTGAGAGGGGAGGAAGGAGGACAGATATGCTAGAAAAGAAAAACAATTAACTGCAGGTGCTAAACTGTGCTACACTGTGAGAGAAAGTGAGAGAGCTTTTTTTTGATACAGCTGTAGCTTTCACAAAATGAGGTAATAAATCAATGAACTAGCCACCGCAGCCTCCTCCCACTCCCCTCTCCATAGACTTCTGTGTGAGGTTGAGTACAGAGACAGATGTTAATAGTGGTAAGGGTCTTGATAAAGGTAAAGAGGAGGAGATCAACCTAATAAAGTTGTGGGTTTGGCATGAACTTTGGGGGTTCCTCAATTGTGAAATTAAATTGTTATACTCTGGGGACTCTTCAGACCCCAGAATATAATAAGTGGAGGCCCATGTGAGGTGTAAAAAATAGCAAACATTTATAATCACCTCTTCTGGGCCTACTCGCAGCTTCAGCAACTTTCTCTGGGTCATTTTCTTGTCTCTTCTGGCCTCCTGGGTGATGTCATGTGTCCCAGGATCACTGTTAAGGCCTGTGATTGGGCCTTAGAGGTCACATAGGGCTCGTTGACATATAGGAAGTACCATGTCTTTTCTATCACCACAAGTAATCATTTCAGACTGTATATTTTCTAATTTTATTTCTACTTTTTTATTTCTTTCTATTTCTAATTTCTTACTCTAATAAAGAATCCTCCTTGCCCTTCCGTGTGACTTCCCCTTTTACTCACTTCCTCAGGCTTTACATAAGTTAAAAAAAAAAGAGAAATAGATATAAAAGTAGAATAAGCTTCCTGTTGATTTCTGAAGAACGTTCCTACACATTGTCCTCATCGTCCTCCACCATCTACAATGAGACGTTCCATCCTGCTCCTCTGTTTCCTCCATGTGAAGTTGTCGTGAGCTTTACATGTTCTATATCACAGGGATCCAGATCTAGACTTCATAGGGGGATGTAGGAATGAGGAATAAAGTACCCGCCTCTATTTCAGAATAACCTCTATCCTCTCCATACTAATCTCAGTATATGTCCAGTGTTTGGAACGACCCATGACATGTGTGTTTGTTACATTAGAATTTCTTATTTTGCATTTCGACAATGATGGTGCATACAGAAAAAGTTATCTCAGTAACAGAACAAGAAGACTGTGACGAAAAATCTGATAATGTAAAGGTGTAAACTATAAAGCGCAGGAGTATATGGTCAGTATATCTTCTACTGGTATCAGTTACATACAATATATCTACCTAATGTGTACAGTACAGAGGCTGCAGGTATTGGAGATCATACAGAATCCTAAAGCAACTAGCAGGTGACAAGACGTAGTATACAGCCGGCATCTCAAGCATTAGGGTGAGGGGTAAACTATATTATATGGCTGGGCTGTACATGATGGTACAATGCTAGGATATAATGTGTACAGGGTCACATGCACTTAAAGAAGGAGTCAACTTTATTTGATTGCCCCCCCTCCCCCCTTCGTTTCTATAAAGGGGTAAGGGCTAAACTTACTTGTTGCCTTATTCAGCAGATATAGTTCCCGGAGCTGAACTACAGTACAGACCAAAAGTTTGGACACACCTTCTCATTCCAAGAGTTTTCTGTAGTTTCATGACTATAAAAATTGTAGATTCACACTGAAGGCATCAAAACTATGAATTAACACATGTGGAATTATATACTTAACAAAAAAGTGTGAAACAACTGAAAATATGTCTTATATTCTAGGTTCTTCAAAGTATCCACCTTTTGCTTTGATTACTGCTTTGCACACTCTTGGCATTCTCTTGATGAGCTTCAAGAGGTAGTCACCTGAAATGGTCTTCCAACAGTCTTGAAGGAGTTCCCAGAGATGCTTAGCATTTGTTGGCCCTTTTGCCTTCACTCTGCGGTCCAGCTCACCCCAAACCATCTCGATTGGGTTCAGGTCTGGTGACTGTGGAGGCCAGGTAGCACCCCATCACTCTCCTTCTTGGTCAAATAGCCCTTACACGGTCTGGAGGTGTGTTTGGGGTCATTGTCCTGTTGAAAAATAAATGATGGTCCAAGTAAACGCAACCGGATGGAATAGCATGCCGCTGCAAGATGCTGTGGTAACCATGCTGGTTCAGTATTCCTTCAATTTTCAATAAATCCCCAACAGTGTCACCAGCAAAGCACCCCCACACCATCACACCTCCTCCTCCATGCTTCACGGTGGGAACCAGGCATGTAGAGTCCATTCGTTCACCTTTTCTGCGTCGCACAAAGACACAGTGGTTGGAACCAAAGATCTCAAATTTGGACTCATCAGACCAAAGCACAGATTTCCACAGGTCTAATGTCCATTCCTTGTGTTCTTTAGCCTAAACAAGTCTCTTCTTCTTGTTGCCTGTCCTTAGCAGTGGTTTCCTAGCAGCTATTTTACCATGAAGGCCTGCTGCACACAGTCTCCTCTTAACAGTTGTTGTAGAGATGTGTCTGCTGCTAGAACTCTGTGTGGCATTGACCTGGTCTCTAATCTGAGCTGCTGTTAACCTGCGATTTCTGAGGCTGGTGACTCGGATGAACTTATCCTCCGCAGCAGAGGTGACTCTTGGCCTTCCTTTCCTGGGGCGGTCCTCATGTGAGCCAGTTTCTTTGTAGCGCTTGATGGTTTTGGCCACTGCACTTGGGGACACTTTCAAAGTTTTCCCAATTTTTCGGACTGACTGACCTTCATTTCTTAAAGTAATGATGGCCACTCTTTTTTTCTTTACTTAGCTGCTTTTTTTCTTGCCATAATACAAATTCTAACACTCCATTCAGTAGGACTATCAGCTGTGTATCCACCTGACTTCTGAACAACACAACTGATGGTCCCAACCCCATTTATAAGGCAAGAAATCCCACTTATTAAACCTGACAGGGCACACCTGTGAAGTGAAAACCATTTCAGGTGACTACCTCTTGAAGCTCATCAAGCGAATGCCAAGAGTGTGCAAAGCAGTAATCAAAGCAAAGGTGGCTACTTTGAAGAACCTAGAATATAAGACATAGTTTCAGTTGTTTCACACTTTTTTGTTAAGTATATAATTCCACATGTGTTAATTCATAGTTTTGATGCCTTCAGTGTGAATCTACAATTTTTATAGTCATGAAAATACAGAAAACTCTTGGAATGAGAAGGTGTGTCCAAACTTTTGGTCTGTACTGTATATGACCTGTTTTTGAATTGCTGGATACTTTATTCACTAAATCAAAACTCAATGTATTCCTATGGAGCTCAGAACAAGGCTATCATAGGAATACAGTGAAAGCCTGAGAAGCAGGTCATGTGGGACAGTGCCAGGAACTATATCTGCGAAATAAGGCAACAGTTAAGTTTAACGCTTATGTCACCCCACATAACCACCTATGTATGGTTTCTACTAACAGACTCCCTTTAAGTACAGAACTTATAGGAGTCCCAACTCTAGACTTATACCATTTACTACATACGTCTATTCTCTGCATTCTATTAGTAAAGTACTGTGTTGTGTATATTTTGAGCTCACTATGGGGGACTTGTATATTTGCACTGTAATACTGTTTTACTATATTGTGCTGCTGTCACTTTAAATACCACTGTTGAGTCATCACACCATTCATTCTAACATATTTTGGAAGGGGGGTGGTGCGGTGATTCCCCCATAAGTGGAGCTTTGCTGTGCTTATAGGTTGTACTGCAGGTTTTCTTCAGTGCACTAAGCATGGTATTACCTACTCACACTACGGCATGGCTTTATATGTCATGCTGGGACAGGAATACTCACTATATATAGTAGATTTCCCCCACCTTTCCGAAGTCAGTCCTGAAACAGTTTAGCAGAAACTGGATCTGTATCAGATTTGGAACTTCTGAACCACATCCTGGAAGCTGGAAGAGCAAACTCTGGGTAGCTCTGAGTCCATGTCATCTTGACATTCAATCCCCCCTTGAAAATAAGTCTGACGTCTCTATGAGCTTTGCAAATCTGAGGTTGTCATTGAGGATCATCTACTGCAACTGTTGTGTTTCTTTGTGACCAGTTCTGAACCATTTTATAACTACAACTACCTGATGTACAGTCATGGCCAAAAGTTTTGAGAATGATACAAATTTTAATTTTTACAAAGTCTACTGCTTCAGTTTTTCTAATGGCAATTTGCATATACTCCAGAATGTTATAAAGAGTGATCAGCTTAACAGCAATTACTTGCAAAGTCAATATTTGCCTAGAAAATGAACTTTATCCCCCAAAACACATTTCAACATCATTGCAGCCCTGCCTTAAAAGGACCACCTAACATCGTTTCAGTGATTGCTCCATTAACACAGGTGTGGGTGTTGATGAGGACAGGGCTGGAGATCAATCTGTCATGATTAAGTAAGAATGACACCACTGGACACTTTAAAAGGAGGCTGGTGCTTGCCATCATTCTGTTAACCATGGTTATCTCTAAAGAAACACGTGCAGTCATCACTGCACTGCACAAAAATGGCCTAACTGGGAAGAGTATTGCAGCTAGAAAGATTGCACCTCAGTCAACAATCTATCGCATCATCAAGAACTTCAAGGAGAGAGGTTCCATTGGTGCCAAAAAGGCTCCAGGGCGCCCAAGAAAGACCAGCAAGCAGCAGGACCGTCTCTTAAAAGTGTTTCAGCTGCGGGATCGGGCTACCAGCAGTGCAGAGCTTGCTGAGGAATGGCAGCAGGCAGGTGTGAGTGCATCTGCACGCACTGTGAGGCGGAGACTCTTGGAGCAAGGCCTGGTCTCAAGGAGGGCAGCAAAGAAGCCACTTCTCTCCAGAAAAAACATCAGGGACAGACTGATATTCTGCAAAAGGTACAGGGAGTGGACTGCTGAGGACTGGGGGAAAGTCATTTTCTCTGATGAATCCCCTTTTCGATTGTTTGGAACATCTGGAAAACAGCTTATTCGGAGAAGAAGAGGTGAGCACTACCACCAGTCTTGTCTCATGCCAACTGTAAAGCATCCTGAAACCATTCATCAAAATTTTGTGGTGGTTTTTTTTGTCATGGCACTACTGCTGAAAACATGTGCCGCTCACAGCATTGCAAAGGTTAAAAGGTGCCTGGGAAAACCCGTAATATAAAATGTCATATTAAATAGGACCTTTCACACGTTCCACTGCACTACCAATGGGATCAAGCCTGAGGAAGTTCATAATCCTGAATGAAACGTTACACGCAATTTTTGATTCTACAATACTATTTTGTTACTATATAACCAGATAACATGGCGGTGTGATATATGAAACCATTCTATTCTACCTTTTCACTAAAAAACCTGTGCAGTGATTTCTACATATAATATATTATATTATATGCGCTTACTATTTGTGACTGCATGTTATTTCATTAGATAACTCATAATATGTAATGATTTGTCTTTTATATATAGTCTATGAAGATGTATTATTAATCAGAATGTATTTATTAAATTTTTAGGTTCCGCATCCTCTTCACCATTCATGGTTACACAACCAGATACCATTACCTGTCATAGAGATGACTCTGTCACACTAAACTGCTCGTACAGCCAATATACAGGGAATGATGTCCTCAAGGTTAATATTTACTGGAGAGTGGGCAGTATAACCGGACCTTATGTCTATCACCCCTACAAAGAAATGGTTCATCCCAGTTACAGAGGAAGGACGGAAATAAAAGGACCGGCAGATCTCCATATACGGGGGCTGCAGATGTCAGACAACTCCACATATTACTGCTTTGTGATGCTCAAACTGTGTACAGGAAATATCAAACATAATAATTTCATTCAGTATGGAAAAGGAACACGACTTATTGTGACAGGTACTTTTATATCACTACTGGAACTTTATTCTGCAGGTACAGGAAGGCTTCCTTTTATTGTAAGCCTTATTCAGTTGACTGGGTGTAAGGGTCTTGCCAGATGTAGCAATATCCTTTACTACTGCAGGGGACTGGGAGAAAGGACAGAGACAAGTGAGCCCTAATCTCACCCCAGCCACTGTCCCTTCCTATTGCCTCAGTTTACCCTAAACGGTAAAAGGACAACCTGAAGACGAGCCCTATACTGAGTAAGTGACAACACTGAACACAGACAGAACAAAACGACAAAAAGAGAGGTCAGCAAGCCAAGGGGTCGGTAACAGATGAGCAATGTAGTACAGAATCAAAATCCGAGAGAGTAGTCAAAAGTCAAGGCCAGAGGTCAGGAATAGAAATACAGGTAACAAAACA
The DNA here is from genome assembly GCA_947044405.1 of Leptodactylus fallax. NCBI lineage: Eukaryota > Metazoa > Chordata > Amphibia > Anura > Leptodactylidae > Leptodactylus > Leptodactylus fallax. Next base: position 576,616 of record CAMRHE010000457.1, read on the forward strand.
GCAAGGAGTAATAGCCAGAACGCACGAAGCAATAACCAGCGACCATGTGAATGTGAGCAAAAAATAGATAGGAAGAAAGAACCCGCCCCAGACTTGATAGGAGGAAAGGCTGTCAATGACACAGGCAAGGCAAAATTAACTATTAGTGGAGCAGAGGAAAACCAAGGAAATAGACGGGTGTGGCAGAAAATCAATTACATAATCTATCAGTGTTCAGACTGGACAACAAGAATCTTAAACAAGGAGTCAAACTGAGCACGCCTCCTGCGCCGCTGTGTGCGGGCGGAGGGTGGTGCAGAGACCCAAACAGGCAGAGACTTTACACTGGGACAGTTGGGAACATTTCTGCAACAAATCTTCCTTATGGTATGTTCACATGTGGCAGACGTGTTACAGAAATTTTTGCAACTGAAAGTCCATTTCATACTTTTGCATAGGGTTGTTACTAGGTGTGATGATTCCACTTAAATATGGCTATAACTCAAAGATGTATTTTGATCTCTGGGTAGCGTATCTCTTTCTTGATTCCATTTTATCTAACTGTGTGTAGCTCTAATCCTAGGTGTATGTTGACAGTAGTGGCAACAAGGTAACAATAGGGCTTTGTATTCCTCCCAGAATGGCTCCATTGAATTCCTACCTAGCCCCTGGGTGATCAAATAAACATGTATTGTTTAACCTAGGCTATTGATCAGACGTGGTTGATAACATATAGACGGTATTGTGTCATTCCACAATCCCATCTCCTTACAAAGAATCTTGACTTGATTGCGTTAATCAATCAGACTTGCCATCGCCGGTGACCTCATTCTGGGTGGTGTAATCAAGGGTATAAAAGATGAGGTATGAGGTCAGTGAGAGAGAGACTACTGTAGTGAGGATACTGTGATGAGCATGCAAGCTGGAATGCTGTGTTGATGCTGCTGCTAGAAGCCTCCACTGGTTATCACCACATGCTATGTGTGAGTGTTGGATTATAGAGCCACATCAAGGACATGTGTGGTAAAGTAATTATTTCAATTTTATTCCCTTTTTATTTTTATGCGCTGTATATTGTAACTAGTAACTGTTAATGCTTGTATACATCTGCATATCTGTTCTGAACTGCATGTGTTAGATGTTAATACCGACCCATCTAGGGGTTAATAAATATACAAAATTTAGAAAGCTTGTCTTGTATTTATCCTGTGGACCCAGCACTCACTGGCGGTGAGTGTGGTTTTTAGTAAAGAAGTCTCAGGTGTGGGCCAACGCGGTGTTGGCGCACTGAGGATCTTTCACACTAGGGAAGAGCGAACCGATTTGGATTGAACTAGATTAATCTCAAATTTTCCAAAAGTTCTGACCCAAACTTGGACCTTTTGGGGTTCATCACCCATGAAACACTATTATCTACTATTATCTCTCCAGACCCCAGAATATAATAAGTGGAGCCCCAGGGGAGGGGGGTAAAAATAACAGGGAATCCTCGTTGCATCCAATGGTACCCTGGTGTCCTCTTCTGGCCTGTAGATGATGTCTCACGCCCCACAATTGGGCCTTAACAATCATGTGGGACGCATCAACACCATGATGCTTTGACACAGAAAGTGAGGTAGTAAATCACTTACTAGCTGGGAGCCTGTGTATATTTTTCTTTCTCCCTCCAGCAGTCTCCTCCTCCCCATCACCTCTCCATTGACTTCTTTGTATGAGGCTGAAAGTCCATATCCACTCTCTGGATATGGGTTCTATTAGTGATAAACCAAGTGAAAATGGTCTGAAAAAATGGAGAAAAAAGCATTTTTCTTTAATAATATATATGACAAATGTTCTTATATTTACTTGTACTATTTATTCATTTATGAAAAGTTGTTTCATATTTCACGGGACACTATAAATGTTCATTGGCATTTTTTTAAATTAAAATATTTAATTTTTAAAGGTGTTAGGTGTTGGAGGAGCCAGGAACTGCCAGCTATTCATGTGAATTGCTGGGTGGGTCCTATAATTCAAATGAATGTGTGGCATCACAGAGCTGGCTATGGCAGGGCTGAGGGTGATATCTGTAGTAATTGCATTATTTCCTGTTGCTTTATAGCCTGTGTGACATAGCAGGGGGTCCTGAGTCTCACACAACACAGCGCCACCTAGTGAGCCTCACACATGCATTACACCTCCCATAGGATTGAATAGTAACCAAATGTCCAATGGGAGGACATCACCTGGGTAAAGGGGAGGAGTCAGCTGATCACTGGGTCCCCATGGTAACACCCCTACAGGAAGGCCCTGTGGGTGAGGAGTTAGAAGTGTGGAGTGTTAGGAGGAGGAGGTGAGGAGAGGAGTGTGATGTCCTGTGAAGAAAACAGTGAGTTTAGTGCAGGTATCTCAAGTCCAGGAAGGTTGGAGAGCTGACCTACTCCAGCTATTCAGAAGATCCTATCCCCTGTCTGCCTAGCCATCGCCCTGAAGGAAGTCAAGCATCATCCTCTTGTAAGCATGAGACTGTGGAGAGAACATTCTGGAACACGTGCTCCATAGCAAGTATCACAGGATCCAGAGGCCAAGGCCAGACCTGTGGAACATCCCACCACCCTGACTATTGTACCCCGAAACTCTGAGCTATCAGGACCACATAACGTGAGTGGGGAATATTGTGTGCTAGTATGGTGGTGGGCATCCTCCTATGGGCCAAATAGGAGCCCAGACGCACCTCAGGGCTGAAGCACTGAAGAATAAAGGGCAGGAACATCTTTCATTAAGTCTGCCCTGCACCCCAGGACTTTGCTGTGTCACCAGGCGTACCCCGTTATTGTGTATTGAAGAAACTGTTTCAGTATTTGTGTCTCCACACCCATGGAAGAAAAAGTTCAACTTTACAACTGTTTCTGTGTCTGACTCTGCACCAACAAGATCAGGGTGCCCCAAACACCACCAGTCGGCACAGTATAGGGGAAGCGCCCCGGGGGAACAATCACCACCAACATTTGTGCAGCCCCCTCATCACCGGTACCAGTGGTGGTAACGTGGGACAGCACCAGCGCTGCGCCCTCATGCCCAGAGACCGTGACAAGTGTGCGCTGTTTGCACCCCGCAATCCCAACTGCAGCATTACCCCCCATCTGGTCACCGCAAATGCAGATGGGTTCACCTCATTTATAAGGAGACACATACCTTCTAAAATCAGTCGCACCATTGGGAGGGGAGGCAACAATTTTGTCCATGTGTGTATATAGAGTCGGTTATGATACAGGGTGTTACCACCATTCAGACCAATCCACACACATTGACTAGACTGGCAGTGCGAAGTAGCCAATGTGAAGTATCAGAAAGACCACCACCCTATATTCCTCCCTGTTTGAAATGACAGCCAATTACCGGGATGTTCCGGAGTTAAAAAAAAAAAGTCTTGCCTGAGACTCCTAGCATCACACATTGCAGATGCTCCAATATTAGAGAGGCCTTGGTACACAGCCATTACTAGAGCCCGAAAATGTCTGCGAATAGATGGCTAAGTACACTTTCACAGGCTCTTTTCCATGCGGAGATTGCACATTTTTGCTACAACATAGCACAAGCTCCATATTCATTCACTATTATTTTTCATTTCCCACAGGTTTTCGAGAATCATTTCTAAACTCCCAAATTTTGACAGCTATAATTTATGTGGCAGTCAAAAGTCTCATCATCCTTGTACTTGTGATCTTGTCTCTCTTATATCTGACGAAAAGAAGCCTTCAGTCTGATGAGGAACCTTACATTAACCTTCAAGCACTTGAGACATAACTAGACTTAAAACCAAAACTTATTTGCCATGGAGCTAATGTCAAGTGTCAAAAGATTGACTTGAACTATGTATATAACCTGTTTTAGTATCTTAAAGGTCCCATAAGAATAATCCCAGCCAATGTAAACCACAAGTCAGGGCAAAGATTGGTTGCTGAGGGTTTTAGTAGTCGGACCTATGGTGCCAGCCCACCCTGACAATTTTGTAGGATTGGTTGACTATAGGTATTTGGCTGACTTTTGTTCAGCTTATGACAGGGGAAAAGGGATCAGACATGTGGAAATTTAACATGCCCAATCTTCTGTCATTAAGAAAAATAACCTGCCGCCAGAGGTGACTGACATTTCTCTATGCTGTATAGGTAGATGTTCAGTTAACAACTATTGACTATGTATGGCCACCTTCATCGGTCTCCCGTTCTAACCTTGCAATGTGGCCCATTAGAACTTATAGGTATATTTTATTATAGACCGAGGACGCTGGAAATATTTGCCACTTCTTCTAATCTTAAAATGTTAATTTTAATAAATAAATGTACTGTACAAGTACAGGAGAATGGAGTGTGTGGGGTAGAGATGAGAAGTTCATAGGTTCATTTATATATTGATTTGGAACTTTATAGATTTTTTGGTTTGTACTGGCAAAATAATAAAACGTCAGGATGGTTAGTAGAGATCAGCAAACCCAAATTTTGAGGGTTTGCTATCTATAAACCAGTTATATTCTGGGTTTTTTTCAGATTCCGCGGTGGAATTTGGTCAAGCAAAAAAAATTCAAGTTCAAATTGCTGAAGCTGAATTTTACAAATTCCGCCATGTGAACATATCCTAAAGGTTCACTTACTTTTGCCACTCACAGATATGTGATATTGGCTCATTCTAATATCAAGTCTAATATTTTTGACTCATTTGTTTGATTTGATTCTCTTTATCCATTCACTTGTGAGAATATCTGATGTAGTTTTAGGTTAAATTTATGCAGAAATATCGAAAATTCTGAAGGGTTTGCAAACTTTCCAGCACCATGGTACATGTTGTGTCCATGTTACCCATACCTTCTTTTTTATGCACAACCAAGGTGGGGATCCTTCCACCTATTGGTGGGGTACTGATCATTATGGGGATGTAGTGCACATTGATGTCCCCAGAAATGACCAACACATTTTCCTGAACACGTGGGACACTTTACTGTCTCTCCTAGACAGCCACAGTGTGTGAGGGTCTCCCTAACCTCCCATTCCAAAACCATTAGCAAGACAGCACAAAATATAAAATACAAAACAAAAAACAAAAACCAGGAAAGATAAAAAGTTTCCTGTCAAGCCCGAAATTTTTGAAAAAATTCAGGCGGAATTATGTTCGACCAGAACTGATTCGCTCATCTCTATTCTTTTAACTAATGATTGTTGCAAAAGAGATTTTACTTCCTCTTAAATTCTGTGGTTTTTGTGTTCGCACCCACATCAACTAAAAATATAAGAGAAAAAAAAAAAGAAATCAGAAAACATTTGCCTCACACGATGGGTGAATTTTCTATTACTGGAGCGTAGCAGTTTGGAGCAACAGAACCTTCCTCGGTGCTCCAGATTGCTCATTTGTATATTGTGAAACAAATGAACATCTCAGTAACAGAGGTACAAATTTTAATGGAGAATGAGGTTTTGTATTCAGTTAAGCCTGACCTATCTCACGGTGCTCCTGATTTCATATGCTTCACCCTCTTGACAGACTCCCTTTCAGGATAGACCATAAGATCCTCCGGAACCTCTGTAAGATGGGATAATGTTGCTGAAATTGTCCAACTGCTTTTGTGTGACAAAATTGGCTACAAGATTTTTGTTTATTTTGTCTATTGTGTGGATTTAGTTTCCCGTAGAACTTTCTGCTTACATTCCATCATGTACAGATGTGTCCACCCTTAAGTTAGCTCAATTTTGGCTAAGGACCAGGCCCGCATGAAGAGGGGGCCCAGGCACATGGGCATTTGATCTAGGCAGGAAACAGCTGTTAGCACCACAGCACATTATTACTGTGTTTGACTGGCAGGATATGACACATGAGCTGGCCGCTGGTAGATGCAGGGAGAGGCTAACTGTGTAACTCAAGATGTGGTGGTAGGGGGTTATGGAATACGCGGTAGAAAGAGATCTGACTAGAAGGAGGGGGTGTGGGGTTGTGGTTGCATGTGCAGCGTTTGTGTTTCTACAGTCAGTACAGGATGGTGGCATAGCACAGGTACTTGATCTGGCATTTTCATTAACCTTGGCTAGATCTCGATGACAGATGGCGGCTACCTACTGGGGATCTGGACAATGAATGGTGAAGCATCCAAGAAGAAGGGAGAAACCTGTGAAAAACCACCATTATTGAATTTTTAGCATTCTTCATTAGCAGTGCACATCATTAGTATCTAATTAGGGTGGCCACACACTATGTACCTGATGGTCCTGGGCTGAAAGTGGTCCATAGACCAGAACTCTTTGTCTCGTAGTGATCTATAACATTGGGAATCCCTAACTCCAGGGACTCGGAGTATTATACATCACTATGATGCAATGAGTTCCGAACTCTGCACCACATTTAGCCTGGAAAATGCCGGCAATATACAGTCCGGATTTTCCAGACAGTATTTGCCTGTGTGCATGGGGTCTTAGATGCTGCCATCAGCAGTAACAACAGCATCTAAGAAGTTTTGTCACAATGCTTAATCCCCTACACCATCTGACCCCCCCCCCCCCGCCCAATATGTTGTCGTGGTAGCTGGGGTCCTGACTAAACATCCTTTATTAACATCCTCACTTAAATATAATGGGGGATATAAAATAATATGGGGGACCCTGGCCCAAAGTTTCCTCCAGGGTCCATGGGATTCTAGTTATGCCACTGCTAAGGACTATTTCTCATGAAACCAATTCAGTATTGGGGTCAGTATTACTGAGTATAATCATACATCTACAGTACCATATAGGAAGCACCAGATTTTTTAAATTCTTTATAACTCTTAAAAATTCTGCAGTGATTTACAGATATCACTAACTCTCCTCAGCTGGGCTCACAATCTAACTTCCCTATCAATATGGTTTTGGAGTGTGGAACCAAACCCAGGTAAACACAGGGACATATACAGGCTTTGTGCATACCATGAGCCATTTTGGTCAGGGGGGGGGGAACTCCAGAGGACCACAAAACAAGGCATGTATAGTAATATAATCAGTGGATCATATCTAGATATAGATATGATTTTGCATGGAGTTTGGTATTGCTACATACAATTACGCCTTATTTGGGATTCTATTCTACAGTGTTATATTATTCTATTAGAGATCTATTTGATCCTTAGACTTTCATCTTATATAGTATTGAGGGTAATAGTCGGCGCTCCTCTTGTAGTTCATAAAACAAGAGGGTTTGGTGCCATCTATTGGGGTGTTTATTATATCCTTCCGCCATATTGTGTCTCTCACTGTATTTATATATTGTCATTGGTTGATGTATTATATTAATAAAATATTACTTTTATACATTTGAATTTTGGGTTGCATCCCCCTTTTTTGGTCTTGTTATGCTATCTTTGACTATTGGGGTTTCCAGTCTATGATGTGCAAATGTTAACCTTGGTTGGATTCAAATCCAGATTTCCATTTCTGCATGGTAACCCTGCTGACCACTGTACCACTGTTCCTCTTTGCCACTTCTTTTTTTTTTCTATGAATAACCTTACTTTAAGATATTGTAAACTTTGCCACTTTCTTTGTAACCCTCCTCAGTCTTTACTTCCTCTTCCAGTCGCTTCCTCTTGCTTAAAACCCCCACAAACAATATAGAGATACAGAGATTTCTGCAGAAGATTCCTACATGCGGTCCTGATTGTCCTCAGCCATCTACAATGAGACTTTCCATCCTGCTCCTCTGTTACTTCCACGGTAAGATAGACATCCGGGAACTTTACATGTTACATATAATATGCTGTATAAATACCGATCTAGGGTTAATGGTTTGCTGGAGAGGAGAGAAAAGGATTCTTATACATAGCAAACATGTTTCTCCTCCAGCTACAGAAATATAAGGTCTTGGTATTAAGGTCTTTCTTCAATGCAGCTAAGACATTCTGTTGTACTGCAAATTGCTAAATTTTTCTTGAGGCTTCAAATGAACTCTCAGAAGATCAAGTACATTTTATAGGGGAATGTATTTCCTTTATTCTCACTTCATGAGAAGAATATTGTTTGCGGATGTGTGGTACCGCAATGGGGGTCACGTTCACCCCATCTAACCCAAAATTGTATGTAGTCAGGTGGTAGAAGTCTTTTTCCCATCTTTGAGCGACAAGTGAATCTGGTCCTCTGGAAAGGTCTTATTTACAATATTCTATTTAATAGGGCAGGGGATGTCTATGCAATAATGTAGCTCACACTTCAGGGCTTATATAGCTCTACCAAGAAGTTTGCCGAATATACTACTGGCAATAAGTTGCACTATGGATGCTTCAAGTTGGCACCTACGCCTTGTATTGCACCTGGAAGCGTTTACTGCAGGTACAGTAGAGGACACAGCTGCCATTTTGGAACAGCTATGGAGATTCTGTATCAGTGCATGCACAATATGGGAATTAAGGGTCATGTTGAGGCACCTAAGGATACTCGGCTCATTGTTACTTGCAGCACCTAATTCAATGGAGCAGATTTATCAAGACTTTCTTTTTATTCTATGTAAATGTTAATACACACAGCATGCCCTTGCCTCTTACCTTATCGGAAAATGGTGAGGGTGGTACAAACTTTTGGCATTGGAAAAGACAAAACCCCTAGTTTGTGACATTTTTATACCTCAAAAGCAGTGTAAGAAGATGATGAGTCTTCCCAAAGGGTATTAAGAGATTTAGATAATCTAGATGGTGATGGTGTCTTTTTAAGGTATAAATCAGTTTTGAATGCTTTGGTATAGCCACACATTATATCAGTGATCAAACAACTACATTGTGATGTGCCCTATAGAGATGAGAAAAATGAAATAATATAAATATTATATATAATATAAAACAACATCACTGTATATCATGACAAGTGATGAGCGAATTGATTCTGCAGAAGTGGAATTCGATCCGAATTTCAGGAAATCTTCGATTCTCCACGATTCCGGATTTCCTGATGCTTTGCGGTAACGAATATTTAGTAAGGACCTTTGTGACATCAGACGGTCACATGATGTTCTCTAGTGATGTGATTGGGTAGGCGTGTCTTTGCTTGTTAGCAGATCCTTCCACATGAATAAAACTTGTCCGTGCTGGAGAGAGAGTCATGACTGCGGCATCCAAGGGCTTCTGCCATTTTGCCGCCCACCCCGGCTCTCTGCAGCCTGGAAATAGCTGTTTATTCGCTGTGAAGTAATTCGGATCGAAGCAAATTTTTTTTTGAACTTCGAATCGATTTTTTGAGAAATTCGCTCATCTCTAATCATGACCCTGAACTAACAGACCATATCTAATAGATTACATGTACACTAAAGCTGTCCCTTAAACTGTGGTTGTGCTCAGTGTTTTGTAGATACACTGACCTTTGGGACCCACATCAATTGTATAACACTGTATATTGGTATGTTATAATTCATCCTCCTCTGTGTTTTTGTTACAGCGACTTGTTGGACATTGGGATATTACTGTGCTTGCCAACCAAAAACTCTCTACGTGAAGGAAGGAGATTCAGTCACCATCCCGTGTACATACAGCTCTCCTGAGTACCTGAGAGGGAAGTCACAGATTATAGTAACTTGGGGGGAAGCAGATGGAACGTACTGCACCAGTATCAAGAAAAACATCACAGACAGATCTGGTAATGTAATAGATGAGTATAAAGATCAGATCTCTACAGTCCACCATCCTGGTAACCAGACAGCGTCTATCCTAATCCGAGGACTGAAAGCGTCAGATGGGGTCACTTTCTGCTGTAAAATAAAGACATCTACAATAAAATTCTTCTGGTTTGACTTGTATGGGACATCTCTGACTTTTGCAGGTAAAAATACACTTTATATAATACTGTAATACCAGGCCAATGTATATATGAAATATATACGACATTCATAAATAGACACATCAGGTTTTCTATTGGATACTTTCATAAATATTCCACATTTTTCTGACTTTTATTCCTGTGGGAGAGACCCAAGAACACCTAAACACCAGACTCTGCGTCACACCACCCCACAGGCACAGCACTACAGCAATGGCAGCCACCACACAACCCCCCACCGCGCAAACAGATCTCAAAAAGTTCACCTAACCATATGGTCTCAGGTAGATTATGTAGTCTCCTGGGTCGAAGGGGAGGAGTGCTGGTTCCAAGGCAAAATAAAATATAAAACAGAGAAAAAAACATACACCAAAAGTGAAGAAAAACTGCACATAGATATATTTCAATATTGACTTTAGGTCAACATATAGCAGCAACATTAAGAGGCAGAGAAAGAAAACCCTACTGTGGTCCCTGTACTGTAATAGGGATGTTGCTGTTTAGCACCCCCACCCAGTAGAGTAGGGACCCAGTATACAGAGGTCACCGTGAAGTCACCAGTGGACTTCTGCAACTAGATCAAAATGCGTGGGTATAACTTCCAGAGTAGCAGACATGGCAGCTGATATAGAGGTCACACAACTATGGGGCCCATTTCCATTGAGACCTACGGTGCAATTAGTGGTAATTATGTATGATGGGAGCTGATGTGGAAACCTGAATGGGACTGTATTAGTTTCATGGGACATCATAAAACCTTTATGTGACATCATTACAATTACTTTCTTTATGTGCTGTGATGTCACAGTGTATACATTGATTTTTTATGTGCATTATCCCTTTGCTATAATGTCATAGAGGATATTATCCCTGTACTGTGACATCGCTATGTTTATTGCCTATGTACTGTGACATCAATGTATTTATTATCCCTGTACTGTGACATCACTGTGTATATTATGTCTGTGCTGTGACATCACTGTGTATATTTTCTCTGTACTGTGACCTCACCATGTTTATTACCTATGTACTGTGACGTCACTGTGTTTTTAACCCTGTACTGTGACATCACTGACCTTGTTGTCCCTGTACTGTGACATCACTGTGTGTATTATCCCTGTACTGTGACATCACTGTGTGTATTATCCCTGTACTGTGACATCACTGTGTGTATTATCCCTGTACTGTGACATCACTGTGTGTATTATCCCTGTACTGTGACATCATTGTGTTTATTATCTCTGTACTGTGACCAGGGCCGGTTTTAGACAAAGTGGGGCCCTGGGCAAAATTAAAAGCGGGCCCCAAATGCTGATATGCAAACAACACCATCGTCTTCCAGTGGCAGCCCCTATAATAGCACCTCCTTTCTGCCAACAAAAAAGTAATAAGCCCCATTTTACCACACTCAATTCAAATGAGCACCTTTGTGCCACCTAATAGATTTTTGCACCCAGTCATCAGTTATTATAGCGCCTCCTTATAAATAATAGTCCCTGCTTATAAATAATATTACACCTTTATCAGTAATAGATCCCTTATAAATGATAAATAGTGTCCTGTATCAGTAATATTCCCCCTTATCAGTAACAGTCACCCCGTAAAAATAATACTGCTCCCTTATAAATAATATATTACACCTTTATGAGTAATAGCGCCCTTATAAATGATAAATAGTGCCCTGTATCAGTAATATCCCCCTTATCTGTAACAGTCACCCTGTAAAAATAATACTGCTCCCTTATAAATAATAGTCCCCATTATCACTAATAGCCCCCTTTATAAATAAGCCCACTTAACAATTATACCTCCCTTCTAAAAAGTTCCCCTCTTATAAATAATAGCTCCCCCCTTGTAATGGATGCCTTATATATAATAGTTCCCCCTTATAATAACCCCCTCATACCTAAGTTTCCCAATTATATATAGTAACCCACCCTTATATATAATAGTTCTCCGTTATACAGTGTCGGATTGAAGGGCCTTAGGCCCACCAGAGGAACTTGTTCTGGGGCCCCACCCAACAGCTTCCTGCTAATAGCCTACACCACGGCTCCTTCCCTGAAGTCTTACATATGTGCTGACTATCTGGTGTTACTGAGTATGTTCCCAGTATAGTCAGCCCCTATAGTACTGTGCAGGCCCCAATAACTCCAGGGCCAGTTCATGCACAGTACTGTATGGGGAATGACATGGCCATGGGGCACTACACGTATGTGCAAGATTATAGTGAGGGAGCTGTGATGCAGACATAGCACACAGGGCTGCCAGCAGGAATTGTGAGCCCCTCCCCCACAGTATAATGCTCCACATGGTATATAATGCTCCACAGTATAAAATGCTCTCCTGAGCCCTCCAGTTTCCCCACATGGTATATAATGCTCCACAGTGACCCCACACAGTATAAAATGCTCCCCTGAGCCCCCCATAGTGGCCCCACATGGTATGTAAGGCTCCACACAGTATAATACTCCACAGTGGCCCACACAGTATACTACCCCTTAGTGGCCCCAGACAGTGCAATATGCTCCCCAGCAGCCCCACACAATATAATATGCTCCATACAGTATAATATGCAACCCACAATGCCTCCCCAGTATAAAGCTCCAGTGGCCTAACACAGTATAACATGCTCCATAATGACCTCCGCACAGTATAATATACTCCCCAGAGGGGTTCCCCCAGTATAATGCTCCACAGTGGTCCCCCACAGTATAATATGTTCTCCACAGTCCCCCCCGGTATAATGCTCTACAATGGCCCCACAGAGTATCATATGCTCCCGAAAAGCCCCACACAATATAATACACTCCACAGTGGCCCCACACAGTATAACAGGCTCCCCACACTGTCCCTTCCCTCAGTATAAAGCTCCACAATGGCCCATAGTATAATATGCTCCCCAGAGGGCCCCCACTAGTATAATGCTCCACAGTGCCCCTCCAGTATTTTGCTCCACAGTGGCCCCACGCAATATATTATGCTCCCCAGAGCGTCCCCCCAGTATAATGTTCCACAGTAGGCCCCACGCAGTATAATATGCTCCCCAGAGGGCCCCCTAGTATAATGCTCATTAGTCCCCCCCGAATAATGCCCAACAATGGCGCCACGCAATATAATATGCTCTGCTGATGGCCCCCCCAGAATAATACTCCACAGTGACCCCACTCAGTATAACATGCTCCAGAAATGGCCTCCACACAGTATAATGTACTGCCCAGAGAGGTTTCCCCAGTATAATACTCCACAGCGGCCCAAAACAGTATAATATGTTCTCCAGAGCCCCCCCCAGTATAATGCTCCACAGTGGCCCCACACAGTATAATATACTGGGGGGCCCCTCTGGAGAGCATATTATATTGTGTGGGGAAACCATGGAGCATTATACTGGGCGGGGCTCTGGAGAGCATATTATACTGTGTGGGGCCACTGTGGAGCATTATACTGGGGAGGGGGCCCTCTGGAGAGCATGTTATATTCTGTGGGGCCTCTATTGAGTATTATAAAGTGGGGGGCTCTGGAGAGCATATTATACTGTGTGGGGCAACTGTGGAGCATTGTACTGGGGGGCCCCTCTGGAGAGCATAATGCTCCAAAGTGGCCCCACATAATATAACATTATCTCCAGAGATCCCCCCCTCCACATTATAATTTTCCACAGAGGCCCCACAGAATATAACATGCTATCCAGGGGGCCCCTTTCCCAGTATAATATGCTATCCAGAGGGGCCCACCAAGTATAATGCTCCACAGGGGCCCTACAGTGCTATTATTATATTATATTCTGTGGTCTCTTCAGACCCCAGAGTATAATAATCGAAGGCCGGGGGGAGGTGAGGGAAAATAACAAACAGTTATACTCACCTTGTTCTTACCTCTCCTGGGCCTCCTCGCGCTGCTCCGCTATCCCCACTGGCTTCCTCTTCTATGCGGCTGACGTCACGCGTTGTGGACGTCACCACTGAGGCCTGTGATTGGGCCTCAGCGATTACGTGAGGCAGGCTCTCAGCACACCCCACGTGATTGCTACGGCTGAGGCCTGGCCTCAGCGGTGGTGTCCGGAACGCCAGAAGATGACGTCGGACGCCAAGGACAGGTGAGTAAAAATGTTTGTTATTTTTACTCACCACGGAAAGGGGCCCTGCCTTTCCGTTATTGAGTTGTCCGGGCCTGACTCCGGGATCTGGAGTCATCAGGTTCCGGATCCCGGGGGCCCCTTTGGGGACGGGGCCCTGGGCAATTGCCCAGTTTGCCCCCCCCCGTAATGCTGGCCCTGACTGTGACATCACTGTGTGTATTATCGCTGTACTGTAGCATCACTATGTGTTTTATCTCTGTATTTTGACATCACTGTGTGTATTATCTGTACTGTGACATCACTGTGTGTATTATCCCTGTACTGTGACATCACTGTGTGTATTATCTCTGTACTGTGACATCACTGTGTATTATCTCTGTACTGTGACATCACTGTGTATATTTTCTCTGTACTGTGACATCACCATGTTTATTACCTATGTACTGTGACGTCACTGTGTTTTTAACCCTGTACTGTGACATCACTGACCTTGTTGTCCCTGTACTGTGACATCATTGTGTGTATTATCCCTGTACTGTGACATCACTGTGTGTATTATCCCTGTACTGTGACATCACTGTGTGTATTATCCTGTACTTTTTACATCACTGTGAGTATTAGCCCTGTACTGTGACATCACTGTGAGTATTATCCTGTACTTTTTACATCACTGTGAGTATTAGCCCTGTACTGTGACATTACTGTGTGTATTATCCCTGTACTGTGACATCACTGTGAGTATTAGCCCCGTACTGTGACATCACTGTGTGTATTATCTCTGTATTGTGACATCACTGTGTGTATTATCTCTGTATTGTGATATCACTGTGTGTATTATCCCTGTACTGTGACATCACTGTGTGTATTATCTCTGTATTGTGATATCACTGTGTGTATTATCCCTGTACTGTGACATCACTATGTGTCTTATGTCTGTGCTGTGACATCACCATGTTTATTGCCTATGTACTGTGACATCACTGTATTATCTCTGTACTGTAACATCACTGTGTGTATTATCCTGTATTTTTTACATCACTGTATTACCCCTGAACTGTGACATCACTGTGTATTATCTCTGTACTGTGACATCACTGTGTATATTTTCTCTGTACTGTGACATCACCATGTTTATTACCTATGTACTGTGACGTAACTGTGTTTTTAACCCTGTACTGTGACATCACTGACCTTGTTGTCCCTGTACTGTGACATCATTGTGTGTATTATCCCTGTACTGTGACATCACTGTGTGTATTATCCCTGTACTGTGACATCACTGTGTGTATTATCCTGTACTTTTTACATCACTGTGAGTATTAGCCCTGTACTGTGACATTACTGTGTGTATTATCCCTGTACTGTGACATCACTGTGAGTATTAGCCCCATACTGTGACATCACTGTGTGTATTATCTCTGTATTGTGACATCACTGTGTGTATTATCTCTGTATTGTGATATCACTGTGTGTATTATCCCTGTACTGTGACATCACTGTGTGTATTATCTCTGTATTGTGATATCACTGTGTGTATTATCCCTGTACTGTGACATCACTATGTGTCTTATGTCTGTGCTGTGACATCACCATGTTTATTGCCTATGTACTGTGACATCACTGTATTATCTCTGTACTGTAACATCACTGTGTGTATTATCCTGTATTTTTTACTTCACTGTATTACCCCTGAACTGTGACATCACTGTGTATTATCCCTGTACTGAGACCCTTCTATAGGCTCGATCTTGTTCTGGGGATGGCTATTAATGGCAAAATGGACCCTGGGAAAATGATCCCTCAGTCAAGATTGACTGAGGTATCAGGATTGTTAATGTGGGCGTTGCTGCCAGGACTGTATAATTCTCCATCTGGGCGGCCACCATATTTAAACACCCATCATCTGCTGCACTATTATTATTACGGCAAATGTTGGGAAAAGGTTAATGTTAAAAAGTGTTAAAAAATAAAAGTGACAGCACAGAGATGAACTTGCTGCAATGGACTGCGGTTGTCACTTACTCTTCAGGTTTGTAACCTCCAGCATATCAGTTGTTGCTGCAGGTTTTATGCGTTTCATTCACTGGCAACAACTGGAACATCATGGGTGCAATGTAGTGCATCTGGTTTAGGTCAAAATGTTTTGACTTGCTAGACGTGTGTGTTTAGATGCTCAGAAAAAGAGGCGTGGTTTAAATGCACCAAAATTGTTTCGAAAAAAATCTAGATCAAAGTAAGGCTAGGTTCACATCTGCATAGGAATCTCCGACGCAGATTCCGCCTAAAATCAGCGATGAGAAAAGTTCTGCAAGGAGGATTTTTCTCTTCACTGGTTTCAGTATAAAACTGGCAGAATCCCGGCGGACCCCATTATAGTCTATGGGTTCCGCGGGCAGGTTCTCCAATTTTGGGTCCCAACCAACGGACAGCCAAACGCTAGTATTAACTTAGCACAAATCAACTAAAAAGTGGTATAAATGTAGACTAGGTCTAAAGATATTCCGGATTTATCATCCAGCATCAGTCACTGTGATGAATCTGGTGAAACATCAGAGCGCCTGTCTACAGTTATACTGTCTATTAGTAAATCTGGGTCACAGGACGGGGACATTTTGGCCCAACATTTTTTTGCGTCCGTTATACTGGGAATCTGTGCAAAATCCTAAGCGGCATAGATCCCATTCTGATGCATGGG
This sequence comes from Leptodactylus fallax, assembly GCA_947044405.1. Classification (NCBI taxonomy): domain Eukaryota; kingdom Metazoa; phylum Chordata; class Amphibia; order Anura; family Leptodactylidae; genus Leptodactylus; species Leptodactylus fallax. The sequence continues at coordinate 593,162 of CAMRHE010000457.1, forward strand.
AGTACATCTTATTTACGAAAAGGTCGGAGCCGCTTGACAAATCAGTCACACTTTGCACTTGTCTGGCCTTTTATTAAGACAGGCTTATGAGGTCTACCACAATGTGCAGTGTTGGACTAAGGTGCCAAGGATCCACCAGTAAAATTCTTTCTGGGGGCCACTATATGGCTGCATGCAAATACACACGTGGACAAAATTGTTGGTCCCCCTCGTTTAATGAAAGAAAAATCCACAATGGTCACAGAAATAACTTGAATCTGACAAAAGTAATAATATATAAAAATTCTATGAAAATGAACAAATGAAAGTCAGACATTGCTTTCCAACCTGACTTCAAGAGAATTTTTTTAAAAAAGAAAACTCATGAAACAGGCCTGGACAGAAATGATGGTTCCCTTAACTTAATATTTTGTTGCACAACCTTTTGAGGCAATCCCTGCAATCAAATGATTCCTGTAACTGTCAATGAGACTTCTGCACCTCTCAGCAGGTATTTTGGCCACTCCTCATGAGCAAACTGCTCCAGTTGTCTCGGGTGTGAAGGGTGCCTTTTCCAGACGGCATGTTTCAGCTCCTTCCAAAGATGCCCAATAGGATTTAGGTCAGGGCTCATAGAAGGCCACTTTAGAATAGTCCAATGTTTTCCTCTTAGCCATTCTTGGGTGTTTTTAGCTGTGTTTTGGGTCATTATCCTGTTGCAAGACCCATGACCTGCGACTGAGACCAAGCTTTCTGACACTGGACAGCACATTTCTCTCTAGAATCCCTTGATAGTCTTGAGATTTCATTGTACCCTGCACAGATTCAAGACACCCTGTGCCAGATGCAGCAAAGCAGCCGCAGAACATAACAGAGCCTCCTCCATGTTTCACAGTAGGGACAGTGTTCTTTTCAAGATATTCTTCATATTTCCGTCTGTGAACATAGAGCTGATGTGCCTTGCCAAAAATTTCGATTTTTGTCTCATCTGTCCATAGGACATTCTCCCAGAAGCTTTGTGGCTTCTCAACATGTAGTTTAGCAAATTCCAGTCTCTCAGATTCAAGTTATTTCTGTGACCATTGTGGGTTTTTCTTTCATTAAACGAGGGGTACCAACAATTTTGTCCACATGTGTTTTACTTGCACTCGCTTGCAAATTTCTTCCCTTGCTGCCTAGCCCTTGCCTTTGATTGTTTCTGCTATGGGGCCCTGTTATTAGCCTACTGCCTGGCCCTTGCCTTGAACTAGGGCCATCTTTGTTGCCACCCAACAGAAGGACTCAGGAAGCCGAAAAACCCTGCTATATGATCGGTGATTGGGCCTTGCAGTGTGATTGAGAAGATGTGGCCCAGGAGGAAGGATATTGGTTTACCTGACTCTGCAGCTAAATGTTATCTCTAATGTCCAGTGTGTCCACAGTATATAAAAATAAACTGGGTAGTTTTTATCACATACATTATACAAAGATAAAACATTCTGCAACATGTCTGTTGTGTGTAGCCACTGTCATAATATTATCTTTCAGTGTTGCCCAGACTTTATTAACTATATATATTACATGTACAGTATACCCTATGTCTTCTGTTTATAGGTGGGAGATGGTTATCTCAGGTGGAGGAACTGATGGCTGTCCCAGGAGAAGAGATGATCATCCCGTGTTATTACCCATTGAAGACCCTGGGAGAAGTTCAACAAGTGACCTGGTATACCACGGATAGTAAACTATGTAGCTATAATAAGAACAGGATTATATACACTTGGAGCCCAACACATGTAGGAAATACATCTCGATTTTCACTGGTGAACTTCCCTGAAGATGTGTCTCTGTGTATACTCAGCGTTCTGAGAAATGAATACTCCCAATTTTGTTGCCGTGTGACCACTAGTAATGGTACAATGGAAAGCAGATATGGAACAGAGCTGACCTTCACAGGTAAAGATTTATTAGGTGTAGTAATTGGGGAATTGATAAGATTGGTTTTTCGTGGGGTAAATTAAAACTTCCTCCCAACATGAATATGGACAACTATGTAACTAGAGAATGACCAGCCTCTTATTTTATATAGCAGAACCATAAATACAGGGTGTGCTTTAATAAGATACTTTATAAGGACCAAAGTGCCAAATCTCATAGGAACATAGTGTAGAATACTCTTAGGGTTCCTAGCAACCTATGTAGAAAACAAAGTGTAGAGCACTCTTAGGGCTCCTAGGAACCTATCTATAAAACATAGTGTAGAACACTCTTAGGGCTCCTAGGAACCTATCTATAAAACATAGTGTAGAATACTCTTAGGACCCCTAGGAGCCTATGTAGAAAACAGTGTAGAACACTTTTAAGGCTCCTAGGAGCCTATCTATAAAACATAGTGTAGAATACTCTTAGGGCTCCTAGGAGCCTATCTATAAAACATAGTGTAGAACGCTCTTAGGGCTCCTAGGAACCTATTTATAAAACATAGTATAGAATACTCTTAGGGTTCCTAGGAACCTCGCCATGAAACATAGAGTAGAATACTGTTATACATATAAGGAGTTAAATGCCTGCAGCAGAGCAGACTCACTGACTGAACCTGTCTTATATGTTTATCTTTGTCTGTTTATACAATTATATTCTAGCACTACTAATCTGCCTGTGTATTATTATTTCTTTATTCTCTCTAAGTCTTCCTATAACTATTGCTCAGTTTTCTGACTTGTGCTGCCTATAGCCTAGCTAATAGCTATGAGATAAAACACAGATGTGTTTGCATGTCCACCATTACAGCATAATAACGGTTGGTCACAAGTGCACAAGCTTATAAAGTCCATATGACATCAGCACAGAAAGGCCTACCTATTACTGTACTGTATATTGGCTGAGACAGACAAATGTTGCTATCACGTGATGTATGAGTCATTGCACACATGCAGGGCTAGTTTTAGACAAAGTGTGGCAAAATTAAAAGCAGGGCCCCAAATGCTGATATTCCAACAATGCCATCATATTCAGTGAATTAAGAAGGCAGTATAGTACTTCCAGTGGCAAGCCCTTTAATGCCTCCTTTCTGCCCCCAAAACAGTAATAACACCCCCCCATTCTCCTCCACTCAATTCAAATAACAACTTTTGCACCCCCTCATCAGTTATTATAGTGCCTCCTTATAAATAATAGTCCCTGCTTATAAAGAGTGCCCTGTATTAGTAATAGTCCCCCCACAATGCATAAGAATAAGTCTCACAGTATAATAGGCTTCCCACACTGCCCCCAGTATAGTGGTCCACAGTGACCCCACACAATATAATGTACTCCCTAGAGTGCCCCCCAGTATAATGCTCCACAGGGGTCCCACACAATATAATATACTCCTCAGAGGCTACCCCAGTATAATGCTCCCCGGTGGCCCCACACAATATAATATATTCTCCAGAGGGTCCTCCCAGTATAATGCTCCACAGTGGCCCCTTCAAATAAATTATATTCCACAGAGCCTCAAGTTGTTTCAGGCAAACCCCTTAAAATTTGTTTTGATGAATATTCGTGAGGTTCGGCCCGTTCATTTCAGTGTTATCATTATACTGTGGGGTCCCTTCAGACCCCAGAGTATAATCAGAGGCCCAGGGGAGGTGATGGAAAATACCAAACAGTTATACTCACCTTGCCGCATCTCTCCTGGGCATCCTCTCGTTGCCACGTTATCTCCGCCATCTTCCTCTTCAGGTCTACAGCTGACGTAACGCGTCCTGGACGTCACCACTGAGGCCTCAGTGGTAACGTCCAGAACACATGACATCAGCTACAGTCCAGAAATGGGCAAAAGATGACACCGGATCAGACATTCTCCAAAATGTTATAAGTAGAAAAGACAACTTGTTCCACAAAAACAATGCTTTACACAGCACCACACACAGAAATATTAAGATTACAGGTGTTAGAATATGAAAATGTATTAAATCATAACAAAAACTATATACATTTGGTCTCACTGTGATCGTATTTACCTGCTTTGTGATCAGAAATGGATGGGAAGGTGGGAAGAGTTTTGGATTTGTAAATTTGAAATGTATTCTATTTTTCCAGATTCCTCGTCTTCTTCACCCGTCAGTGTTACACAACCAGATACCATCACAGGTCATAGAGGAGAGTCGGTGACACTAAGCTGCTCATACAGCCAATATTCGGAGAGTGATGTCCTCAAGGTTAATATTTACTGGAGAACGGGCAACATAACCGGACCTTATGTCTACCACCCCTACGAAAAAGTGGTTCATCCCAGTTATAGAGGAAGGACGGAAATAAAAGGACTGGCAGATCTCCATATACGGGGGCTGCAGATGTCAGACAACTCCACATATTACTGCTTTGTGATGCTCACACTGTGTACAGGACATAGCAAACATCAAAATTCCATTCAGTATGGAAAAGGAACTCGACTTATTGTGACAGGTACTTTTATATAACTACTAGAAGTTTATTTTGCGGGTACAGGAGGGCTTGACTTCACAGAAAATAGGTTCCCAAAAGAAAAAAATAATAAAACTTAACTTTTATTCAATATGTTAATAAAATCTCAAATGAGATCCAGGCGCCAACTAAAAATGAGATGAGCATATGTTTGCAGGGGGGTATGGTGAAGGCACACACTACGAGACAATCATTCCAAATAAGGGGGTTGTCTATGTGGCGACTTGTTCTTGCCCACTAAATTATGTGGGCAAGACTAAAAGACAGCTGCGTAGATGCATTTTTGATCATGTGGGAGACATTTCCCAATGGGCCGACACATGTGTGGGAGTGTCATCAGGGTGACCCCTTTGCTGTAAGATTTCAGGGGATGGAGCGGGGGGCTCAGCTCACCATGAGGGGGAGATTGGGATCGCTTCGTACTTCGCTAAGATGCCCAATGGATCTTCAGGTTTAGATCAGTGAAAACAAGAGGCTTATATGATGCAATCTCATTGGCCCCCTTCATTTAAGAGATTACAATAACATATTGTAACTACTGATACTTATAGTTCTCTTTTACGCAGACAATATTTCTATGGACAACGAAGACAGTCAAATGAGGGAAGGGAGTGGTAGAGGTGATATAATAGAGTAAGGGAAAGGGAGTGTCACATGTATAGTACTGATACACTCACCAGGCTGTGTACAAGACCCAGAAATAAAGTCAATGGCTGGAAAGGGCACAACAGGTTTGGGACACTCTGATGTCGAAAATGTTTTTTAGCATCAAAAACACAATAAAAAAACAAAACTATGAATGTTACAAACAGAATCTATTATTACATATATTAGTGCTGTAATGACTGTCTCCATGTATTTTGGTTTCTTTTTAGATTCTACAGATGGGGGTCAGACAGAGTCACATCTACATCTACCCACAGTCATTGTTGCCTCTTACATTGCTTGTAAATTCTTCATCGTACTTGTACTTTCCGCATTGGCGTTATACTGTTATAAAACTGTATAATATAAAACCTGGACATGTTATACATAATATATCATTATACCATATCTATTAGTGCATGTCCTGACATTATAGTTGATGGTGTCTATATACTACTGGAGCTCAACCACAGCAAAAGACACAACAAAGCAGAATCCTGGATGAAAAGTGAAGCAACTTTGAAAATTTCAGATTTTTTGCCTCTTTCATAAATAAATGTTCTTACCCTTTATGATGGTATGGTCCATGTGTATGATGATAACAACAGCCTTTATGATGCATCTAATAGTGATCATGTGCCGGTTCTCTATAGCTGCTCCATTTCTTCTATTGGTCCCGTACACGTCATAGACAGGTTAGTGGATCCTCTGAGTTGATTTGTTTTAGGGTTTGATCACGGTTACAAGAGATCATTGACCTACTTTCAATATGTGTAACCCAATCGCAGTCATTGTGGAGATGGCTTCAGGTGTTGGAGGTGGCAGGAACTGCCGGCTATTCATGTGAATTGCCAAGTGGGCCCTATAATTCAAATGAATGCAAAAGCCACCCAATAAGTCAAATAAATAGTGGGCAGTGTGACTCAACACCCCAGGCAGAGAGCGCTAGAGAGGTCTTTCTGTCCTATTAACAAGTGCTATATCAGATCAGTCGATCAGTAATCTGTGGGATCACTAGTGCAAGTGATTTCACCAATAACTACAAGAGACTAAATTGACTAATCAGGGAAAAACAATTGACTCCCTTGGTCCTGCTCAAAGGGGTAAATGATCAAATTTTTGCTGATCCTCCCATACAATACACTTGGCATTTTCACCAAGTATAGCTGATATTTACCAACCCGGCTGGTCACATTTTTGGCACACAGAAGTCTCATGGTGGCCATGGTAAATGTTTAATTATATTCATTTTGCAAACTTCATTAGAGAGATGGTTTTGTTCAGAGAATGGAAGGGGATGAGTAATAAAGTTAAGAACTGAAAGAAATCAAGACAAGACCAGATCATTTGACATCTTCATGTGTAGGAGGACCAGTAAGTTGTGAAAGGCCGAGGGAGGTTAAAGATAGAAACAGAGAGGCAGATGAGAAAACTGATCGCTCAATGAGGATGAGAAGGTCACCCATATGTAGAGCTGAGATTTTACAAGATAAGAAATGAGGAAGCCAAATGGTGACATGATCAAGGAACTGGCAAAAACTGCTGAGTCTGAGGGTATGGACCTTAAAAGAGGGTCAGTTTAGTGAGGGTACCAGGAGAAAGTACAAAGTACAATACTGGGAAAGAAGTTTTGCTCATTCTTAGGTGTGGGGGTTTGAGAAAATGTGTAGACCACACAGAGACCACCTAGATGAAGCCATGTGGCTGGTTGAAGAGGCTGCAGAATTCTGGAGTGTGGTGGCCTCTTCCCTGTGTTGATGACATCATGACCTTTGGTCCCATGGTAGAGCAGCAGTTCAGTCCCTTTCTGGTAAATACTGAGCACATTCCCTACAATATGTACAACAATGTGCTTGGTTTGCAGTGAATAGGCAGTGATCAACACCTCTTCAACCGGGTAATCTGTATGGGTCCTGGGTGGCAGAACCTCAGCATCACTTATTACTGAGATATCTTACAGCTAGGCCAGCAATATATAAGTCCCAGGAAACCCCTTTAGGCTGAAGCCCATCGTGGCGTAAACGCCACGGTAAAAATTGTGGCATTTTACAGTCCCTGCAAAGTGGGTGGGATTCTAGCGCATCCCATCCACACATTTTAGAAAAATACCCGCAGCGGAAATGCTGCGAGTTTTTGGAAATCACAACATGTCAATTATACCTCGGCAGTTTCACTATAGATATAATTGAAGCATAAAGTCCGCAAAGGAAAACTCTGCAGACTTTCTGTGAAAAGTGCTGCGAGAAAAACCACGATGTGTTTCTGCTGTGGGAAAAAACACGATATGTTTATGCCACAACGCTTTTTGGCTGTGGCCTGCTACGTGGGGGCTTTAGCCTTAAGGTGATTTAAGAAAGTGAATAGTACATGTAATCTGTACATGTGGAAGGGAGTAGAGGGGGACTGATGTGAATAGAATCAACCAAAGGCAAAAATTGACACTTTGATAATATGACCCCAGAATGACGCAGCCAGTTTTGACCTTATGGAACCAGCAATTTGTATTTTCTTAGCTACATTCTTTATTTTTCTATTATTTGAGCACTTATTCTTTGCAGGATAAGCTATATTTTCAATGGCACCTTTTTGAGATGACTAGAACTACCCACCAGTTTTCGTTTAGCTTTTACATTATAAATTTTGTACTTTTCACGATACAACATAAATATTATACTACCCGTAATTCTATAGGGAAACATGAAATATTTATTTTGTCATGTTTTAATAATTTTTCAAAATATAATCACTTTTTCCACAAATAATTTATAATAATTTATAAACCTTTAGTGACTGATCTCTTCTAGACCTCGGTGACCAAACGATTTTTTGCATTTTTCTATCATCACATGTCAAGCCCCATAGCTTTTTTATTTTTCCATCCATGTAACTATATGAAGGCATGTTTTTTTTCAGGACACGAGGTAGTGTGTAATGGCATTATTTTTGGGGTAGATATATCTCATTGATTAATTTTTATTAACGTTTTCTGGGAAGGAATAAAAAAAAAATCTGCAATATTGGCTTTGCCTTTTTATGCTATAAATTTTGCACCAGTCACTGTATTGCTTAAGTAACCTGATAAATTCATTCACTAGGTTGATACGATTAAATAGATACCAAATGTGTGTAGAATTTTTAAGTTTTACTACTTTTGGAAAGTAAAAACCCTTCTTGTAATAACATTTTTTTTTCCATCACCACTTTCCAAAACCCATATCTTAATTATTTTTATTTTAACATAATGGTGGGAGGGTTTATTTTTGTGGGAAGACCTGATATTTTTATTGTTGCCATTTTGGGGGAAAAAAAGACTTTTTTGGTGGCCAACAGACAAAAATGTCAATTCTTGTATCAATTTTATAGATTTTACTTTAGTGCCGTTCAATATGAGGGTATTACTATTGCATTACTCAGGTACTTGCAGATGAGGCAATACCCAATATGTGTGTTATGATTTGCATTTTTATGTTTTATTATTTATTAACCCCTTCCAGCTCTGCGCTGTACTACACATGTGGACAAAATTGTTGGTATCCCTCATTTAATGAAAGAAAAACCCACAATGGTCACAGAAATAACTTGAATCTGACAACACTGCAATTTGCCAAACTACATGTTGACGAGCCACAAAGTTTCTGGGAGAATGTCCTATGGACAGATGAGACAAAAATCTAAATTTTTGGCAAGGCACATCAGCTCTATGTTCACAGATGGAAAAATGAAGCATATTTTGAAAAGAACACTGTCCCTACTGTGAAACATGGAGGAGGCTCTGTTATGTTCTGCGGCTGCTTTGCTGCATCTGGCACAGGGTGTCTTGAATCTGTGCAGGGTACAATGAAATCTCAAGACTATCAAGGGATTCTAGAGAGAAATGTGCTGCCCAGTGTCAGAAAGCTTGGTTTCAGTCGCTGGTCATGGGTCTTGCAACAGGATAATGATCCAAAACACACAGCTAAAAACACCCAAGAATGGCTAAGAGGAAAACATTGGACTATTCTGAAGTGGCCTTCTATGAGCCCTGACCTAAATCCTATTGAGCATCTTTGGAAGGAGCTGAAACATGCCTTCTGGAAAAGGCACCCTTCACACCCGAGACAACTGGAACAGTTTGCTCATGAGGAGTGGCCAAAATACCTGCTGAGAGGCGCAGAAGTCTCATTGACAGTTACAGGAATCGTTTGATTGCAGGGATTGCCTCAAAAGGTTGTGCAACAAAATATTAAGTTAAGGGAACCATCATTTCTGTCCAGGCCTGTTTTATGAGTTTTCTTTTTTAAAAAAATTCTCTTGAAGTCTGGTTGGAAAGCAATGTCTGACTTTCATTTGTTCATTTTCATAGAATTTTTATATATTATTACTTTTGTCAGATTCAGGTTATTTCTGTGACCATTGTGGGTTTTTCTTTCATTAAACCTTATTGCCATGGTCAATAGTGATCACAGCATTCAGGGGAGTCATGACTTGGATCCCCCAATAAGATCGTGGGTTCCAAGGGGTTTCCATAGAAGCCAGGAGACAGAGCAACAGCCCATGAAACAAGATCAAAGGAGGAGGAAGAGGAGTGTAAGGAGTGCTGACCTGGTGAAAGTAGTGGCAAGAAATGGTCCAGAGAGGAAAATCCAAAGGAAGTGGATGGGCCCTGCATGGTGTTGGAATTGAGCCTGCATAATTGAGGTGGAACTAGCACCTAGTCTTGCTGCATTTCTGGACTGTGGCCACTGCTGCTGAAAACATTGACCCAGTGGGCTGTGAAATCCATGTATTGTCCTTGTCTATAATTGCTGCTCCATGTGTTGACAGTGGCTTGAACCTTTCTCCAGACTGTCGTATTAAAGGAAAGGCCCACATTCTCCGACACATGGCGATATAAAGCAGGGCCAATTTTCCTAGAGAAAAAATGTTGGCTAGGTATCCTCCATCATAGCATGTGCATGCCTTCAGTTTACGAAATGCGGTGGAATCAGAGGACTTTATTTTTATGTAATTTTTATATTTGTGTGTTTTTTCTTTCTTTAATATCATAAAAAGACTAAAAAGAGGGGAAACGTGCCTGTTTTCCAAATTTTTCCTTTTTTCTTATAGCATAAAGTGCTACTAAAATATCTTCTAAAAAACTTTTCCCATCTCTGTTATGGTAATTTTTATATAGGTGACACATACCTGTGATTTGAGCGTGGTAGTGAACTTTTTTATATCATTTTTTTTTCCTCAATATTTATTTATTATTTTACAAAAATAATTTACACATTGTGGCTCCCCCATACGGAAGGTCATAGTAGACATATTTAACATTACTTTTTTTTTTTTGGCTGATTTTCCCTGCAAGTGGGATGGATGCCCTCCATTTACAGGAGAGATACAGCCTCCTCGCACTGAATGCAAAGCTGATCTGTGACCTCTAGGACCCAGCAGTTCCTGCAGCAGTGTCATTGAGCGCTGTGTATACAGCCATAGGGAACATCTGTAGAGGATAGGACCACATTCTGTAAATGAATGTGCCAGTCAAGGGCCCATCACGGCCAGTGACAATTGTATTGATGGCACTCAATCCTTTCTTTATAGTGTATTATACTACGCATTTCACATATCATGTATCTCCACTGGGCACCCCATCTGTTTTAACTAACTATGCTTGATGTTACTTCACCTTTATGTATATCTATCTAATAGATTGGTGAATCTTACAGATTTGTATGGTAATCAATGTGTTAAATGTCTATCCATAGATACCCATTGAAAAAGGTCATAGACCGAAACGTTTGGGATGGGATCATCTGTATGACACTTCTGCTCTGCCTGTGAGATTTACCTTTGTTATAATATTTCAATAAAGAAACGTATAATCTACCTCTATGGATTGAGCATTATCAATAACCTTACTACAGTCAGGGACAGTAACCGATTGTTCCGGTCTTCACTCTGGCTGTCACCGACAGCTGGCTTCCCAATCATGTACAACTGCTATTTCTGCAAGGATGTACAGGTCAGACATATAAAGTCAACAGGTGCTCAGAAAGTAGCTGAGGTTCCCAGTATAGACTCGTCTTAACAGGAGTGGAAGACTAAGGTTGCATTCACATGACAAAGTTTCAGCCATGAAACACAATCCATTTTGGCCTGATTTTCCGAACTGTCTGGAAAAAGTTATTATAAAATACTTCAGTGTTTAGGATCCAGTTTTGAGACATCAAGATAAATTTACTGGGCAATTCTGGAGATAGAAATAAATTTTTATTACAAAAGCAAAAATAAAATAAGAATTTATCATAGAATAAAGTACAAAGCAAACCGAAATACAGGGTGGGCCATAAGTATGGATACACACAGAAAAAATGGAAGTGGTTGCTGATATCACCTTACCGTTTGTGGCATATTAGTACATGGGAGGGGGGAAACATTTGAGGCTGGGTGACGCCCATGGCGGCCATCTGCAAAGCCGCCATTTTGGATGCATTTTATCTGGATGTATCCATACTTATGGCCCACCCTGTAGGTACAGGACTTGGCTTGGTAAGATAAAACCTTGATAGGAGTCTTCGACAAAGTACAAGCACCATGAGGCTGATTCATCAAGATCAAGACCCTCAGTTTCCACGTCAATCTTGATAATCCCTGCCCTACTGGAGTTTGCACCTAATTTATGACAAAGTGAATACTGAATCATGAAACAGACGCATCCTCCAGAGTCCATGTGCCTAAACAGAAATCTACGCCAGTCCCAACTGAAAATTGATCATAAATCTGGCAGGGCTTCACCACTCACCACCATTAACACACCTCATCGCACCTCCTTTCATGAAAGTAGCGAGGGGTAGGTGCAAAAGTGCAAAATGTCACAAAAACCTCATTTATACAAATAAAATGAGTTGAAAAAATGGCCTACAAAGCATAACAAATCTCTACCACTTTTTTAATGGCACTGAAGCCATCATAAATCTTCCTCCATGTACCTCCTTTATCAAACCTATCTAACAGAAAAACTTACATTCCTGCCCAAAACAACCAATGATTGATCAGATTCTATAATTCTGCTTTATGGTTGGCTGTTTTGCTTTTAGAGCCTCAATTACCGAGACTCTCTCTGTCACAACTATTGATCGTGAGTGTCACTTCAAGGAAAAAAAAATAAAAATTTCAGCCATCTATTGTGATCTCACCAAAACTCTACATAGTTTAATGTCATAATCCTCCCCACTGGCCTCTACAAAGACTTATCTGCATGGACAATAGAACATGTTGAAGGGGTTGCCACGACTTTAGAATTTATTCCCTACAATCGATAGGGGATAACTTCATGGTCGGTGGTGGTTTGACCACACATACCCCAAACAAGCCCAAGACCAACTCTCTAAGAGAGAGTCATTTTAGTGTAGGGACCCATCTAAGAGAGGTCGTCTTGTCGTGACAGATGATGCTGTTGTAATTTTTGTGTTTACAAGAATGGTGGCCCAATTCCCCCATCCTGACGACAGGCCAAGCATCATTGTGTAGTACAACATACTGTATTTTGTACAATATAAATCCCTTACTATAGCAAAATGTATGTATAACAAGTTTTAGATTTAATCATTATCTGTAGGCACAAAAATAGCTCAAAAATATTGTCTACTTTAGCACATGTAATAACACAACTTCAACTCTTTGACCATGGATAAAAATGACCATGAAAAACAGATGTAACGGTCTGTTTAATCATGAACTTTTTGCACTTTTTGTCTTGGACCCAATTTCCTAAATTTCCCATAGAGTTAAGTCTATTCACAGATCTGTAAACACGGGTAAAAATAGGACATGTTGGTCGGTCAAAAAATTGGTCACGTGATTAACCACATTTTAATCAATGTGTTCTAAAAACGGCTACCACACGTACTCTCTTCCTGTTCATGTGATAAAGGCTAACTCTAACAATAGTATAACATAAATCCATCCTCTATATTAGCACATATTACTGGGTCTTCTTATTTTCTGACAGCTGCATAAACAATTTGTTCTTGCTCTTGGGATGAAGCTGGATTTCTTTGTTGCAGTTTGGTTTTGTCTAGTTGAGAATAGACAATGTTCTCCTAAGTAGTAAAATATATGATAATAAATAGAATATAGTTATTAATATTAAATTTAAGACATTCAGATATTTTTTTTTCAGAAATATATTTTAAAAAAATCAAATTTTCTAACAAAATTTTATAAAAAAAATATCTTAAAGTCTTAAACAATATAATATAGTATAAAATGGATAAAGAGAGACTAACAAAATAATCTATTTATTTAGGTGCCAAATTCATCTGAGACCTGGGATTGTTTCATTTAATGGTTATTTCAGAATATTCAGGGTCAGGGATCAACCCCCAACATGCTACAAAATCTTATAGCGAATATTCGGAGATAAACACAGTGTTAAAGGAGTTTTCCCATGAATAAAACCATATTCAAATTTGTAGACAACAGTTAGACATTTTAGGAAATATGAATAAATGATTAAAAATTTTGCAGAGTTTTAAAGATTTTCTCTAATTATGTTAATGGTGACATCTTTTGTTCCGATCAGTTCCTAATGGATATGATACGAATAAGTAGGTTCTCTTCAATCCCTATTTTATCCCTTCTAGATAAAATAACTTAAGTGACAATACAGTGTTCACACTTCTTACTTGCTGCAACCAAAAATGTTTAATAAGTAGAGATGAGCGAATCGGTTCGTAACAAACTGGATTTGACGCGAATATTCCAAATTCCGCGAGTAGATGATAATCAGCAGTGGTCTCGCTAACACAGAAAAGCTGCTGCCGCTATTGAATTCAATAGCGACAGCGGCTCTCCTGTGATTGGCCACCAGAGCGGTAGGTTTCTCTATTAGTCCTGAGAGTGTTCTACATTATGTTTTATTCCAATTTGAGGTGTGATTTGTAACAAACTAGTTTGAACTGAAATGGATTAAAGGGGTTTTCTGGGCAAAAAATATATATTTTTTTAAAAGGTCTGTTAGTGCTATTAATGGGTTAATAAGTACACCCATGTACCTTTAGCAGTGTTGTGAGTGATTTCTGGGTTTCTCTGGGAGCTCCTGACATCTTCTGCATTTGTTTGAAGTGTGTAGCTTCCTGTGTAGCTTCCACACTACCTCCTTCTCACTGCCCCCTCCTCTTTCCCTGTCTCCCTAACTACCCCGCCCACTACAAGCCCTTCCCAACTAACTAACTCAGCCCACCCCCCTACCGCATCATACTTACCTGTCTTCCTCTCTGGGAGATGGATCTTCCTTTTCTTTCACTGTGCACAGGTTGGAGTTGCCTCTCTTCATCTCTGCCAGTTTATACACAGACTGGAAGTACCTCTGAGGCCTGCGCAGTAGAGATGGAGTGCCATCTGTACTGCTCATGTGTCGCAGGCACCTCCAGACTGCGCAAGCCCTTGCAGAGAGGAAGAGGGGAGGAGCCATTCCCGGAGAGGAAGATACGTACTGTAAGTATGATGAGGTTTGGGGGGTAATGGTGATGTTCTGTTTTGGAAATGGGGAAACAGAACATCACCGGGTTATCAGAAAGTGAGCCTGGGGCGGTCAAGGGATATGGGTAAATATAGATTTTTTTATTTAATATAGGTAAATTAGAAGTTAGGTGGGGGGAGGGGTCTTAGTTTAGGGGTTAATTTTAATTTCATCCCGGACAACCCCTTTGGACTGAAACCGACTGAACTCAAAACTATACGATTCCTGAGGGATTCCCCCATCTCTATTAATAAGGCATTACTACAAATTACACATAAACTTACATAAAATACTTCATTTAACTAATTGCACATAAGAAACAACTTATTGATATATCATTAAAACCTGCAAGTTAACTAATCTAATGTAACTGACCTCAGAAGCATGCTAGAGAAACCAGACCATGTGTGTTCAGGTGGAAATCCACGCAGCCATAGAAAGAGACTGCTACACTGGTGTATGCAACTTATACATAACTGGTCAGTTTTACATCAAATCCAGCTCATTCCTTATTGTGGTCGGGTTATCTTCTCTTACAAGTAGTGTCCCTCCTGATAACCAGCCATGATGTCCTTATTGTGGTCAGGTTATCTTCTCATACATGTAGTGTCCCCTCCTGATAACCAGCCATGATGTCCTTATTGTGATCGGGTTATCTTCTCATACATGAAGTGTCCCCTCCTGATAACCAGCCATGATGTCCTTATTGTGGTCGGGTTATCTTCTCATACATGTAGTGTCCTCCTGATAACCAGCCATGATGTCCTTATTGTGGTCGGGTTATCTTCTCATACCTGTAGTGTTCCTCCTTATAACCAGTTATGATGTCCTTATTATGGTCGGGTTATCTTCTCATACATGAAGGGTCCCCTCCTGATAACCAGCCATGATGTCCTTATTGTGGTCGGGTTATCTTCTCTTACATGTAGTGTCCTCCTGATAACCAGCCATGATGTCCTTATTGTGGTCGGGTTATCTTCTCATACATGTAGTGTCCTCCTGATAACCAGTTATGATGTCCTTATTGTGGTCGGGTTATCTTCTCTTACATGTAGTGTCCTCCTCATAACCAGCCATGATGTCCTTATTGTGGTCAGGTTATCTTCTCATACATGTAGTGTCCCCTCCTGATAACCAGCCATGATGTCCTTATTGTGGTCGGGTTATCTTCTCATACATGTAGTGTCCTCCTGATAACCAGCCATGATGTCCTTATTGTAGTCGGGTTATCTTCTCTTACATGTAGTGTCCCCTCCTGATAACCAGTTATGATGTCCTTATTGTGGTCCAGTTATCTTCTCATACATGTAGTGTCCTCCTGATAACCAGCCATGATGTCCTTATTGTGGTCAGGTTATCTTCTCATACATGTAGTGTCCCCTCCTGATAACCAGCCATGATGTCCTTATTGTGGTTGGGTTATCTTCTCATACATGTAGTGTCCTCCTGATAACCAGCCATGATGTCCTTATTGTGGTCGGGTTATCTTCTCTTACATTTAGGGTCCCTCCTGATAACCAGCCATGATGTCCTTATTGTGGTCGGGTTATCTTCTCTTACATTTAGGGTCCCTCCTGATAACCTGTCCACAGTAAGGAAATCAAGGATTTCTGACAAGTTCCAGACTGTAGAAAGTTCCTGCATTCATGGTCAAAACCCTAGTTTTGAATACAACCAAACGCTTGCATTATATTTCCATTCAACCTTTCTGACTTACAAATGTACTAACACACAGTATCAAAGAGCTTTGAAGCCTGATCTATTACACTTTTAATTTTTTGCTGATTATGTAAATGTTTAATGGTATTCCAAGCTATTTTGCTTCGATACAGATAACTATGATGACAATAATGTAATAATTAGAATTTTAGTAAGATTTGTATTTCACAATTCACATTTGGTAAATCTTACAATACACATAGACTTCCTCAAACTATCACTAACAGTTACTGTTGTGAAAATTCTCCGCCTGTTTATAGAAGGTTCTTGCCCTATCTGCAGCTTCTTATATACAGTGTTATGGCCTGAGTACAAAGAAGAAATTGTACTTACAGAACCCTGTATTCTTTTTTAGTTAGACTTAATACCAAGGAACTTCTTACCTTTTTGTCTCTACAGAGAAAACTACTGGATGACTGGAAGTAATAAAATTTCATTATCTAAGGTACAAAGTTCCTGAAGAGCGTAAGACTCTGTGTATACAGTAAATGTGGAAGTGACCGGCTGGCCGGATTACACACGTTAGATCTTCTGATACTTACATGTTCCTGTTCGTCTGTTTCTCCCTCCATCATCTTCTCCTTTGCTTCTTCCTTACACTCCTCTACTTTATTATGTTCTCGGCTCTGAAAGTTGATAACTAAATTAGAGTTTTATGTAAAGTCATCATAAGAATGTTTCAGAAGCTAAAAACAATGGGAAGGATTTATTAACTCATCTAAACCAGTTCTCTGACGTAATGGGTGCTAAAGGGAATTCCCAGCCCCAAACCGATTTCTCATCCACAAGTTACGTCATCAGTATGTGACCTGTGGGGGTCTGACACCCGGACTGCGCACAGATCAGCTGTTCTAGCAGCGCCTTGGTGACAGAAGGTAGAGAAGTGGATGGGGAGTGCGTACAGGGTCTCCTATTCAAGAAATAGGGGCTGCTTTTTACTTCCCTGAAACCTCTTCTATACAGACCAGTTTCTGACCTTTGGTGAGATCTCACAGTACGGTCTTTCTTCTAAAGGTAATTCTTCTGTAAATCAAGAAAGAAATAAAGGACAGTAAGACAAAAATATATGTAAGTGCTTTTATACTGTCTAGTCTAAGTTTACACTGTCTAAAAATTAGCCAGAATTGGCAAATCTGCCCCAAATATTTGGGACAAACTTTCCTTATACAATATTTATGCACTTTATTTTAGAAATTTTAGAAACAACGTGTGAATGGTACATTTTATTGTAAAAACTGCATTTATTACATTTTTTAATGGTAAAAAAAAGTATGACAAATAATATCATTAAATATCACAGTTATAATTACCATTTTCAGGATTATCAGATCTGTCTCTTTTTCCAGAACTAAGAAGAAAAAAATCAATAAGTGCATATAAAAAGGGAAATCTCAGAAATGCATAATATAGATACGATAGATATTAATTTCAATCTGTTTCAACCCAAATACCAAAGTACTTTAATTTTAATGAAATTATAAATATATATTAAAATAAGTGAAAAATTTACCAAAATCACCACTTATCCAAGGGGGTTGTGCCTCAGTAGACATTTATGGCATATGGGATATGCCATAAATGTCTACTAGATGAGGGTCCCACCACAGGCACCCGCACCTATCTCTAGAACAGGACACCATCCCAGACACACCGTGCCCCACTGAAAACCAAATTCAGGTTTATGGAGCCAGCCGAGATCATTGAGCTACGCTGTTTCCATAACTCCTATAGAAATGAATGCGAGTTACAGGTGCAGTGACCTACGCTGTTTCTGTAACTTGTGAGATGCAGAAGAAGCAAAACTCACTGTTCTACTCAGTTTCCGTAACTCCCACGGAAATAAAGAGGATTTCAGTGCAGGATTTCACAGAAAGGAACCAAAGCCATAAACTATATTACAATACTTATTAATGTCACAAATACTGCCCGAAAACCAAAAGCTGTTGAAAGTTTAGGTACACTAAGGCAAAAGCAACTAGATTATAACAGAAAATAATACTCTGTATTAAACTATGGCAGAAGCTAGTAGAGTAGAGAGGAGAGTATGTCACAATTCTATACAACGCAATGGTTTTATGAAGCCCTAATACATTTATGTATAAGAGGTCTTAAACAATGAAGGTTTTATAACACACTTGTAGAGAATTTTCCATGTAAACTAAATATCTTGAAGATTTCATGAATTAATCTATGAGCTATGGTATGTAATTTTTTTTTTACTTTTTTTAAAATAAAAAATATACTGGACACCTCTTTTACTAATGTTTTTGTACATGAAAGATCAGACTGATACTTACACATTTTTCTTTCTACAAATGACACCTGGAAAATGTAAGCAGAATTAGCTTTAAGGATACTTGTGACATGACTCTGGCCATGATAGTAAATACATTTTGAGAATATAAAGCATAGATGATCTATCATCAATGTCCCAAGGATCAGTATTCTTCAGAAGTGATGACAAATCTAAAATGAAAATGTATTTTTTCTGTTCCTTGTGTTTACCCCCTTCTTATATAGACAAGGAACCAAGAAGTAAAACTATTCTTGCTGCTGTCTTTCGAATGTCAAATATTTCACCTAGACCTGTGATCCTGGTGTCATGTGAAGGATAAGATCCTGGGCTTTAATGTATCACCAAGATTGCTAGTCATAGCAAGTGTTTGCAGTCATGACATATTATAGATGTACTTGGCAGTAGAAGAACTGAAGTAGAGAGCGTTCTCCTTCAATAAAACTGTGGCAAATCAAAATGTCACAGATTTGTGAAACTCTAGATGTAACTATACATAAACCCGCCATCAGGCTTAATAAAAAATTCCCTTTGATTGTCTTATCCCCCTAACCCTCACATTAAAATTGGAAAATCACTCTCTTCTACTTTTTAGGCCGTCAGCTGGACATCTCTCACAGTTTCCTCCTCCTCACAAGCTGAAGCGAGAGCTGGAAGTATATGCAGCTCCCACTTTACCCAGTCATAGCTCCAGTTAGATGAAGCTAGAGTCATGTTTTTTGTCTTGTTTGTCTTTTATTGTAATGTTGCGTTCACATCTGCATTGTTTAATCCATTATTCAGGTCCGTCGTAAATCCAGAAGAACGGATGAAATAATAAAATGGATCCATATAATGACGGACACCAATGAATCTTGAGAGACCTCATTGACTTTAAAGGGGTCTGCCGGGTATCTTTTATTTTCTCCCTGACATTATCAGACAAAAACATTGGTTTTGTAGGACTTTTTGTCCTTGATTTCAGACGAATTCTGCGCCAGCGGACTCCAACGCAGATGTGAACCAAGCCTATTTTACATGTTACAAGGACTCTAAAACTCATTTTTAGTGTTGTTTAAACTTTTTAGAATGACAGTAAAAAGCATAAAGTGATCAGATGAGTGGAGAACCCTATCTCACAATCCATTCACTATGATGACCCCACAACGTATTTCATTCTGAGAAGCTGACTCTTCATCTGAACTCTGTAGGTGTATTTGTATATATGTACTTTACTCTTGGGGCAAATACTACAGTATCGGACATGGGTCTCTCTTCTTTTCTTGTTCAATAAAGGGTTCATTTAGAAGAACAATTTTCACAGCTGTGATGCAGTCCAGTGCATTGCACAAGGGCCCATTTTTCCAAATGAGGCTATGCACCTGCCCATATTTTTCAAAGGGACCCACAGTCCTTGTGAAAAAAAAAAACATTAGTTGATTGTGGACAAGTTTTTGGAATCTGAATAGCAGAGCAATCTAAACAGTGTCAGACTGAGGCTCCTTGGGTCCATCAAAAATGATACTGGGGACCCACCCTTCTACGACCCCTAGGAAATAGACCATAGTACCCTTCAGATTTGGCTATCCTCTGCTGGACCATTATTGTGTTAGAGCTTGGGCCCACTGGAGGATCCTCTGGTACAGTACATTGAATCTAATATTTCCTTGGACTGTACACTGAACACATATGGGCCTACAACCATTTTGTATCCTCTGTGGTTTGCGGAGGCACCAGGGACGATAATCATACTGTATTGTAACAGACCCACAGAAAAAGGGAACTTTCAATACTTTGGTTCCTTCCTTCCTGTGGTATATTTTTGTCTTTGTATCTAGTTTTCACACCCTTTGGTAATCAAAAATATAAACTAGAATTTTAGAAATTACTGAGTGTCAAATTCTACCAGAGATATAAAACACTAAGTGCAATGTTCAGTGCCGAAAACTCAAAAAAACAAACAATAAATGGTTCACACGCGAGAAAAGCAAAGTTTGAGACTCTTGAAAAATTGATAAAAATCTACTGCAGTCATGGCCAAAAGTTTTGAGAATGACACAAATATTCTATTTTCACATGATCTGCTGCCCTCTGGTTTTTATGTGTGTTTGTCAGATGTTTTTATCACATACAGAAATAGAATTGCATTCATATTATGAGTAACAGAAGCTTATATTGACAGTTAGAATGAGTTAATGCAGCAAGTCAATATTTGCAGTGTTGACCCTTCTTCTTCAGGACCTCTGCAATTCTCCCTGGCATGCTCTCAATCAACTTCTGGACCAAATCCTGACTGATAGCAGTCCATTCTTGCAGAATCAATGCTTTCATTGTGTCTGAATTTGTTGGTTTTTGTTTGTCCACCCGTCTCTTGATGATTGACCACAAGTTCTCAAAGGGATTAAGATCTGGGGAGTTTCCAGGCCATGGACCCAAAATCTCTATGTTTTGTTCCCTGAGCCATTTAGTTATCACCTTTGCTTTATGGCAAGGTGCTCCATCATGCTGGAAAAGGCATTGTTGAGCGCCAAACTGCTCTTGGACGGTTGGGAGAAGTTGCTCTTGGAGGACATTCTGGTACCATTCTTTATTCATGGCTGTGTTTTTAGGCAAGACTGTGAGAGAGCCGATTCCCTTGGCTGAGAAGCAACCCCACACATGAATGGTTTCAGGATGCTTTACAGATGGCATGAGACAAGACTGGTGGTAGCGCTCACCTCTTCTTCTCCGAATAAGCTGTTTTCCAGATGTTCCAAACAATCGAAAAGGGGATTCATCAGAGAAAATGACTTTACCCCAGTCCTCAGCAGTCCACTCCCTGTACCTTTTGCAGAATATCAGTCTGTCCCTGATGTTTTTTCTGGAGAGAAGTGGCTTCTTTGCTGCCCTCCTTGAGACCAGGCCTTGCTCCAAGAGTCTCCGCCTCACAGTGCGTGCAGATGCACTCACACCTGCCTGCTGCCATTCCTCAGCAAGCTCTGCACTGCTGGAAGCCCGATCCCGCAGCTGAAACACTTTTAAGAGATGGTCCTGCCGCTTGCTGGTCTTTCTTGGGCGCCCTGGAGCCTTTTTGGCACCAATGGAACCTCTCTCCTTGAAGTTCTTGATGATGCGATAGATTGTTGACTGAGGTGCAATCTTTCTAGCTGCAATACTCTTCCCAGTTAGGCCATTTTTGTGCAGTGCAATGATGACTGCACGTGTTTCTTTAGAGATAACCATGGTTAACAGAAGAGAAACAATGATGGCAAGCACCAGCCTCCTTTTAAAGTGTCCAGTGGTGTCATTCTTACTTAATCATGACAGATTGATCTCCAGCCCTGTCCTCATCAACACCCACACCTGTGTTAATGGAGCAATCACTGAAACGATGTTAGGTGGTCCTTTTAAGGCAGGGCTGCAATGATGTTGAAATGTGTTTTGGGGGATAAAGTTCATTTTCTAGGCAAATATTGACTTTGCAATTAATTGCTGTTAAGCTGATCACTCTTTATAACAGTCTGGAGTATATGCAAATTGCCATTAGAAAAACTGAAGCAGTAGACTTTGTAAAAATTAATATTTGTATCATTCTCAAAACTTTTGGCCATGACTGTAGATAAAACTCAACACAATGGTCTTGATATTTTCATAAATGAAGACTCTATATCTGACATGGATAGATATAGAAGGATATCTGTACCAGACACAATAACTCTCTTACCTGTTGCCTTCAGGATAATCAAAATCACACAAAGAAGAACCAAAGCGGCTGTAGCAGAGGCGGAAATAATGATGACAAGTTGTTGTTCCTTGGGGTCATCTGGAGATTCAGTAGTTGAGTGAACTACATAAATATATGAGATGGGAATATCCGATTATTTCTACTTATAAAAGGTTAATAATTATTTTCGGTAGGCTTACTTCTTGTCCTTATTGAGTTACAGCAAACTTTCAGTCACTATACAGAGTACACAAGTTGGATACTAAAGTTAATATAAAGCTAAATCCAAAAAGTACTATAACAGTACTGTGCAAAAAGTTTTAGGAAAGTGTTGAAAAATGCAGAAAAGTAAGAAAGTTTACAGAAATAGAAGGGTTAATAGTTTATGTTAATCAATTAACAAAACAATGTAAATGAAGAAAAAAGAAATGCAAATCTCATCAATACTTGGTGTGACCTTTGCCCTTTGGAGGAGTCCTGGAAGTGATGATTTGGCCCCCACAGATATAGACCTGATCTGAACATCATTCAGTCTTTCTTGGATGACATGAAGAGAAAGAAGGATTGGAGCAAGCCTACATCCACAGACAGGGGCAAAACTAGCAAAGACTGGGCCCTATTGCAAACTTTTGACTTGGACCTCTTACACACAGCATAGTGCCCCCTTTCCTGGCCCCCACATGGTATAACACCCCATTTACACACACTATAATGTCCCACAGTAGCCCCTCCACACAGTATAATGTCCCATACAGTATAATGTCCCATAGTGACCCCTGCATACAGTATAATGTCACATAGTGCCCCTTCACAAGGTATAATGGCTCATAGTGGTACCTTCACACTGTATAATGTCCCATAGTGGCCCCTATGTTCGGTGCAAATATTTGGGGGAAATTTTGGGGGTTCACCACCCATAAACTATTGTTATACTCTGTGGTCTCTTCAGACCCCAGAGTTTAATGATTGAAGGCCGGGGAGAGGTGAAAAAAAATAAAAAACAGTCTTACTCACCTCTACTGGGCTCCAACACGGCTCCCTGCTGTCTTCAGTGCTTCCGATTGTTGTCACAGGAGTGGGTTACGTCGGTATCGTTATGTTTCGTGACACTGGCTTAACCCACATGACGTCTGTGACATCATTGAAAAGGCCCAAAGACAGCAGGGATTCACACTGGAGTCCATCAGAGGTGAGTAAGACTCATTTTTAATTTTTTTCACCTCCCTCGGGGCTTCCGATCATTATACTCTGGGGTCTGAAGAGACCCCAGAGCATAATAATAGCCGTTTTGGTTGAGACGTGTTCGGTCCAAATGAAACAGCCAGGTGAACCTCGCTAGACAAATCTCTCACAGTTCGCCCAACAAACACCAAGTACTTACCGATACCCACTCCTGCCCACAGCTGCCTCCACTTCTTTCAGCCCTCCTATTTTTTTTTAAAAAAAAGCAGCAGTGGCCCACCAGGGCCCCTAAGGTTGCAGACCCCTGTAGTATAGCCCCACCAGTGTCCACAGAAGATCTGTGCTTAGTTCTCCAAGATGGTGGGAACAACCTCCCTGCCCAGTTCTGCCAAAATCTGTCTGCAAGTACCGAGAAGAACTGACGGAGGGCAAAGGACAACGGTCTTCATTCACTTCATCTTGTTCATTGACTAAAATAAACTATTAACTCTATTAATATTTCTGAAAACATTCTTATTTTGCAGCAATTTTTCCACATTTGCCTAAAGCTTTTGCATAGTATTTAATATAGTATTTAATATAATACTTTAATATTTAAAAGTATTTGACCCCAATGACTTATTTTTGCATATTTGCATATTCTGTGGCACAACCTCGAACAGGCAATATAGACCTGAAAACCCTCCAGTGTAACCGAATGTCTAAGACTCATTGTAAATTATTGCAAGAGTTTGATTTCATTTGTCCCTACCAAGGTGGGCACAACCAGTTGCTAAGTTTAGGGGTAGTTATTTTCACATGGGTGATATTTTATTACATAGGTTTTGAAAGAATCTTTATCTTCAGTAAATTATAGAATCATGTAAAAGCTGCATTTTGGGGTTCCTTTACCTGTTATTTTACCTGTCACAATAAGTCGTGTTCCTTTTCCATACCGAATGGAATTTGTATATTTGTTATTTCCTGTACACAGTCTCAGCATCACAAGGCAGTAATAGGTGGAGTTGTCTGACATCTGCAACCCCCGTATATGGAGATCTGCCGGTCCTTTTATGTCCGTCCTTCCTCTATAACTGGAATGAACCATTTCTTTGTAGGGGTGGTAGACATAAGGTCCAGTTATGTTGCCCACTCTCCAGTAAATATTAACCTTGAGGACGTCAATTTCTGAATATTGGCTGTAAGAACAGTTTAGTGTCACTGACTCATCTGCATCATGGATGACTTCATATGGCTTTGATGGCTGTGTAACATTGAATTGTAAAGAGGATGGGGAATCTAGAAAAAAATCAATAAATTTATAATGTACCAACTTTAAATAGATCTTATTAGACAATGGTTTAAAATATATTTATACATGCACACAAGAAGGTTTGTGACCATTGTTCTATAGATCCTGAATTCATCACCTATTCTATGGGCCCATACCTCAATTTGCCTCTGACTAACATACAAAACTCTTATTTTCATTTGTTATACTTCAGTTCTTGACATTAGAGATGAGACAACTGGGTTCATTAAGAATTTTCCAAAAATTCCAGATATGGCCAAACCCAAAATTTTTAGAGTTCACCATCCATGAATCACTCTTAGGTCTCTGTAGACCCTAGAGTATAATAATTGAAGGCCTGGGGGAGGTGAATAAACAATAACACTCACTCATCTTTACTCTCTGGGGCTCTTCCACAGCATCTTTCCCAGCATTTTCTGACCTCTTTGGTGGTGTCAGCAGCCCCAGGTCACTGTTGAGGTCTGTGTTTGGGCCTCAGCAGTGATGTGGGGGCATGAATGTCATGACTCTTTGATGTTGTACATCATGACGTTGACGTCCCCATGTGACTTGACCTCTGCAGAGACCAGAGACTACTGACATCACTCAAGAAGCGAGAAGAGGCCAGTAGACGTTGGGAAAGAAGACAGAAGCAGAGCCTCAGAGAAGTGTGGAAGGGCAAGTTGAGTGATTTTTTTTTTCCCCCACACCTCCTCCAGGCCTCCGATTACTATACTCTGAAGAGACCCCAGTGTACAAGTGCAATCTTTGTGAATATTCATGAAAGAAATCTCACAAAGTTCAAACATCACTATCACAGACATGTAGAAAGTAGACCTCAATACGGGTTGTTTATCAAGAGAGCACAATCTCTTTAAGTCCACATTTTGCAACTATGAACATGTCTTTACCTGTGATGGTCACCTCTGTACTGTATCTGCTTTCCAATGTTCCATTACTGGTGGTCACACGGCAACAAAAATGGAGGAACTCATTTGGCTGAAAGCGGCGTATACGTAAAGAGACATCTTCAGGGTAGTTCACCAATGAATATGGATATGCATCACTTGTGTGTGTTGGGTGATAGGTGTAAGTTTTTTTATTATTAGTGGCACATAGGTTACTATCTCCCATAAGCCAGGACACTTCTCGAGCTTCCCCCATGGTCTCCATTGGGTAATGACAGGGGATGATCATCTCTTCTCCTGGGACAGCCATCAGTTCCTCCACCTGAGATATCCATCTCCCATCTATAAATAATGGGATATACATGAATTACACAGAATAATAATGCCTGGACAGCGCCGAAAGATAACAATTTAACCCCTTTATGAAATCATTAGAAGGCTACGCTCACACACCCAATTCAGGGATTCTGTCCCCCATTCTGCTTGAAAATTGAACTTTTCAGGCAGAAACTGGGCGAACCCCACTATAGTCTATGGGGTTCGGGGGTTTCTGTGGGTAACTACTTTTTAAGCGGATTGGGTTTGCGTTTTTCGGGTCCCCAAATGGACCTGAAGAACGGAAGCCCCAATGCTAGTGTGAACCTAGTGTAACTCATTATTATAAGTCCATTTCTATTTTTAGTTTTTCAGTATAGAATTTGGCATTCATATAAGAAAGTAATGTAAAAGTGTTAAATGTGCGTTCCAGTCTGGGACCTATATGCCATATTTACATTATGTGCCACTAATGCTAATAAGAGGGTTCTCATCTGTATACCTTCACCTTTCAGGAGAACACAGATTTCTTGACTAGAGATGAGTGAACCTCTGAAGATTTGTTTTGGGCTTGGGTGGTTCAGTCCAAAGATTTGTTTCAGGCAGAACTTTTTGTCACGAACCAAAAACCCTAGAGCGCAATAAGCAGAAGCCTGGGGGAGGGGGGGAGGGTGGAAACATAACAAACACCTATACTCACCTTTTCTCACCTCTATTGAACATCCTTGTGGCTCCCCAAGGGATCCATGGATGCTGCAAAAATCCACATATACTAATATTCTGGGTAAGACTTGATTTCTGAGACAAAGGGTTGGCCTTTTAATGATCAAGTGAAAGGCCTTTATGTATTTTTAGCTAAGTAGATGCATCATCTCCTGGCTGGGGGATCTCCATCCCATGGTTTGTTTTGGGATATATTTATATATTTTTCAGTTTTCCACAAGTGGCCCTTGAGCTCCCTTTATGCTATATAAGCGAAAAGGACATGATGGCTGTTTGCTAGTATATTATATATATATATATATATATATATATATATATATATATATATATATATGTATGTATATATACAGTACAGACCAAAAGTTTGGATACTCCTCATTCCAAGAGTTTTCTGTATTTTCAGGACTATAAAAATTGTAGATTCACACCGAAGGCATCAAAACTATGAATTACCACATGTGGAATTATATACTTAACAAAAAAGTGTGAAACAACTGAAAATATGTCTTATATTCTAGGTTCTTCAAAGTAGCCACCTTTTGCTTTGATTACTGCTTTGCACACTCTTGGCATTCTCTTGATGAGCTTCAAGAGGTAGTCACCTGAAATGGTCTTCCAACAGTCTTGAAGGAGTTCCCAGAGATGCTTAGCACTTGTTGGCCCTTTTGCCTTCACTCTGCGGTCCAGCTCATCCCAAACCATCTCGATAGGGTTCAGGTCTGGTGACTGTGGAGGCCAGGTCATCTGGCGTAGCACCCCATCACTCTCCTTCTTGGTCAAATAGCCCTTACACAGTTTGGAGGTGTGTTTGGGGTCATTGTCCTGTTGAAAAATAAATGATGGTCCAACTAAACGCAAAACGGATGGAATAGCATGCCGCTGCAAGATGCTGTGGTAACCATGCTGGTTCAGTATTCCTTCAATTTTGAATAAATCCCCAACAGTGTCACCAGCAAAGCACCCCCACACCATCACACCTCCTCCTCCATGCTTCACGGTGGGAACCAGGCATGTAGAGTCCATTCATTCACCTTTTCTGCGTCGCACAAAGACACGGTGGTTGGAACCAAAGATCTCAAATTTGGACTCATCAGACCAAAGCACAGATTTCCACAGGTCTAATGTCCATTCCTTGTGTACTTTAGCCCAAACAAGTCTCTTCTGCTTGTTTCCTGTCCTTAGCAGTGGTTTCCTAGCAGCTATTTTACCATGAAGGCCTGCTGCACACAGTCTCCTCTTAACAGTTGTTGTAGAGATGTGTCTGCTGCTAGAACTCTGTGTGGCATTGACCTGGTCTCTAATCTGAGCTGCTGTTAACCTGCGATTTCTGAGGCTGGTGACTCGGATGAACTTATCCTCTGCAGCAGAGGTGACTCTTGGTCTTCCTTTCCTGGGGCGGTCCTCATGTGAGCCAGTTTCTTTGTAGCGCTTGATGGTTTTGGCCACTGCACTTGGGGACACTTTCAAAGTTTTCCCAATTTTTCGGACTGACTCACCTTAATTTCTTAAAGTAATGATGGCCACTCGTTTTTCTTTACTTAGCTGCTTTTTTCTTGCCATAATACAAATTCTAACACTCCATTCAGTAGGACTATCAGCTGTGTATCCACCTGACTTCTGAACAACACAACTGATGGTCCCAACCCCATTTATAAGGCAAGAAATCCCACTTATTAAACCTGACATGGCACACCTGTGAAGTGAAAACCATTTCAGGTGACTACCTCTTGAAGCTCATCAAGAGAATGCCAAGAGTGTGCAAATCAGTAATCAAAGCAAAAGCTGGCTACTTTGAAGAACCTAGAATATAAGACATATTTTCAGTTGTTTCACACTTTTTTGTTAAGTATATAATTCCACATGTGTTAATTCATAGTTTTGATGCCTTCAGTGTGAATCTACAATTTTTATAGTCATGAAAATACAGAAAACTCTTGGAATGAGAAGGTGTGTCCAAACTTTTGGTCTGTACTGTATATACAGTGGGGAAAAAAAAGTATTTAGTCAGCCACCAATTGTGCAAGTTCTCCCACTTAAAAAGAAGAGGCCGGCCTGTAATTGTCATTATAGGTAGACCTCAACTATGAGAAACAAAATGAGAAAACAAATCCAGAAAATCACATTGTCTGATTTTTACAGGGTGCCAATGGTTTGCCATAGCCATTTGTATGTATCCATTAATCCGAATGTAATATACATCATGTCAAGGTACAGTGCTGGCCAAAAGTTTTGGCACCCCTACAATTCTGTCAGATAATACTCAATTTCTTCCAGAAAATGATTGCAATCACAAATGCTTTGGTAATAATATCTTCATTTAATTTGTCTTCAATGGAAAACCACAAAAAGAATTGTCAAAAAGCCAAATTGGATATAATTCCACACCAAACATAAAAAAGGGGGTGGACAAAAGTATTGGCACCCTTTGAAAAATCATGTGATGCTTCTCTAATTTGTGTAATTAACAGCACCTGTTACTTACCTGTGGCACATAACAGGTGGTGGCAATAACTAAATCACACTTGCAGCCAGTTGAAATGGATTAAAGTTGACTCAACCTCTGTCCTGTGTCCTTGTGTGTACCACATTGAGCATGGAGAAAAGAAAGAAGACCAAAGAACTGTCTGAGGACTTGAGAAGCAAAATTGTGAGGAAGCATGAGCAATCTCAAGGCTACAAGTCCATCTCCAAAGACCTGAATGTTCCTGTGTCTACCGTGCGCAGTGTCATCAAGAAGTTTAAAGCCCATGGCACTGTGGCTAACCTCCCTAGATGTGGATGGAAAAGAAAAATTGACGAGAGATTTCAACGAACGATTGTGCGGATGGTGGCTAAAGAACCTCGACTAACATCCAAACAAGTTCTAGCTGCCCTGCAGTCCGAGGGTACAACAGTGTCAACCCGTACTATCCGTCGGCGTCTGAATGAAAAGGGACTCTATGGTAGGATACCCAGGAAGACCCCACTTCTGACCCAGAGACATAAAAAAGCCAGGCTGGAGTTTGCCAAAACTTACCTGAGAAAGCCAAAAACTTTTTGGAAGAATGTTCTCTGGTCAGATGAGACAAAAGTAGAGCTTTTTGGGAAAAGGCATCAAAATAGAGTTTACAGGAAAAAAAAAGAGGCCTTCAAAGAAAAGAACACGGTCCCTACAGTCAAACATGGCGGAGGTTCCCTGATGTTTTGGGGTTGCTTTGCTGCCTCTGGCACTGGACTGCTTGACCGTGTGCATGGCATTATGAAGTCTGAAGACTACCAACAAATTTTGCAGCATAATGTAGGGCCCAGTGTGAGAAAGCTGGGTCTCCCTCAGAGGTCATGGATCTTCCAGCAGGACAATGACCCAAAACACACTTCAAAAAGCACTAGAAAATGGAGACTTCTAAAGTGGTCAGCAATGAGTCCAGACCTGAATTCCATAGAACACCTGTGGAGAGATCTCAAAATGGCAGTTTGGAGAAGGCACCCTTCACATCTCAGGGACCTGGAGAAATTTGCCAAAGAAGAATGGTCTAAAATTCCTGCAGAGCATTGTAAGAAACTCATTGATGGTTACCGGAAGCGGTTGTTCGCAGTTATTTTGTCTAAAGGTTGTGCTACCAAGTATTAGGCTGGGGGTGCCAATACTTTTGTCCGGCCCATTTTCGGAGTTTTGTGTAAAATGATCAATGATTTGACTTTTTTTTCATTCTCTTTTGTGTTTTTTCATTGCAAGCAAAATAAATGAAGATATTATTACCAAAGCATTTGTGATTGCAATCATTTTCTGGAAGAAATTCAGTATTATCTGACAGAATTGCAGGGGTGCCAATACTTTTGGCCAGCACTGTAAAACTGAAAAGCATAAAACATTGCAATACACTGCATACAGAAAATAATCTTGTCTTGATTGGTTGCCAATGGATATAACCTTTTCAATAATTTCCTTATTGTGGAAAAGTTATTAGGAAACTTGTATAAGAAGATAACCTGGCCACAGTAAGGACATCATGGCTGGTTATCAGGAGGACACTACATGTATAAGAAGATAACCCGACCACAATAAGGACATCATGGCTGGTTATCAGGAGGACACTACATGTATGAGAAGATAACCCGACCACAATAAGGACATCATGGCTGGTTATCAGGAGGACACTACATGTATGAGAAGATAACCTGACCACAATAAGGACATCATGGCTGGTTATCACGAGGGGCACTAGATGTATGAGAAGATAACAGGGCCACAATAAGAAAATCATGGCTGGATTTCTGACAAATTCCTGGCCATAAAAATTTCCTACTTTCATGGTAATAACCAATGGCAACCAATCAAAACAACAGGCTGTCACAACTAAAATGGTTAGAGAAAATCTTAAAAATTCAGAAAATTTTTAATTATTTATATCTGGAAAAATGTTTACCTTTTAATTGTCTACAAATTTATATATGACTATGTTTATGGAAAAACGTATTTAAGTGCTACTGTATATTTTATTATTTTTTTCTCACTCTGTTGTGATTGTTTTGGAGATGTTTTTATAGGTAAATCATTTGCTCGTTTTGACCCATTTTGTTACATTAAAGCAAACAATGGCAGAATGCTGTTTTATAAACCAATTCACAAAGAGCTACAAACTGCAAGTTTTAAAATAATTCATATACCGTAAAAGGGTGCCAATAAAAAATACAGTTCTTCCCAAAAAACAGGCCATCCTACAACTACATCAATGAAAAGAATTAAAATTTGAAACTCTCCTTAACTCCTAAAATACAGTATGTATCCCTAAGAGGTTGAAATGTTGAAATTCTGTGTTTTTTTTTAATGTGTATGTCAGAAGTGTGACAATTGCCCCCAAATCCTAGTAGTAAAAATCACAGAAGACCCCAGAGTATGAAAATTCAGGGTTACAAAAAGTAACAGAAACATATAAAAGAATTTAAATCATAAAAAAATATTTGTATTTAACCTGAAAGATCATAGGTCTGTAACCTCTGCCTCTTAACTTTCAGATATGTCCAAGATTTAGAATGTATTATGTAAAATTTATTTTACCTTCAAATGTGAGAAAAGTCCCATCTGAGTCATACCAGTTGTAGTTTATTGTAGATATTCTACAGCATAATCTGACCCAATCTGAAGCTTTCAGTCCTCGGATTAGGATAGACGCTGTCTGGTTACCAGGATGGTGGACTGTAGAGATTTGATCTTTATACTCATCGATTATATTACCAGAGTTGTCTGTGATGTCTTTCCTGGTATTAGAGCAGTCTTTTTTATTACTCCTTGCCCAATATATTTCAGTCTTTGAGTTCAGTCTGCGGAACTCAGGATATGTGTATGTACACGGGATGGTGACTGAATCTCCTTCCTTCACGTGGAGAGTTTTTGGTTGGTAAATACAGTAATATTCTGATGTCCAACAAGTCCCTGTAATGAAACACTAAGGTCAATGAGAGAGATCATTAAATTGTAAAACAATAATGAATAGTTCAGAGTAGTTTAAGAACAATGATGAGTTTTTGTTGATGTACAAGAAACATTGTCTTAGACAACCAATGTGGTACCCAATGATTATGGAAATGATTGATCTATAAAACATAGTGTAGAACACTCTTAGGACTCCTAGGAATCTATCTATAAAACATAGTGTAGAACACTGTCAGGGCTCTTAGGAACCTATCTATAAAACATAGTGTAGAATACTCTTAGGGCTCCTAGGAACCTATCTATAAAACATAGTGTAGAATACTCTTAGAACTCCTAGGAACCTATCTATAAAACATAGTGTAGAATACTCTTAGGGCTCCTAGGAACCTATCTATAAAACATAGTATAGAATACTCTTAGAGATCTTCGAAACCTATCTATAAAACATAGTGTAGAATACTCTTAGATCTCCTAGGAACCTATCTATAAAATATAGTGTAGAATACTCTTAGGGCTCCTAGGAACCTATCTATAAAACATAGTGTAGAATACTATTAGAGTGTAACGTCTTTGCCTGTTCGGGTCTCGGCGCCACCCTCCGCTCACACGCTGTGACGAAGGAGGCGTGTTCGGTTTGATTCCTTGCGTAGGTTTCTTGTTGCTCAGTCTGAACATGGTCCTTGACTATGTAATGGATTTCCGGCCACACCCGTGTTCTGAGCATTTCTCTCTGGACTGCATAGAGTTAATCTCTTCCTGGCCTGTGTGATTGACAGCCTGTGTACCTATCAGGTCTGGGGCTGGGCCCAGACTTTCTATATACAGGATGTCACTTTCTTAGCAAGTCGCCGGTTATTGCACTGTCTTTGCCTGCTCTCCTTGTTATATCCCTTACTACTTTGTTACCTGATTCTCTGACCCTTTGGCTTGCCTTTTGACTATTCTCTTGGATTTTGACTTTTTACTGCTTTGCTCGTTTGTTACCGACCCCTTGGCTTCCTGACCTCTCTTTTGTCGTTTGTTTAACTTGTCCTGTTCTGTGTGTCACTTACCCAGTATAGGGCTTGTCTTCTAGTTGTCCTTTTACCATTTAGGGTAACTGAGGCAATAGGAAGGGACAGTGGCTGGGGTGAGATTAGGGCTCACTTGTCTCTGTCCTTCCTCCCAGACCCCTGCAGTAGTGTCAGGGTATTGCTACGTTTGGCAAGACCCTAACAGAATAACCGGCCCATACATTCTGCCATTTCTTCCCATAGGGTCAGCATGGATCCTATTCAGGTCCTTGCGGACAAGTTGGAAGGTTTGGAAAGCCTGGTAGCTGAGCTTGCTAAACAGGTGCAGACCCTTACTGATGCTGCTGCAGCATCTCCGGTTGTTTCTCCCCTTTCAGGGTTAAGATGTTACTCCCAGATCGTTTTTCAGGGGATCGTGAAAAATTTGAGACTTTCCGGGAGTCCTGTCACCTGTATTTTCGGATTAATCCACATGCATCCCAGGCCCAAATGGTAGGAGTAGTTATATCCCTCCTACAGGGGGATCCACAAGCTTGGGCCCTTAAATTCCCTCCAGGGGCGGAGGAGTGGATTAACTTTGAAAAATTTTTCTTGTCCCTGGGGTCTATATATGCTGAGCCAGACCACATTGGACTTGTAGAATCACAACTCCTCACTATGTGGCAGGGCAAACGCTCTGCTGAGGAGTACTGCTCAGAATTTCGCAAGTGCAGTGTAACGGCAGGTTGGTGTGAGTCAGCTCTAAAGGCCCACTTTAAACAAGGCCTATGTGACCGTGTTAAGGAGGTCTGGATTGATCACCCAGATCCCCCTACTTTTAAGCAGGCTATGACTTTGGCTGTCCGTATTGACCGTAGGATCCAGGAAAATGTTAAAGAGAGATTAGGATCTGCTCCTTCCAAGTTTTCTGTCTCTCCCTCTCTCTCTCCTGAAAAACCTGTTATTTCTCCCATGACTCCTGGTGAGGAACCCATGCAACTGGGAACTATGGACGCCAAGACTCGATGAGAGCATCGTCTCCGGAATAACCTCTGCCTGTACTGTGGTACTTCAGGGCATATCATACGAGACTGCTCCATCAGACCCCGCACACCAGGGGAAAAGCTTCAGTGCCTGAGTGGTAGTCGGAAGAACCACTCAGGCAACCAGGTATTTGCCAGTAGCAACAATAAATTGTTGTTATCTGTGTCTCTGTCCTCTGGGGACAGATCTGTTTCTGGCCAGGCCTTAGTTGACTCTGGGTCTGCGGCAAACTTTGTCACATTCTCGTTTGTCTCAGATTTAGGCATTGAGCTTTTGCCACTTGACACTCCTCCGGCGGTTACTGGAGCGGATTTTGCCCCACTGGCCAGGGGTAAGGTCCGATTCAAGACCCCCTTAATCACATTGCAAGTGGGTTCTGCTCATTCAGAGGTCATGAGCTTTTTTGTTATGGAGCATCTGTCTTCCGATATTATTTTGGGGCTCCCCTGGCTGAACCTCCATAACCCTATTTTTGATTGGGGTAAAAGGGAGTTGGTAAAATGGGGAGATCAGTGCTCATCCCATTGTATTGTCTTGCACACCTTAGATTGTGCCAGTGAGGAGATGGTCTCAGCTGTAAAGGTTGGAAACACCAGGCGAATAAAAAAACGTTTGCCTGGTCCTCCAGCGCCTGTTGTTGTTGTTCAGGGAGATCTGGAATTAAAGGCAGAGAAAATACTGGGTCCTACTAAAACTGGTTTATCTGGTGAGGGCCCCTCATAAAGGGGGGGTACTGTAACGTCTCTGCCTGTTCGGGTCTCGGCGCCACCCTCCGCTCCCACGCTGTGGCGAAGGAGGCGTGTTCGGTTTGATTCCTTGCGTAGGTTTCTTGTTGCTCAGTCTGAACATGGTCCTAGACTATGTAATGGATTTCCGGCCACACCTGTGTTCTGAGCATTTCTCTCTGGACTGCATAGAGTTAATCTCTTCCTGGCCTGTGTGATTGACAGCCTGTGTACCTATCAGGTCTGGGGCTGGGCCAGACTTTCTATATACAGGATGTCACTTTCTCAGCAAGTTGCCGGTTATTGCACTGTCTGCTCTCCTTGTTATATCCCTTACTACTTTGTTACTTGATTCTCTTACCTTTGGCTTGCCTTTTGACTATTCTCTTGGATTTTGACTTTTTACTGCTTTGCTTGTTTGTTACCGACCCTTTGGCTTCCTGACCTCTCTTTTGTCGTTTGTTTTGTCTTGTCCTGTTCTTTGTGTCACTTACCCAGTATAGGGCTTGTCTTCTAGTTGTCCTTTTACCATTTAGGGTAACTGAGGCAATAGGAAGGGACAGTGGCTGGGGTGAGATTAGGGCTCACTTGTCTCTGTCCTTCCTCCCAGACCCCTGCAGTAGTGTCAGGGTATTGCTATGTTTGGCAAGACCCTAACATAGAGCTCTTAGAAACCTATCTATTAAACATAGTGTAGAACACTCTTGGGGCTCCTAGGAACCTATCTATCTAATTTTGATCTCTCTATGGCAAACACAGTTATATCAAAGTGACAGTGACATATATGTCTATGGAAAAAACTATACACTGCGCTGACACTCACTTTTAGCAGAATATGGAGATTCAAAGCCAAAATTGTGCCTGGTGGTCTGAGCTCTAGGTCCCAGTAAAAAAAAAAAAAATCTTCAAAAGCTTCCAGGCCAACATAATTTCTGAGAGTTGCAGAAGATCGCCTCAATGGGCACAACACACATCCTTAGAAAAGTATCAGGTTAAGGACCTAGGACCTAGTTGCAACATGACCAAACTACAAACCACCGGCAGAAAGCTGATATATAATAGTAATAACAATAATAATAATAATAATAATAATAAAAATTTAAAAAAATATATTATTTTTGTTGTCATTTTCATCATCATCATTAACCCCTTGCCGACATGTCGGCACCTTAAGTATGGCAACTGCTCCATGATTAAAGTTTCCACAATAACTACATAGGCATTTTGTCATATACTGCAATACAGTAATAGTGCAGTCTGTTGAAAAAGTGATCTGATAATCATAAGTTCAAGTCCCCAATGGAGGCTAAAGAAAAGTTAAGAAAATATGTTTAAAGTTTTTAAAAATATTAAAAAATATATAAAAGTTCAAATCACCCCTTTTTTTCCTAGATTCCACGTGAAAGTAAACACAGGCTGCAGTGGGAAACTAACAACTAACACATACAGTATGTGACCATGATATAAGATAAAGCAGTCGTCTGGGTAAACAAGGACTATTCTGGAATAGAGAGAAGACTTTAGGCAGAATTTGCTTTCTCATCTCCAACTTCCCCAGTCCAGTTCTGTATCACTGTAATATATATAATGTGAAGTTCCCGGCTACTTATCTTACCATGGAGGAAATAGAGGAGCAGGATGGAAAGTCTCATTGTAGATGGTGCAGGACGATCAGGACCGTGTATGAATGTTCATGAGAAATCTGCAAGAAGTTTCTTATATCTTTCACTGACATGAAGCAAGAGGAAGAGAGTAGAAGAGGAAGTCACACGTAAACCATAGAGAGATTTCTGTAAAAGAAATTTTAAAAATTAAGGTGATGAAAAAGTCATATCATATTCAGGTAAAGAAAAGTTAGAAATGAGAAAAGTATACATTCTGTTCAATAGTAGATTATTGTTTGGGGAAGGGACATTACAATATTGTAAGGACTATTGACATCCAGCAGACAACTCAAAGGGCTTGTCCAGTTTCAGACAAATATTGAGAGACAAATGTTATTGTTTGTACAGTGGGGAAAAAAAGTATTTAGTCAGCCACCAATTGTGCAAGTTCTCCCACTTATAAAGATGAGGCCGACCTGTAATTGTCATCATAGGTAGACCTCAACTATGAGAGACAAAATGAGAAAACAAATCCAGAAAATCACATTGTCTGATTTTTAAATAATTTCTTTGCAAATTATGGTGGAAAATAAGTATTTGGTCACCTACAAACAAGCAAGATTTCTGGCTCTCACAGACCTGTAACTTCTTCTTTAAGAGGCTCCTCTGTCCTCCACTCATTACCTGTAGTAATGGCTCCTGTTTGACATTATCAGTATAAGACACCTGTCCACAACCTCAAACAGTCACACTCCAAACTCCACTATGGTGAAGACCAAAGAGCTGTGGAAGGACACCAGAAACAAAATGGTAGACCTGCACCAGGCTGGGAAGACTGAATCTGCAATAGGCAAGCAGCTTGGTGTGAAGAAATCAACTGTGGTAGCAATAATTAGAGAATGGAAGACATATAAGACCACTGATAATATCCCTCCATCAGGGGCTCCACGCAAGATCTCACCCCGTGGGGTCAAAATGATCACAAGAATGGTGAGCAAAAATCCCAGAACCACACGGGGGGACCTAGTGAATGACCTGCAGAAAGCTGGGACTAACGTAACAAAGGCTACCGTCAGTAACACACTACACCGCCAGGGACTCAGATCCTGCAGTGCCAGACGTGTCCCCCTGCTTAAGCCAGTACATATCCGGGCCCGTCTGAAGTTTGCTAGAGAGCATTTGGATGTTCCAGAAGAGTATTGGGAGAATGTCATATGGTCAGATGAAACCAAAGTAGAACTGTTTGGTAGAAACACAACTTGTCGTGTTTGGAGGAGAGTGAATGCTGAGTTGTATCCAAAGAATACCATACCTACAGTGAAGCATGGGGGGGCAACATCATGCTTTGGGGCTGTTTCTCTCTAAGGGACCAGGACGACTGATCCGTGTACATGAAAGAATGAATGGGGCCATGTATCGTGAGATTTTGAGTGCAAACCTCCTTCCATCAGCAAGGGCATTGAAGATGAAACGTGGCTGGGTCTTTCAGCATGCCAATGATCCCAAGCACACCACCAGGGCAAAGAAGGAGGGGCTTTGTAAGAAGCATTTCAAGGTCCTGGAGTGGCCTAGCCAGTCTCCAGATCTCAACCCCATAGAAAACCTTTGGAGGGAGTTGAAAGTCCGTGTTGCCCAGCGACAGCCCCAAAACATCCCTGCTCTAGAGGAGATCTGCATGGAGGAATGGGCCAACATACCAGCAACAGTGTGTGTCAACCTTGTGAAGACTTACAGAAAACGTTTGACCTCTGTCATTGCCAACAAAGGATATAGAACAAAGTATTGAGATTAACTTTTGTTATTGACCAAATACTTATTTTCCACCATAATTTGGAAATAAATTCTTTAAAAATCAGACAATGTGATTTTCTGGATTTGTTTTCTCATTTTGTCTCTCATAGTTGAGGTCTACCTATGATGTCAATTACAGGCCGGCCTCATCTTTTTAAGTGGGAGAACTTGCACAATTGGTGGCTGACTAAATACTTTTTTTCCCCACTATATAATGAAAAGTTCTACAATTTTCCAATATACTTTCTGTATCAATTGCTCACAGTTTTCTAGATCTTTGCTTGTTGTCATTCATTGGTTACTTCCTGTGGATAAGAATCAGTCCATGGTCATGTGATATACACACAGGTGCACAGCTCATTACGAGAGAGATCTTTTATTACCGAGATGTGACTATAACAAGCGCTATGCCTGTGTGTTGATCACATGATCATGGACTGTCTATCACATGACCATGGACTGTCTATCACTTGACTATGGACTATCACATGACCAAGATTTTTATCCACTGGGAGTAAGCAAAATGAATGACAGAAAGCAGAGATCTAGAAAACCATGAGGAATTGATACAGAAAGTATATTGGAACATTTTTCATTTTACAAACAATAACATTGGTGTCTCAATATTTGGCTAAAACTGGACAACCCCTTTAAAAATTCTGAGAGTTTAAAATTCAAAGAAAGTTATCCTTGTCTCTGATCCATCTTTTCTGTTTTTTCTAGACATTTTGGTCTTAAAGGGAGTCTTTCACAAGAACCCAGCATATCAGCCCAGGCCTGCAGATAGATAGGTTAGGGTCATCTGAATCAAATGGTGGTTTCTCCTTGTTTTATCCCTGCATCCTTTACTAAGATATTGATGCTTATGATGATAAACAAATTAGTTTTTGAGAAACAAGGCAGTTGACAGCAACGGCAATGCCCCCAAAGAGCTAATTTGTATATTGACAAAAACAGTGATATCTCAGAAACAGAGACTGATTCGCAAGGGGAATGGGCTGATTCTAGGTTCTGCTGACAGACTCCCTTTATACAAATCTTGTATGTCTTAAGAAGTTTCCATTATAGAATATTTTCAAAATATAGAAATACATCAATAGAAATACTTTTAAACATATCCAAACTTCCATTTCATTAAGCAATTATAACGCTATTAACATAAAGCTGTAGAGAGCTTTAACCCTTTCAGGAGCAAGCCAACTTTTGGTGAATCAACCAAAAAAATGTGTTTCATGCATTTAGATTTTTTTTTTTCTGTTATTGTGTTTACTGTATGGCATATATACCTTTTTGGTTCAGGCATTTTTTGACATAGCAATGTCAATTACTGTATGTACATATTTTTGTTTGCTGATTTATTTTTATATTTAAAATTGAAAAGGGGGTATGACATAATTTTTAAAATTTTTGTATTTTTTATATTTTCATTCAATAGGTTTTTATTGTTATTTTTCAGAGCAGGTAAATAGATACAAAGTACAATCAATATATGAAAATAAGAAAAGGTAATTGTGGCATAAAAGAGAACAAGTTCCAATAGAGAAACCGTGATACAAAATGATACAAG
Organism: Leptodactylus fallax; assembly: GCA_947044405.1. NCBI lineage: Eukaryota > Metazoa > Chordata > Amphibia > Anura > Leptodactylidae > Leptodactylus > Leptodactylus fallax. Next base: position 632,947 of record CAMRHE010000457.1, read on the forward strand.
TACACACGTGGACAAAATTGTTGGTCCCTCCCTCGTTTAATGAAAGAAAAACGCACAATGGTCACAGAAATAACTTGAATCTGACAAAAGTAATAATATATAAAAATTCTATGAAAATGAACAAATGAAAGTCAGACATTGCTTTCCAACCAGGCTTCAACAGAATTTTTTTTAAAAAAGAAAACTCATGAAACAGGCCTGGACAGAAATGATGGTTCCCTTAACTTAATATTTTGTTACACAATCTTTTGAGGCAATCCCTGCAATCAAACGATTCCTGTAACTGTCAATGAGACTTCTGCACCTCTCAGCAGGTATTTTGGCCACTCCTCATGAGCAAACTGCTCCAGTTGTCTCGGGTGTGAAGGGTGACTTTTCCAGACGGCATGTTTCAGCTCCTTCCAAAGATGCTCAATAGGATTTAGGTCAGGGCTCATAGAAGGCCACTTCAGAATAGTTCAATGTTTTCCTCTTAGCCATTCTTGGGTGTTCTTAGTTGTGTTTTTTGGGTCATTATCCTGTTGCAAGACCCATGACCTGCAACTGAGACCAAGCTTTCTGACACTGGGCAGCACATTTCCCTCTAGAATCCCTTGATAGTCTTGAGATTTCATTGTACCCTGCACAGATTCAAGACACCCTGTGCCAGATGCAGCAAAGCAGCCCCAGAACATAACAGAGCCTCCTCCATGTCTCACAGTATGGACAGTGTTCTTTTCAAGATATGCTTCATTTTTCCGTCTGTGAGCATAGAGGTGATGTGCCTTGCCAAAAATTTCGATTTTTGTCTCATCTGTCCATAGGACATTCTCCCAGAAGCTTTGTGGCTTGTCAACAAATTCCTGTTTTGTCAAATTCAAGATATTTCTGTGACCATTGTGGATTTTTCTTTCATTAAACAAGGGGTACCAACAATTTTGTCCACGTTTGTATCTGTTTCATCAAGTAGAAAATGTGAAAGTAACGACTAACGAGAACATGTAGGTAAAGTAAAGCTGTGATAGCACTTTACGCAATTGTGGGTCCAGAAGAGTGATATCATAATAAAAGGGGTCACAAAGTGGTAATGCAAAATGGCGAAGCGGTCTGAGTTAGATTGATGGACAACAGAAGAAAAGTGTGGTGAGGAGGCCAAGATCTGAATGAGTGCTGGCAGAGCTATGTTGGTAATGGGTGTTTATGTCTCAAAGAGACTCAGGTAGAGGTGGGGTGTCTGATGCTATCAGTGTCTTTCTTTATGAGGTGGGTTTCTAGGTCATAGAATATAGCCGCATGTTGCAAAAGGATCTCCTTCCTAAGGAAGGATCGTTGTTGTAGACTGTTGAAGCCCCGAACGATAAGAGAGGCAAGCCTAATCGCCATTCCGTCTTCGTGAACAGTGGAAACAGAACACTATCGTGTTGAACAGTAACTGATAGAAAACAGAGAAAAACAAAGGTTACAAATAAAAACAGTGAATGAATTAACTTATAGTTCAGTAGACAAATACAGTGAAACTGTATTAAAATAGGGTTAACAATTTTTGGCAAACCGAGAAAAGTTCACAGTAGGCATAGCCCCGCACCGAGGAGCAGAAGACAGCTGCCCAGTGGAGGAATCAGTCTCAGTCCGAATGAGGACGGTCTTTATTATGAGAATGTGAGGTTGCCTTGATCCTGTGGAAGAGACAGGGGAATGTTCCAAGAGAGAAGCAGGCCTGAATCAGGGCTCACAGGTATAGAGTATAGATAGATAGAAGCAGTAGTAAGGCTGCACTGGAGACTGCTGTATAGATGGGAAAACAAGATGGCTGCCAAGGAGGTATTGCAGTTCAGTGAAGTCTGGTAGTGCAGAGCCTGAGGATTACAGCTGGAAATAGGGAAGCTCATAATCACTACTCTATACATTCGCCGGCTTACCTGCCAGCCAGTAGAATTAAAGTGCTGGGGAGTTAGGCAGTAGGTGAGTGCGGAGTCGCTGATGCTCTGAGCTCCTGTATCAGAGCCTTACTTATATTTTCTGGCTCTGATAGTGGAAGAAGAGCTCCGAAGTGTAGATGCCTGGGCTTTACGAGGAAGGCTGCTCATCTGTGCCTGCAAAAGCTGGGGGATTCTTCTGCCTGGTTCTCCGTGCAGAAGGTAAGACCCAAGGCGGGTATGAAACTGGCAGGAGTAAGAGGGCCTGTAACTCCAAAATGTCTGCCATTCCAGAGGTAGCTGCAGGTCCGAGGATGCATCTCGGTGTAAGTACGCTGTAGCCAGTCAAAATGGCCAAAATACCCCTAAGTGAGTACTGGGGTTTGGGGGATGCCCTATGGTGCGTTAGGCAATGATTAGGATCGGTTAGCTGGCAGTAGGTTATTAGTTGGTGTTGATAGTGTAGGAGCTCTGCAGTCCCACATTCTGCTTCTCTTGCCGTCTAGCCATGCCCCCCATATTTTTTATATTTTCAAAAAGTTTTTTTTTTTTTTTAAACATTTGTACTTAAATTTTAAGTTCCTTTGGGGGACATGCAATCATTTTATCGCTCATATAATATAATGCAGATGTTTTGTGTAGCCTTATATTGTACTTTTACTGGTGTTTTACTACAGTTTTCTTATCCTTTGGCCATAAATATCTGATGAGTGAAAGGCCGTCAGCAAGCCCCCAGATGTATCAGCTATTTGGGACTGTTTCTGATCCTTGTACTGCTGAAAGCAGAAGGCTATGTACACTGTATAGTAGTTGGGAATCATTACTGAAATTCAACTCCCATTGACGCCAAATCCCTTTAACACACATGCAATGATAAAGATGTGAACCTTTAATAGACTCCTGGCTGTTATGACAACTGAATGAGACCCCCTATAATTGCACTGAGGAAGGGGGGCAATCAGTAAGAGAACCAAAAAGACGATTAATATACAACCATTTAAGTGCCATGGTCATAATAAACCTTGGTTACAATCAATCATTATAAGGGTATCAGGTCAAATGGTACTATCACAGCTAAAATATCTGATCACAGTAGGGTCTGACCTATGGGACCTTCAGCAATAAGGAGAATGGAGACCAGTAGGTGCCCTTGAGTGTCCGATGTGATTTGAGTGCTGGTGCGCATGACCAGCATTCGACTTAGTTCTATGGGATTTCTAGAATGCTGATCTTTTAGCAGTCCCATAGAAGTAAAAGAAATTGCAGTTTAGAGTCAGCACTATGTTTCCATTCACATTAGGAGGGCTAGCATTCATGTAAATACTAGAGATCAGACCCTCCTATGATTAGTGTAAAAACCCCTTTAACACAGCTGCTGACATGATAATGGCTCCACGATCTGTTAGTGAGGAGTGCAAAGTGAGATGATCTCATTAGTAAAGACAATGATGAAAAATATTCTCTTTAAAATCTGAGGTCACAAATCAAAATCCAGGACAATGACATGATGTATTCATCAAGTTCCAATGTGCCACTTTGGTCCTACCTTCACACCCTTCCCATCAGCCTGCAGCCGCCCTGTGGCACTGTTATTCAGGTAGTTGTGTTCTGCTGGTAGCCAGCTCTTCACAGTACCCCTGGTTTGCTGGGCACTGAGATAATAGTGTGGGGGGTAATGTTACCTGGTGCTTCAGCTTTATGGTGTTTTAAGAAAGTAAAAAGTACATGAGCGTAGTTTTGATCTTATGGACCCAGTAATTTTTATTTTCTCGGCTACATTCTTTATTTTTCTATTAGCATAACATTTTGAGCACTTATTCTTTGCAGGATAAGCTATATTTTCAATGGCACTTTTTTAGGATGGCTGTAACTACCCCATCAGTTTTGGTTTAGCTTTTTTACATTATAAATTTTGTACTTTAAAACATAAATATGATTCTAATTCTTTAGGCCAGTAAAATTATGGACACTAAACAATTATTTTTTTTTTGTGTTTTACTAATTTTGCAGAATATAAACACTTTTTCACACAAAAAAAATTTGTTGCCATGTTTTAAAAGTCATAACTTTTTTCATTGTTAGAGATGTTTATGGGTTTGCTTTTTTGTGGGCTGAGCTATGCTATTTATTGGGACCATTCTGGGGTACATGCAACTTTTTTTTATCACTCTCTATTCCATTGTTTGGAAATTTGGTCATCACAAAAAATAATTACATACTAATGTATTGAAGTGTCAACATTAGGTCCTGCTGGGTAGACCTGGGTGTGTGCTGTGAGTTCTAGCTAACATTTCTGCTAACTCCTGCTGCATTGAACCACTACAAATATGGCACAGAGCATTAAATGCCTTTTCTATGCGGAATCTGTGTCCAATGCAGTGCATTAAGGGGTTAAAGATGTCCTTTTACCACCTCAGACTTTTTTCGTCCTTTAATAGGCACACCTCCACTAAATTCAGAAAACTCCGAATTTAGAATACTGCCCTAGAGTACTATAATCATTACTTTACCGTATCGGACAGTATATCGCTAGAAGGCAAGGACTCTTAGATAACTGTACTGCTAGTATATAGATAACTATCATGCTAGGAGTCCCTCTCCAGGCATAAGGTGCAGATTGGTAAATCCAGCCAACACATAGACCGAGTCTCATGGCTAAAACTCTGTTATGTGAATGCGACCTAAAGATGACATTATCCAGTAAAAAGTTATTATAAGATACTTCATCTGTTTAGGATCCAGTTTTGAAACATGAAGATAAATTTACTAGGCAATAGATATGGAAATACATTTTTATTACAAAAGCAAAGATAAAATAAGAATTAAACATAGACTAAAGTACAAAGCAAACAGAAATAGATACAGGACTTGGCTTGGTAAGAGAAAACCTTGATAGAATTCTTCGACAAAGTACAAACGCCGTAAGGCTGATTCATCAAGATCAAGACCCTCACTTTGCAGGTCAGTCATGATGATCCCTGCCCTGTTGGAGTTTGCACCTGATTTAAGCCAAGGTAAATGCCTCCTCATAGGTACATCCTCCAGGGTCCATGTGCCTAAACAGAAATCTACGCCAGCTCAACAGAAAACTGACATAAATGATGGGTAAACCTGGTGAATGTGAAGGTTCGCCCTCTTTTAAGAAAGTGGTGTGTGGAGAGCAGAACTTAAAAAGTTGTATTTTTGTACAAAAATTTTGATTTGCACTTAAAATCAGCAAGACAGATTTTCAGTGTGACAGTCTTCATATTCCCTGCACCAGCGAAGGGTGCACCTCATATATGAGAAAGTGAACGTCTCCTAAAATCATGTAACTGTACTGAATTCTATGCAAGCTTGTACTTGGTAAATGATCACTGGTGAAAATGTTCATAAATCTGACAGAGCTACATCACTCACCTCGTCATTGGTCAGATTGTATAATTCTGCTCTATGATTATCTCTTTTTCTTTTAGAGCCTCAATTTTCGAGACGTTTTCTGTCACCAATATTGATTGTGAGTGTCCCGTCAAGAAAAAAAAAAAGAGATAAAAATTTCAGCCATCTACTGTGATCTCACCAAAATAGGTTAATGTCATAATCCTCCCCACTGGCCTCTACAAAGACTTATCTGCAGGATATACTGGCCAATAGAACATGTTAAATGGGTTAAATGACATTAGATGTTTTATTCCCTAAAATGGATCGGGGATAACTTCATGGTCAAAGGTGGTTTGACCATTCATACCCCCACCAAGCCCAAGTCCAAAGCCCTAAGAAAGGTGAGTCATTTCAGTGTAAGGAGCCACCTAGCAGAGGTCACCTTATACATTTTGATCAATGTGTAAAAACCAAGAACCTCATTTTCACGTGTTCTTATATACAGTAGGTATTTGCAGTAATGTTCTTGGTGCTAGAAGATTGCTGTTACAGTATAACTTTTTGTGTTTGCTAGAATGGTGGTCCAGTTCCCCCATCTTGATGACAGGCCAAGCATCATTGTGTAGTACAACAAACTTTATTTTATACAATATAAATCCCTTACTATAGCAAAATGTGTGTAGGTTTAATCATCTGTAGGCAAAAAATATCTAAAAAAATATTATCTACTTCAGCACATGTAATAACACAACTTCAACTCTTAGACCATGGATGAAAACGACCATGAAAAACAGATGAAATGGTTTATTGATGAACTTTTTGCATTGATTGGGACCAATTTTCATGGATTCCCCATAGAGTTAAGTCTATCAAAGGATCTGTGAAAGTGAGCAAAAATAGGACATGTTGGGCTGTCAAAAAATTGGTCATGTGAATAACCAGATTGTAATCAATGTGTTCTAAAAACGGCCATGTGATGACTGTTACTAAAATGGCTACCACACGTACTCTCTTCCTGTTTGTGTGAATAAAGGCTAACTCTAACAATAGTATAACATAAAGCTATCCTCTATGGCATCACATATTACTGCGTCTTCTTATTTTCTGACAGCCGCATAGACGGTTTGTTCTTCTTCTTCTAGGGATAAAGCTGGATTTCTTTGTTGCAGTTTGGTTTTGTCTAGTTGAGAATAGACAACGTTCTCCTAGATAGTAAAATATATGATAATAAATAGAATATAGTTAATACAAAAATAAAGTCATTAATATTAATTTTTTTTTCAGAAATATATAAAAAATCTAATTTTCTAACAAAAAAAAGGAATATTTTTAAGCCTTAAATAATATAATAGAGTATAAAATGGAAAAAGAGAGACTAACTAAAAAAAAAAGACACTGTTAAACTGAGGCTCCAGTTTGCAGAAACGCAGCTTTTTGTTGCAATTTTTGCTGCGTTTTTTTGAGTCAAAGCCAAGAGTGGCTACAAAATAAATATCTAGGAAGTTCTTATACTTCTCCCTTCTGCTCAATACACTCCTGGCTTTGGCTTAAAAAACTGCAGCAAAATCTGCAGCAAAAAAAATCTGCATTTCCGCAATGTGGGGCCTTAACCTTAGTGTGAAATAAAGCAGGGAATTTACTTTCACTATTTATTTAGATACCAAATTCAACTGAGTTGGACCCTGTAAAGTTTCATTTAATAGTTATTTCAGAATATAAGGGGTCATGGATTAACCCCCAACATTTACAAAATCTTATAGTGAATAACCAGAGATAAGCACAGTGTTAAAGGGGTTTTCCAATGAACAAAACCATATTCAAATATGTGGACTGTTAAGGATACCGCATTGCCAAGTCGCTTGACCTACCTGCGGTCACCCCTCTTACCGTCCACTCACCACCCATAAGTGCCTGGGTTCATAGGATAACATGAAACGAGATTTACAAATTTTATATATTTATTAACCTAAGTGGGTTGGTACTAGCCGCTAACGGATGGTCAAGCAAATACAGGTAAAAACAAAGAATACAGTACAGAAAAATAAAATGAGATTAAAAGAGAAAAAGAATACCAAACGAATCTGCAGTCTGGTTTGCTGGGCCTCCACTGTTAGCCCCAGGGCACTTCTTTAAGTCAACAACACGACATGTGTCCTCACATCTCTCCCAGGATCACATCTACCCTCTCTTCCTGGTCTGAGACCATATACCTGTCCTATTCCTCTCCCTGTGTGATGTCACCAGGAGAAGAGGCCCAGTCCTACATCCTAGGACCAGAAAAATATATGCAACCATAACTCCTCACCGGATGACTGTAGTATCAGGCGAGGGGTATGTGGCAAGATTCCCATCGCGTAGTCACCAGGAATGGCCCCCAGATCCCCTTGAGTAGGGAGTTCAGTGTCTGGACCTTTTCCCTGCTTCCAACATTTCCGTGTTTGGACTTGATGCCTCTGTTCCAGTCTTGCGCACCCGAAGAATTTATCGGTGCGACTGTAGGATGCTCGCCTCATAAAATATCATCATAATACTATATTCCCTTTGATGTTTTACTGGAGTCATACTGTCTACTGGGAAAGCTAGAATACACATCACTCCAGGATCTCCCCTGCTGAGTTAACAAGGTTCACACTGGTATGCAAAGAAGAACTGTGTATGTGACTGTAGACATTAAGTCTGCGAGGGTCTGGGGACTAAAGGGTGTGATATCAATCAGCCACAAATGGAATCCATATCTAAGATTAATCCCCCTTGGCTGATCCTGCACCACACAGACAATTAAAAGTTGAAATATGAATACATGATTAAGAATTTTGTAGAGCTTTAAAGAATTTCTCTAATCATCTTAGTGGTGACATCTGTTTTCCTGATCGGTTTCTAATGAATATGATAATTGTATGTAGGATCTCTTCATTCCCTACTTTATCACTTGAGAATAAAATAACTTAAAGGGGTTGTCCAGCATATTTTTTTTTTAATCAGGCTTTGGGAGTTGAAAAAAAAAAAAAACGTGATCGATTTTCCTTAGGCCATTTAGGCCGCTGATTGGACAATCAGCAGCCTAACAAAAGGGACTCGGGATGTCACAGCCGGGGAGGACTTCTGCCTCAAGAAAACTTTGGCGCATCAGGACCACAGGCAGGACCCGGAGCACCGTAGACAGGTGAGTATGTTTGTTTTTTACATTTTTTTTCACCTTCCACAGCCTAATATAAAAAAAAATATCCTTGACAACCTCTTTAAGTGACAATACAGTGTTCACACTTCTTACTTTCTACAAGAAATAATATTTAATATGCAGAGATGTACGAATCAGTTCGTAACGACTTGATTTTATATTCCAAATTGTTTGGATTTTAACTAAACCAAACAATTAGGGATACATCTCGGATGAAATGAAATGGCCACCGTGAGTAGATGATAGTGGGAACACCGCTGCACTTCTGTGATTGGCCCACAGGAGCACCAGGTTTCTCTATTTGCCCTGAGAGTGTTCCACACTATGTTTTAAGCCAATTTAAGGTGTGATTCGTTACAAACTTGTTCTACTCAAAACAAACCAAGGACCCGAACTGACTGAACCCGAAACTAAATGAATCTTGAGGGGTGCACCCATCTCTATTAATAAGGCATTACTACAAATTACATATAAACTTACATAAAACAATGTTACATAAAATACATAATTTAACTAAATTGATACACTACCGATCAAAAGTTTGGGGTCACCCAGACAATTTTGTGTTTTCCATGAAAACTCACACTTTTATTTATCAAATGAGTTGCAAAATGAATAGAAAATATAGTCAAGACATTGACAAAGTTAGAAATAATGATTTTAATTTGAAATTATAATTTTCTCCTTCAGACTTTGCTTTTGTCACAGATTTCTCCATTTGCAGCAATGACAGCATTGCAGACCTTTGGCATTCTAGCTGTTAATTTGCTGAGGTAATCAGGAGACATTTCCCGCCATGCTTCCAGAAGCCCCTCCCACAAGTTGGATTGGCTTGATGGGCACTTTTTGCGTACCATACGGTGAATGGGGTTGAGATCTTGTGACTGCGCTGGCCACTCCATTACAGATAGAATACCAGCTGCCGGCTTCTTCCCTAAATAGTTCTTGTATAATTTGGAGGTGCTTTGGGTTATTGTCCTGTTGTAGGATGAAATTGGCTCCAATCAAGCGCTGTCCACAGGGTATGGCATGGTGTTGCATGGAGTGATAGCCTTCCTTATTCAAAATCACTTTTACCTTGTACAAATCTCCCACTTTACCAGCACCAAAGCAACCCCAGACCATCACATTACCTCCACCATGCTGACAGATGGCGTCAGGCGTCTTCCAGCATCTTTTCAGTTGTTCTGCGTCTCACAAATGTTCTTCTGTGTGATCCAAACACCTCAAACTTCGATTCGTCTGTCCATAACACTTTTTTCCAATCTTCCTCTGTACAATGTCTGTGTTCTTTTGCCCATATTAATCTTTTCCTTTTATTAGCCAGTCTCAGATATGGCTTTTTCTTGGCCACTCTGTCCTGAAGGCCAGCATCCCTGAGTCGCCTCTTCACTGTAGACGTTGACACTGGCATTTTGCAGGTACTATTTAATGAAGCTGCCAGTTGAGGACCTGTGAGGCGTCGATTTCTCTAACTAGAGACTCTAATGTATTTGTCTTGTTGCTCAGTTGTGCAGCGCGGCATCCCACTTCTCTTTCTACTCTGGTTAGAGCCTGTTTGTGCTGTCCTCTGAAGGGAGTAATACACACCGTGGTAGGAAATCTTCAGTTTCTTGGCAATTTCTCGCATGGAATAGCCTTCATTTCTAAGAACAAGAATAGACTGTCGAGTTTCACATGAAAGTTCTCTTTTTCTGGCCATTTTGAGAGTTTAATCGAACCAACAAATGTAATGCTCCAGATTCTCAACTAGCTCAAAGGAAGGTCAGTTTTATAGCTTCTCTAACCAGCAAAACTGTTTTCAGCTGTGCTAACATACTTGCACAAGGGTTTTCTAAACATCCATTAGCCTTCTTACACAGTTAGAAAACACAATGTACCATTAGAACACTGGAGTGATGGTTGCTGGAAATGGCCTCTATACACCTATGTAGATATTGCATTAAAAACCAGACGTTTGCAGCTAAAATAGTAATTTACCACATTAACAATGTATAGAGTGTATTTCTGATTCATTTAATGTTATCTTCATTGAAAAAAACTGTGCTTTTCTTTCAAAAATAAGGAAATTTCTAAGTGACCCTAAACTTTTGAACGGTAGTGTATATCATTAAAACCTGCTAGTTAACTAATCTAATGTAACCAACCCCAGAAGCATGCAGCCATAGAGAGAGACCCCCACACTGGTGTATGCAACTTATACATAACTGGTCACTTTTACATCATATCCAGCTCCTTTCAAGACAAAGACATTTCTTAACCCCTTCAAGACATCTGGGATGTCGGGTATTTAAATATGTTGGCCACTTGGCTTTATGCAGCCTGTCACACAAATACCAGCATTTTGCACTGCATTTATTAGTCTAATAAATACAGTATAAAAAATAATTAAAAATAATTAAAAATTCAAATCACCCCCCCCCCTTTCCTAGAATACATATCAAAGTAGAAAATTACCATAAAACACATACACATTAGATATCCCTGTTTCTGAAATTGCCCAGTCTACAAACTTAGAAAAATATTTTTCCCATACGGTAAATGGCATAGTGATAAAAAAAAAAAATCAAAAAGTTCGAAACCGTTTTTTTCTGTTTCTCGTCTAATAAAAATTTGAATAAAAAGTGATCAGAGCAATAGACATTCCTAAAAATTGTATAACTAAAAAATACCACTGTTTCCAAAAAAAAAAAAAAGATGCCCTATGCATCATCGTGCACAGAAATCTAAAAAAGTTACAGGCGTCTGAATGTCGACTTTAAGAAAAAAAAAAAATTCTGCAAAGTTTGGGATTTTTGTTAAGGGGTTAAAATGTAAATAAAACTATATAAATTTGGTATATCCGGAATTGTACCAAAATAGAATACAGATGACAAGTCATTTTGGCTGCACAGTGAACACTGTAAAAATGAAGCCCGTAAGAAAGTCGCACAAATGCAGTTTTTTTCCAATTCCTCCCCATTCTGAATTTTTTTCCAGTCTCCCAGTACATTGTACAGAATAATAAATGGTACCATTATGAAGAACAATTTTCCCCACAAATATTAAGCCTTCATATGTCTCTGCAAAGGGAAAAATAAAAAAGCTATGGGGTTTTGAAAAAGTGGAGTCAAAAACAAAAATTGAAAAATGCCTCTGAAGGAAAGGGGTTAAACACGGGAAGAGGTTATCCATGTCAGACTGGGTCCCGGCCAGGCCAAAGACTCATATTTCATCCATATCCTGTAATGGCAGGGGGTCGTGGCTAATGGTTATGTATCATAGATGTGACTATACTTGCTCAGTCTCCTGGAGATAATTAACTCCTTGCTGTCTGTGCCAATTAACTACTTTCATGTCTTGTAAAACACATCCAGGGTAACAGAGAGCCATACAGCTCATTGTGCAGAATATCTTCATGATTTATCAATAATGAACGCAGGAACTTTCCATATTTGAAACTCAGCCATGATTTCCTTATTGTGGTCAGGTTATCTTCTCATACATGCACTTTCTGACAAGTCCCAGACCATTCAACCTTTCTGACTTACAAATGTACTAACATACTAGTCTATCATTGAGCTTTGAAGCCTGAACTATTACACTTAACTTTTTGCTGATTTTGCATTTGTACAATTTTGATTTTGATTTTTGATTTAGATTTTTTGATTTTGTTTTTGTATTTGTATTTGTATTTGTATAGTATAGATACAATTGTGTTTTACCTGTCTTGCTTATACTGCATATAAGTCATAGTTACAGTAATGTAATAATAAGATTTGTATTTCACAATTCACATCTGGTAAATCTTACAATACACATAGACTTCCTCAAACTATCACTAACAGTTACTGTTGTGAAAATTCTCCGCCTGTTTATAGAAGGTTCTTGCCCCATCTGCGGCTTCTTATATACAGTGTTATATCCTGAGTACAAAGAAGAAATTGTACTTACAGAACCCTGTATTCTTTTTTAGTTAGACTTAATACCAAGGAACTTCTTACCTTTTTGTCTCTACAGAGGAAACTACTGGATGACTGGAAGTAATAAAATTTCATTATCTAAGGTACAAAGTTCCTGAAGAGCGTAAGACTCTGTGTATACAGTAAATGTGGAAGTGACCGGCTGGCCGGATTACACACGTTAGATCTTCTGATACTTACATGTTCCTGTTCGTCTGTTTCTCCCTCCATCATCTTCTCCTTTGCCTCTTCCTTACACTCCTCTACTTTATTATATTCTCGGTTCTGAAAGTTGATGATAACTAAATTAGAGTTTTATCTAAAGTCATCATAAGAACGTTTCAGTAGCTAAAACCAATGGGGGTGATTTATTAACCCATCTACACCAGTTCTCTGACATATATGGGTGCTAAAGGGAATTCTCAGCCCGAAATTGATTTTGCGTACTGATGACTTATACACAGTCTAGGCCATCAGTATGTGACCTGTGAGGGTCCGACACCTGGATTGTGCACAGATCATCTATTCTAGCAGTGCCTGGGCAACAGAAGTTAGAGAAGTGGAAGGGGAGTGCGTATAGGGTCTCCTATTCAGGAAATAGGGGCTACTTTGTACTTCCTCCAAAACCAATGCTATACAGACCAGTTTCTGACCTTTGGCGAGATCTCGCAGTACGGCCTTTCTTCTAAGGGTAATTCTTCTGTAAATCATGGAAGAAATAAAGGACAGTAAAACAAAAACATACTCAAGCACTTTTATAGTGTCTAATGTAAGTTTACACTGTCTACAAATAGTCAGTATTGGTAAATCTGCCCCAAATATTTGGGCCAAACTTTCCTTATACAATATATGGCACTTTATTTACATGGAACGGGATCCCATCAAAATTTTGGAAACGATTTGTGAATGATACATTCATTGTAAATACTGCATAGATCACCTTTTTTAATGGCAAAAAAAAGTTTGACAAATAATATCAATAATAATTACAGTTATAATTACCATTTTCAGGATTATCAGATGTGTCTTTTTTTCCAGATCTAACAAGAAAAAAATAATAATAAGTTCACATAAAAAGAGAAATCTCAGAAATGCATAGTATAGATAATATAGATATTAATTTCAATATGTTTCAACCCAATACTTTAATTTTAACTAAATTATAAATATGTATTAAAATAAGTGAAAAATTCTGCCAAACCATCACTTATCCATGGGATATGCCATAAATGTCTAATAGATGAGGGTCCCACCACTGGCACCCACACTTATCTCTAGAACTGACTCCCAGGACACCATCCCAGACACGCAATGCCCCACTGAAAACCAAATTTAGGTTTATGGAGACAACCGAGATCATTGAGCTACGCTGTTTCCATAGCTCCTATAGAAATGAATGCGAGTTACAGGTGCAATGACCTACGCTGTTTCTGTAACTTGTGAGATGCAGAAGAAGCAAAACTCACTGTTCTACTCAGTTTCCGTAACTTCCATGGAAATAAAAAGAGTTTCAGTTCAGGATTTCACAGAAAGGAGCCAAAAAGCATAAACTATATTACAATATTTATTAATGTCAGCAATACTGCCAGAAAACCAAAACCTGTTGAAAGTTTGGGTTCACTTTAAGGCAAAAGCAACTAGATTATGACAGAAAATAATACTCTGTATTAAACTGCGGCAGAAAGTAGTAGCGTCAAACCTCGAAGAAGTTTCTGAGAAGGGTATATGACAGTTCTAAACAACGCAATGGTTTTGTGAAGCCATAATACATTTAAGTGCAATGAAATGAAATTAAAGTTTTATAACACTTACTATTGTAGAAAATTTTCCATTTAAATTAAATATCTTGAAGATTTCATGAATTAATCTATGAGCTATGGTGTGCAAATTTTTTTTTTTTATTAAAAAAATATACTGGACACCACTTTTACTAATGTTTTTGTATATAGGGAGCGCACAACTGTAGATATTTATTTCCTACACAAGGATACCGATACTTACACATTTTTCTTTTTACAAATGACACCTGGAAGATGTAAGCAGAATTAGATTTAAGGATACTTGTGACGTGACTCTGGCCATGATAGTAAATACATTTTGAGAATATAAAGCATAGATGATCTATCGTCAATGTCCCAAGGATCTGTATTCTTTCCATTTTTCCAAATGAGGTCATACACACTTCCATATTTTTCAAAGGGACCCACAGTGGAAAAAAAACAGTTGATTGTGGTAAATTTTTCGGGATCTGAATAGCATATATTAGTGTGCAATATAAGCAGTGTCGGACTGAGGCTCCTTGGGTATACCAAAAAAATGATACCTTGGTCCCACCCTTCTACAACCCATAGGAAAAAGACCATAGTACCCTTCTGATTTGGGTATCCTCTGCTAGACCATTATTGTGTTAGAGCTTGGGACCACCGGAGGATCCTCTGGTACATTGGTGGGCCAGTCTGACACTGAATCTAAGATTTCCTTGGACTGTACACTGAACACATATGGACGTACAAACATTTTTTATCCTCTGTGTTTTGTGGAGGCACCAGGGAGGATAATCATACTGAATTGTAACAGACCAACAGGAAAAGGGAACTTTCAATACTTTGGTTCCTTCTAGGGGTATATTTTTGTCTTTCTATCTAGTTTCTGCACCCTTAGCTAACCACAAATATATACTAGAATTTGGGAAATTACTGAGTGTCAGATTCTACCAGAGATATAAAACCCTAAGCGCAATGCTCAGTGCTGAGAACTACTAGATAAAATGAAGAACTGGTTCACACACAAGAAAAGCAAAGTTTGAGACCCTTGAAAAAAACAATAAAAATCTAGTAGATAAAACTCAACACAATGGTCTTGATATTTTCATAAATGAAGACTCTACATCTGACATGGATAGATATAGAAGGATATCCGGTACCAGACACAATAACTCTCTTACCTGTTGCCTTCAGGATAACCAAAATCACACAAAGAAGAACCAACATGGCTGCAGCAGAGGCGGAAATAATGATGACAAGTTGTTGGTCTTTGGGGTCTTTTGGAGATTCAGTAGTTGGGTTAACTAGATAAATATATGAGACGGGAATATCCGATTATTTCTGCTTCTAAAAGGTTAATTATTTTCGGTAGGTTTATTTCTTGTCCTTATTGCGTTACAGCAAACGTTCAGTCACTACACTATACACTATATACAAAGTACACTATAAAGTTGGTGGCCATAAGTAGGAGCAGTGCTTATATAAAATCTTACTAAAAAGCTAAATCCAAAAAGTACAGTACTGTGCAAAAGTTTTCAGCAGGTGTTGCAGTTTACAGAAATAGAAGGGTTAATAGTTTATTTTTATCAATTAACAAAACAATGTGAACGAAAAAAAAGAAATATGTAAATCCCATCAATATTTGGTGTGACCTTTGTCCTTTGGAGGAGGAGTCCTGGAAGTGATGATCCGGCCCCCACAGATATAGCCCTGATCTCATCATCATCCAGTCTGTCTGGGATGGCATGAAGAGACAGAAGGATTGGAGCAAGCAACATCCACAGAAGATCTGTGCTTAGTTCTCCAAGATGGCGGTGGAACAACCTCCCTGCCCAGTTCTGCCAAAAACTGTCTGCAAGTACCGAGAAGAACTGATGAAGGGCAAAGGTCACGCTAACTATTTCTTCATTCACTTCATAAACTGTTAGCCCTTCTATTTCTGAAACCATTCTTACTTTGCAGAATTTTTCTCACGCCTGCCTAAAACATTTGCACAAGTTTGATATATAGTGCAGCAAAAAAAAGTATTTGCCCCTTTCCCAATTACGTTCATTTTTGCATATTCTGTGGCAAAACCTTGAACAGGCAGATTAGACCTGAAAACTCTCCAACAATTCTGCAAAGCAGAATAGACCAAATTTTCCCACATCGATATCTAAGACTCATTGTAAATTATTGCAAGAGTGTGATTACATTTGTCACTGCTAAGGTGGGCACAACCAGTTGCTAAGTTTAGGGGGTAGTTATTTTCTCATGGGTGATATTTTTTACATAGGTTTTGAATTAATCTTTACATTCGATAAATTATAGGATCACGTAAACTGCATTTTGTGTTTCCTTTACCTGTTATTTTACTTGTCACAATAAGTCGTGTTCCTTTTCCATAACGAACATAATTTTTATATTCGCTATTTGCTATACATAGACTGAACATCACAAAGCAGTAATATGTGGAGTTGTCTGACATCTGAACCCCCCGTATATGGAGATCTGCCGGTCCTTTTATTTCCGTCCTTCCTCTGTAGCTGGGATGAACTATTTCTTTGTAGGGGTGGTAGACATAAGGTCCGGTTTTGTTGTCCACTCTCCAGTAAATTTTAACCTTGAGAACATCACTCTTTTCATGTTTGTTGTATGAGCAGTTTATTGTCACCGATTCTCCTTCATGATGGGTGATGGTATCTGGTTGTGTAACATTGAATGATGAAGAGGGGTCTGAAAAATACAATAAATTTATCATATACCAATCTTAAATACATTTTATTATACAATGGTTTGTAAACTATTTATATGTGCACATGAGAAAGTGTGTGACTCATGTTGTATAGATACCATCAATACCATCTTTATGCTGATGATACCCAACTATATACTTCATCCCGTACATCACCCCTGCACTAATACAGAACACCAGTGACTGTCTCTCTGCTGTCTCTAACATCATGTCTTCTCTTTATCTGAAATTGAATCCTTCAAAAACGGAACTTCTTGTGTTCCCTCCATCGACTAACCGATCTAACCCTATATCTCCATTTCTATCTGTGGCCTTACTATTACCCCGAGGTGGCATGCCCGCTGTCTGGGGGTTGTATTTCACTCAGATCTTATCTTTACCCCACATATTCAGATACTTGCACACTCTTGCCACCTGCACCTTAAAAACATCTCTAGAATTCGCCCTTTTCTCACCGTGGAAATATCAAAACTCCTCATTGTCGCTCTGATTCTCGTTTTCACTATTGCAATTCTCTTCTAATTGTTCTTCCTCTTACTAAACTCTCCCACTACAATCTGTCCTGAATGCGGCCGTCAGACTCATCTTTCTGTCACACCGGTACACAGACGCATCTACCTTGTGTCAGTCGCTGTATTGCTTGCCCATCCATCACAGAATACAATATAAAATTATCACACTGACCCACAAATCCCTCCATAGCGCTGCGCCCCCTATATCTCCTCTCTCGTCACTGTCTACCGCCCTAACCGTCCTCTCCGTTCTGTCAATGACCTTAGACTTGCATCCTCTATTATCCAATCATCCCACTCCCGTCTCCAAGACTTTTCTCAAGCTGCACCGGTGCTCTGGAATGCTTTACCCCAGACAATCCGATTAATCCCCAACTACAGCAGCTTCAAAACTGCCCTAAAATCACATCTGTATGGTCAGGCTTATCACATGCACTGATCACAGTGTAGTGTGTGGAGGTGGAGAACAATAACACCTTTTATCCTTCCTCCTCTGTTCCTCAGATCCGGCCCCTCCATCTAGAAGTTACACTGCACTCTTGGCACTTAGTATATGTTTATTCACCGGCTTGTGACGACTCATACAGCTTCAGTTATACAACCTTTTCTATTAATAGATGGCTGGACCATTGTAGCAAACAAGCCCTTTGACCTCTTGTGTCCCCCTATCTCCTCATAGATTGTAAGCTCTTGTGCCCGGGCCCTCACTTCTAGTGTGTGATATGTTTATTTCTTTGTCACATTGTAATGTCTCATATTGTCTGTTCATGTTTCCTCTGATTTGTAAAGTGCTACAGAATATGTTGGTGATATATAAAGTTATTATTATTATTATTATTATTATTATTTTTTATTATTATGGATTCTGAAATGACCACCTATTCTATGGGCCCATACTGCTCCTCCATTTGCCTCTGGTTTACAAAGCTTATCTCACTAATTCTATAGGCATCCATGAAAGAAAAGCCTGTCATATTTCGTTGCTTGACATATTGCTTTTAGGGGCAATACTATGTCACATAGCAAGGGTGTAACTAAAGACTCACAGTCCTGGTGCAAAAGCTCAGCTTGGACCAACCTGCAAAAATTCTCCTCACATCCATTAGCAATGTCCCACCTGTACATTTTAGCAGCATTTACATTTCCCTTTCCTTCACTACCTGGACGCAGACCACCATGAACACTTCACAGTATGTTATGCTCACAAGATTCCCATTCATTCCTTTATGACATATCCTCCCTCCACAGAATCTCTGCTTGATTATATTCTGCAAATTAGCCGATACTTTGGACATTAAAATTCACAGAAATATTCAGTTCCCAAAATCAAATTAAAATATAACTTTTATTAGGAAATCGGCTAAAATAGCCTCTCTATATATACAGTATAATGCTAATTGAGTAGACAGCACAGGTCAGATAAGGACACACATGACTAGTACACTCGGTCCCACAAAGTAATCCAGTCATCTCATTGGTAATCTGTGTACACAGAGTGTGTGAATAATCTCAGCACAGTGGTGTATATAATAGATCTCATATATTAGGAGAGCGCCATTACAAAGCCATCCGTGGAGAATTAATCCACCAGATCGAAAACACATACTATAAATGTATATGAGAGACCCCGTGTACATATGATAATCTCCTACAATGAGGTAAAGAGGGGAGGAAACTATTATGTCTCCAAACCCCAGGATTAGCTCACAGGCAGATAACACATTGGATTATACCTCAAGGTGTACATTACACAGGGAGACATTAGCAATCTCTGCTAACTCCCCAATCCCTAATCCACGCTGATATAGAGTGGACAATGCTCGTGGATTGTACAGGGAAACATGGCAGACATTAGCAGTCCCTGCCCCCAGCTCCACTAGTTATGGCTGATGTAGAGGACACATTGCTCTGCTCCTCCACTAGTTATAGCTGATGTAGAGGACACATTGCTCTGCTCCTCCGCCGGTTATGGCTGACGTAGAGGACACATTACTCTGCTCCTCCGCTAGTTATGGCTGATGTAGAGGACACATTGCTCTGCTCCTCCGCTAGTTATGGCTGATGTAGAGGACACATTGCTCTGCTCCTCCGCTAGTTATGGCTGATGTAGAGGACACATTGCT
Organism: Leptodactylus fallax; assembly: GCA_947044405.1. Classification (NCBI taxonomy): domain Eukaryota; kingdom Metazoa; phylum Chordata; class Amphibia; order Anura; family Leptodactylidae; genus Leptodactylus; species Leptodactylus fallax. The sequence continues at coordinate 652,453 of CAMRHE010000457.1, forward strand.
CTGCTCCTGGACTAGTTATGGCTGATGTAGAGGACACATTGCTCTGCTCCTCCGCTAGTTATGGTTGATGTAGAGGACACATTGCTCTGCTCCTGGACTAGTTATGGCTGATGTAGAGGACACATTGCTCTGCTCCTCCGCTAGTTATGGCTGACGTACAGGACACATTGCTCTGCTCCTCCGCTAGTTATGGCTGACGCAGAAGACACATTGCTCTGCTCCTCCGCTACTTATGGCTGATGTAGAGGACACATTGCTCTGCTCCTCCGCTAGTTATGGCTGATGTAGAGGACACATTGCTCTGCTCCTCCGCTAGTTATGGCTGCCGTAGAGGACACATTGCTCTGCTCCTCCGCTAGTTATGGCTGATGTAGAGGACACATTGCTCTGCTCCTGGACTAGTTATGGCTGATGTAGAGGACACATTGCTCTGCTCCTCCGCTAGTTATGGTTGATGTAGAGGACACATTGCTCTGCTCCTGGACTAGTTATGGCTGACGTAGAGGACACATTGCTCTGCTCCTCCGCTAGTTATGGCTGACGTACAGGACACATTGCTCTGCTCCTCCGCTAGTTATGGCTGACGCAGAAGACACATTGCTCTGCTCCTCCGCTACTTATGGCTGATGTAGAGGACACATTGCTCTGCTCCTCCGCTAGTTATGGCTGATGTAGAGGACACATTGCTCTGCTCCTCCGCTAGTTATGGCTGCCGTAGAGGACACATTGCTCTGCTCCTCCGCTAGTTATGGCTGCCGTAGAGGACACATTGCTCTGCTCCTTCACTAGTTATGGCTGCCGTAGAGGACACATTGCTCTGCTCCTCCGCTAGTTATGGCTGCCGTAGAGGACACATTGCTCTGCTCCTCCGCTAGTTATGGCTGCCGTAGAGATCACATTGCTCTGCTCCTCCGCTAGTTATGACCCGATGTAGAGGACACATTGCTCTGCTCCTCCACTAGTTATGGCTGCCGTAGAGGACACATTGCTCTGCTCCTCCGCTAGTTATGACCCGATGTAGAGGACACATTGCTCTGATCCTCCACTAGTTATGGCTGATGTAGAGGACACATTGCTCTGCTCCTCCGCTAGTTATGACCCGATGTAGAGGACACATTGCTCTGCTCCTCCACTAGTTATCACCCGATGTAGAGGACACATTGCTCTGCTCCTCCACTAGTTATGGCTGATATAGAGGACACATTGCTCTGCTCCTCCGTTAGTTATGACCCGATGTAGAGGACACATTGCTCTGCTCCTCCGCTAGTTATGACTGATGTAGAGGACACATTGCTCTGCTCCTCCACTAGTTATGGCTGCCGTAGAGGACACATTGCTCTGCTCCTCCACTAGTTATGGCTGATGTAGAGGACACATTGCTCTGCTCCTCCCCTAGTTATGACCCGATGTAGAGGACACATTGCTCTGCTCCTCCACTAGTTATGGCTGATGTAGAGGACACATTGCTCTGCTCTTCCACTAGTTATGACCCGATGTAGAGGACACATTGCTCTGCTCCTCCGCTAGTTATGACTGATGTAGAGGACACATTGCTCTGCTCCTCCACTAGTTATGGGTGATGTAGAGGACACATTGCTCTGCTCCTCCGCTAGTTATGACTGATGTAGAGGACACATTGCTCTGCTCCTCCGCTAGTTATGACTGATGTAGAGGACACATTGCTCTGCTCCTCCGCTAGTTATGACTGATGTAGAGGACACATTGCTCTGCTCCTCCGCTAGTTATGACTGATGTAGAGGACACATTGCTCTGCTCCTCCCCTAGTTATGACCCGATGTAGAGGACACATTGCTCTGCTCCTCCACTAGTTATGGCTGATGTAGAGGACACATTGCTCTGCTCTTCCACTAGTTATGACCCGATGTAGAGGACACATTGCTCTGCTCCTCCGCTAGTTATGACTGATGTAGAGGACACATTGCTCTGCTCCTCCACTAGTTATGACTGATGTAGAGGACACATTGCTCTGCTCCTCCACTAGTTATGACTGATGTAGAGGACACATTGCTCTGCTCCTCCGCTAGTTATGACTGATGTAGATGACACATTGCTCTGCTCCTCCACTAGTTATAGCCGATGTAGAGGACACATTGCTCTGCTCCTCCGCTAGTTATGATCCGATGTAGAGGACACATTGCTCTGCTCCTCCGCTAGTTATGACTGATGTAGAGGACACATTGCTCTTCTCCTCCCCTAGTTATGACTGATGTAGAGGACACATTGCTCTGCTCCTCCGCTAGTTATGACTGATGTAGAGGACACATTGCTCTGCTCCTCCACTAGTTATAGCTGATGTAGAGGACACATTGCTCTGCTCCTCCACTAGTTATAGCTGATGTAGAGGACACATTGCTCTGCTCAACATGTTTCCTTTAATGATAATCTACTGTAAATTTATCAGGAGCTAACACTACAATATACTTGGGAGATGTGTAAAGAAAGCAGTCACAGCTGATGGTGGGCTCCGGTACTTATAATGTCTGCTGGAGAGGCTGCTCCTTATATGGCAGCCTCTGCAACGCGACCTCGCCCCTTCCTCCATCTGCCCTTTAGTGGCAGCCAATGGTCGCATAGGCACCGCCCACTTTGTTTAGATGCACCACAAGGTAGTGGGAGGGGTCGATGATGTACACAAAGAAACTGTCATCAGCAGGATAGAGCGATGTTCTTAGGTCAGTATAGCTCACCAAGCGGTAAAGGTAACTTGAAATCACATCCACATGACATCAGGGAAAAAAATCCCATTAGAGTGCCAAAAATGAAGTAGGTATTGCGTCCAGGCCCCCATACAACGGGAACAAAAATGCAGGATGGGGCAGACAGCTCACTGGTCATATAGAAATTTAAAAAAAAAAACACCGCCAAGACAGTGGGTGCAGTCACCTGGCCATGTACAGCAAAAAAAGCACTCCATTGTCTGTGGGTACCACAATGGTGCCAATCCAGTTGCTATACATCTAGTCACACTTCTAGAGATTATTGACAATAAACATTTGATATCACAGCTAATATTAATGCTGAATGTATCCCAGGAATTTTCTAGGACATGTTAGGGTATCCAGGATGTATAAAGATATTCATTGATAAATAAAATCACATATCAGAGTGTTAGAGTCACATGTAGTTTGGAGACTTCCAAATCCGCTCTTTCCCTTGAAACTGCATGGCAAAAGGATGACCCTGGTGAGATTCCCAGACTTGTGTTGCTATTTGTTTGTCTAGCCGTTGGAAATATCTCCTATATGATCCAATATGCGTCTGCGCAACTGTCTTTTTGTCTTGCCTACATAGTAGAGGGGACAGGAACATGTTGCGACATAGACTACACCTCCCTTTGGCAGTTACTGAACTCATGAATGTTAAAAGACTGACCTGTGGCATGTGCCTTCACCACTGATCCTTTCTGGATATAGGCACACATCCTACAAGAGCCACATTTAAAGGTACCCACAGGATGAGCAGCACCAAGCCATGCTATCCTGAATTTTTGATATGGAGGACCATGCAGATGTTAGTTACATCGTGGTACCCACAGACGATGGAGTACCTTTTTCACTCTATATGGCCCAGTGACTGCACTCACTATCTTGGCGGTGTTTTTTTTTTTTTTTTTAAATTTCTATATGACCAGTGAGCTGTCTGCCCCATCCTGCATTTTTGTTCCCATTGTATGGGGGCCTGGACGCAATACCTACTTCATTTTTGGCACTCTAATGGGATTTTTTTCCCTGATGTCATGTGGATGTGATTTCAAGTTACCTTTACCGCTTGGTGAGCTATACTGACCTAAGAACATCGCTCTATCCTGCTGATGACAGTTTCTTTGTGTACATCATCGACCCCTCCCACTACCTTGTGGTGCATCTAAACAAAGTGGGTGGTGCCTATGCGACCATTGACTGCCACTATGGGGCAGATGGAGGAGGGGAGGAGTCACGTTGCGGAGGCTGCAATATAAGGAGCAGCCTCTCCAGCAGACATTATAAGTACCTGAGCCCACCATCAGCTGTTACTGCTTTCTTTACACATCTCCCAAGTATATTGTAGTGTTAGCTCCTGATCAACTTAGATTATCATTAAGGGAAACGCATTGAGCAGAGCAATGTGTCCTCTACATCAGCCATAACTAGTGGAGGAGCAGAACAATGTGTCCTCTGTGTCAGCCATAACCGACGGAGGAGCAGAACAATGTGTCCTGTGCGTCAGCCATAACCGACGGAGGAGCAGAGCAATGTGTCCTGTGCGTCAGCCATAACCAGCGGAGGAGCAGAACAATGTGTCCTCTGCATCAGCCATAACTGGCGGAGGAGCAGAACAATGTGTCCTCTGCGTCAGCCGTAACCGGCGGAGGAGCAGAGCAATGTGTCCTCTGCGTCAGCCATAAGTAGTGGAGGAGCAGAGCAATGTGTCCTCTACATCAGCCATAACTAGCGGAGGAGGAGAGCAATGTGTCCTCTACATCAGCCATAACTAGCGGAGGAGCAGAGCAATGTGTCCTCTACATCAGCCATAACCAGTGGAGTTGGGGGCAGGGACTGCTAATGTCTGCCATGTTTCCCTGTACAATCCACGACCATTGTCCACTCTATATCAGCCTGGATTAGGGATCAGGGAGTTAGCAGAGATTGCCAATATTTGGCATGTCATCCTGGCTATTATAGCCGATTTCCTAATAAAAATTATATTTTAATTGATTTTGGGAACCGAATATTTCTGTGAATTGCACAAACACTTTTTGATTTGGTTCAGTCACCCCCTGTGATTGTGTTTGGACCTTAAAATGTTAATTTTCTCCTTTCTGACAGTGGCAGGCAGTGTATCAAAAATACCAGATGGACCTAAGATGGGTTTGTGATGTCTTTAACTCCACTTTGGGAACAATGAATATTTCTTTACCTGCGATGGTCACTTCTGTACTGTATCTGCTCTCCAATGTCCCATTTCTGGTGGTCACACGGCAACAAAAATGGAGGAATTCATATGACTGAATACGGTGTATACGTAAAGAGACATCTTCAGGGAAGTTCACCAGTGAATATGGAAATACATTACTTCTGTGTGTTGAGTCATAGGTGTAAGTTCCTTTATTATTATTGGCACATAGCTTCCTATCTCCAATATACCAGGTCACTTGTAGAGCTTCCCCCATGGTCTCCATTGGGTAACGACAGGGGATGATCATCTCTTCTCCTGGGACAGCCATCAGTTCCTCCACCTGAGATAACCATCTCCCATCTATAAACAGAAGACATGAGATATACATGTATTACACAGGGTTAATAAAGCCTGGACATTGCTGAAAGATAACTTTATTCATCCTTTATGATACCTCCCTTTATATTGGAATTTTTTTTGTAATTTAATTTTTAGCTTTAGCTTTGAATATAGAATTTTGCATACATGTAGGAAAGGGGTTCAAATGAATTGAAAGTATCTTGACATCTGAGAGCTGGTGTATATATCATATTTACGTTATGTGCCATTCATATCTATAAGTGGGGTCCCATCTTTGTACCCTCTTTTAGGAGATCAGGTGTCCTACAGGAAGTGTAGAGTCCAACAGGAACACAACCTGTGATAAAGCATTGTTGTTTATGTACACTATTGTTGCTGAATGTATCACAATGTTCTCTCAGACGTCACAGTTTTTTCTATATTCTATATCTTATTGAATATACCATTCCATGTTGCAGTTACATCTGTAGACCAGAATTGTCCCTTCCTCTACTTGTCCTAGAAAGTGGGAGAAACTGTAGTAATAAATTAGCAACCCTCTTAGTCTGTCGAGGCTAGTTTTGTTGAGTTGGAGCTAGCGAGAGTTAGAGAGCAGTTGCCATCTTCAGTTTGTAGAAGTTTGGGCTCGAAGAAAACTGTCCCTTTTGTTTCTCAGAGAAGATCTCTACTGCTATCTAGTGGTGGCCTGTATCCATGACTGAGACTTGCCCTGCAGCCCAACAGCGGCAGAATTGCAGGAGCAAATTTTGTGTATGTGGAAGGGGAGTTGGAGCTGGTGTCACCCCATATTCATCACAGAGGGATGGATCGGAAGACTAGAGGGAGGGAGAGAAGCAAATGCCATTCCTATGTATACTAGACATGTAAGAGGATATTGTAGCCAAAGACAGTGAACCTCCATGTCCTGTGACTGGATGTGAAACCGTTTGATTTCTGAAGTAAAGATAGCTACAAGCTATGCCTGTTAAACTGTGACAGGACTCCTACTTATTGATTGCACCTAACATGAAGGGAACCCCACCTTCCACTAGCCAGGAGACCACCAGAAGAGTGTGCCTCAGGTGAACAATAACCACCAGCAGCATCTCCCTGATCACTGTGCCATCATAGGGCCTGTGGGAACAATTGTTGAGAAGAAGACAACCACTGTGACCAAACCGTGAACAGTGAATGAAAATGCCAATTGTCATCTTTGGGCAAGAGGCGGACATTCCATTTGAGCAACCTGTGCAGCTGCCCATGGGCCCAGGAGGTTGGGAGGTCCAATCACCTTTACAGAAGCTTTCTACTGTCTATTAAATTGCAGGAAAATGACTAAACTAACTTTTGGCAAACAATTACTGGTGGATTGTTAAAGAGACATAAGGGGTGCTGTATACTGATGTATCAGAAAAGAGGTCTATAACTCTGCAGTTCAGGTTAGAAGGTTACTTTCCTCCTACAACTGGCGCTAATGTATCAGTTACAAGGAAAATTAGGAGAAAAAAGCAAATACATAAAATCAACCCTCCAAAAGAATCCTAAAGAATATTTGTATCTGTCCTCATAGATCGATAACCTCTCCTCTGTTCTCGTCTCCTCCTCTTATCTTACATGTAGAGATATTTCCAGGTTTTCTATAATCTGCAGGATTTGGAATGTCTTTTTACCTGCAAAAGTCAGTGTTGTCCCATCTAAGTCATCCCAGGCGTAGCCTATTGTAGATGCCCTGCAGCAGAATCTCATCTCATCTGAATCTTTCAGTCCTCGGATTAGGATAGACGCTGTCTGGTTGTCGGGATGGTGGACTGTAGAGATCCGACCTTTATACTCAGCTATTATATTACCAGAGCTGTCTGTGATGTCTTTCCTGATATTTTCGCAGTCTCTTCCATCACCCACTCCCCAATATATAACAATGTGTGATCTCAGGTACTCAGGAGAGCTGTATGTACACGGGATGGTGACTGAATCTCCTTCCTTCACGTAGAGAGATTTTGGCTGGTACGTACAGTAATAATCCGATGTCCAACAAGTCCCTGTAATAAACCAGAGAGGTCAATGAGAGAAAAAATGAAATAATAAATCAGTAATAAATTCAAAGTCGTTTCAGAACAATGATGAGTTTTTGTGACAAAATATGATGTATAGGACAGCACGATGGCTCGGAGGTTTTCCCTGTAGCCTTGCAGCGCTGGAGTCCTAGGTTTGAGTCTGACCAAAGACAACATCTGCAAGGAGTTTGTATGTTCTGTGTGTGTGTTTGTGTTTCCTCCCACACTGTAAAGACATATTGATGTTTTAACACTATCTGTGTAGACCTGTGGAATATGGTGACGCTATACAAATAAGCAAAATTAAAAAGATAATAAAGTAAATAGTCTGTTATAGTATATTAGACAACTGATGTGGTACCCAATGATTGTGTCGGTGCACCTACTAAAACCTCTGCATAAATTGGGATGAAATGGTAACAGACATCCTCTGCTGAGCCTAGGATTTGACACAATAATGGGTCCTAATACCACAAAGACCCAGAGGTCCAGTAGGAGACAATCCCACTTTGAGGTGACTTTGGAGACAATCACTTGCCACTATTTCGTGTGGGGAGTTTCAAAAATAACCTATTATATAGTATTTATTACCCTAACAAACTTAATAATAGAACTGGAGTTGGATATTCCCATGTTCTATATAGATAGTGGCAGAGCCCTCATTATCATTTCCTCGGGTGGGCCCAAAATTGGTATAGGTGATATATAACCAGTGTAGTACTCCAGTCATCTAGACTTGATGCTTCAATAATCACAATTCTTTCAGTGGAAACTCCGGAACATGGTCTGTGTCCCTAGTCAAGGTAAGGATATATCCGCACCACCTTCTAACCACACACAGAGAAATTTTACTTACACTAGGCTTACACTAATATTGCTTTTCCATTGTTCAGGTCTGTTGGGAGACTCGAATAACAGAGAGGTAGACCACTTAAACAGCGGTTACACACGAAGCCTGGCGGACCCCATTGACTGTAATGGGGTCCCTCAGGTGTCCATCATTTGTACTTGACATCAGTGGAGGAAAAAGTGCTCTGTGCAGGACTTTTTCCTTGCTGATTTTCAGCAGACACGGTGACAGCATGTGAACGTAGTCTTATTTTATAAGGCTGTGTGGTGAGGATTGATCTCGGTCAGATTGTAGTTGAGTTTTACTACATTTCTCTAAAAGACAATGAAGAAAATTTTATTTTGTATGCCAGTCTTAATCATTACCTAGCTGGCTCTAGATATGCCAGAATTATTAAGACGCTACATCCGCATAATAATTCTGTTGTGCCTCAGAATTAAAATCTACAACAGTCAGGGAGTGGTGTGGATTTCTGGCATAACTCACACCGTTTTCTGGCATGACTTATAGTAAATTCAACAGCCCCGGGCAATTCCGCTCTGGTCCACCTTGATCCCTTTTATAAAAAGTGGCAAGTAGGGCACAGAAAGAGGACACTAGTCCATCTGTGGTACAAAAGAGGGCGGTGCAAGCAAGATGCGCTAATCTACTGTCTGCTTTCTGGCATAGAGGGGACATTAAACTCCCTCAAACTGAATTAAAAATCCATTAAGATCAAGAAAAGAAATTCCATGTATTCTTTGTATATCCAAGATTTGCAGTGGCAACATCACCCATCAGACAGGATAGACAAGGTTGTGTGCTCTGTATAAATCCATGTGCCTCAAGGAGACTGTACACAGTAATTCATTTTGTCCAATCCCACCAATTTTGTGGGCACTGTCCAAGAATCGAATGTGTATGGCTGAGCAGCTCTATTTTTTAGCTGAATAGGGAAGAAATCAGAAAAAGAGACTTGCTTTTAGTACATGAGCTCTGGGAGTTCACACTTTCACTTCCCTAGATTATCAGGGATATTGTCATCAACCAGTTAAGTATCTTTGGCTGCCCTTATGCGATTTACTTTCTATATGCGTTTTTGTGCCTCCTCGCGGCTCTACTGTCCACACGATAGATATACAGTACAGGACAGTAGAGCCATGTGTAGTCAGGGACCTTCAGCATCATAGATCACTACGAGGCAAGGAGTCCCATCTCCTGACTAGGTTCGGACTGGAAACGCAGCCAATGTCTGTAAGTATCATGGACAGATCATATTCCTACTTTTTTCAATGAAGTCCTGCTTTTAGTTTCAACACTATCTGTCTATAGTGTGGAGAGTAGAGTTGTGAGGAGACAGAGACTCCCAGCATCATAGATCACTGTGATGTAAGGAGTCCCATCTCCTAAGTTCAGACTGGGAAATGCGGCCAATGTACATACTAGATTTTCCGATGCGGATTGTAACGTGTACGGGGGGCCTGATGTGCCACACCAGGTTTTGTTAACTTTTTTCTATCTAAGTGGATCCAAAACATTCATTATTTGTTTTTAATGCATCCTTATAGGGCTTGGAGCTCCTCTTTTCTGCTCCAAATTTCCTAAATAGATGTAAATTAGAATGACAACATTTTGGACGGTTGCAGCCACAAATAGTGGAGTTTAGGAGATTAGTGCATACTCTTTATACATTGAGAAAGAAAAAGAAAAAAAAGGTACATGGCCTAAATCAAGACTCTCAACCCTTGAATATTCAAAATATAATATGACAAATCTTTAGTTAGACAAAAATTTAAAAACATTTAAAAAGAAAACATGTTCCTATGGGAGCACAGAAAAGAGGTAGGTATATATAAATATGGATAATATAATAGTCCTAATAAGTGACAAAATATATGTGATGTATATGTATACTCAATTAGATGTGCTGACCCTATCATAAACCCTCACATCTCTTTAATATAAGACATCTAGAAAATAAAGTGAAAAGACAAAAAATATATGCAGTTACTCAACCTCAATGCAATGTCAGAGTTAAAACAACAATATATCAATCCAAAAACGGTATAAAACTCCTGTTATAGAGTGAATTCAATAATTAATTAGACCAAATCCTAAAACAAATGTGTACTAATAAGTGAGGTACATATATATATATATATATATATATATATATATATATATATCAAATTCATTCAATTTATCATAATGATTAGAGATGAGCGAATTTCTCAAAAGTTCGATTCGGCAGTTCAATTCGAAGTTCCAAAAAAAATTTGCTTCGATCCGAATTACTTCGCAAGGAATAAACAGCTATTTCCAGGCTGCAGAGAGCCGCGGTGGACGGCAAAATGGCGGAAGCCCTTGGATGCTACTGTCATGTCTCTCTGTCTCTCTCCAGTACAGACAAGTTTTATTCATGTGGAAGGATCTGCTAACAAGCAAAGACACGCCTACCCAATCACATCACTAGAGAACATCATGTGACCGTCTGATATCACAAAGGTCCTTACTAAATATTCGTAACCGCGAAGCATCAGGAAATCCGGAATCGTGGAGAATCGAAGATTTCCTGAAATTCGATCAAATTCCACTTCTGCAGAATCGATTCGCTCATCTCTGATAATGATAGAAAAGGAGGGGAGAGATAAAGGGCCCATGTATAAGACTATAAACACTATACCTACCCTATACTGGCATCACAAACATGACCCCACGCATATCGCCTGTAAACCAGGCTTCCTCAGGGGATAGTAAACATCCACGTCCATGGTTTGAGTGATTTATAAAGACCCGGTTCGCGTTCCAATAACAGTTTTGCGCATTACTCTTTATACATTGTACTCATTATTGAAGGGAACGTCGCGCTACAAAAATGTATTGTCGATGTATTTCAACAGAAAGTAGTTTAAACTTAAATGTGAAACCTCTCCATTGTTCGATTTCCTCTGTTGGTCTCATTTTACAACATCTCCACTTCTTTAATTTTGACACATAAAAGGGCTTCTTTCTTAATAGTTGGAGAATTCCTAAGACGTGGAGGCTGCAAGCAAGTGACTGTACTGTAGGTCTATGCAGAGGATTTAGATCTCTGTATCCTAAAATTGGACTGATATAAAAGTGTAGTAAGAAATTAGCACTTAAAGTGTAACCATTTTATTTATTTATTTTTTGCGATTATGTCAGGGGTTGTTTTGTGATATACAGTGCCTTGCAAAAGTATTCGGCCCCCTTGAACTTTTCAACCTTTTGATATATTCTGGAGTCAGATGAAACACGTGTCAGGGTCTTAACTTCACACTTTTTTCATCAAGTCTTTGGGTAAGGTTACGTTCACATCTGCACTCATTGCCCATTTGGGGATTCCATCCCCCTTTCCACTTAAAAAATGTAGAGAGAAAAGCAGGACTTTTCACATTTTTCAGGCTGAAACCTGGCGAAAACCTGGAGGAGCCCATTATAGTCCTTTTTCCTTACTTCTTGTGTTCTTCATTGCTGTGGAGTCTGAATATACAGTACCTTGCGAAAGTATTCGGCCCCCTTGAACTTTTCAACCTTTTGCCACATTTCAGGCTTCAAACATAAGGATATCAAATTGAGATTTTTTGGTGAAGATTCAACAACAAGTGGGACACAACTGTGAAGTGGAACGAAATTTATTGGTTATTTTAAACTTTTGTAAAAATAAAAAACTGAAAAGTGGGGCGTGCAATATTATTCGGCCCCTTTACTTTCAGTGCAGCAAACTCACTCCAGAAGTTCAGTGAGGATCTCTGAATGATCCAATGTTGTCCTAAATGACTGATGATGATAAATATAATCCACCTGTGTGTAATCAAGTCTCTGTATAAATGCACCTGCTCTGTGATAGGCTCAGGGTTCTGTTTAAAGCGCAGAGAGCATCATGAAGACCAAGGAACACACCAGGCAGGTCCGTGATACTGTTGTGGAGAAGTTTAAAGCTGGATTTGGATACAAAAAAGATTTCCCAAACTTTAATCATCCCAAGGAGCACTGTGCAAGTGATCATATTGAAATGGAAGGAGTATCAGACCACTGCAATTCTACCAAGACCCGGCCGTCCCTCTAAACTTTCATCTCAAACAAGGAGAAGACTGATCAGAGATGCAGCCAAGAGGCCCATGATCACTCTGGATGAACTGCAGAGATCTACAGCTGAGGTGGGAGAGTCTGTCCATAGGACAACAATCAGTCGTATACTGCACAAATCTGGCCTTTATGGAAGAGTGGCAAGAAGAAAGACATTTCTCAAAGATATCCATAAAAAGTCTTGTTTAAAGTTTGCCACAAGCCACCCGGGAGACATACCAAACATGTGGAAGAAGGTGCTCTGCTCAGATGAAACCAAAATCAAACTTTTTGGCCACAATGCAAAACAATATGTTTGGCGTAAAAGCAACACAGCTCATCACCCTGAACACACCATCCCCACTGTCAAACATGGTGGTGGCAGCATCATGGTTTGGGCCTGCTTTTCTTCAGCAGGGACAGGGAAGATGGTTAAAATTGATGGGAAGATGGATGGAGCCAAATACAGGACCATTCTGGAAAAAAACCTGTTGGAGTCTGCCAAAGACCTGAGACTGGGACGGAGATTTATCTTCCAACAAGACAATGATCCCAAACATAAAGCAAAATCTACAATGGAATGGTTCACAAATAAATGTATCCAGGTGTTAGAATGGCCAAGTCAAAGTCCAGACCTGAATCCAATCGAGAATCTGTGGAAAGAGCTGAAAACTGCTGTTCACAAACGCTCTCCATCCAACCTCACTGAGCTCCAGCTGTTTTCCAAGGAAGAATGGGCAAGAATTTCAGTCTCTCAATGTGCAAAACTGATAGAGACATACCCCAAGCGACTTGCAGCTGTAATCGCAGCAAAAGTATTAACTTAAGGGGGCCGAATAATTTGGTACGCCACACTTTTCAGTTTTTTATTTTTTACAAAAGTTTAAAATATCCAAAAAATTTCGTTCCACTTCACGATTGTGTCCCACTTGTTGTTGATTCTTCACCAAAAAATAAAAATTTTATATCCTTATGTTTGAAGCCTGAAATGTGGCAAAAGGTTGAAAAGTTCAAGGGGGCCGAATACTTTCGCAAGGCACTGTATATCCAGACTCCACAGCAATGAAGAACACAAGAAGTCAGGAAAAAGGACTATAATGGGCTCCGCCAGGTTTTCGCCAGGTTTCAGCCTGAAAAATGCGAAAAGTCCTGCTTTTCTCTCTACATTTTTTAAGTGGAAAGGGGGATGGAATCCCCAAATGGGCAATGAGTGCAGATGTGAATGTAACCTTACCCAAAGACTTGATGAAAAAAGTGTGAAGTTAAGACCCTGACACGTGTTTCGTCTGACTCCAGAATATATCAATAATAATAATAATAAAGCAGAATATGGAGGACCAAAGCAAAAATTGTGCCAGTGGTGGTCAAAGTTCTAAGTTCCCTTAAAAATAGAAACTTTGAGAGCTTCTAAGCCAACATAATGCCTGAGATGGGCCGAAGATAACATTTCTGAACACCAAACACATCCTTAACAACGTCTTTGGTTAAGAACCTATATCTCTACAAGCCATTGGATCGTCCAGCAGTTTCCTCCTGGTCTGTCATTGTGATTATTTTTGTTCATTATCATCAATGTCATTAACCCCTGAAGCACCTTAAATTTGGCGAATGCTCAGAAGCAAAGTGGGGACCATAACTGCCAGATCTCCGCTGTTTCATAGAGCGGAGACCCAGCAGTAATAGATGTGATCAAATTCTCCTCAATATTTACATTCGCATTTTGCCATAGACTGCAATACAGTTATGGTAAGTTATGGCAGGTTCAAGCCTGATAGAAAAGTTTAAAAAAAATCACCCCTTTTCCATAGATTCCAAATAAAAAGAAGCAAACCTAAACATTAATAAAGGATATTCGGTATCCTTAAGTCCAACAATGCCCGATTCACAAATATATAAAAATATTTTTCTCAAATGGTAATCGCCATAGTAGTACGAAAATCCATATTCTTCCAAATGTTTTTTTTTTATAAAAAGGATCAAAACATCAGACAAAACAAATGGTATAAATAAAAAGTACATTTAACCCAGATGCCTTACGCAGCCCTGTATATGGAAGTAAAAAAAAAGTTACTAGTATCAGAACATGGAGACTCCAAGAAATTTCTTAATTTTTCAAAGTTTTGGATTTTTGTTAAGGTGTTAAAACAAAAACTATATAAATTTGGTATTGCTGAAATCTTATTGTCCCATAGAATACAGGTAACCTGTCATTTTGGCTGTTCAGTGAACGCTGTGAAAACAAAATGTATAAGAAAAATACACCAATGCAGTTTCATTTTCTAAATCTCCCCATTCTGAATTTTTTTGTAGCTTCCCAGTACATCGTACAGAGTATTAAATGGTACCATTGTTAAGTACAATCTGTCCTGCTAAAAAAAAAGACCTAATACTACTCTGTGAATACAGAAAAATAAAAAATGTTATGGCTTTCGGAAGGCAGGGAATAAAAAATGGAAAAGCAGCGGGAAAGTAACTAACAACTAACACATAAAGTATGTGACCATGATATAAAATAAAGCAGTCATCTGGGTAAACAAGGACTATTCTGGAAGACTTTAGGCAGAATTTGCTTTCTCATCTCCAACTTCCCCCACAACAAGTCCAGCTCTGCATCCCCATAATTATATATAATGTCAAGTTCCCGACTACTTATCTTACCATGGAGGAAATAGAGGAACAGGATGGAAAGTCTCATTGTAGATGGTGCAGGACGATCAGGACCGTGTATGAATGTTCATGAGAAATCTACAAGAAGTTTCTTATATCTCTCACTGACATGAAGCAAGAGGAAGAGAGTAGAAGAGGAAGTCACACGTAAAGCATAGAGAGATTTCTGTATTGGAATTAAAAACATGAAAGGGGAAGAAAAAGTCGTATCGTCTCAAAGAAAAGTTATAAATGAGAAAAGTTTATAATCTGTTCAATAATAGATTGGTGGGAGAAAGGACTGTAAGGGAATTGCCAGTTGAGCAATTTCCCAGTGTTGCTGCTGAAACCTGGGAGGAAGGGAATAACAGAGACAGTGAGTCCTAAGCTGATCCCCCCACTGTCCCTGCCTACTTGCCAGAACTGTCCTAGGCAACAGACGACAACTGGGTGCCAGTCCCTTCTCTAGACAAGTGTAAACACTAAACGCGGACAAGACAACACAACACAGAAGAGGAGTCAGCAAGCCAAGGGTCAAAGCCAGAGAGACAGAGCAGTACCAAATCACAATCCAAAAGAGTAGTCACAAGAAAGCCAAAGGTCAGAATTAAGTAATAATATACAATAGAAAGAGAAACGCTTAGCGAGGACAGAGTCACAATAGCCAGCAACCAAGTGTGAGCTGATGGACTGCAAATAGGAAGTCAGAACCACCCCAGGATTGATTGGCTGTCTATCACAAGGCAAGTCTCAGATTAACTATTAGAGGAGCAGAGGGATACAAAGGTGTGAGAGATGGGTGTGGTGGAAAATCAACTACAGAGGTGAGGGAATAGGACAGTGTTCAGACAGGGTACACAAGAACCTAAAGCAAAGAATCCTAGCCTGACACGCCTCCTGCGCCATAGCATGCGGCCGAAGGATGGCGTCGAAGTCCGAACGGGCACGGACGTTACAAGGACATTATGATATTGTAAGAAGTGTACTGTATGACTATACATTACCACTGATGACTACTAACAGCCAGCAGAGAACTTAACCCCAAAACAGTCACATTAAAATTGCAAAAACCCTTTGTCACTTTTTTAGTGCAAAATTTGATTTGTGGCTGAATTAAATATTACTGACATATAACTGCAGTGTCTTATGTACATTTTAACCCTTTAGCAATATAACACATTTTAGCCTTAACCACTTTCGGACCGCCCATTGGATATATATGTCCCGAAAATGGCTCTCTTGTTCTGCAAGGACATACTCATGCATCCTTGTAGTTTTAAGCAGGTGCAGGAAATCGTGCAGCTGCAGAAGTGTGGAGCTGGATGTAACTTCAGCCGGAGCTACTGTAGAGAAGCCAGGGACAGTTTATTACCATCTCTGCCTTCCCGATCACTGTGTACACAGCGCTCAATGAGCGCTGTATACACAGCTATAGGAGCCGCCATGATGCGGCTCCCCTCTGATCTGTCGGTCACCTGATCTGCCTGGGATCAGAGACTGTTAGAGCTGCTGGGTCCTAGAGGACCCAGATCAGCTCAGTAGTAATGGGCAGGAGGCTGTATTATTACCTGGGGCTAAATGTATCTTCCCCAGTTACAGTGGAAATCAGCCCCCCCCCACCAAAAAAAATAGTATTCAGAAGCCCCCAAAGGTCTATTATGACGGGCAGCTCGGGGTATGATCAGTTATGAGACAAGAGGAAGTCAGGCTATGCATCTGCACAGACTTACTTCCTGGAAACACTGCAATACACATTACAGTGTATACTACCAAACCAGTGATGAGAAGTTTGCTGGTTCAAATCCCCTGGTTGGAGGTTAAAAAAAAAAAATCTAAAGTGTAAAAAAAAATTAATAAATGAATAAAGCCCCAAAAATGCCGCTTTCCTATACAAAATGACTTGTATTAAAAAAAAAACCTAAAAATTTAAAAAAACCATATATATTTTGTATCACTGCAACCGTAACAACCTGTACAATAAAACTCTACCAAGAGAACAAGTTAGCATTAAGTCAATAAGTTATAGGCACCCCAAAATGGTGTATAAAATGCATCCATCTCATCGCATACAGCAGTTTACAACCACATATAGGGTATTTATGTGTTCAGGAGAAATTGTGTAATGAGCTGTGGGGTGCTTTTTCTTTTTTAACCCCTTGAAAATGTGGGGCTAAATGGAAGGTTTACTAGAAAAAAAAAGTAATTTTGCATTTTTATGTCCCAATGTTAATAAAATCTGTGAAACAGCTGTGGGCTCAAAATTCTCACTATACCCCTTGATAAATTCTATCAGGGGTGTAGTTTCCAAAATGGGGTCACTTTTTGGTGGCTTCCATTGTACTGGTACTTTAGGGGCTCTGCAATTATGACATGGCACCTGAAAACGATTACTGCTAAATCTTCCCATCAAAAGCCGAATCGCACTCTTTCCATTCTGAGCCTCCCAGTGCATCTATACAGCAGTTTATGACCAAGTATGTGGTATTGCCGTGTTCAAGAGAAATTGTGTAACCAACAGTTGGGTGCGTTTTCTCCTTTACTCCCTTGTAAAAATGAGAAATTTGGGACTAAATTGATGGATTATTGGAAAAAAATTAGTTTTCATTTTCATGTCCCAATGTTAATAAAATCTGTGACACAGCTGTTGGGTCAAAATGTTCACTATACCTCTTGATAAATTCCTTCAGGGGTGTACTTTCCAAGAGGGGTCACTTTCTGGGATTTTCCATTGTATTGGTACTCTAGGGGCTCTGCAAATGTGGCATAACACTTGAAAACTAGTCCATCAAAATCTGCTTTTCAAACACCCAGTGTCGCTCCTTCCCTTTGGCAAGCTGACGTGTGCCCAACCATCAGTTTACACCCACATGTGGGGTATTTCTGCGCTCAGGAAAAATTGCATAGCAAACTATGAGATGCACTTTCTCCTTTTACCTCTTGTGAATACTTACAGTAAATTTTAGGACTAAATGAATGTATTGAAAAAAAAAACTGAAATGTCTAAATTTCACCTTAATATTGTTTTAAGTCCCGTGAAATGCCTAAAGGGTTAACAAACATTCCAAATTCTATTTTGAATTATTTGAGAGGTGCAGTTTTGAAAATGGGGTTATTTATGGGCGGGGGGGGGGGTAAACTGAAGTGTTCCCTAACAAATGAATTTGGAAAATTTTGTGTAATTCTGTAAAAGCCAGTTACTAGCCAGCTGTAAGCCTTCTAACCTAAGATATGGTAGATAATAAGTATTAATTTATTTGGGTGGTATGACTATCTGTCTGAAAAGCAGAGCATTTCACATTTTGGAAATTGCAAATTTTTTTTTTTTTTTAAATAAATCCAAAAATATTGATTAATGTTTACCAATAACATGAAGTACAATGTCACGAAAAAACAATCTCAAAATCACTTGGGTATGTTAAAGCGTCTCAAAGTTATTTCCATATAAAATGATACATGGGGCCGTGTCTTTAAGGCAGTTTTTGTCCAAACTTCCATCTCATTAAGCAATTTTAACACTATTAACATAAAACTGTAGAGCCTTTTAACCTTTTCAGGACGAAGCCAATTTTTATTTTTATCACTTTAGTTTTTTTCCTTCCCACCTTCCATGAGCAATGACTTTTATATACATTGACATAGATATGTTTTGCTGAATAAGTTGTATTTTGCAATGCACTATTTTACTTTTTATATAATGTTCTGTGTAAAAGAAAAAAATGATTAAAAAAACAAACAAAAACCCTCAATACTGCCTTAGGTTTTTCAATTTTGTTTATACTTCATTTATTTTTTGGTAATAATGATTTGCTAGTTGTATTCTGTGGGTCAGTATGAATACAGCAATATTATATATGTAAATTTTTTATGTTTTACTACTTTCACAAAAATCAAAAAAAAAAAAAAAAAAAATGGAATGCTGACCCTCTGGCTTTTTGTTACCAACTACCACTTGTCTTCTGATTCTTGTCCTGCCGTGATCTCCTGGCTCTGGCTCTGGTTACCATTTACAACTTGTCTACTGAGTCTAGCCCTGACATGTCCTCCTGAAATACGACCTTTTGTCTGGTTATCGGACGTCTCTTCTGACAGACCACTACCGGGAATTTACCTACCTTATCATTCTCCTGGTCCAGATATTCCAGGCTAAAACAAAACTAGAACAGTTTCAGATAGAACCGGATTGAAATTATTATACTACAATCACAGGCCTCAGTGAAGACCCTGGGTGCATGATGTCGTTGAGGAAACCCAGAGAGAACACTAGACATCACAAAGAAGCCCAAAAGAGGTGAGTGAAGGTGAGAATAAATGTTTTTTTTTTTTTATCTTTTTTCACCTTCCCTGGGACTCCACCTGTTATACTCAGGGGTCTGAAAAGACCCCAAAGTATAATAATTTATCACAATCCATGTCGCGTGGCCATTTTAGTTCATCTGAGACAAATCCCGAATTGTTCAATTTCATTAAAAATTTAACAATTTGGGATATTCAGGTCGAAACTGGCTTGTGCCGAAGAAATTCCCACATCTCTAGTGGTGGCATCTTAAATTATTTCAGACAGACCAAGTGGGCTTGTATTGTTTGCCTCATCACCCACACATCACATAGACTTCAGTGAGTAACTGTAAAACATCTGGAGAGAGACATAATGTCAGTGATGAAAATATTATGTACATTTTTTAATGTGTTTAGTACTAAGCTTAGTTTTCAAAGACATCACACAGTTAGATCCTGTTTTGACAAAATGAGATGACTGTTTAGAATCATAAGTATTTGGCTTAGATTTTTTAAGGTCGATACTTATATGGTGACTTATGTGGTGACTTAGGGTGCATTAAAAAAAAACTTCAAAACTGCATGCAGTTTTAATGTGATGTTATTGCAGTTCCTGGGGTTGTTCAGGAATTGGAGCAACCCATGGGGCAGAAGAAGGAGGTATAAAATTAAAAAAAAGCATATTCACCTGTCTTCTGCATTCCATTGTCCATCAGCACTCCATTGTCCACCACTGATTCATGCTGGTGCCATTTTGGCAGATCTCTTGCACCCCATGTGACCACAGTGGCCTGGTAAGTGACCAGTCACATAAGGTACAGGACGTCCAGCAATCTGGCACCAGTAGGAGACTGAACAGACACCGGGAACGGTGTACCAGAGACTTATGGGTGGCACCAATTGCTGGGCAGCCTTTTTTATTTTGCAGGTGAAACAAATTTATTTTCCATATTTCACTTGTAAAGTCAAAAACTGCACTAAAAATCTCATCACAACCGCTTGCCGTTTTTTCCAATGTAGTGTTCATGCAGTACATGTAACAGGACATTGTGTATGCACCCTTAAATCGAGTATCCCAACAAATCCAAAGATGTGTTTGGATGACATACACCATGCCTGGCCAATGAAATAGTTGACTATTTGGCTAGTTTAGCTATAGTACTGCAGATTATCCTATGACTAGTGCCCTATTGTTACTCTAGACTTGATTGTGACTATTCAGCATGTACAATAAGTTTATAATCTCTGGCACTCATGGCTCTTAAGAAATTTGGCCAATATTTGCCTGTTTTTGTGCCGTAACTGATATCTATTGCTGCTATAGTCACACTATAATTTACACCAATTTCTGATGTAAATTATGGCAAATATTTAAAAGCAATGATAGACCTGCCCCTTTCCATCTAACTGTACCCATCTTTTCTTGCTGCTTGTCAATAGTGGTGAAATAAGTGAAAAGTGGAAAAAATTGTAACTGTTACCATTTTTTCAGAAGATGAAAAATTATATGAAATACACTGTATGTCCTCTTCTTATTCCTCACAGTGTACTATAAATAAATACTTTGGCCAATTTAGGGTGGTTTATTGACTCCCCCACCACCTGTGCCACATGCCTCATAATCCACTCCACTCCACTATGCCTCTGCCTCTGATCTAGTGTACAATCAAACTATACATGCCACTTTCTAGTAACTTGCGAATGTTACCTGTCCTCTTACTGGTGCTCCCTTACTGGTACTCTTGATTGGAAAAGTCCACATATGTGTATGGCTATGTTAACACCTGTGCCTGATCTCCGCTCAGGAATTCCGTTCCCCACTCCGCTTTAAAAATATGGAGAGACTTGCAGGACTTTTCTCTCCTCATTTTTTAGGCAAAAATTGGGCGGAAACCCAGCAGACCCCATTATAGTCTATGGGGTCTGCGGGATTTCGCGGGTAACCGCTTTTTTAAGCAGATTAGGTTTCCATTACGGAAACCCGAATGCAGGTGTGAACTTATCATATCACAAGCTGATTTTGTTGACACAGCATGGTTTCATGACAAGTTTTTACAAGTTAGTGTCTATATGTGAACATCCAGTCGGGGAGGCTGAATTTCAGCCTGTTAAGGCTTTTGTCATGATATGTTGTAATATTGTCTCGAATTGGTTTCAATACAAATTGAAATGAAATGCTTAACCAAATTGGAGATAGGTTAAATGTAGACACATCTGTATAGGAAGCACGATGGAGCAAATTTATGAAGCCCTTACTCCAGTTTTCTGAAAATTTTTTAAATGCTATTTCCAACAAAAATTGTCAGAAGAGGTGTTTTTAAATGGTCTTCACCACTTCTGAAAAGGGGGCCATAGCGACGGCATGCTATGGGCAGATTCATCATCAGTTGTCTGGCGTAAATGATGACATAAGTCTACTCTAGCTATGAATTGCCGTGGATTTTAATCTAGAAGCATGGACTGAGAGAGGATGCACCTAATTTATTTATATAATTGATTTATTAAGACTGGTGCTTTGTACGGCCCGGACTGTTGCAAGACCCACCTGATTTATCAAGATGCTCTCGACTTTTAATACATCAGATGCACATCCAATTGCCAGAATGGAAATATACTAGCATAGATTTCCTGTATAAATTATGCCAAAAAACTAGCGTGAGTTATAACAAATATGTCGAGTTGAGCTGCGCCAGCTTGGGCCCACACCGCTCTCCAGCCCATTTGGTACAAGAAGGGGCCAGATTATCACCCATTTGGCATAGAGGCATCAATAAATTCCTCCGAAGCATTTTCCTTTCAAAACTCTCAACCCTTCAACTTTAAAGAAATTTCCTCAGCCTTTCCTTTGACTTCCTCTTTTAGTCTTTTCTGATTTCTTCATACAACTAAGAAAAGATATAGAGATACACCTAGAAGATACTTCCTGCAGATTTCTGAAGAATATTCCTGTGTGGTCCTGAACGTCTTCCACCATCTACATTGAGACTTTCCATCTTGCTCCTCTGTTTTCTCCATGGTAATATGAGTAGTCGACCCAGGAACTTTACATGTTATATATTCCACATAACACCCATCATAGCATCACTACTGACAATAGATTATGTCAAAACCTTATCTATACCACTGTGCACTGAGCATGTCTAGAAACAATTGTTTCCTATGGTCACAACTATGCTCTAAAGAATTTAAAATGCTGTTAACAGAGCAGAGGGGAAGTTCAACCAACATGGCAGCCCCCATAATCATGTACAGGAAATAGAATTTTTAAAAATTGTAATCAGAAAATAAAAATAGACTTTGAAAAAGAATGGCAATACATTCCTTTTGAGTCTCCCCACTTGTCTGCTTTGTACTATATGGTAACACTCACTTTTTGGTGAGAAAGCTTGTCAGGGTCTGAGGTGATGGTCATTTGTAGGATTGAACCATGTTGTACTTGGGTTGTTAACAGCCTTTACTGTTGCTGCGTTTCCTACTAATTTCTTCTTGAGGGATTATATTTCATAATTGTCTCTCACTTAGGGTTACAGATGGGTGAACCATACAAGATTTAGTTTGATGAATATTGGTGAAGTTCATCTGTCCGATTAGTCGTGGGCTGAGCTTGTTTGGCTCAAACAGGAAGTGCTATTTTTATACTCTGTGATCTGTTGAAACCCCAAAGTATAATAAGTCGAAGCCCAGGGGAGGTGCAG
The DNA here is from genome assembly GCA_947044405.1 of Leptodactylus fallax. NCBI lineage: Eukaryota > Metazoa > Chordata > Amphibia > Anura > Leptodactylidae > Leptodactylus > Leptodactylus fallax. Next base: position 675,276 of record CAMRHE010000457.1, read on the forward strand.
CAGCGTAATAAACTATTAAACCCTCCTTGTTTCCCCTCTCCTGGGCATCCTCACGGTGACCAGCGGTCCTTTATCATCTTTTTTTGACCTCTTTAATGACTTTATACACCTCAGGGATCACAGTCCTTAGTGGTGACAACGGGGTGCGTGAAGTCGGCTATGAGGCCAAAAGAAACCATAAGAGGATGACAATGGCTTGCTGGATGCTGTGAGGATGCCCAGAAGAGGGAAGACAAGATGAGTTTACCAGGTTATTATCTTGCTGTATCTTCCCTAGGCCTCTGTTTACTGTACTCTGGGGTCTGAACAGACCTCAGAGTATAATAGTGATTCATGGATGACAAACCCCAATAGTTTCTGGTTCAGGTCATATCCGAAACGTTTTCAAAATTTGGGTTGAATCTGGTTCGATCCAAATCAATTCACACATATCTACTTAGGGTGTATGTGAATTAGGACAGCATGAATGACCTAAAACAAAAGTGGTACATGAAGAGGAAACAATATAATGATAGATTTGCATCTAAATTTTGGACCCACTTTGCCTTAGAAATACTGATGCAAAATACTGATCTAGATCCACCCCTAGAAAATGGACCTTATTCTCCCTGAACTGTGCTGAGTGAAGAACACACAAAAAAAAAAACTTATGTAAAATTTGTTACAGGGACTTGTTGGACAACAGAATATTACTGTATTTATCAACCAAAAACTCTACGTGGAGGAAGGAAATTCAGGAACAATCTCCTGTATATACACCTATCCTGAGTACCTGAGAGAGAAGTCACAGATAGTTGGGGGGAAGCAGATAGATCGTACTGCCCCAGTATCAAAAAATACATCACAGACACTTCTGGCTATGTAGTAGATGAGTATAAAGAGTGGATCTCTACTGTCCACCATCCTGATAACCAGACAGTATCTATCCTAATCCGATAACTGAAAGCTTCAGATGGGATCACTTTCTGTTGTAAAGCAACTATATTTCCAAATAAAGAGCACAACTGGTATGATTTTTTTTTGGGACCTCTTTAATTTTTGAAAGTAAAATTCCATTTTATATAATATGTTTGAATTCCTGTAGACTTATGGAAGATCTGTACATATATGTTAATGTCAAATAAGAGTCAGAGGCAAGAAGAGAGGAGAGTTAAGGCTACAGCTACAAGGGAACTTTGACTGTGACCCCTGTCTTACCAGCAAAAATTGCCATCATCAATGTAAGTGAGTAAAGTTTTCTGACTTCAACTTTTAGTTGCAAAAATATCCAGCATTACTTGAAATTTTTGTGAGTAGAAGTTGCACTCGCAGACCCCAGAGTATAATAAGTGGAGGCACAGGGTTGGTGAGGAAAGTTAATAAATAACCATATCCACCTTCTTTTACCTCACCTTATGAGGCACCTGTTGCTCCTTTTGCAGGTACTTTCGTCTCTCTTCCAGTCTCTTCGGGCCTTACAGCACAAGGGTCATAACATTGTCACACCCCACAATGGCCACTGAGGCCCCATCACAGGTCCAGGGAACATGAGTATGACTGTGTATTACATTTCTGCACCTCCCCTGGGCCTCCAGAGTATAACAATAATTAATGGTTGGTGAACCTGAAAAAGTTCGGGTTCAGATGAACCTGAAACTTTTGATGTCAAGCTTTAATAACTCTGTGTAATACATGAATACTCCATTGTTATTTTTATAGATGGGAGATGGTTATCTCAGGTGGAGGAACTGATGGCTGTCCCGGGAGAAGAGCTGATCATCCCCTGTCGGTACCCACTGAAGACTTTTGGAGAAGCTCTACGAGTGACCTGGTATATTGGAGATAGTAAAGTGTGTGCCAATAATAATAAAAAGATTTACACCTGGAACTCAACACACAAAAGAGATTCCTATCTATATTCACTGGTGAACTTCCCAGAAGATGTCTCTCTGCATATACATGGTCTTCAGAGATATGAACTCCCCTATTTTTGTTGCCGTGTGACCACCAGAAATGGAACATTACAAAGCAAATTCAGTACAGAGCTGACTATCACAGGTAAATAAATATTTAGTGCTGTATAATGAGAGTAAATTGAGACACATTAACTTATCCTGAGGTTAGGTTCCTAGAGGAAGACTCCACTGAATTGCCACCAGGAAAAATCATCAGTGGAGTCCTCTAAAAGTTTCTATTGGAAATCCTGCCAACAGTGGAGTAGTTATTGCTTGGTACACCTGATGAAATAGCAGAAGGTCTCTAGCTGCTTTTAACCTTTACATTGCTTAGAAAACTTGCAACATAAGTCATACTTGCCAAGTCTCCAAGAAAGTCCAAGGAGGAGTAGGTTAATCTTCCGAAACCCAGTGAAATGTTCCTGCATCCACAAGGCCCTTGATAACTGAGCACTTGATGTCATGTATAATATGTCTCAAAAAGGGGTGTGACAGGCCTAGAGTGGGTACAGAAAGTATTCAGACCCCTTTAAATTTTTCACTCTTTGTGTCATTGCAGCCATTTGCTAAAAGCAAAAAATTTCATTTTATTTCTCATTAATGTACACTCCGCTCCCCATCTTGACAGAAAAAAAAAACAGAAATGTAGATATTTTTGCAAATTTATTAAACAAGAAAAACTGAAATATCACATGGTCATAAGTATTCAGAGCCTTTGCTGTGACACTTATATATAACTCACATGCTGTCCATTTCCTTCTGATCCTCCTTGAGATGGTTCTACTCCTTCATTGGAGTCCAGCTGTGTTTAATTAAACTGACTTGATTAGGAAAGGCGCACACCTGTCTATATAAGACCTCACAGCTCACAGTGCATGTCAGAGCAAATGAGAATCATGAGGTCAAAGGAGCCCAAGGAGCTCAGAGACAGAATTGTGGCAAGGCACAGATCTGGCCAAGGTTACAAAAGAATTTCTGCAGCACTCAAAGTTCCTAAGAGCACATAATCCTTAAATGGAAGAAGTTTGGGACAATCAGAACTCTTCCTAGACCTGGCCGTCCAGCCAAACTGAGCAATGGTGGGAGAAGAGCCTTGGTGAGAGAGGTAAAGAAGAACCTAAAGATCACTGTGGCTGAGCTCCAGAGATGCAGTAGGGAGATGGGAGAAAGTTCCACAAAGTCACTATCACTGCAGCCTCCACCAGTCGGGGCTTTATGGCAGAGGAGCCCGAAGGATGCCTCTCCTCAGTGCAAGACATATGAAAGCCTGCATAGAGTTTGCCAAAAAACACATGAAGGACTCCCAGACTATGAGAAATAAGATTCTCTGGTCTGATGAGACGAAGATTGAACTTTTTGGCGTTAATTCTAAGCAGTATGTGTGGAGAAAACCAGGCACTGCTCATCACCTGCCCAATACAATCCCAACAGTGAAACATGGTGGTGGCAGCATCATGCTATGGGGGACAGGACCACTGGTTGTAATAGAAGGAAAGATGAATGCGGCCAAGTACAGAGATATCCTGGAAGAAAACCTCTTCCAGAGCGCTCTGGATCTCAGACTGGGCCGAAGGTTCACCTTCCAACAAGACAATGACCCTAAGCACACAGCTTACAACAACAAAGGAGCGGCTTCGGAACAACTCTGTGACCATTCTTGACTGGCCCAGCAAGAGAACTGACCTCAACCCAATTGAGCATCTCTGGAGAGACCTGACAATGGCTCCACCAACGTTCACCATCCAACCTGACGGAACTGGAGAGGATCTGCAAGGAAGAATGGCCAAGGATCCCCAAATCCAGATGTGAAAAACTCGTTGCATCATTCCCAAGAAGACTCATGGCTGTACTAGCTCAAAAGGAAGCGGCTTCTACTCAATACAGAGAAAAGGGTCTGAATACTTAAGACCATGTGAAATTTCAGTTTTTCTTTTTTTAATAAATTTGCAAAAATATCTACATTTCTGTTTTTTTCTGTCAAGATGGGGAGCTGAGTGTACATTAATGAAAAATAAAATGAACTTTATTGCTTTTAGCAAATGGCTGCAATGAAACAAAGAGTGAAAAATTTAAAGAGGTCTGAATACTTTCCGTACCCACTGTATTTCTTGACGATGTCACAAAAAGTTGACATATCACTTTCTAAAAAGGGATGTGACATGCCCCATAAAGGGCAGGGTTTTTTTAAAAAAGGGGCATGGCCATGCAAAGAAGTTTCACAACATGTTCCTGCACCATGCTGAATGATAAATTTGGTTCATCTTTAGACACTTTTAATTTGATATCATCTACTGGTTGGCCTCTTTTGCAACACATTTTTGTGTACTTTGCAACATTAGGGGGAGAACCAGCCCCCTGCTGTTCTTTTGTAATACTTGAGTACCTACTCTTTAACTTCAGCAGGTAACAGCCTATAATCAATGACCTATCCCCGATCACCACCACTTCCGCTTCAACTCCAGCCTCCAGGTGGTGCTGCAAAATATGCCCCAATGCTGAACAGTGTCCAATACATTTATTTATCTTTGGGATGTAAAATACAGCAAGAGGCCCGAGATGAAGTGGAAGAGTCTCTAGGCAGCAGCGGAGATGAGTAAGTGATATAGGCTTTACCTGCTGGAGTAATCCAGTAGATAGTGGCCTAATGTGCCACTGTGGGCAGTATAGTGTGTGGGGGCCTGTAAAGGGGAACTTACTGTATGGAGCCTAAAAAGTGGGCACTTACTGTATGGGGACCTGTGAAGGAGGCAGTATACCTTTCAGGGGCCAAAAATTGAACAGTATACCATGGTGGGGGGGGGGGTCAGTAAGGGGCTGTTATGGCATGTGGGAGCATTATATTGTATGGGCCAGGCAATATGGAACTATTATTTGATCAGAACCAGAGCTTTAAACAGACAGCCAGAATAATAGGTAAATTACACTACATGGCATTTGTGATCAACCAGACCTGGTATTATTCGCCCCTAGACATGAGTAACATATAGTAGTTTATAAGGCTGAAATGAGACTTTGGGCTATCTGATTCAGCCTATTATCCTGCGGTGTTGATCCAGAGGAAGGTAAAAAAAAAAAAAAAAAAAGTAAATTTTCCCTATCGTAGAGAAAAAAATCCTCAAAACTAAATCTGGCTGTTAAAATAAAGCCCTAGACTCAATGACCCTATACTAAAAATCTAATAATAACTATAACTTGTTTTGGTTATGCAATGGCTGAATGTACAAACAAGTCACAGTTGTTTCTCAAAGATTTTCATAGAATCAGTGACAACATCGCCCTTGTGTTAAATTTAACAGGAAAGCACAGTATGACCATAAAGAAACCATTAGGCAGAAGCCTAAGATGTAATGTATACAGAGCCCACCAAATATTATGTTATCTACTATATGAAAATTGAAATAAAAAAAATGTTGGTATCTTTTTCTTGAGGTTTATCTTTTTGATCACCTCAAAGGGTAAAATTATTGTAACATATTACCTTTCCTAGTAGACCTCGCTGACTGTGTGCGCCTGTCTCTTTAAAGATTAGTGTGCTCACCTGCTAACCTTCCTCCTGCCAATCCTTGTCTGATTTTGTATTTACAAGTATGCTTTTCTAACCACACCCTGCCTGAACAATGTTTCAGGTGTCTGTTTCATGATCTGTTGTTTGGAGGCATGCATGCTATTCTTCTGTCTGTATATCTGATTTCTGTAATCTATATCCTACAGGCTTCTGTAATGCCTCTGTAACCTGTGACCATCAGGTTTCTGTGCAGATGCGTATGTTCTTCCAATATGTATGTATCTCTGCTACCTCTGGCCGGAAGTTAAAAAATGAATACTGGGGAATCTGCATAGACAGCATCCTTAGAGGTGGCCAAATTAAAACTGGTAGCACAATGCTCCTGTTATATTTAGCACAGTTGCCAGGCTATGCATAAACCTCTAAAAATCAAATTAAAGGGGTTGTCCAGGCAAAACTGGACAAACCCTTTAACTTTTAAATTCGCGAAGGGCAGTGAAAAAAAAAATGCATACTTATCTGTCCCCGATGCTCTGGTGACTTCCCGACGCGTCCCAGTTCTTCTGCTCTGACGGCTTCTCCTGGGTCCACTAAAGCTGCTGTTTTGCCTCAGGAGTCACATGACCTCTGAGGCCAATCAGCAGCCTCAGAAGGCCTCAGGAAGAGTACCTGTGATGCCATTCGCTGATTGGCCTCAGTGGTCACGTGACCGCAGAGGCCAATCAGCGGCTTTAGTGGAACTCCGGAAGAGACCCATTCAGCAGAAGAGCCAGGTGTGCTGGGAGGACACTGGAGCATCGGGGACAAGTAAGTATGAATTTTTTTTTATTTTTTTCACTGCCCCTGGCTGATTTAAAAGTTAAAAGGGTTGTCCATTTTTGCCTGGATAACACCTTTAATGGCTGGAAGTTTGGAAGCAGTGCAACAGATTTGGTCCCTCTGAGGGTAAAAATAGTATGTGTGACAAAACCAAAACCATTCTAAAAACAGTACAATAAAAGCTACACATAGAACCTTTTATTTCATATTTTAGCAAAATTATTAGTATGATTTATTGACTGTCTACTTTTTTTTATATTTTACAAATCGTGGTCAGACTCATATCAACATCCATCCAGCCATTTTTGCCTCAGTTGTAAATTCTTCATCTCTCTTCCACTTTTCACACTGACTTTATTCTATTATAAAATTAAATTATATAAAACCTGAACATGTTGTACATAATACAGATATGTCCTCCTATAGGTGTCCTTTTGGCTGTATATGTCCAGATATATGACCCAAGGTAAAAGTGTTAGTTCTGTGAATGGTCCAGCCATCTTTTATACTAAATAGGATAGTACATGTAAAGTTGCATGAAACAATTACCGGTCAGTATCCAGGGTATAATGGGTGTTGGGTGTACTGTTAATGTAGGATAGATCTGATAAAAAAAAAATTGCTTTCAGTGCATTCTTAAAATGGTGGATGTTAGAAAATATTCTGATTGTCCTGGGTAGCGCAATCCATGAAACTGGTTCAGCACAAGAAAAGTATTGGACGGTATTTTAGAGGAGGTTAGTTTTTGGCATAATGTACAGTATATCATGAGTAGAGATAAGGAAGGAGTTCTAGGGAAGTGTAGCAATGTGGAGAACTTGGGTGACATTAAATAGTTAATTGGTTTAGAAGGTAAATGGGTAGTCTGTGCTGAATTTGGGACCGGGTAGAGTGTTTAGAAAAGAAAAAAATGAGTCTGGCATTCGGGATATAGTTTCCACCAAATGCAGGTGAAATTTTCCAACGTTACTGATCACATTTCTGCTGTCACCCATAGCAAACAATGTAATGAAATTATTACCAGATAATGACTGAGCTGAATGCAGAATTTTGGCTTATTGTCTATGAGCTCGGGTCATCTCTTCTCTCACTTTCCAAGGTTCCCAGTATAGACATGTCTTAACAAGAGAAGAAGAGCAAAGGCTATTCAAGAAGGAACCTATGCCAGTATTCTGGTGGTAAATTTAGCAAATTCTGAAAATATGGAAAATGGTTATTAGAAAAAAGCTAATTTAGATTACGAATGAACAATCTTTGCAGTCATGTGACCATTTTCAGTGGGTTAGACGGAAATAGACCTTCATTTTAAAAAAAAATGGTTTGTGTTACTGAGCAGAAGAAGCTGAAGAGATTGATATATAGTTTTGTGAAATAGGTTTGACTATAACTTATAATTACAGATGGAACCTCGAAATATTTATTTTTTGAATATTTATGAAGTTTGCCCCCTAGTTTTGTTTCGAACTAAACTTGTTCGGTCACTTTTTCTGGGCTTCTGCTGCGGGGCTCACCTGACTGCAAGGATCATGATGTCGGCACACCCCATGCGACTATTGAGGCTCAATCATGGACTCAATCAGCAGTCTTCTAGCCGGAAGAGACTGGAAGAGGTGCAAAGATGACCGTGATGGACAGAAGCCCAGCAGAGGTGAGGGAAGGTGAGTATGACTTTACATTACTTTTCCGCACCTCCCTTGGGCCTCCATTTACTATACTCTGGGCTCTGAAGAGACCTCAGAATGTAATAATGATTGATGGGAGTCTCAGACCCAAGACTTTTTTGGAAAATTTGTAGTGACCCTGTCTCATTACAAGCCAGTTGGCTCATCTCTATTTCTAATCTTTTGACTTATAGAAGTCCTGCCATATCCTTTGACTTTTTGAGTTTTATACACAAGAGCTGTAGATGAATTGTCCACTGTTATTTTTTTATTGTGTAGACTTTCCAGTTCCAAAGATAATTTCTTTTGTCTACCAAAAGTATTGACTGATCCTCCACTGTCCAAAACGGATACTAAGCCATGAAGATTACCCATTTGACAAGTATCAGTGCCAAATTGCTGGGCAACGGGGGACCACCCACTTGTTAGAATAGTTCATAGAGTGCTTACAAGCATTCATTTCACACTTACATGGTTGGCTTACTGCATTGGCAATTCACTTTGAATAGGAAATAATACAGAACGGAAATTACGAAAACTACGTTTGCTAATGTGCCAGACATTTGTTTGGCAATCGTTACATCTGTAAAGCTGAAAACATGAGAGGACAAGAATTCTTTAGATTCTTGCTTATACTAGGCTTAGAAGTCCGGTGGTTTTCAGTGCTAGATAGTTGTTTCTGTGCGTACATTTACAGAGAGAAGGCTGTAGGACCGTCCACTGATCAGAGACTTACAATAATAGATGACAGGTTTAGATGGACCTATGTACATAATGATAGGTTCCCTTTAATGCCACCAATGACTGGTACTGCTAGGATTCAGTGATAGACTATTTCTTGGTATAAGGAAGTCTTCTAGCCATGTGTAGAGAGATTCAGAGTACCTAGTCATATTTAAAGGGATTCTCCAGGAATTACAGTAAACACAGTTGTGGGGGGTGTAAAACATAAAAAAAAAAATCATACCTACCTATACCCGGCGCTCCATTGTGCAGTTCTCTTATCCTCCCGTGCCAGGACTTGCCACATTAGAAGAAGAGAGGCTGATATGACCACTGAAGCAAATCATTACCACAAGTAAGGAACTAGTTAAGCATCTGAATGATGTCATCAATTCCTCACCAGCAATTGCTGAGGCCAGTAGTTGGCCCATGTGGTCATGTGAACCTTTTCACTTCCAGCCGGGTAAATACTGACAGAGGTGGGAAAGGGGATCAGGATTGTACAATAGAGTGCTGGAAATAGGTGAGTATGATTTTTGTTGTTTGCTTTATACCCACTGCGCCCCACCCCAGAGCTTCCTGTGATTCCTGAAGAACCCCTTTAAAATTATACAAGACAAAGTTTTACTTTGTAAGAAAGTTATTGCTATTATACACAAAATATGTCAAGACTGGTAAAAGCAATAAAAGTCATGAGATTACAGAAGTTAGGAATAAAAGTCTTGTTCATTTAACTTTTTGGAAAGTAGCAAACTTTATTCTGCGCTATGTCAAACCCCTTTTATAATAATATGTAAGGTCCTAATTATAATCAGTGGGCATAAGAATATTATCTATAGCAGCAGCACATTACTTCTTATTTCCTGACAGCAGCGTAGACGGTTTGTTCTCCTTCTTCTTGGGATGAAGCTGGATTTCTTTGTTGTAGTTTGGTTTTGTTTAGTTCAGAGTAGACAATGTTCTCCTAGGTGTAAAATGTAATAGTTATTGTCATATACGGGCCTTCCTAGCACAAGACACGGGCTGTCAGGGGTCAACTCACTCCAATCTCACTCAATCTTGCACTCACCCTTAACCCAGGCTGAAAATTGATCGTAAATCACACCCCAACACAGTCCTTGCACCCCAAATACACGCTGCCACCACCACTGATTTGGCTCAGTGGAAACTTTGCTCATATACCGTATATGCGTCTCTCCTGCAGTCAGACAGAAACACACTTCAAAATGGATAATGGGTTCATAGAGCAACACAAAGTAACCTTAAATTTAACAATTTAATACCCAAAATCTTCAGTGCTTTATATAAAAGTAACAATAACAAAATAACACAAAATTGCAAACAGCCTTAAAATAAATTGGATAAAAACAGAATAAAACTTAAGAGCCATCTGTCCAAGGAGCTTGGAAATCTTCTGCTGGAAATGGACACCCCAGCTCTCTTAACTGACTCCACAGATGTGACATCAGTATCTTGTAGTATCATGAAGTATCATGGTCTCTTAAGGCTTGTGTTTAGCCACACCTCCCTGTCAGGGTTCCCCCCTACTCTTACTCCATGAGGTGGAAAATCCAGGACTTATTTTCATCTGGAAAAGAGGGGTTTCTTTCTTTGCTTTGTAAACCTGTGCCTCTACTGGGCTCTAAGGTTAGTTCTTGGTCACCATACCCCCTTATTATGTCTGTTCAATCACGATGTCTTAAAACCATAAACTGTTATGGCAGAGAGCATTCCACCTCTGACACCCTCCTCTATGTATACACACATACCACTGAGGTAGATTGATAACAAAAGTAGATAAAACATTCACTACACTAAAGATATATATGTATATAGGATTGGTGAAGAACATGAATAGTGAAGGGAAAAACCTCTCAGAATTAATTTTGTTTCAGATTTCAGGACCAAGATTTGTTTCAGGTTGAACAAACTTTAAGAGCCACACCTTAAAATGGCTGAAAACATAAGGTAAAATACTGTTAGGGTTCCTAGAAACCTATCTATAAAACATAGGGTAGATTTGTACAACCCCCTCTTGCCTGAGGGTATTTCGTCCGCTATGGTCGGTGTGTGGTCTAGATTAGGCCTGTTCCTGTTAGTGGACATGGTTGACCTGGTGACGTTGGAGCTCAGGTCCTTTGATTACCTTACCTCTGCCATGAACCTCCCCAAAACAGAATGGCTTCACTACTGGCAGGTGGTCCATTTTGTCTGCTCCCTTCATTGGTCACTGACTGTTTCCCTTCCCATGGCCTATGAAAGAATTTTCAGGCCAGGTACTTCCACTAGGGGTCTCATCTCCTCCATCTCTCCTCCTCCTCCTCTTCTCTCCTGATGGTAGCTTGCCACCTAGTCACCGGTATATGTCTAAATGGGAGCAGGCAGTGGGTAAACCCATCTCACTGGGACAGTGGCAGGTCATATGGTCCCGTGTTATAAAATCCTCCCAGTATGTCACCTATAGGGAGATTCAAAATAAACTGCCAATGCACTCGTATCATACCCCTGTTCTTTTGCACACTTTGAAGCCAAGAATCCCCCTGAAGTGCTGAGGTTGTTGCACCGCACGGTGCACCTTGTACCACATTTTCTGGGAGTGTCCTCTGGTCCTGGGTGTCTGGAGGGAGGTCAAAGCACTGACTGATGCACTCTTTCTCCAGGGTGATGCTTTAAACCCACTGGTATACCTTCTGAAACTGTCTCCTAGACATCCAAACTGTTTCTATATGTTTGCACAGCAGCAAATACCCTTATCGCTAATTGGAGAAGTGCTGCTCCCTCTTCTCACCTTGAGCTTATTGCCAGAAGTTTCTGACTGCGAATATTAATAATACCATACACAACTTCCAATCAATTTGGACCACCTGGGACACATACTGTGTCCTGAATGGCTTTTGATCATGGTCTTCCCTTCCTGCCCTTCTTTCATCTGGTTTTTCCTATTTTGTTTTCTGGATGTCTCCCCCCGCTTCTTGTTGCTATCTGAATATTGCATATACCTTGTTGTCTTTTGAGGTTTATGGTTCCTTTTTTGTACTGTATTTTCTAAAAAAGAAATTTCCTAATAAAAATTACAGTTAAAAAAAAAAACATAGTGTAGAATACTCTTAAGGCTCCTAGGATCCTATCTATAAAACATAGTGTATAACACTGTCAGAGCTCCTAGGAAACTATCTATAAAACATAATTTAGAACACTCTTAGGGCTCCTAGGAACCTATCTATAAAACATAGTGTAGAATACTCTTAGGGCTCCTAGGAACCTATCTATAAAACATAGTGTAGAATACTCTTAGGGTTCCTAGGAACCTATCTATAAAACATAGTGTAGAACACTCTTAGGGCTCCTAGGAACCTATCTATAAAACATAGTGTACTGTATAACACTGTCAGAGCTCCTAGGAAACTATCTATAAAACATAATGTAGAACACTCTTAGGTCTCCTAGGAACCTATCTATAAAACATAGTGTAGAACACTCTTAGGGCTCCTAGGAACCTATCTATAAAACATAGTGTACTGTATAACACTGTCAGAGCTCCTAGGAAACTATCTATAAAACATAATGTAGAACACTCTTAGGGCTCCTAGGAACCTATCTATAAAACATAGTGTAGAGCACTCTTAGGACTCCTAGCAACCTATCTATAAAACATAGTGTAGAGCACTCTTAGGGCTCCTAGGAACCTATCTATAAAACATAGTGTAGAATACTCTTAAGGCTCCTAGGAACCTATCTATAAAACATAGTGTACTGTATAACACTGTCAGAGCTCCTAGGAAACTATCTATAAAACATAATGTAGAACACCCTTAGGGCTCCTAGGAACCTATCTATAAAACATAGTGTAGAATACTCTTAGGGCTCCTAGGAACCTATTCTATAAAACATAGTGTAGAATACTCTTAGGACTCCTAGGAACCTATCTATAAAACATAATGTAGAACACTCTTAGGGCTCCTAGGAACGTATCTATAAAACATAGCGTAGAATACTCTTAGGACTCCTAGGAACCTATCTATAAAACATAGTGTAGAACTCTCTTAGGGCTCCTAGGAACCTATCTATAAAACATAGTGTAGAACACTCTTAGGGCTCCTAGGAACCTAACGTAGTGTAAATACACTTAGGGCTCGTAGGAACCTGTCTATCCAATTTCTGGCTCTCTAGGGCAAACAAAGTTATGTCAAAGTGAAAGTGACATTATTCTCTGGGTTTTCTTCAGGCCCAGTATAATAGAGTATACTAGATAGAGGCCTGGGGGAGGTGTAAAAAATAAAAAAAAAATCATACACACTTTCTGTTAACTTTTATGGCCTCCTCACAGCATCCAGCCCCTGTCTCCAGTTCTTTGGTGATGTCGGGTACTATCCAGTCATGTTGCGTGGCCAGGGTCACTGCTGAGTCCTTTGATTTGATCTCAGCAGTGACATGTGCACGCCAAGCATCATGACGTTGTGATACTCGGTGGGCACATGTGACAGCTGATGGCCCAATCACAACCCTTAGCTGTGACTGCGAGCACATGACATCTCAGGAGAGCGCCAGTCACCACAAGGAGGGCCAAAAGAGCCTGCCCAAACAAAGAAGGGTGATAAATGAAGAAGAGTCCGTCTATAACTCTGTATAGATCTGTAACAGGTTAGAGGGATGATAGCATAAAGAACAGTTCCCTAGGATCACTGGAGACTGTACAAGGAGAAAGAGATGACAGTACAATTATATGATTGCTAAGTGGAGTTGTCTCTCATAGTTGAGGTCTACCTATGATGTCAATTACAGGCCGGCCTCATCTTTTTAAGTGGGAGAACTTGCACAATTGGTGGCTGACTAAATACTTTTTTTTCCCCACTGTATTATTATTATTTTAATTAAATGAATTACCTTTGCATAGTAAAAGGACAGACTAACTAAACCTCAGCTCCGAATAGCTAAATGATGACATCATCTCTCGTTTTTATTCTTTCTAACGTTCAACCTCATACAATATCACTGAATGTCTCCAAGCTTAAGCTATTATAATTTATTTTTTATCAATTTTAACATATCATACCATATTAATATAGTAATAACAATGTCTTAAGTGTTTTACTTTGACAAAAATAATAGGATAATTTTAGAATGACCTTGTATTTCATCACTCATGTTTGCTAGATCTTGCAATACACATATACTTCCCCAAAATACAAGTAACAATAACTGTAGAAATGCACATCCTGTGCTAAGAATGAAACTTTCATACTACTGCTTTTTGTACATGGTGTTAGAAAAAAAAAAAGTTTTACTTTTGGTTTTTGTCTGGTTTTTTCCTTTATATTTCTATATGTTTATGTAACTCTACCTAGGAAGTTATAGATAGACTGACAATTAACAGGCTGTTCAGGACAATTTTCTCTCCCTAGAGTATAAAGTTTCTGAACAGAATAATTATGTGTATATTAATCAAATAGGGAAGTGAACTTGCTGGCAGGAATACACAATTCACAAAGATAATGGAATTGCTAGTATCGCAATTTCATAATTCACAGCAGGTAAGGCTATGTTCACATCTGCGTCGGAGACTCTACCGAAGAAACTGCTAAAAATTAGCAGAGAGAAAAATCCTGCACAGAAGACTTTTCTCTCTTCCAGCTTCAGTTTTGAAACGGCGTGCACCCAATGGATACCTGTCAGACCCCATTGTAGACAATAATAATATAATATAGTCCGGGTGTATCCACTCAAACAGTGGTCTGTCTCTCTGTCGTTTGGGTGCCCCAGCGTGTCCGAACGAAGGAGAGAGAGGCGAGGATGTGAACCCAGTCTTAATGATAGGACAAAGAGACAGCAAGTAACAAGCTACCTAAAATTCTGCCCCACTCTGGTATTCACCAGAGACCGCTGCAAGGCAGGATGGACTTGGATTCTTGGAACCCAGGTTGCAACTCCAGTACAAGGTGCTAGAAACAGGTACACTTGAAGGCTAAGGACCAGACAGGAAATCCTATTGCAGGCTAAATACTAAAACATAAGCCAAGGTCAAAAACTAGTATAGGAATAGCCAAAACAAAAGCAAATGACATCCAGGCCACAGATGAGTCCACGTTGTTATACATAAAGCCAAATCAGATAGAGAGGGGGTATCCAAGAGTACAACCCGAGATCAGTGAACCTGGGAATCAGCAGAAAACAGGAATACATACTGGGAGTAAGTTCTGAGAACACAGAGCCTAGAAAACTAATGTAATCACAGGCAGGTAATACGTGTCAGAGGGTTACAATACCCCGCCTCAGCCCTGATTGGAAGCTGATGTAGAGCCCTGATTGATTCTGCATCTTGACCACTGACTGGGTAAACAGACCTGGCCAAAGCAACAGCCATATGACAAATGCAGATGCCGTACAGAATCTCCCCCCACAACACTGCACAGAAGACATTGACGACTGCTGTGTGGAGAAGTAGGAGTGCGGATATTTAAAGTCCTGACATTAGATCTTCTTGTACTTACATTTTCCGGTTCCTCTATTTCTCTTTCTGTCACTTTGTCCTTTGCTTCCTCCTTACACTCCTCCGCTTTGTTATATTCTGTGTACTGAAAGTTAATTATATTGAGTTTTATATTGTCATCATAAAAATTTTAAGTAAAAATAAAGAATATCCCTAAACTGAGCTACAAGTGAAAATATTCCAAAAAGTAACATAATGTATGTACAGCATTAGGGCTGATCAATAGAAAATTTAGGTGAAAACTTGAATAACTTGTAAAAATTCAAAGGCTTTACTAGGGTTGTGCAGCTAAAGAAAAATGAATTTTATTTTATGAAATATTGTGCAATAGAACTTAATAATGTACTTTTTTGGTTAAATCTGGCCTGATGTAGTATCCCAGTGGGAGCACTACAAAAATTTGCATGGATACGTATTTACTTGTGAATGCCACATTTGTATCATTATGTGTCTATGCCTTTTAGAGGAGTGGACCACTGGAGAATGGGTGCTGAGTTGATGATAACACCCTGACTTATGGAATCCTGGGGAGAGGAGGAGACCTTGATTCTTTACTTCCGTCAGCTAGTGAAAGGAAGGAAGTTAGTTCCTTCCTCCCTGTGAGTAAGGAGGAGGAAGTGTGAAGGAGAGGTAAGGAGACAGAGCCAGAGTCCCGAGGTAGCCTGGGAGACACCAGCTGTAAGACAGTGGTGTGGTTTTCAGCAGTTCGGAGATTATCCCTGTTCTTCTTGTGGAAGTCAAAATGTTCAAGATCAGTTTATGAGGGTAAAGTTAGTTGGACCTCATAGGTATGAACCTGCCCGAAGCCTCAGGTTAGACTGGGCAACCCCTGAGAGTTTTCACCCCAAAACCTGGTAATTGGAAAAATTTGTAGATTTAGTGAATTTAGCACACTGTTAAGTTGGAAGATTGCCTCAGCAAGGGAGATGCAAACAGTCATTGGGAAGTACCATCAATTCTCCTTAAATGAATGCTCTGTAAGAAACTGTACTTCCAGTATCTAGAACCTCTTGAATTTACCTTGTTCTACCTCAAGTATACACAGTGAGTTACATTGTTCTCCAAAACCCTGTATCGTGACTCTTATTCTTGCACAACCATCATGGGTACTTCAACCACTATCAGGCTCAGGGAGGTTTACTTGTCCCCCGGGGAACATTATTGAGACCATCTGACACCTAGTAGCCTTGGAGGAGAGCTGGAGGATCTGGTTGAGATCCTTGTCACTGTAACAACAGTGACTACTACTCCTAACCTCCTGGTCTTTCCTCCACTCAGCTACTGCAATGTTCTGGAGGGCAGAGAAGGGGGCTGAGCTGAGACAGCCAGACTTAAAGAATGCCACTTGTCATGTGCCAACATGGGTTGCGAAAAGGCAGAGAAAGACTCTATCCTGTTTCAAGACCAACATGAAAAAAGTTTTGCTGGCCCAGAACATCCCAGTACATCGATAAAGATTTTAACAATAAAGTTATTCAATACCTTTGTTTTTTTTATATATTTCCTATACAATAAAACCTATTTTTCTTTCGCTGGACAACTGTATTAAGCTCCAGTGTTCAGACTTGACTTTATACCTTATTTTTTACCTGAACCGGAAGCCTGTTATTGCTCTTTCACTTACATCTGATCTCCTAGTCCTTTGTAGGTACCCTAACTCTAATCTGGTCATTAGTATCAGACCATACCATTGGGGTCCACCACCAAAACCTCACGCCAATCAGATGTTCAATGTTTATGTGAATTGGAGAGGGGTACTCTGGCATCGCCACTAGACAGTGTACAGAGCCTTTGGCTCTACAGATCGTATAATTCTGACCACCTAGAGGCTGCCTGGAACAGCTGAAAACATCACTTTTTGAATGCACAAGAGTGGTGGCCATCCTGAAAAAGACCCAATTTTTCTGATCTGAGACAATCCCTTACCAGCTTGAGGGTAAGGTTTTAGAGCAGCTTCTGACCTTTGGTGAAATCTCACAGTACGGTCTTTCTTCTAAAGGTAAATCCTCTGTAAATCAAGGGAGAAATAAAGTTCAAAAATTTCACTTACAGCCAATAACATTACCATAAGACTAAGATGCCTCTCCCAGTCTTCAATAGTTTTCATAGGCAGTTGGTGGGGTGGAATTTGAAATAAACAGATGTACTGAACTAGAATTTAGTTTATCTCTGCTTGCAGTTGCCAGTGATGATGTCCAGTTCTTTCTAGTTATTTTTCTGGTTTACTGTATTTTAGAATGTGACATGACTTGGCCTGACCATACTTTGCTCATGTGATACTCAAAGCTAAGAATCTATTTATTACAATGTATTCTGTCTCAACAATTTTCGTAGCCAAATATACCAGGAATACTGACCTCACAAGAATCATTTTGCTGATTATTTGTGGGCTGTTTGGTTTCAGGCTGAACTTGTTTGGTCCAAACTGGAACTGCTATTATTATACTCTGGGGTCTCTTTGTGATACTTGTATCTAAGTTTCATAATGTTGGAATGTCCCAAGCGAACGCTGAAGCCCAATCATAGCCCTCAGCATCCCAAGTGAACGCTGAAGCCCAATCATAGCCCTCAGCATCCCAAGTGAATGCTGAAGCCCAATCATAGCCCTCAGCATCCCAAGTGAACGCTGAAGCCCAATCATAGCCCTCAGCATCCCAAGTGAACGCTGAAGCCCAATCATAGCCCTCAACATCCCAAGTGAACGCTGAAGCCCAATCATAGCCCTCAGCATCCCAAGCGAATGCTGAAGCCCAATCATAGCCCTCAGCATGCCAAGTGAACGCTGAAGCCCAATCATAGCCCTCAGCATCCCAAGCGAACGCTGAGGCCCAATCATAGCCCTCAGCATCCCAAGTGAACGCTGAAGCCCAATCATAGCCCTCAGCATCCCAAGTGAACGCTGAAGCCCAATCATAGCCCTCCGCATCCCAAGTGAACGCTGAAGCCCAATCATAGCCCTCAGCATCCCAAGTGAATGCTGAGGCCCTATCATAGCCCTCAACTGTCCACAGTGGCCAATTATGTCACTCAGGAGGCCAGAAGAGACCCGAAGAGGAAGCTAAGTGACCACCGGACACACAACAAAGCCCAAGAGGGATGAGTAAGACTGATTATGTTTATTCACCTCCACGGGTCCTCTGCTTATTATACTCTGAAGTATGAACATAACTCAGAGTATAATAGTGGTTTGTTTGTGGCTGACCTACAAAAGTTTGGGTTCAGTCAAACCTGAAATTTTTTTAAAATTTGTAGACTGATTCACTCACCCCAATCACATTTTCCCCAGTACTGTACGTAGGACACATCATCAATAAAACATCAAAGTTTGTTTATGAATAAACTCATAAACGACCACAAAGGCAAGTGATTGTCCTTACAACCAGCTTCTAAGACCTCTGCGGTCTGTATTAAGGGCCATTATTGTGTCATCCTTCGGTACTGTGGTGTGTTACACTGACACTAGATGCACAAATCTCTTCTCTATCTTGATGGTTTGCTACAATGTAGGTGAATTTTATTCTCTTGGATTTCATGCTAAGAATTGTCTAGACATAAAATAATAAAAAATTAAAATAAAATCGAGTTCTGGATTTGACAGTTCAAAATTGTGAGGAATCACAACATAAAGGGAAAGATTTACTAAGCTACATACATTAGATTTCTGCCTTAAACTACAAGGAAAAGCTGGAGTACATGCTTTGTAAGTCATTTATTATGTATATTAGACACTATTTGTAACCATAGGACAAGGGGCGTGGCTTAACTAGAAATGACAGGAGAAAACTGAACTAGGTGTGGCTTAACTAGAAATGGCCAGACAAACTGTGGCTTAAAGGGAGTCTGCCATTCACAAAAATAGTTTGAAGCTAATAGCACGTTGGAATGGCCTTTAAAAAGGCAATCCTTCTCCTACCTTTGCTTATTTTCTTCTCCCAGTCGATTCCAAGGTAATTCATCTCTTCGTATATGTAAATGAGCACCACGGAGCACCCGGGACGTACCTTCTCTTTGGCGAGCACCCATCACATCATCACTTCTTACCGCCCCTTCGGCCATTGCGGTGACTCCCCTCTTGGCCTTCTTTCTTCTTACTTCTCGCTCTCAGCGAATATTCGCCACTGCGCATGCGAACTCGGCTCTGCCACGCTCTTGTGACAGATCACAGGAAAATGGCGGCCGGTTGCGCATGTGCAGTCGGGAAAATTCGCTGAGAGTGAGAAGTAAGAAGAAAGAAGACCAAGAGGGGAGTCACCGCAATGGCCGAAGGGGCGGTGAGAAGAGATGACGCAATGGGTGCTCGCCGAAGAGAAGGTACGCCCCGGGTGCTCCGTGGTGCTCATTTACATACACGAAGAAACAAATTATCTTGGAATTGGCTGGGAGAAGAAAACAAGGAAAGGTAGGAGAAGAATGGCCTTTTTAAAGGCCATTCCAACATGTCATTAGCTTAAAAGTGCTTTTGCGAATGATAGACCCCCTTTAAGATGGGCATCAAAATTTTATAGATAAAGTTCGAAAAATTTGGTTAAAGATGCACCAAATTTATTATCCAATTTTGGAAATAATACAATTTGTGAATGAGGATGAATATAATTTGCATATTTCACCTTTTGTTGATTAAAAAAGAAAACAGTTTGCCATCAAATGACACAAGTGAATATCACAATTGTATTTACCATTTTCTGAATTATCAGAGGTTTTCATCTTTACCGAACTGTCAAGAAAATACAATAACAAGCAGACAAAATTAGTGAAAAAAATATCTAAAAATATTTAAATAGAAATATATATTACCATATTAAAGGAAGTCTGTCAGCAGAACCCAGCGTATCAAGCCAGCCCTGCATATAGATAGGTGAGGGTCACCTGAATGAAATGGTGTTTTCCTGCTGTGAATGGCTGCCTCCGTTGCTGAGATATTAACGTTTTGTCAATATGCAAATGACCTCTTTGGTGCCACAAGGGAGTGGACTTTGCTCCAAAGAGGAAGTGATAGCATCCTCAAAGAATTCAAGTCAATATTTTAAAAAACAACAATATTTCAGGGGTACCAATTTAAAGGGGAAAACACTGTTTGATTCACGTGACCATAACCTATTTGCAGGGCTGGGTTTTATATTCTCGTGACAGACTCCTTTTAATATATCAATTATGTATTAAATTAAGTTCAAATTTTTACAGCTTCGAGATACAGTAATTGTCTTTATTGACACAGATACATGAAAATATCACTACTGGTGGATCTGGTTTTAGTACTTTTTTTTTTTTTTACTAAATTGACAAAGGATGTGACTTAATTGAACAGGTTGTAGCTTAGTAAGGCCGGTTGCAGACGACCAGGCTGCAATGGCCTGCCATGAATTAAAAGCACGGGCTGCACACGGGGGATATGGGGATGTCCCCATGTGCCGCCAGTGCACGGTCCGTGTTTCCGTGGCTCCTTTCAGTAAATGATTAGGAGCCACAGAATCACGAGTGGCAAAATAGGACAGGAATAGGACCTGTTCTATCTGATGTGGCCTGGACTGTCAGCCCGCGCACGGGATCGTAAAAATCACGGATGTGTGTACGGGCCCATAGAAAAGAATGGGTCAGTGTGCCATCCGTGAAATACACAGCACGGTCGTCTGCAAGGGACCTAAGAAGGACAAGGCTTGAAAAGCGAAATTGTGCAAAATTTTAGCACAAACTTAGCCAAACAATTGGTGTCTTTTTTTTAATCTTCTTCACCTAACTCAAGTTTTTTTCTGGGGCACTAAGTTTTGTGGATGTGAATCAATGATTTGGGCTAATAAGTTAGTATGCCTCATTTTTTTATGATACAAAGTGCTTGATATATATATATATATATATATATATATATATATATATATATTTTTTTTTTTAAACTATATTTTTTTAAATTAAAAATAACATTATCCTACGCAGAGTTGGATCGTCTACACTATATCCTCTTCTCTTCATTTACTAGAATATATATTCCAATATTTTAACTTTTTTAATGTTAAAAATAAATATTAGACACGTCTCCTTTTTACATACTTGACAAAAAGAAATAAGTAATTGCTAGTGGGATCTAAGATTGGTGCCTCAGGACATCTGGTATCCACAATTTACTACTGTAGAGACATGCTACACTGCTAAATACCCATAGATCATGGACCTCAGAGTGGTCTACAAGGAGGGTGGTCTAGGCTGGGTGATTCCATTCTCTACAGAGTCTGACACTTTCAATGAGAACATGCCGGGACATACCATCAACTGGTATTGACCAGTTGTCCATGTATTCATACATTTCTCTGTGCTGTACCATTACACTTCTATCTTGTACCTTTCCTCCATTGTCCTTCGTAGAAATGTATGAATACATTGACAACTGGTCAATACCACTTGGTGGTATTTCCCGGTATGTTCTCATTGAAAGCATCCGACTCTGTAGAGAATGGAATCACCCAGTCTAGGCTTGTACTATTCATGTGGGAAGCTTCTCACATAAGACTTGCCATCATTTCCCAAAAAAATTATGGCTCCACAGATCATCACACCAGCAAGGGGCAGTGTGTCGCTCCACAGCAAAGACAGAATTGAAGAGCTCGCCATGAGTCCATATGCCTACATACTCAAGCCCAATCATTGTCAGATCCTAAACAGAACTAAATCATTCAGGAAGAAGTACACTACTGAAAAGTAGCCTCTGGGAGCTTTTTTATAGGGCAGCAGTGGAAGCACTGTTACACAGGGGCGTAACTTGAAGGGTATCAGGGGGTGCTGTTGCACCTGGGCTTTGGAGCCTTATGGGGCCTCTAAGGTGTCTCTTCCAATATGAGGAGACCAGTACTAAAAATGATACATTATAGTTGGGGGGCCTGGTAAAGATTTTGCATCGAGGCCCAGGGGCTTTTGCTGTTACGCCCTCTTGTGACAAAACCCAGTGTCTAAGTGGACCACACCTGTAATCATTTATATAACTGCAGGACAAGTTTTGTAGCAATCCGACATTCCTATCCAAGTGCGGTATTTTTTTGCCAATGAGTATATTTATGGCATAGACAAGTATAGCAATACTTACACATTTTTCTTCTTACAAATAACACCTGAAAATATAAGTAGAAGAAACTTTTAAGATAGATTTAGCACAGCAATGTCTCTGGTCAAGAAAATAAATACATTTTGAGAACATAAAGCATAGAAGATACATTTTCTATTCTCCCAGTGATCTGTATTTTTTTAGAATGGCAGACAAGTTTAAAATATTATATTAGAAATTTACTATTAGGCTTCATGCACACAACCAAGTGCGCAGCCCAAAGGGGTTCCAATATTCATGAAAAAATCTTGCAAAGTTTACCCATCACTAGTCACAAATGATCAGCTCTTATCTTCCAGGAATTTACAGATATGACGTATTAATAGGTCCTTGGCAGTGAAAGGTCTGAAGCATTTTTCTGGAAGTTTACCTCTACCAAAATGGATTTTAGACCACTTATATGTTGTTGTAGGGGCGGTTACTGACATAGTGAGCAGACATTTTTTGCTTCTGACAAAATCAACTTTCAATATGTAAGCAACTAAAATGTACCCGGAAGGTGACCTTATCTGTCAGAGCATTTGTTTTTTGACTGTTGTCACCACACAATTGAACCTATCAATTTTATGATAGAGGGGGTGTTGGGTGGTGATCAAAGGCTGGGTAGGCTTATTCAGGCATGGCCATACCCTGAATAACCACTATAACCACACCCACAGCAGCATATAGTTGGTTTACAAGATTGTGATAATGGTAGACTAAAGGCTATGTACTCATTCATATTTATTGCATGTTATTATTGCATTATATTTATCATTGGCTAGAAAATATTTATCCAAATAAGTTTTTATTCAAAATTCTACTTGCTTTTTCTTCTGCAGCCTTCACTTGGTTTCACAGGCTGAGGCCCCACATTGCGGAAAAGCTGCTTTTTTTGTTGCAGATTTCGCTGCGATTTTTTGAGCCAAAGCCTGGAGTGGATTGAGCAGAAGGGAGAAGTATAAAAATCCTGCTTTTGTAGCCATTCTTGCCTTTGGCTTAAAAAAACGCAGCAAAATCTGCAACAAAAAAAGCAGTTTCCATAACGTTGCGCCTCAGCCATATAGTGTAAGCTGCTGTGTCCCCTTGTCACAGAGATGCGTGTGCGAAGCTATCTGATGGCTCATTCTATGAGTGTTATCTCTGTTGTCCTAAGTGCTCATAATCACTTGTTTAGGCTGAATTCTTATCAGTTATTGAGTGATTACGAGCAATAACTCAACAGCAATAACTCTCACAGAATGAGACATCTCATCTCAGGTGGATCTCCGTGACAGGGGGACACAGCAGCTTGCACTACATGAAAGCAAGTGAAGACTGCAGAAAGAAAAGCAAGCAGAATTTTTAATAACGCCCTATTTTAAAAATATTTTCTAGCTAATAATAGATATAATACAACAATAATAATAGTAAACACAAAGGTGCACATACCCTTTAATCCTCATCATATTTTACAGTATATACTTGTAGGTTTGGAAGAGGAAACTTGTCCATCAGCAAAAATCTGGCAAATCCCAAATCCTGTTGAAATAATTGACCTATGTTCACATGACAGCGATAATCAGCCATGTGATGTACATGTTTACACGGCTGTTGCACAGCTGCATTAAATTTGGATTTTGTAAATGGGGGCTATTCACATAGCTAATTTTATGATGGTCCATTTTACTGGGCCATCAAAAAATTAAGCAATGTCCTATTTTTACCCATTTTCATAGATACTTCCATACACTCAAATGTATGAGGGATCCATGAAAACGGACGCACCTCAGATGCAAAATGGCTGTGAAAAATGTCAACAAATGGTCATGTCCATATAGGCTTACAGTTCATAAACAATAGGGGAACTTGTGAATTCTTCTATGCCAAGCAATCCATCTATGATATTGTGGCACACATTTGGCGCAAGGCCCTTTCTTACGCCAAATGTCGCCACAACCACCATTATGCACCTTGCTTGCCACATTATGTGAATATAAGTGGAGCGGAATGGGCCAAGGATGCCTCCGCTGACATATTTATTATGCCACTTAATCAAGTCTCATTAAATTTGCCTCATAGTCTATGGATTATTCTAAAAAGATTTTATGGTTTCAGTATAATGTAAGGTTATATAACTTAATAATTAGAAGAGAACCAAATAGTTTTTACAGCCACATCTCCACAGGTATTCAAATATAGATGTACCAACCTTGTTCCTTTTGCCAAAATCTAAGGGAATTATATAATTGTTATCATGAAAGGCCCCAGGCACAAGGCAGAACCATGATATGGAGCCACAGGGAGCCCTGGGAGCTTTCTATGTAGGCACAGGTACTCTACAAAGTATTGACATGGTATTCTCCACTAGAAGTAAAATCTCTGGGCTATGATGAAGATTATTCCACAATCCCACTCATACAGAACGCATTAGAAAAAACTTCTATATATACCATGAAATCAGAAATACAGAAGAATATTACTGCTCAGTAGACCACTAGACAAAATTAATATTTGGTGGATGAGTAAGAAAAACAAAAGCTTTGAAAACTTGAAAAAAATCAACTAAAATTCTAATAGAATGGCTTAAAAATCAACAAACTGGGGCAGATTTATTAAGACTAGCCTTTTGTATGCCAGTCTTAATAAGGACCCTGACAGGCACGATTAATTGATGAAGAGGCTCCAGGTCATGCACCAGAATAGAAATCTAGATCAATTAGGAACTGGCAAGAGTTGTAATAAATATGTTGGGCTATGGCGTCCCACAGCCAGCCCCGCTCACCATCCTAGTCCACCCACATTCACTGAGGCACAGAATGGGGTCTGTGGTGCACCAAAGGGATGTCCGTAGAGGGATTGATAAATTCCCTCAATGGTCTCAACATTTTGTTAGATGAAGTAAAAACATTATGTAACTGAATCAATTAATATAGAAGGGTGTCCTGTACTAGGCCCAGTATTTCTCCTACCTGTTGCCTTCAGAATAACCAAGATCACACATAGAAGAACCAAAACGGCTGAAGCAGAGATGGAAATAATCATCACAAGGTTATAACCGGGGTCTGTAGATGAATGAATCACAAAGATTATGAAACATTTGGGGTTCACCACCCACTCCTCAGAACCCAGAGTACAATATGCAGAGGCCCAGGTTGGAGAGGCATAAACATAATAAACAGTTATACTCACCTTCCCTCACCTCTCCTGGCCTCTCTTGCAGTTTTTGGTTGTCTTCCAGCTTTTTCACGCCTCCTGGGTGACATCACAGACCCCACGGGAACGCTGTGGCCCAGCATCAAAGCATCATGATATTGGTATGCCCCAGGTGACTGCTGAGGGACAATCACAGACATCAACAGCACTTGATGTCAATCAGCAACCAAAAAGGCCAGAAGGAGACCCTGATGGAGAACCGGATGTCACCAGGATGTCCACTTATTATATTCTGGGGTCTGAAAAGAACCTTTTTGCCTTTTTTACACTATGTAATATGTACAGTATAATGCTCTGCTATTGAAGACTTTATCTGTCCGCGATCCAGCCCTGAATCAAGAAAACTGCAGTGAGGAGAAACGCGTCGGTGCTTTAAACTCTGATACAGCCCAGGACTTTTCTGCTCTTCTCTAAGCCCTTTTTCATCCTGGGGCTTAATTTTTTCTGGCTAATTATTTTAGTATAGGAAATTCCTCCTTAGACACCAGAGTACACTCTGTTCAGAGCGCACCCCAGTGTGGTTGAATCAAAGCTCAGCCTCAGGGGGTTATCCTTATATACAGTATATTAGCTCCATGCACTCTGGAACCTATAGTTCTTAGCCATCTGCATTGTAGTAGAGCTCGCTCCTCTTAGAGCACAATCTATTTTTGGGGTGTACCCCTACAGGGGTGAATTTGGACTCTGGAGGTGATATCCCTATATGCAAATAATAACAGTGTATGAGAAGATAACATTCTGTACTCCTAAAGAAATATTTTAGCATCGACCATTGACTATTCTGGCGGTTCGGGGACACATAATCCTTGTTGAAAAAGTTGTCCTAATCCAAAGGTAAATACATAGGGAGAATTTTGTTATCTTCTCAGATTTGTATTTAGGGTGTTCCAATCTGTCTTTTGATGAATTTCATATTCAGTTAGTTCTTTAGGGAGTCCAAACACGGATGAACACATTCACTAATATATTTTATATTTCTAAGGCTGGGTTCACACGTGCGCCTGGTACACTTTCAGGGTTTCCGTCCCTGAACTCGCTTAAAAAAATGTAAGCAGCGCTTTTCTCTCCACATTTTTCTATGAGGTCCACGGGTTTCCGTGGGTAACCAATTTTTTAAGCGGATTAGGTTTTCGTTCGGGAGGTCCAAGTGGACCCCCCGAATGGAAACCCGAACGCAGGTGTGAACCTAGTGTCATAAAAGTTAAATCTTAATTACTTTTTGCACATATATTTTGAGACCTAGCTTCTTCTAGCATTAGTGAAAAAAATCCTGATGTCTCATGTATATTATTTTACCTGTCACAGTCAGTCTCGTCCCTTTTCCATACTGAATTACTTTTTCAACGTTGTCATTTCTTGTACACAGTCTGAGCATCACAAAGCAGTAATATGTGGAGTTGTCTGACATCTGCAGCCCCCGTATATGGAGATCTGCCGCTCCTTTTATTTCCGTCCTTCCTCTATAATTAGGATGAACTATTTCTTTGTAGGGGTGGTAGACATAAGGTCCGATTATACTGCCCACTCTCCAGTAAATATTAAACCCCAGGATATCATTCTTCTTATTATGGCTGTATGAGCAGTTTATTGTCACCGACTCTCCTCTATGACCTGTGATGGTATCTGGTTGTGTAACAATGAAGGGTGAGGAAGACGAGGAACCTAAAAAATACCATAAATTTAAACTTGCATGCATCTTAAATACATCTACTTATACTACAGTCTTTGCTAAACAACCAGTTTTACACAAGCACACAGATTAAAGATCCTTGTTGTAATGTTGATTTTACTACCTACCTATATACCGCTAGAAAGCCAACAGTGCACCGAATTCAGTGCACTGTCATCTTTCCCGTTATGTGCCCCCGGGCTGGAGATATCGGTGCCGTTGATCTCCCCACTGTCAGAAGGGTGTTCCTCACAGCCTAGCGTCATCGGCTTTCGGCTATCTCCCCACTGTCGGCTTTCTAGCGGTATATAAAACCGCATATGCATGAGCACATGAAAGGTCCTCTTTAAGTTCGTCTGAGACTAATTGCAAATGTATTGGTTTCTTTTGAAAACAAAATCTTTGGAAAATTCACTCATCTCTGTAGTTTTCTATCAACTTCTCTTGGCCCACTGGGACCACTGCAGCTAACACCAGGACCAACTCAAGAGGAAGCAATCTGGTAGTCTCTCTGCAGTGAAGTCTACAACCCTGTTCAGGTGTTAAAGGTGAATACTGGGAAGAATGCTTAGACAATGCTCTTAGAGGTGTCCTAAAGTCAAAGTTAAACCAGTTTGGTAGCATAGTGGGTTCACAACTTACTGATTCTGATACTCCTAGGGATGGCTGGAGAAGACCAGAAATTTATCTTTTAGCTTTGTGGTTGGTTGGTTGGATGGAAGAATTAGATTTGGCACTTTGGCCCTTATAAAATATTTATTAAAGTGAGGAAAGTTACATAACTGTCCATATACTTGATGTGTGTGAAGTTTTCTTTTACCCCAAGAGAAAACAGTCCTATTATTTAACCTTTTACCACACTACATATGTCTTTACCTGCGATGGTCAGCTCTGTTCCATATTTGCTTTCCATTATACCATTACTTGTGGTCACATGGCAACAAAAGCGGGAGTGTTCATCTCTCTGAACGCTGAGTATACGCAGAGAGACATCTTCAGGGAAGTTCACCAGTGAAAATCGAGATGTATCTGTCACGTGTTTAGACCACCTGGTGTGAATTCTCCAGTCCTCAGTATAGCTACATAGTTCACTATCCGTGGTATACCAGGACACTTCTCGAGCTTCCCCCATGGTCTCCATTGGGTAATGACAGGGGATGATCATCTCTTCTCCTGGGACAGTCATCAGTTCCTCCACCTGAGATAACCATCTCCCACCTATAACCAGAAGGCATGGGGTATATATGTATTGCACAGGGTTAAATCGATTATCTGGGGACATTAAAAATGTTTTCATATATACAGTATATTAATGTGTGTAACTTGTGTATTTGCATTTTTTTTTCTGTATTACTTTTATTATTTTTTGTTTTAGTCATGTGATGCAGGAAGTGGTGTCTTTTTTTAATCCTGGTGACAACACGATCTCCGCATCATATGACTTTGGCAGTGAGGGGCATGTTCCCTCCTGCGATTGGGGTTGGATTGTCATCAGTCACATGAATGCAAGGGGCTGAAAACTACAGTGTAATCTTCCATAGGAGGTGGAGCGCAGGACAGGGGCTGGCTGTATTTGCCAGTCATTTCATGTATATATATATATATATATATATATATATATATATATACTGTATATATATATATATGGGGTGTTACCGATCATCAGTGGTGCTGACTGTATTTGGGCATTTAAATTTTGCAGCAAAGCAGATGCTAAATTCAAATGGATGAATCACAGCTGAGGCGCTGTGGCTCTTCTGTGATATCGGAAAAACCGCCAGGCACAGCGACAGTGGTCATGCTATGATCTATCCCTGTTCTCTATGATGTCACAGTACAGGGATAGTAAATAGCATTGGTGGCAGTGGGTAAAAAAAAAAAAAAAAAAACGCATAGTGGAGCTACCACTGCTATGAATAAACACTTTGGGCCCATGGACTAATCATAGAAGAGCCACTGCCACTGTTGAAATTGATATCACCGCTTTTGTGATTTGAATTTATAGCTAAAGAACTCGCTTTGGTGCTATATTCAAATGGATGAATCACAGGAGTTTCGCTGCTACTATTGGATTCAATCATCTGTGATAGCGGGACCACGCCTGGTAATACTGGTCCTGCTATCATCTATCCTTGTACTGTGAGACTATGATGTCACAGTACAGGGAATGTGAAAAATATTGGTGGCAGTTGTTAAAAAAAAACATAGTGAAGCTGCGGCTTCTTCCACTATAAATTATCCCTTTGGCTATTTGAGCTCCACTTTTTTATATTTAAAATTGATTGTCACCAATATCATAGAGATTTATCATATCAAGACAATTTTGTTACTGAAAAGTGTTTTGAGGACTTTTTTGGGCAAGAGTTATATAACAATAGTAAATAACAATAAGCCCCTGTAGCACCAGCCATCAACATGGGCTCTATGTTTTATAGATAGGTTCCTAGGAGCCCTAAGATTATTCTACACTATATTTTATAGATAGGATCCTAGGAGCCCTAAGAGTATTCTACACTATGTTTTATAGATAGGTTCCTAGGAGCCCTAAGTGTGTTCTACACTATGTTTTATAGATAGGTTCCTAGATGCCCTAAGAGTATTCTACACTATGTTTTATAGATAGGTTCCTAGGAGCCCTAAGAGTATTCTACACTATGTTTTATAGATAGGTTCCTAGGAGCCCTAAGCATGTTCTACACTATGTTTTATAGATAGGTTCCTAGGAGCCCTAAGAGTATTCTACACTATGTTTTATAGATAGGTTCCTAGGAGCCCTAAGAGTATTCTACACTATGTTTTATAGATAGGTTCCTAGGAGCCCTAAGAGTATTCTACACTATGTTTTATAGATAGGTTCCTAGGAGCCCTAAGAGTATTCTATACTATGTTTTATAGAAAGGTTCCTAGGAGCCCTAAGAGTATTCTACACTATGTTTTATAGAAAGGTTCCTAGGAGCCCTAAGAGTATTCTACACTATGTTTTATAGATAGGTTCCTAGGAGCCCTAAGAGTATTCTACACTATGTGTTATAGATAGTTCCTAGGAGCCCTAAGAGTGTTCTACACTATGTTTTATAGATAGGTTCCTAGGAGCCCTAAGAGTGTTCTACACTATGTTTTATAGATAGGTTCCTAGGAACCCTAAGAGTATTCTACACTATGTTTTATAGATAAGATCCTAGGAGCCCTAAGAATATTCTACACTATGTTTTATAGATAGGTTCCTAGGAGCCCTAAGTGTGTTCTACACTATGTTTTATAGATAGGTTCCTAGATGCCCTAAGAGTATTCTACACTATGTTTTATAGATAGGTTCCTAGGAGCCCTAATAGTATTCTACACTATGTTTTATAGATAGGTTCCTAGGAGTCCTAAGAGTATTCTACACTATGTTTTATAGATAGGTTCCTAGATGCCCTAAGAGTATTCTACACTATGTTTTATAGATAGGAGCCTAGGAGCCCTAAGAGTGTTCTACACTGTTTTATAGAAAGGTTCCTAGGAGCCCTAAGAGTGTTCTACACTATGTTTTATAGAAAGGTTCCTAGGAGTTCTAAGAGTGTTCTACACTATGTTTAATAGATAGATTCCTAGGAGCCCTAAGAGTATTCTACACTATGTTTTATAGATAGGTTCCTAGGAGTCCTAAGAGTATTCTACACTATGTTTTATAGATAGGTTCCTAGATGCCCTAAGAGTATTCTACACTATGTTTTATAGATAGGATCCTAGGAGCCCTAAGAGTATTCTACACTATGTTTTATAGATAGATTCCTAGGAGTCCTAAGAGTGTTCTACACTGTGTTTTATAGATAGGTTCCTAGGAGCCCTAAGAGTATTCTACACTATGTTTTATAGATAGGTTCCTAGGAGCCCTAAGAGTATTCTACACTATGTTTTATAGAAAGGTTCCTAGGAGTTCTAAGAGTGTTCTACACTATGTTTTATAGATAGGTTCCTAGGAGTCCTAAGAGTATTCTACACTATGTTTTAGGCCAATTAACGGTGTGGTTCATACTAAGCTTGTTCAACCTGAAACAAATCCCACAATCCAGATTAATATCTAAACTGTCTGATAATAAGGTGGTTAAAAAAATCTGAAAGGGATCATGCCCATCATGTGAATCACTCTTTTTTTTTCAGCCCACTGCTGCCCAAAAACACTGTTATTTACAGTAAATTTTATACATGATCATTGACCGAAATCATTTATTCTGACTGAAACAAAAAAACCTTCCTTATATGGACAGCCTTAGTCTTCTTTGGCTGTTTAGTGACTCCCCAACTTATTCCTGTTCCCTGATCAATCAAATAGGCACCTGTCTTTATTTCACCTTTCCTGTCCACTACTTGACTCAACTATGGATCAAGAGGACTGACCAAGACCCACTATTATCTGGCATCATCTGGAATGTCATGACATCATGTACATGTGACCTCATCATGCACAGTATCAGGTTTGGAATATAACACCAGACCCATCACCTACCTCCCGTAGCCTCCATATTGCCTCAGCATAGAAGGTGTGTATTGTTTGCCTTACTACACAAGTGTGCTTGTCTGCAAGTCACTCAATTTCCAGTACCAATTTTTAACTACTTCTATTATTGTCCTCCATGTGCCTCCCTTACACATGAGGAGGCCCGGTAGCCTGTACTATTGCTGTTATTTGATTAAAGACATTACTATCCTGCCTTTGATATATGTATACTCGGCACTGTCCTTGCAAGTTTTTTACCTAGAAATACAGATGTAGCACTATTTAACTTGACTTTCTGTAGTGTGATACGTTTCTGTGTCGTGATCTCAGAAGACAACAAAAGTCATTGGAAACCACTGAAAGAGTTACGTTAACACTCTGTGCCACAGTGTTTTTAACTGGTTATGAGTCCTGTTAACCCATGCTAGATCTATATCTATCTAGGTACAATTGCCACCCACATAGCCATTATGACACAAACAAATTATTTTATCTTACTTGCTATGTTTGTCTCTCAGTAACTAGAGACTGTGGAGTGATAATCTGTGCAGATAACTCCTACTAGCAGGATGGTTGTACACTTAATTTCTTGTTTTACATACACGCATACCTGCTTAGCAGTGCAATACACATATGTACAACATTTTTTCATTCTAGATTACGATCCTTGGCTTCTAGGTCGCTTACAACAGGGGAATCATTTTCAGGAAATGCCATACACTCACATACTCATAGATGCCATACGCTCAGTTCCTTGGGCCCACCAAATAAAACAATTCTGGGGCCCACCCTCCAACAACCCCTAGGAAATAAGCCATAATAAACTTCAAATTTCTATGTGTTCTACTGGACCATTATTGTGTTAGATACTGGGCTCACCGGAGGACCTGGAAGCACGTATTACTCAATTTATGAGCCACAATGATCCAATTGGAATATGCCCAATTACAATGTTTGAACAGTTTGGAGATCAACGTAAATACATCGACCCAATTCTGTGTAAGCTTAGATCAGCCCCGCCAGCAGTGTAGCAGTTCGCTCGCCTGGTGAGCAAACCAGGTGCTAACTGCCTCTCACCCATGTTGTTGCATAGAAACAAAACCCAATAACAATGATAGAATGTTGGTTTTTACCCCAAATCCCAAAGAAAAACAAATACAAATTTTGGAATCAAAGAGTACTGTAACAGGCCATCCTGGTTTCAACTAGTGGAAAAAATAAGTGTCCTGCTTGTTCTTCAGGTGGAGTCCACCTAAGAATTCCCATAAATGGGAAATGAATGGGAGGCAGAAAAATACACTGGGGATACATACTACACGTTCTGAAATGTATTATATATATTTAATTTGTATTTTTACCTGAAAAAGTGAGAAATGTCCCATGGGAGTCATACCATTTGAATCTTTTCGCAGATATGATTGCTCTACAGCAGTATGTGACCCCATCTGACGCTTTCAGTCCTCGGATTAGGAGAGACGCTGTCCGGTTACCAGGATGGTGGACTGTAGAGATCTGATCTTTATACTCATCCACTATATTACCAGATCCGTCTGTGATGTCTTTCTTGATATCGGAGCAGTACAATCCATCTGATTCCCCCCAAGTTAATATAATCTGTGACTTCTCCTTCAGGTTCTCAGGATAGGTGTATGTACACGGGATGGTGACTGAATCTCCTTCCTTCACATAGACAGTGTTTGGTTGATAAGCACAGAAATATTCTGATGTCCAACAAGTCCCTATAATAAACCACAGAGGTCAATGAGAGCAAACAATCAATTGCAAATCAATAGTTTATAGTTCTGTGTAGTTTTAGAACAATGGGGTGAATTTATTAAACGCTAGCTTCAGATGTACCAGAACTATCAAGATGCTCTAGTGTCTTAAACAATCACTTACCGTATTTTTTGGACTATAAGACGCACCTTGGTTTTAGAGGAGGAAAATAGGGGAAAAAATTTTGAAGCAAAAAAATGTGGTAAAATATTTAATATATGGGAGTTGTAGTTTTGCAACAGCTGCAAGGCCATAGGGCATCTTTTTTGTGGGGCCAGATGTACTTTTTAGTTATACCATTTTGGGGAATGTTTATTGCTTTAATCCCTTTTTATTCAAATCAGAGGAGAAACAGTGAAAAATACAGCGGTCCGGCACTTTTGATTTTTTTTTTTCCCGCTATGACGTTCACCCTACGGGAAAAATATTATTATAAGTTTGTAGACCGGGCATTTTCGGACACAGCGATACCTAATGTGTATGTGTTTCACAGTAATATTCTACTTTTATATGTATTCTAGGGAAAGAGGGTGATTTAGAACTTTTATTTATTTTTTTTAAACCTTTTTTTTTTTTTTTTTACTATTTTATTAGCCCCCCCCAAGGGGCTTGAACCTGCAATCAATTGATTGCAAGTCCCATAGACTGTAATACAAGTGTATTGCAGTCTATGGGAGATTCTATACATTATTATTGCGGCTGGTCTATGACCAGCCGCAATAGTAATATTCCTATGACAGGCCTTGGAGTCTTCATAAGGCTCCCGGCTGTCACAGGAACAGTACGACTCCCGCGATCACGCCGCGCAGGAGCCGTCCTGCAACAAGAAAGGTATGGGGACGGTTAGCTTAATTACGTTTAGGGGGCTCACATGTAGTAATGCCTGCGATCAGAGTGGATTCTGATCGCGGGCTTTAGCTCCGGGTCTCTGCATTATAGCGAAGACCTGATAGCTATGGCGACTGCTCTGCAGCTGAGCGTCCGCAATCATCTTTACAGACCTGGCATCCGCTGTAACAGCACGGCGGATGCCGGGAGGTTCACACCGCCGGGATACCCTCTCAGTCCAAGGCCCGCAGCATCGCCCCACTCCTGCCGCTGCAGGAAGCCAGCGGCGGCAGGAATGGGGCAATGCTGCGACTCCGCTCCTCCACCCCCCCAACACCCACATTCGGACCATAAGACGCACCCCCATTTTCCTCCCAAATTTTTTGGGAAAAAAGTGCGTCTTATAGTCCGAAAAATATGGTAATAACTTGATGCACCACAGAAGGTTCCATGTGCCAGAATTGAAAATTTCTCCAGAGACTGGTGTAGATTTCAGATACAGTGCCTTGTGAAAGTATTCGGCCCCCTTGAACTTTTCAACCTTTTGCCACATTTCAGGCTTCAAACATAAGGATATAAAATTTTAATTTTTTGGTGAAGAATCAACAACAAGTGGGACACAATCGTGAAGTGGAACGAAATTTATTGGTTATTTTAAACTT
Organism: Leptodactylus fallax; assembly: GCA_947044405.1. Taxonomy (NCBI): domain Eukaryota; kingdom Metazoa; phylum Chordata; class Amphibia; order Anura; family Leptodactylidae; genus Leptodactylus; species Leptodactylus fallax. Next base: position 710,081 of record CAMRHE010000457.1, read on the forward strand.
TTGTAAAAAATAAAAAACTGAAAAGTGGGGCGTGCAATATTATTCAGCCCCCTTAAGTTAATACTTTGTAGTGCCACCTTTTGCTGCGATTACAGCTGCAAGTCGCTTGGGGTATGTCTCTATCAGTTTTGCACATGGAGAGACTGAAATTCTTGCCCGTTCTTCCTTGGAAAACAGCTGGAGCTCAGTGAGGTTGGATGGAGAGCATTTGTGAGCAGCAGTTTTCAGCTCTTTCCACAGATTCTCGATTGGATTCAGGTCTGGACTTTGACTTGGCCATTCTAACACCTGGATACGTTTATTTGTGAACCATTCCATTGTAGATTTGGCTTTATGTTTGGGATCATTGTCTTGTTGGAAGATAAATCTCCGTCCCAGTCTCAGGTCTTTTGCAGACTCCAACAGGTTTTCTTCCAGAATGGTCCTGTATTTGGCTCCATCCATCTTCCCATCAATTTTAACCATCTTCCCTGTCCCTGCTGAAAAAAAGCAGGCCCAAACCATGATGCTGCCACCACCATGTGTGACAGTGGGGATGGTGTGTTCAGGGGGATGAGCTGTGTTTCTTTTACGCCAAACATATCGTTTTGCATTGTGGCCAAAAAGTTGGATTTTGGTTTCATCTGACCAGAGCACCTTCTTCCACATGTTTGGTGTGTCTCCCAGGTGGCTTGTGGTAAACTTTAAACGAGACTTTTTATGGATATCTTTGAGAAATGGCTTTCTTCTTGCCACTCTTCCATAAAGTCCAGATTTGTGCAGTGTACGACTGATTGTTGTCCTATGGACAGACTCTCCCCCCTCAGCTGTAGATCTCTGCAGTTCATCCAGAGTGATCATGGGCCTCTTGGCTGCATCTCTGATCAGTCTTCTCCTTGTTTGAGATGAAAGTTTAGAGGGACGGCCGGGACTTGGTAGATTTGCAGTGGTCTGATACTCCTTCCACTTCAATATGATCGCTTGCACATTGCTTCTTGGGATGTTTAAAGTTTGGGAAATCGTTTTGTATCCAAATCCGGCTTTAACCCCTTAAGGACCCAGCCCAAAAGTGCGTTAAGGACCAGGCCTCGTTTTTTCAAAACTGACATGTGTCACTTTATATGGCAATAACTTTGACACGTCTTAACTTACACAAGTGATTTTGAGATTGTTTTTTCGTGACACATTGTACTTCATGTTAGTGGTAAACACTAATGAATATTTTTGTATTTATTTATAGAAAAATAGGAAATTTGATGGAAATTTTGAAAAAAAATCGCAATTTTCAAAATGTGAAATGCTCTGCTTTTCAGATAGATAGTCATACCACCCAAATACATTAATACATATTATCTACCATATCTCTGCTTTATATCGGCATCATCTTTTAATCGTCCTGTAATTTATTTTGGATGTTAGAAGGCTTACAAGTGTAACAGCGATTTTGCAGATTTACAAGAAAATTTCCCAAACTAATTTTTTAGGGACCACTTCAGTTCTGAAGAGGATTATAAAGGCCTATATATTAGAAACCCCCATAAATCACCCCATTTTCAAAACTGCACCCCTCAAATAATTCAAAATAACATTTGGGAAGTTTGTTAACCCTTTAAGAATTTCACTGGAATTAAAACAATATGGAGGTGAAATTTAGACATTTAATTTTTTCCCACTAATTCCTTAATTTAGCCCTAAAATTAACACATTCACAAAGGGTTAAAGGAAAAAATGCATCTCACAGTTTGTTATGCAATTTCTCTCAAGCACGGAAATACCCCACAAGTGGGTGTAATCTGATGTTTGGGCGAATGGCAGCGCACGGAAGGGAAGGAGCGACACTGGGCGTCTGAAAAGCAGATTTTGCTGGAATAGTTTTCAGGTGCCATGTCTCATTTGCAAAGCCCCTAGAGTACCAATACAAAGGAAAACCCCAAAAAGTGACCCCATTTTGCAAACTACACCCCTCACAGAACTCATCAATGGGTATAGTGAGCATTTTGACCTTACATTCGTTTCACAGATTTTGCTAACACTGGGATGTATAAATGAAACATTACTAAAATGTCACTTTATCCCCAAAGTTTTCATTTTCACAATGGGTTAAAGGAGAAAAAGCCACCCACAGTTTGCAAAATAATTGCTCCTAAACACAGCAATACCCCATATGTGGTCGTAATCTGCTGTATGGGTACATGGCAGGGCTCAGAATGGAAAGAGAGCTATTTAGCTTTTGGAGAGCAGATTTTGCTGGAATAATTTTCAGGTACCATGTCGCATTTGCAGAGCCCCCAAAGTACCAATACAGTAGAAACCCCCTAAAGTGACCCCATTTTGGAAACTACACCCCTCACAGAACATATCAAGGGACATAATGAGCATTTTGACCCTACAGCTGTTTCACAGATTTTATTAACATTGGGACATTAAAATGAAAAATTACTTTTTTTCCAATAAACCGTCAATTTAGCCCCAAATTTTTCATTTTCACAAGAGGACAAAGGAGAAAAAGCACCCCAAAGTTCGTTACACATTTTCTCCTGAACACAGAAATGCCCCATATGTGGTTGTAATCTGCTGCATGGGTACATGGCAGGGCTCAAAATGGAAAGAGCGCTATTTAGCTTTTGGAGGGCAGATTTTGCTGGAATAGTTTTCGGATGCCATGTCGCATTTGCAGAGCCCCTAAAGTACCAATATAATATAAACCCCCAAAAAGTGACCCCATTTTGGAAACTACACCCCTTATAGAATTTATCTAGGGGTATGGTGAACATTTTGACCTCACAGCTGTTTCACAGATTTTATTAACATTGGGACATTAAAATGAAAAATTACTTTTTTTCCAATAAACCGTCAATTTAGCCCCAAATTTTTCATTTTCACAAGAGGACAAAGGAGAAAAAGCACCCCAAAGTTCGTTACACAATTTCTCCTGAACACAGAAATGCCCCATATGTGGTTGTAATCTGCTGCATGGGTAAATGGCAGGGCTAAAAATGGAAAGAGCGCTATTTAGCTTTTGGAGGGCAGATTTTGCTGGAATAGTTTTTGGATGCCATGTCGCATTTGCAGAACCCCTAAAGTATCAATATAATGGAAACCTCTCAAAAGTGACCCCATTTTAGAAACTACACCCCTCAAGGAATGTATCAAGGGGTATTATCATTTAGAGCCTAAAAATGCTTCCCAAAAATTAATGTACAAAGTGAAAATTAAAGTTTTTAAAGAAATATCCAATTTCAGTGCCTAATACGTTGCGGCCACTTTGTGGCATCAGAGACATGCACTCCTAAAACTATTAAGTGGGCTATCCCGGGGACAAAAAAATTATATATGTGGGTGTAACCTGCTGCTTGGGCACGCAGCAGGGCTCAGAAGGGAAGGAGCACTGTGGGTTTTTTTAGCTTTTGGAGTACAGATTTAGAGGGACTTTCTGGTCGCCATGATATTTTTGCAGAGCCCTGGAGGTGCCAGTAAATTGGAATTCCCCAAGAAGTGACCCCCATTTTGTAGGGGCAATTTTAGGGTCTCTGCAAATGTGACATGGCGTCCAAAAAAACAACAATCTAAATATGCGCTCCAAAAGCACATAGCGCTCCTTCACATTTGCGCCCTGCTGTGTGCCCAAATGACAGTTTATGCCCACACGTATGACACTGGTGTACCCAGGATAACGTACCTAACAATGCCATATGTGGGTATAAACTGCTGTTTGGGCACAGCCGGGCACAGAAGGGAAGGAGCGCTATTTTGGTTTTTAGAGCACAGTTTGCTTTTTGGACACCATGCCACTTTTGCAGAGACCATGAATTGTCAGTAAAGTGGAATCCGCAGACATGTCACCCCATTTTGGAAACTATACCCTTCAAGGGATTTATCAAGTGGGGTAGCGAGCATTATTAACCCTTAAGTGTTGCATTCTTTTAATTTCCAAAAATGAATGCGCAGCTGATAATGAAAAGTTAAAAATGAAATTTTTCTATAGATACGCCATTTCAGTGCCCGATATGTTGTGCCCAGCTTATGTCTGCACAGACACACACTCCAAAAACTGGTGATCGGGGATCCCGGGCACAACAGCTTTTGGAGCGTTCATCTCTGATACAAGCCGGGCACAACATATTACGCACAGAAATGTCGTATTCCTGGAATAATTGTCATTCACCTTTCATCATCAGCTGCCTATTCATTTACGGATAATAAATTATAACAACACTTGGGGGTTAAAAATGCTCACTGTACCCCTGGATAAATTCCTTCAGGGGTGCAGTTTCCAAAATGGGGTGACATGTCAGGGGATTCCACTGTACTGGCATTTCAGCTCTGTAAAAGTGCAATGGCGTCCAAAAACCAAATAGCGCTCCTTCCCTTCTGTGCCCGGCTGTGCCCAAACAGGAGTTTATACCCACATATCACATTAAGTACCTTATCCTGGGTACACCAGTGTCATAAATGTGGGTATAAACTGCGGTTTGGGCACACAGAAGGGCACAGAAGGGAAGGAGCGCTATATGGCTTTTGGAGCGCAGATTCAGATGTTTGGGATCTGGATGCCATGTCATGTTTGCAGAGCCTCTAAAGTACCAGTAAAGTGGAATCCCCTAGGGAATGACCCCATTTTGAAAACTGCACCCCTCAAAGAATTTATCAAGGGGTGTAGCGAGCATTAGTATCCCAGACGTGACTGCACAGCGGAAGGGGAAAAGTGAATATGTAATCTGTGCGTAGTACATTGGATACACTAAATTCCCTACTATTTCCCCAGTAGTTCCTGTTATTGGGGGGTCACTCTGGGGTCACTTCTGGTTTATTATCCCTCGTAAGCTCTAAATCTGGGATGTACCCTAATATACGCTCGCACAGCTTATACATTCCCTTCCTGCCGCAGCCAGTTATGCTCTAATGATTTGGCGATTTTTAGGGTTTTTGTCTTCACATTGTACGAGTTATATTTTCTTTATTTCTCTGGTGATGTAGCCATATGAGGGCTTGTTGTTTTCAGAGTGAGATGTATTTTTTAATGACATCATTTTTAGGTGCTTACAACTTATTAAATAAATTTTATTAACTCTTTCTCGGTGGATTAAAAAAACAACCCCATCAATTCTGGCACTGCGTTTTATCTTTTAAATTTTTCACCATGCAGCGTAGAGCATAAGTAACATGTTATCTTTATTCTGCGGGTCGGTACGATTACGGCGATACCTCATTTATAATGTTTTTTTATGCAATACCAATTTTGCAGAACAAAAACCCATTTGGGGACATAAATTTATTTTTTTTGCATCGCCATCTTCTAAGATGCGTAGCATTTTTATTTTTCAGTTTAGAGAGTTGGTTTAGGGCTTATTTTTTGCGGTACAACCTGTGATTTTTATTGGTACTGTTTTGGGATACATATGACTTTTTGATCACTTTTTATGGCATATTTTGTAAGGTGAGATGGCGAAAAATCGTTACTTTTGGCGGGTTTTTTCCGTTTTTTTTCCCCGACTTTCACCGTGTACATTAAATATGGTTTCAGTTTTATTGTACAGGTTGTTACGGACGCAACAATACCAAATATGTATTGTTTTTATTAATTTTTAGGTTTATTTTTTATATAATTCATTTTATATAGGAAAAGGGAATTTTGGGGGGCTTTATTCTTTTATTAATTTTTTTCACATACTTTATTATTTTTTTTTCACTTTTTTTTTACTTTTTCTTGTGTCCCATTAGGACACCTGAGCCAGCAATGCTTTGATTGCTGGCTCAGCACTATAGACTGCAAGACACGAGCATACTCGTGTCTTACAGCCTATACAGGAAGTCAGCGCTATGGAAACACAGCGCTGACTTCCTGATGTCTCGGCAGGATCAACCAGGTACTGGGGGCTCCAGGCAGCCTGGGGTCACTTGGCAGACCCCGGGCTGCACATTAGAGATATCGGCACCCCCCCATCTCGCCGCGGGGGGTGCCGGGGGGGGCGGCAAGACGGCGGAACCCCTTGGATGCCGCGGTCATGTTTGACCGCGGCATCCAAGGGGTTAAAACCGCCGATCGGAAGTTATGGCCGACCGGGGGTTATGGAGCAGGGTGTTAGCTGTCAGATACAGCTAACACCCGGTTCCGATACCGCCCGCTCAGATAGTGAGCGGACGGCCGGCCTCGGGCGTAGTATTACGTCCTGGTGCGCGAGTACCTAGCGCCCAGGACGTAATAGTACGTCCAAGGTCGTTAAGGGGTTAAACTTCTCCACAACAGTATCACGGACCTGCCTGGTGTGTTCCTTGGTCTTCATGATGCTCTCTGCGCTTTAAACAGAACCCTGAGACTATCACAGAGCAGGTGCATTTATACGGAGACTTGATTACACACAGGTGGATTATATTTATCATCATCAGTCATTTAGGACAACATTGGATCATTCAGAGATCCTCACTGAACTTCTGGAGTGAATTTGCTGCACTGAAAGTAAAGGGGCCGAATAATATTGCACGCCCCACTTTTCAGTTTTTTATTTTTTACAAAAGTTTAAAATAACCAATAAATTTCGTTCCACTTCACGATTGTGTCCCACTTGTTGATTCTTCACCAAAAAATTAAAATTTTATATCCTTATGTTTGAAGCCTGAAATGTGGCAAAAGGTTGAAAAGTTCAAGGGGGCCGAATACTTTCGCAAGGCACTGTATACTGTAACTCACGAAAGATTTACTGATTTTGATGCTGAGTGATAAAAAATGGCATATTGTTACACTTTTAGTGTAACTTTACTCCACTTACTAGCTGACTTGGTTTCTGACAACAACAAAAAAATGCTTCAACATATTGGTGCATGTTGTGTCACTTCTTAATCCTGGCCCTTTTCTCATTAACCTATACTCACTGGTCTGAGAAGTTGCAGAAACTGTCAGAAAGTGACTAAAACACCTAAGATATGAGGTGTAAAGCATGTACACCAGTTTTTAGAAAATCCTCCCTATGGTCGCAATCTGACACACTAATGGTTCCCTAATACAACAAGTTAAGAGCCATTGTGGTGACCAAAAGCTGTATGTTCATCAGACACAACCAACCAATTGTGTAACTATATGGGATGCAGTGGTTGCAGATGCCAAGGGGTCCCGCCGGTCAGCTGACTATCAAATTAAAGCACAGAACTTCCTTCTGCTTTAGTTTGATAGTTGGCAGTCTATGCATTGTAAATTTATTACCCCTGGAGTAAGAAGATTTATGATACACAGCCTTCCACTGTCAGAAATGAGAAAATTAACCCTTCAATGGACAAAGTAGCAGTTGGTCAGCAGCATATGGTCAATAAGGGATTCTGTGGGGGAGGCTGTGGTGCAAAAGGGGGCATTTTTACTATATGGGGACACTGACAGGGGATCGAAATGATGGGAAGCTCATGTTCAAAGATATGTGGTGAACAAGTCTTCGTGGAGATCTGGGCCAGATAGAGAAGGAAAATGTAAATTATCCTAAAATGTACAACAGGGATGAGGCTGATGGCTGAGAGGAGAAGTTGCACAGGGGGCTCAAGCCAAGATTCTACACCAGGGCCCATGAGTCTTTAGTTTCACCCCTGTATGCAACCACCAATATGTGAGATTTATAACTTCTAAGCTGTGTGCCCATTAGAGAATGCAACTGGAAGCTGCACAAATTGTGTGCTACTGCTAACTGCTAAGCTATGTAACCAATAATGACTCTATCCTCCAAGCTATGTGTCACTGTGTGTGATCAGTATGTCTTATGCCCTAGCTATATTCACATAGCCATAGCCATAACCCTAGACATATTCACATAGTTACATAATTAGTAAATTTGAAAAACGACATACAGTACAGACCAAAAGTTTGGACACACCTTCTCATTCCAAGAGTTTTCTGTATTTTCATGACTATAAAAATTGTAGATTCACACTGAAGGCATCAAAACTATGAATTAACACATGTGGAATTATATACTTAACAAAAAAGTGTGAAACAACTGAAAATATGTCTTATATTCTAGGTTCTTCAAAGTAGCCACCTTTTGCTTTGATCACTTCACAGGTGTGCCCTGTCAGGTTTAATAAGTGGGATTTCTTGCCTTATATAAATGGGGTTGGGACCATCAGTTGTGTTGTTCAGAAGTCAGGTGGATACACAGCTGATAGTCCTACTGAATGGAGTGTTAGAATTTGTATTATGGCAAGAAAAAAGCAGCTAAGTAAAGAAAAACGAGTGGCCATCATTACTTTAAGAACTGAAGTTCAGTCAGTCCGAAAAATTGGGAAAACTTTGAAAGTGTCCCCAAGTGCAGTGGCCAAAACCATCAAGCGCTACAAAGAAACTGGCTCACATGTGGACCGCCACAGGAAAGGAAGACCAAGAGTCACCTCTGCTGCGGAGGATAAGTTCATCCGAGTCACCAGCCTCAGAAATCGCAGGTTAACAGCAGCTCAGATTAGACTACAACAACTTTTAAGAGGAGACTGTGTGCAGCAGGCCTTCATGGTAAAATAGCTGCTAGGAAACCACTGCTAAGGACAGGCAACAAGCACAAGAGACTTGTTTGGGCTAAAGAACACAAGGAATGGACATTAGACCTGTGGAAATCTGTGCCTTGGTCTGATGAGTCCAAATTTGAGATCTTTGGTTCCAACCACTGTGTCTTTGTGCGACGCAGAAAAGGTGAACGAATGGACTCTACATGCCTGGTTCCCACCGTGAAGCATGGAGGAGGAGGTGTGATGGTGTGGGGGTGCTTTGCTGGTGACACTGTTGGGGATTTATTCAAAATTGAAGGAATACTGAACCAGCATGGTTACCACAGCATCTTGCAGCGGCATGCTAGTCCATCGGGTTTGCGTTTAGTTGGACCATCATTTATTTTTCAACAGGACAATGACCCCAAACACACCTCCAGACTGTGTAAGGGCTATTTGACCAAGAAGGAGAGTGATGGGGTGCTACGCCAGATGACCTGGCCTCCACAGTCACCAGACCTGAACCCAATCGAGATGGTTTGGGGTGAGCTGGACCACAGAGTGAAGGCAAAAGGGCCAACAAGTGCTAAGCATCTCTGTAAACTCCTTCAAGACTGTTGGAAGACCATTCCAGGTGACTACCTCTTGAAGCTCATCAAGAGAATGCCAAGAGTGTGCAAAGCAGTAATCAAAGCAAAAGCTGGCTACTTTGAAGAACCTAGAATATAAGACATATTTTCAGTTGTTTCACACTTTTTTGTTAAGTATATAATTCCACATGTGTTAATTCATAGTTTTGATGCCTTCAGTGTGAATCTACAATTTTTATAGTCATGAAAATACAGAAAACTCTTGGAATGAGAAGGTGTGTCCAAACTTTTGGTCTGTACTGTATGTCCTTGAGGTTCAACCAGGGGATGGAAAAGGGCATGAGTGAATGGGCAAATGAAGGAAATAAGCATTCTATACATTTTCATAAGTATCAATGCTATGTTGCTATAGAAAGGCATCTAATATTTTTTGAAATTGTCAGCTGTTGCTTCTGTGACCAACTCCTGGGGTAGGCTATTCCACAGATTGACAGTCCTTACAGTAAAGAACCATCTTCTGTTGTAGGCTGCTCCGTAGATTCACAGTCCTTACAGTATAGATCCAGCTCCTGGGGTAGGCTATTCCACAGATTCACAGTCCTTACAGTAAAAAAACAGCTCCTGGGGTAGGCTATTCCACAGATATACACTCCTTACAGTAAAGAACCAGCTCCTGGGGTAGGCTATTCCATAGATTCACAGTCCTTACGGTAAAGAAACCTTGATGTATATATGCAGTTCTTTATACTTTTTTATATGCAATTTGCATGTAACATGTGTTTTCCTCTCAAAGGAGCTGAACCACTGGATGCTAGAAGGTGGAACTTTGATGCATTCCAGGCAGATAGTTCTGGAGTGTCGGAGAAGATCAAGAGTCTTTACTCAGCTTCACTTCACTAAAGTGAAAGGATGTGGAGTAGAGCCAGAGACCGAATATTGCCATGTCCAGAGTCAGGAAAAGAATAGCTGTAGAACAGAAACCTGAGAACTGTAACTATGAAATAGTGCCATCCCTGAATTCTGAGGATAAACTGCACAAGAGCCCCAGAACAACAATTCTGCCTGAACCTCACGACGGACAAGTCATACTGGTGAATCTCAATTGGGACTTCTAAAAGCCAGTGAGAGAGAAAGAGATTAGCGAGATAAGTGTAGACTGTTTGGGAATGCTTTCTACTGGCTCAGCCCATACTCACAGAGGCTCAATACTACAATAATTATACCTCCCTTGCTGGAAGCTATTGGTTGCCTTACTGCTCTGTTTCAAGTAATGTTAAGTGTGTTACATTCTCCTGCACCTTCTAGTCTCCTGAGTCTCTTTCCTACATCATCTTCATAGAAACGTAAACCCCATCAAACTGAAGAAGGCTGTAGACCATTTGGGCATATCCTGGTGGGAAATGCCACCACCATCATCAAGTACACCTCAGCCCCTCTCAGCTCTGCACCAGCCCAGGAGGAGAACTATTACTCCTAGCCTCCGCATTGCGTCCAACAGGTTCCTGCGTAATGAATTGTGCTGTGTATCCCTTTATTACTGAAACATTTAGAATTAGGATTTAATACAGGGGTAGGTAACCTTTTTTGTTCGGCATGCCGATTTAAATTAAAAAGACAAAGTTGAGGTACTTGGAGTGCCGGCGACTCCTGTACTAAAGTCATATACCACAAACCATAACACAGAAGTGCTGCCATCAGATGCTTCTGGACACATGTGTTACTGCTATTTCCCAGGACACACCTGTTTTTTTTTTCCATTAGAAGCAATGAAAGTCTATGTACAGCCCCCAATAAATGGTAAATGTATGTGTCCAGGAGCACCATATAGCAGCAACCTTAGGGTAGTGACACACTATGTATCTGGAAGCAGCTATAGCTGTATACAGTCCTAGGACACTGGTACTTTAACTTTGATGTAAAGCTGTGTTCACATGGTGTGTTTATGCACAAAAAAATTAATGCATTTTTATTGGAAAACTTCCTGTGTTTTTTGTGCAAAAACACACCGCCATACAGAATAATGTGCCATAGTTGTCCCTACGCATGGTATAATGTGCCATAGTGGCCTTTCCACACAGTCTAATGATCCATATTGGCCCCTCCACACAGTATAATGTCCCATAGTGACCCCTGCACACAGTACAATGTCCCAAAGTGACCACTCTTTACATGGTATAATGTCCCGTAGTGGTCACTCCACATGATATAATGATCTATAGTGGCCCTTTTACACAGTATAATATCCCATAGTAGCCCCTCCATGTGGTATAATGTCCCATAGTGGCCCCTCCACATGGTATAATGGCCCAAAACGGCCCCTCCACACGTTATAATGTCCCATAGTGGATCATCCACACATTATAGTATCCCAATGAATACTAGACCCCACTAGCTATTATTATACTGTGGGGTCTCTTTAGACCCCAGAGTATAATAAGCGGAGGCCCAGGAAAGGTGATTAAACATAAAAAACAGTGGTACTCACCTTCCCTGAACTCCAGCATGACTCCCTGATCTCTTCAACACTTCTGCCTAACGTCAGCGACTGCTGATTGGGTCTCAGGGGTCACATCAGTGTCGTTATGCCATGTAACCCCTGAGGAGGATTCTCAGATATCAGGCAGAAGTGCTGAAGAGATCAGTGAATCGCTACAGTTCGCAGGAGAGGTCAGTAACATTGTTAACTTCTCTGGGGCCTCCGCTTATTGGACTCTGGGGTCTGAAGAGACACCACAGTATAATAAAAGCAGTTTCGCTTTGACTATATTTGGCCTGAATGAAAATGCTGGGTGACTTTGTCTAAGCACCACCCCCTCTGGCTGCCATGCCAGAGAAATGTGCCAGGAGTTTCCAACCCCTGATCTAATATCAGGTTCAAGGGCCACACACCAAAACATTTACAACTACCCTGCAGGATCTCTTCTTGACCCTCTTATTTGGTGCCATGTTATGTTTCAAGCATAACTAAACTTTCTAACAACTTTTGATTTTCTGGTAGTATTTGTGTCATTAATACATTCTGTAATATACTTTATTAACACATTTTGTCTCATTTCTGTGAAATCCTGCATCTCTTTATTATTCCCCTGTCTTCTGTACTGAGATCTGTTCCTGCCTCAATAATAAACTGTGTATAGAGTTCGGGCTTGGAGTATGGGCTGTGTAACATGTAGAGATAGTGAGGGGAGGGTCACTTAGTACTCCATACACAGTAACATTCAGTGAGAGGCAGGAACAGCTCTCAATACAGAAGATAGGGGAAGGATAAAGAGATATATAAACAACGAACAGTGCTCCTAGAAGCTGAAAACCCTCCCCTAGTGCACCAACTGCCTCATTTGCATAAGACATCAAACTCGTTTTTCTACAAATCTAAAAAAGTGACATATAACAAAGGCATGTTGTTTACCACTGTAATGTGCTCTGCAACATGGTGGTGACAATTGAATATGTTGTGGGGTCACTGGTCTAAGCCAGTGACAGTGACAAGGGGACATCCTCTACGTCTGGAGGAGAGAAAGTTTCACCAGCAACATAGAAGAGGATTCTTTACAGTAAGAGGAGCGAGGCTATGGCACTCACTGCCCCAGGAAGTGGCGATGGTGGATTCATTGAACAAGTTCAAAGAGGGCCTGGATGTCTTTCCCGAACAGAACAATATTACAGGTTATGGGTTCTAGATTCTGGTAAGGACAAGTTGATCCGGGGTTTTATACTGATTGCCAGATTGGAGTTGGGAAGGAATTTTTTCCCCTGAAATGGGGCAATTGGCATAAGCCTCATGGGTTTTTTTTTGCCTTCCTCTGGATCAACACTGTAGGGGACAGTAGGGTTATAGCTTGGACTTCATGGACTGATGTCTTCATCCAACCTCATCTACTATGTAACTATGTTACTATGTATGCTTGGAGGAGGTGATGGACTCTCTTTAAACCATTACAAGAAGAATATAGAATCCTGAAAAAACACACACCAGAACTGTCCTGGATTGGCTAAGATCAAGTAGCTTCTGCAGTTGCCTAACACCTAGTGATCATATGACTGTCCAGTCAAGGAAAAGTCATAACCACTTCCTGCACTGTAATTGAGCATTCATTGGGTGCCTTGTATACTGTGATCAGGAAGGCAGAGATAGTAATATACCATCCCTTCCTTTATATGGTGAGTCCAGCTGTCGATGACTCAGCTACAGAATTTAGAAGGATGTTTTGAGACATCGTTGCAGAAAATGCTGATCAGCAAGAAATTACAGAACATTAACAACGAATACAGTACATTAGTAATTGTAATCTATTTGCAGATATAACAAATCAATATAATACTTAGTTGCAATGGCGGCTGCAAACAAGTGACTGTACTGTAGGTCTATGCAGAGGAGTTAGATCTCTGTGTTCAAAACAAATTGACAACCTAGAAAATGGTTCTGGTATCAAAGAGACTCATAGTTTGCATATGTTGCCAAGATTGCAGTATTAGCTATAAAACAACCTGAGATAACGCAGGAATTTTGGCTTGAGCTTGAGCCATTCATGCTGCATTCGCAACTGGTGGAATAAAACTGGAGATACAGCCACTTGAAGTGACCATCCACCTTTGGCAAATGCTACAACTCTACATACTGCATTGAGTACAGGTTTACAGACAGACTCTTCCTGACAATGCTTATAGCATTGATAGTGGGAACTTTACGGGCTGTTTTCTATTAAAATGGAAGTTAGATAGCTTAGTAAAATATATTACAAATGTTTTCACCAAACACCCCACAAGAGTGAAAAAAATGAAAAATAAATATAGTATCTCATCTGGAGACAAGTTGGTATTAACTAGAGATGAGCGAATTTCTCAAAAGTTCGATTCTGCAGTTCGATCGAAGTTCCAAAAAATTTGCTTCGATCTGAATTAATTTGCGGCGAATATCGCTAAAAACAGCTATTTCCTGGCTGCAGAGAGCCTGTATAGTGGTGTAGAACACTGTGCCTTGCGGTAACACCCATAGGGAGCCTGCTGTGGTAGTGACACAATACTGTGAGTCAGTATGACATGCACATGACAGGCTTCACTCTTAGAACCACTGAACACTTCACTTATTTGGCCATTTACGGGGCCAAAACTATCAGTTTTCAAGTCTTTTTTAACACTTTTCCTAGCGCCTGCTGATGTCTCTCCCTGCACTAAGTAAACTGGAAAATGCCTGAATCCAAGATGGCGGAGGGTATTTATAGGGCTGTGACATCACAGGGCTGGCTGGCTGCTGATTGGCTGCACGCATGGCATTGTGGGTGATCTGGCGTTCCTAGAGTTCCTTGCCCCATGTCCTAACATGTGCAGCAGCCATTTTAGGAAAAAATGTGATTCATTACCATAAAGCGTGAGGAAATCCGGATTCGATGCAAATAGAATATTTCCTGAAATTCGGATCGAATTCCACTTTGTCAGCTTCGATTCGCTCATCTCTAGTATTATCATTCGGGGGTCATAACATCATCACATCTATAAAGTGTCTAAAGGCTTATTAATACAGAGAATAGCACTAATAATACTAATACTAATAATAATAATAGTAATCATATTAATAGCACATAGGGTATTCATCTATATAGAAGTGGTGAAAAAAATGTGCTTGACTATTGCTACAACTAATAATAATAATAATAATAATAATAATAATAATGATAAGTGAGCAGAATGTGGAGAATATAAGCCAAAATTGTGCCTGCGGTGGTCAAAAAATCTTCAAGAGATTTCAGGCCAACATAATGCCCAAGAGGTGCAGAAGATGGCATCAATGGGCACCATGTACATCCTTACAAATATGTTAGGTTAAGGACTTGGTTGGGACAGGGAAAACCTACAAGTAATCAGTAGAAAGCTGAGATAATAATAATAATAATAATAATAATAATAATAATAATAATGTGAAAGAGGTGCAGAAGTTCACATTTATGGGAACTACTCACATCCTTAGGAAAGTATTGGGCTAAGAACATATGTTCCTGGTAGGGACATGTCCAACCTATAAGCCACCGGCAATCAGAATCTCCTCAATAGTATAAGCATTTTGCTATAGACTGCAATACAGTTGTGTTGCAATCTATTCAACAAGCAAATCTGGTGATCCCAGGTTCAAGCTCCCTAGGGCAGTTTAAAAAAATATAAATATATATAAATATATAAAATTTTAAATCACCCGCCCCCTTTCCATAGATTCCAAAAAAAACAAAAACATAAATAAAGGATATTAGTTACCCTCATGTCCAACAATGCCCACAAACATATAAAAATATTTTTCCCAGGCAGTCTACAAGTCCGGCTCTGCATCCCCATAATTATATATAATGTCAAGTTCCCGACTACTTATCTTACCATGGAGGAAATAGAGGAGCAGGATGGAAAGTCTCATTGTAGATGGTGCAGGATGATCAGGACCGTGTATGAATGTTCATGAGAAATCTACAAGAAGTTTCTTATATCTCTCACTGACATGAAGCAAGAGGAAGAGAGTAGAAGAGGAAGTCACACGTAAACCATAGAGAGATTTCTGTATTAGAATTAAAAACATTAAAGAGGTATAAAAAGTAATATACAAAGTTAGAAATTAGAAAAATTTACAGGGGTGGAGCTGTGACAACCTCTCAGACATGATATATACAGCTGGTTGTCAGTAGTAATAGATGAATATCTGTACTGTAGTATAAGGTATGCGTAGCTCATGTCTGATCACATGTCATTATATTACATCAGTGATGTCAGTAACAGGGGGCGGGGTTGTGACAACTTCTCAGACATGATATATACAGCTGGTTGTCAGCAGTAATAGATGAATAGCTGTACTGTAGATTATTGGCGGGGGAAGGGACATTACAATATTGTAAGGAGAAGCTTCCTGTATGACTGTACATTACATGTGAAGAGGAACGTCTGATGACTACTGACAGCCAGCGGACAACTCAAAGGGCTTGTCCAGATTCAGACAAATATTGAGAGACAAATGTTATTGTTTGTATAATGGAAAGTTCTACAATTTTCCAATATATTTTCTGTATCAATTCCTCACGGTTTTCT
This sequence comes from Leptodactylus fallax, assembly GCA_947044405.1. NCBI lineage: Eukaryota > Metazoa > Chordata > Amphibia > Anura > Leptodactylidae > Leptodactylus > Leptodactylus fallax. Next base: position 726,169 of record CAMRHE010000457.1, read on the forward strand.
AGATATCTATTTGTTGTCATTCATTGTTTACTTCCTGTGGATAAGAATCAGTCCGTGGTCATGTGATATACAGTCGGTGGTCATGTGATATATAGTCGGTGGTCATGTGATGTACACACAGGTGCACAGCTCTGGCAGATCTTTCATTACTGAGCTGTGGCTATAACAAGCCGTGCACCTTAGTGTTCATCACTTGACCATGGACTATCACATGACCATGATTTTTACTTCCACTAGAAGTAAACAGAATGAATGACAGAAAGCAGAGATATAAAAAACTGTGAGGAATTGATATAGAAAGCATAATGGAAAAGTGTAGACCTTCTCATTATACGAACTATAACGTTGGTCTCTCAATATTTGGCTAAATGTAACGTCTCTGCCTGTTCGGGTCTCTACGCCACCCTCCGCTCGCACGCTGCGGCGAAGGAGGCGTGTTCAGTTTGGTTCCTTGTGTAGGTTTCTTGTTACTCAGTCTGAACATGGTCCTAGACTATGTAATGGATTTCCGGCCACACCCGTGTTCTGAGCATTTCTCTCTGGACTGCATAGAGTTAATCTCTTCCTGGCCTGTGTGATTGACAGCCTGTGTACCTATCAGGTCTGGGGCTTGCCCAGACTTTCTATATACGGGATGTCACTTTCTCTGCAAGTTGCCGGTTATTGCTCTGACTTTGCCTGCTCTCTTTGTGCCCTTGATATTTACTGTGCTATTTCTCTGACCTTTGGCTTGCCTTGTGAATATTCTCTTGGATTGTGATTTTGTACTGCATTGCTCGTTTGTTACCGACCCCTTGGCTTGCTCACTCTGCTTCTGTGTTGTTTTGTCTTGTCCTGTTCTGTGTGTCACTTACCCAGTATAGGGCTTGTCTTCTAGTTGTCCTTTTACCGTTTAGGGTAACTGAGGCAATAGGAAGGGACAGTGGCTGGGGTGAGATTAGGGCTCACTTGTCTCTGTCCTTCCTCCCAGACTGCTGCAGTAGTGTAGGGTATTGCTATATCTGGCAAGACCCTAACACTAAAACTGGACAACCCCTTTAAAAAGTCTAAAATTTTAAAACTCTAAGAAAGTTATTATTGTCTCTGATTCATCTGCTTTTGATAAACATTTTGGTCTTAAAGGGAATCAGTCACGAGAACCCAGCATATCAACCCAAGCCAGCAGATAGGTAGGTTAGGCTCAACTGGTTTCTCCTTGTTTTGACGCTGCCTCCTTTGCCAACATATTGATGCTTTTGACAATAAGCAAATTAGTTATTTGAGAAACAAGGGTGTTGACACTTACCTTTTTGGAACAACCGCAATAGCCTCAAAAAGCTAATTTGCATATTGACTCAGCAATATCTCGGCAACAGAAACACCAGGTGACCCTATGCTGTATGTCTTAAGATTCATTATAGAATATTTTTTAAAATATAAAAATACAACAATACAGAAATATTTTTAAATATGTCCAAACTTCCATTTCATTAACCAATTGTAACAATATTAACATAAACATATAAATATTAACACTTTAGTTTTTTCCTTACAACCTGCCACGAGCAATGAGCCTCATAATTTTTCAATATTTCAATTTACAGAGCTCTGCAAGGGCTGTTTTTTGTGCAATCAATTGTATTTTTTATTGCCACTGTTACGGATTGCCTAAGATGTTTTGTTACTTTCATAAGGGGTGAGGCAACCAAAAAAATGTGTTTCAGGCATTTCGATGTTTTATTTTCTGTTATAGTGTTTACTGTACAAGATATGTATCTTTATATCTTATTAGTTCAGGGATTTTCTGACTAACAATATCAATTATGTATACATCTTTGTTTGCTGATTTATTTTTTATGTAAAGTTGAAAACGGGCGTGATATAATTTTTTACATTTTTGTGTTTTTTATATTAAGTCCCCCTAGGGGAAGATGCAATCAATTGATCACTCATATAATATAATGCAGAATTTGTGGATTGCCATATACTGTACTTTTACTAGTGTTCTATTACTCATTACTTACAGATTACTGGTGTTTACTACAGATCCTTAGGCCACAAATACCTTATAGGTGGGAATCTGACAGCCAGCCCCCAGATTTAGCTGTTTGAGACTGTAGCTGATCCTGTACTACACAGTATACAGAGCAGAAAGCAGAAGGCTCCGTACACTGTATAGTAGGTGAGCAGCATTACTGCAGCTCAGCTCCCATTGAGATCCATGTCACACCTCTTTAACACACATGTAAGAACAAAGATGTGAACCTTCAATAGGCTCCTGACTGTTATGACAACTGAATAGCACTCGATATAATTGCATGGGGCAAGGGGAAAATCTGTAAGAGAACCATTTAGGTGCCATGTTCATAATCATCTTTGGTCACAATCAACCTTTAAAGGGTTATCAGGTCAAATGGTACTATCACAGGACAAATGTTTGATCACAGTGGGGTCTGACCTATGAAACCTTCAGCAATAAGGAGAGTGGGGACCAGCAGGTGCCCCTGAGTGTCCTATGTGATTTGAGTGCTGGTGGGCATGACTAGTATTCCAGATAGTTCAATGCGGCTTCTATATAATGATAATTATAATCTTTTAGCAGTCCCATAGAAGTGAAAAGAACTGCAGTTTAGCATCTGCACTATTTCTCCATTCACTTTAGGTATGAGGGAAAAATTGCAGGCTCTCCTATTTAGTGAAGTACTACCGTAGCAGCCGTGGCAGTCCCTGCTGCTTCTTTTTTTTTTTTTTTTTTTAATTGGCCAAGCAGCTAACAGGCTCTATTTACTTACCGATCCCCGCTCCTGCTCACGGCCATCTCCACTTCCCCATCTGCCATCCAGGGGGTCCCGTGTGTCTCATATCATGTTGCTGGGGCACCCTGGAGGAAAAAAGGGGAAGCGGAGGTGGCCATGAACAGGAGCGGGGATAGGTAGGTAAGACAGTGGGCCCGTAGTAAGAGAATTTGTTGAGCGAACTCCAATACTGCTATTATTAAATTATGGGGTCTCTACAGACCCCAGAGTATAATGATTGGAGGCCAGGGAAGATGTGAGCGAACATAAAAACCAGTGTTACTCACCTCTCCGGCGCGACTCCATGCTGTCTTCGCAGTCACATGGGCCAGGCCAGTGTCGCAACACATAATGGCGCTGGTGTAATCCACATCTGTGATGTCATTGGAGAGGATCAAAACAGCAGGGAATCACGGCGGAGCCCAGGAGAGGTGAGTACCATTGTTTTTTATGTTTGTAACCTCCCCTGCGCCTCCGATCATTATACTCTGTGGTTTGAAAAGACCCCATAGTATAATATTATTTTGTTGGTGGTGTACCCCAAAAATTTGTGTTGAACCTGAAATTTTTGCGATATTTGCAATAAACACTGTTGGGGCCATGATGGTATATAATACTGTGTAGAGGAGCCACTACGGGACATAATACTGCATGCAGGAGTCACTGTGAGATATTATACTGTATGGAGGCTGCTATGGAACATTATACCGTTTACAGGGGCCACTATGGGACATAATACTTTGCGGATTGGGCACTATGGTACATAATACTTTGTGGAGGGGCCACTATAGAACATTATACTGTGTGGAGGGGGCTGGTATATGACATTATACTGTGTGCAGAGGCTGCTATGGGACATTATACTGTGAGGAGGGGCTGCTATGTGACATTATACTATGTGGAGGCCACTTTAAGTCATTATAGTGTGTTTAGTTGGAAGTTAAACTGTTTGGGGGCAAGGAAAGAGGGTGCTATGCAGTGGGGGGCCCCAAGTCAAAGGTTTGCTATGGGGCCCAGTCTTTGCTAGTTACACCTTTGCCACTATTCATGAGGTCAGACCCTCAATGATTAGACATTTTTGTCCTTTCCTGTGGATAGCGGATAAATATAATTTATGTAAAAACCCCTTTAAGACAGCTGCTGACATGATAATGGCTCCAGAGTCTGTTAGTGAGGAGTTTAAAGTTAGATGATTACATTAGTAAAGAAAAGGATGGAAAATATTCTCTCACCCAAGTGGTGCATCAGGGGTACTAGGAGGAGCTGGGTACCAACAAAACCCAACCAATTGAAGTGATAGTCAGGTCCCAGGTTGGAAACAGTCAGGTATTTTTAGGGTGGGAAAGTGCCAATAAGGGGAGGAATCCCATTATAATTTTTTCAATTATTTATTTATTTTGAAAAATACAATGTGTGGTAATTGGTCCCTTCACATCCTGTGGCACTTTCATTCTGGTAGTTGAGTTCTGCTGGTAGCCAGCTCTTCACTGTACCCCTGATTTATTGGGTAATGAGGTAAAAGTGTGGGTGGCAGTTTTAACCTTTTTGCTGAATAGAAAGCCTTATTAATGGAACATTGTAGATCAACTATCAGACACCTCTATTGCTAAATGGGTTTTCCAATCATGCAAATATTTTTTATACATGATCAACCATTCAAATAAATCCTAGGCATGTTAGCTGTGACTTCACATCTACTTTGTGTCCTCTCTTTCAAGATCTGCACCCTCATGCTGCCATCATATTGTCATCGTACAATGGGCAGAGTGGGTAGTCCTTACTATGCAGCATGTGACTGTCTGCTTCAGCCTTTATGATCTACAACTGGTTCTATCCCTTTATGATCATTCCCCTTTTTTGGCTAAAACAAAAATAGAACAACTTCAAATAGAGCCAGAAGTGAAATTATTATACTTCAATCTCAGGCCTCAGTGAAGAATCTTGGCGTATGATGTCACTGTGGAGACAGAGAGAGAGCACCGGAAATTGCAAGAAGGACCAAAAGAGGTGAGGGAAGGTGAGAATAAATGAAGAGACCTTAGAGTATAATAATTTACCGCAATGCATATCACGGTGGTCATTTTAATTCATCTGAGAAAAATATCAAATTGTTCAGTTTCATTAAAAACCAAACAATTTGGGTTATTTGGATGAAATCTGGCTCGTGTTGAAGCGGTTCACCCATCTCTAGTGGTGGCTCCTTAAATTATTTCAGACAGACCTAGCGGGCTTGTATTGTTTGTCTCATCACTCACACATCACACAGGCTTCATTGACTGTACAACATCTGGAGAGTGACACAATGTCAGTGATGGAAAAATTATGTACAGTACTATGTAATATTTTAGAAGAACTGTCATGTGTTCGGTACTAAGTTTAGAAGCGAAGTTTCAAATAAGCCACAAAGTTAGATCCTGTTTTGACAAAGTGAGATGACTGTTTAAAATCACAAGTAAGGATTTGATTTTTTTAAAGTTGGTACTTATAGGGTACATTCACACAGTGATTTCACCAGGGAAAACAAAAATCTACACTAAAATCACCGAATTAATGGCAAATGTTAATGCCAAGGACAACATCTGCAAGGAGTTTGTATGTTCTCCCAGTGTTTGCGTGGGTTTCCTCCAGGTACTCTGGTTTCCTCCCACACTCCAAAGACATACTGATAGGGAATGTAGATTGTGAGCCCTATATGGGACAGTGACTGTCAATGTCTGTAAAGCGCTGCGGAAAATGATGGCGCTATATAAGTAAGCAGAATAAATAATAAATAAAATAAATAATAAATGTTTTAATACTTTATTGGTAAACATTAAAAACAAATATGATCCCAGGAATAAGGTGATATCGAATAATACTGTATAGCAGAATGGGAGTGCTAGCACGGTATAGTCGACCAAAATGCTCTCATCACGTTGGTCCCTAATATGATTTATTTCCAAGATAATCTCCTCCCAAATAAAATCTGCTATATGTTGGTGTCTGGTGGCTAATATCGTCATATGGCTGATGGTTTCCATTACATTATACCCACAGCCCCCACAGTTTTCTCAGCGCAGTAGTAGCCAGAACACCAGAGTAAAGGCGTGTCTATATAGCCCAGGTTGTCCTAATACAGTGTCAACCCATCTCACAAATAGGCAGATAGAAGCCATGTATGATATTAAATGATTTGCCTTTACGCTGAGAAAGTTATGCCTACATTAGAGACTTATTTGTAGTGTGTGGACAGCATTCTATCATAGGACTTTTGGCTCTTTAACACACTATAATTGTGGGGCTCTCATTTAATGTGATGCATGGCTTCTATCTTGGTGCATTCACAGTGTATGTAACTCAACAACCCATAGACAACAGCTGAGTCATTCCTTATTAATTACATGCACTCCAATACTATGGACCATAACAACGGTGTGTCTGTATATCTGAGCACACTCACTTTTAGGATACCCATAGCGAGGTTCTTTTGAATATTTTGTGTCTCATGAAGTAGTATTTTTATCTATACTTTGGAAACTGCCTATTTGTGAGCAGGGTTGACACTGTATTAGGGCAACCTGAGCTATATAGACACTTCTTTACTCTGGTGTTCTGGCTACCACTGCACTGAGAAAACTGTGGGGGCTGTGGGTATAATACAATGAAAACCATCAGCCATATGAAAATATTAGCCACCAGACACCCACATATAGCAGATTTTATTTGGGAGGAGATTATCTTGGAAATTAATCATATCAGAAACATGTATGTAGTTTTAATGTGTTTTATTTTATTGCAGTGCCTGGAGTTGTTCAGGAATTAGAGCAACCCATGTGGCAGCAAAAGGAGGTCTAAAATAATAAAAAGTATATTCACCTGTCCTCAGTGCTCACTTTGTCCACCACTGATGTCCGTTCATGCTGATGCTGCATCAACAGATGTCCTGCGACTCATGTGACCACAATGACTTGATAAGGAACCAGACACATGAGGTACAGGACTGCCGGCAATATGGAACCAATGACAACGGAAAATGGTGTGCCAGAGACCTATGCGTGGCACATATTCCCTGATAACCCCTTTAATTTTGCAGGTGAAACAAATTTATTTTCCATGTTTTACTTGTAAAATCAAAAACTACACTAAAAACCTCATCAAACTGCATGTAGTTTTAACATGGACAGTGTAAATGCACCCTTAAATTCAAATATGTGTTTGGATACCATACACAATGGCTGGTCAATGAATTAGTTGACTATTTGGCTAGTTTAGCTATAGTATAGCAGATTATCCTATGAATAGTGTCCTATTGCTGCTCTAGACTTGATTGTGACTATTCAGCAAAAACAATAAGTTTATAGTCTCTGACACTCATGCCTCTTAAGAAATTTGGACAATATTTGCATTTTTTCGTGCCGTAACTGATAACTATTACTGCTATAGTCACACTATAATTTATCCCAATTTCTGGTGTAAATTAAGGCAATACTTCAAAATCAAAGGTGGACCTTCCGCTTCCTATCTAACTGTACCCTCTTTTCTTCCTACCTACCTTAATCATTAAGATGATTTGGCCTTTTAATAAATCAGATATACACCAATGTACCAGAATGGAAATCTACTGGCATAGATTTCCTGTATAAATAATGCCAAAAAAATGGCATGAGTTATAATAAAAATATCAGGTCAAGCCACCCTTGCTCCAGACCGCCCCACTCTCCACCCTGCTTTGTCCACATTTGCAGAAATTGGCATGCTAGGTTCAGAATGGGGGAAGTGATGCCCATTTGGTGCAAGAAGGGGGCTTGTGCCAAACGGGCGCCAGATTATCACCCATTTGGTGTAGAGTAATCAATAAATTTCTCCAAAAGTGTTTTCCTTTCAGAACTCTCAACCCTTCAACTTTAAAGAAATTTTCTCAGCCTTTCCTTTGACTTCCTCTTTTAGTCTTTTCCGATTGCTTCATATAACTAAGAAAAGAAATAGAGATACACCTAAAAGATTCTTCCTGTAGATTTCTGATGAACATTCCTGCGTGATCCTGAACGTCCTCCACCACCTACAATGAGACTTTCCATCCTGATCCTCTATTTCCTCCATGGTAAGATGAGTAGTCGACTCGGGAACTTTACATGTTATATATCTTTGGAGACTGAACTAAGCTTAGAAGGTGGATGTGGGTGTTGGCCATTTACACACATAGCCTAGGTCTAATTCTTAGGCCCGGTTCACATCTGTGTTCGGGTGTCCGTTCGGGGGAGTCCACTTGGGGACCCCCCCCAAACGGAAACCTATACACATAAAAAAAGTGGTTACCTGGGAAATGGGGGTCCGTGTGGTTTCCACTCGGTTTATGTACGAAACATGCGGAGAGAAAAGTCCTGCATGCAAGAAATGCCAGTCTTAATAATTCTTTCCTATTAAGTTGTCTTTCAGATATCTTTCAGATGCTGTTTGCACACTATAGTCATTGTAATTGGGAGACCATGTTTTTTTCCCATGACAAATCAGTCTTCTGTTAGATGAGACAAATTTGACAAATTTACTCACACCTTTTTAGGTGGTCTGATTAGGCAGAAATTGATCAGCTATCTGTTTGTGTAAATGCACTTTTAGCTTAAGCAAGGGAACAAGAGCATTGCCTAGTTAATAACATTTCAATTGGAAAATGTGGGTATTTAAAGGGAATGTGTCACCGGAATATGAACCTTTTTTAAAAACGTTTTTGTTTCCTTATTTTTCATTATCTATATTTTAAAAAAGTACTATTTCCTGCAATTTTCACCCTGCCAACTAACGCTAGGTGCACACCTAATCCGCTAAAAAAGCGGTTACCCGCGGAAACCCGGCGACTCCATAGAACTATAATGGGGTCTGCCGGGTTTCCGCCCAGTTTCCGCCCGAAAAGGGCGAAAAAATATGGAGAGAAAAGCGCTACTTGCAGGACTTTTCGCTCCATATTTTTATAGTGGAATGAGGAATGGAATCCCCCAGTGGAGAGCCAGCGCAGGTGTGAACCTAGCCTTAGCCTGATAATAGACAGACACTTGGAAATTCTATAGGGGTTTCCTCTCAGCAGTCACCTCATTTACATAAAATTCAGGATTACAATAAAAGATAACACCTCTATAACACCTATATAACACCCATCACAGCATCACTACTGACATTAGATTATGTCACCACTCTGCACTGAGCATGTCTAGAAACTTCTCCCATAGACCTCAATATGTTATCTCCAGACAATTGTTACCTATGGTCACGACTATGCTGTAAAGAATTTTAAATGCTGTTAACCGAGCAGAGGGGAAGTTCAACCAAGATGGCGGCCCCCATAATCATGTACAGGAAATTTTTTAAAATTTTAATCGGAAAATAAAAAAAAGACTTTTAAAAAGTGGTTTAATAATTACATTTAAAAAAAAAATTGTCAATACTTTCCTTTTGAGTCTCTCCACTTGTCTTCTTTGCACTATACGGTAACGCTCACTTTTGGGTGAGACATTTTATCAGGGTCCATTTGTAGGATGGAACCATGCTGTACTTGGGTTGTTAATAGCCTTTACCGCTTGCCGCATGTTCTACTAATTTCTTCTTGATGGATGATATTTGATAATTATCTCCCCGCCTAGGGTTACAGATGAATATTGGTGAGGTTCATCTTTCTGGTTTGTTGTGGGCCGAGCTTGTTTGGCACAAACTGGAAGTGCTATTGTGATACTCTGTGATCTGTTGAGACCCCAGAACATAATAAGCGGAGGCCCAGTGAAGGTACAGCAACAAACTAAACCGTATAACTTGACTCCCCACTCCTGGGCATCCTCACGGCATCCAGTGGTCCTTTGTCCTTCTCTTTTGACCTTGTTGCTGATTTTATACACCTCAGGGATCACAGGACTTAGCAGTGACTCCCGGGTGTGTCAAGTCAGCCATGAGGCCATAAGAGGCCGATGAGAGATTGCTGTATGCCCAGAAGGGGGGAGACAAGATGAGTTGAAGTCGCTGTATATTCCCTAGGCCTCTATTTATTGGACTAGACATCAGAGTATAATAGTGATTCATGGGTGACAAACCTTAATAGTTTCGGTTTCAGGTCGAGCTTGAAACCTTTGCAAATTTCGGGTTGAATCCTATTCGATCCGAATCAATTCACTCATATCTACTTAGGGTGTATATGTATTAGGACACTATGAATAACCAAAAACAAGAGTAGAACATGAAGAGGAAACAATATAATGGAAATATTTGCATCTAAATTTTGGACCCACTTTGCTTTACAAATAACGATTCAAAATACTGATCTAGATCCACCCCAAGAACATGGACCTTATTCTCCCTGAACTGTGCTGAGTGAAGAACACAAACGTTATTTTTTTAATAAATTACATAAAATTTGTTACAGGGACTTGTTGGACATCCGAATATTACTGTATTTATCAACCAAAAACTCTCTACGTGAAGGAAGGAGATTCAATCACCATCTCGTGTACATACACCTATCCTGAGTTCCTCAGAGGGAAGTCACAGATTACAGTAACTTGGGGGGAAGCAGATGGGCCGTACTGTTCCAGTATTAAAAAATACATCACTGATACTTCTACTTATGTATTAGATGAGTATAAAGATCAGATCTCTACAGTCCACCATCCTGGTAACCAGACAGCGTCTATCCTAATCCGAGAACTGAAAGCTTCAGATGGGATCACTTTCTGTTGTAGAGCAACTATATTTCCATATGGATATAAAGAGCACAACTGGTATGAATTTTTTGGGACCTCTTTAATTTTTGCAGGTAAAATTACATTTTATATAATACGTTTCAAATCCTGTAGATTTATGGAAGATCTGCACATATATGTAAATGTCAGATAATAGTTAGAGGCAAGAAGAGAGGAGAGTTAAGGCTACAGCTACAAGGCAACTTTGACTGTGACCCCAGTCTTACCAGCAAAAATTGTCATGTTCCCCTGTGAGTCCTTCATCAATGTAAGCAAATAGAGTTGCATTGCACCCCGTACGGTTCTGTGACTTGATCTTCTAGTTGCAAAAATATCCAGAAGTACTTGATATTTTTGTGACTAGAAGTTGCAGTCACAGACCCCAGAGTATGTCTGGAGGCACAGGGGAGGTGGACAAAATTAATAAATAATCAGTCATATCCACCTTCTTTTACCTCGCCTTTAGAGACACCTGGTGCTCTTTTTGCAGGCACCTTCGGCTCTCTTCCAGTCTCTTTGGGCCTTACAGCACAAGAGTCATAACATTGCCGCACTCCACAATGACCACTGAGGCCCAATCAAAGGTCCAGGGCACATGAGTATGACTGTGTATTACATTTCTGCACCTCCCCTGGGCCTCCAAAGTGTAATAATAATTAATGGGTGGTGAACCCCACAAAAAATTGGGTTCAGATGAACCTGGATCTTTTCATGCCCAAGCTTTAATAACTCTGTGTAATACATGAATATTTCATGGTTCTTTTTATAGATGGGAGATGGTTATCTCAGGTGGGGGAACTGATGGCTGTCCCAGGAGAAGAGATGATCATCCCCTGTCAGTACCCAATGAAGACTTTTGGAGAAGCTCTACGAGTGACCTGGTATATTGGAGATAGTAAAGTGTGTGCCAATAATAATAAAAAGATTTACACCTGGAACTCAACACACACAAGAGATTCTTATCTATATTCACTGGTGAACTTCCCGGAAGATGTCTCTCTGCATGTACATGGTTTTCAGAGAGATGAACTCCCCTATTTTTGTTGCCATGTGACCACCAGAAGGGGAACATTACAAAGCAAATACAGTACAGAGCTGACTATCACAGGTAAAGAAATATTTAGTGCTGTATAACGGGAGTAGAAGAAACCATTGAGACACATTAATTAATCCTGTCTGAGGTTGGGTTCCTACAGGACAACTCCACCGCATTGCCACCAGGAAAAATCATCAGTGGAGTTCTCTGAAAGTTGCTTTCACAAATGCGGCCAACAGTGACCTCAGTTATTGCTGGGTACACCTGATGAAATAGTAGAGGGTTTCCAGTTGCTTTTAACATTTACATTGCCAAGAAAACTTGCAACATAAGTCATATTTGCCAAGTCTCCAAGAACGTCCAGGAGGAGTAGGTTAATCTCCTGAACCCAGCTGAATGCTCCTGCATCCACCAGGCCCTCGATAACTGGCAACTTTATGCCATGTATAATATGTCTCAAAAAGGTGTGTGACAGGCCTGCCCAGTCCCCTGCTGTTCTTTTGTAATAGGTCATTACCTACTGTATTACTCCAGCAGGTAACAGCCTATATTTACTTACCCATCCCCCATCTCCACCTCCTCCGCCTTAATTCCAGCCTCCAGGTGGCGCTGCACAATATGCCCCAATTCTGAACAGTGTCCAGACATCTGTTTATCATTGGGACATAAAATATAGCAAGATGCCTGAGCCAAGTTGAGGGGTCACTAGACAGCAGCGGAAATGAGTAAGTGAATTTAAGCTTTTACCTGCTGGAGTAATCCAGTAGATAGTAGCCTAATGTGCCACTGTGAAGGGCAGTATATTATGTGGAGGCCTGTAAAGGGGGAACCGACTATATGGGGGCCTGTTAAGGAAGCAATATACCTTTTGGGGGCCAAAAAATGGATAGTATACCTTGTGGGGTCCAATAAATGGGACAATATACCATGTGGGGGTTAATAAAGGGTTGTTATAGCATGTGGGAGCTAGGAAAGGGAACATCAGTAACATATAGTATTTTATAAGGCTGAAATGAGACTTTGGGCTATCTGGTTCAGCCTATTATCATGCAGTGTTGATCCAGAGGAAGGTAAAAAAAAAGTCAATTTTCCCCATGGTAGAGAAAAATATCCTCAAAATTAAATCTGGCAGTCAAAATAAAGCCCTAGATCAGTGATTCCCAAAGTGGTCCAAGTGAACAACCAGTGGTCCACAGGAGACTCGACGGGGGTCTACGTTAGATCTAATCTAATTTTTGACGAGTTTTGGGAATATGGTAGAAATGTAGCAGCAGGGGGTCCCCCCGAAACCAGTAAAATTTTGAAAGTGTTCTACGAGAAAATAAAAGTTTGGGAACCTCTGCCCTAGATCAATGACTCTTTGCCAAAAATCTCTTAACTATAACTTGTTTTGGTTACGCAATGGCTAAATGTGACACAGCTAAAAATGTTGCAATATTCCCTCACAGAATATTCTCAGAAATGAACAAAAATAGAACAAACAAGTCAGTTATTTCTCAAAGATTTTCACAGAATCAGTGACAAGATCGCCCTTGTGTTAAATTTAATTGTACAGGAAGGGCCATAAAGAGACCCTGTTGTACATCCTGAATGTAATGTAATGTATACAGAGCCCACCAAATATTCTCTTATCTACTATACAAAAATTGAAACAAAAAAATATTGGTATCTCTCAAAGGCTATAATTATTGTAACATATTACCTTACCTTCCTGTATGCTCCAGTCTCTCTAAGGATTAGTGTGCTCATCTGCTAACCTTCCTCCTGCCAATCCCTGTCTGCTTTTGTATATACAGGTATGCTTCTCTAACACCCTGTCTGACCAATGTTCAGATGTCTTTTTCATGATCTGTTGTTTGGAGGCATGCATGCTATCCTTCTGCCTGTATATCTGATTTCTGTTTCTGTTTGATACCAGAGTCATGTCTATAATTATGTGGCTGCAACTGCTTACTTACCTGTCCATTCAGCTGGGAATCCATCAGAAAATCTCTGTTTGGGTCCCCAGTATTTCTGACCTTAGGCCTGAACACAAGTGCATCAGCCAACTAAACAGTAAACAGAGACCCATACAGAGACTCTCCACTGGATCCCTGACCAAATGGGCAAGTAACTATGCAGGGTTTAGAATTTTAATCCTACCTAGAGGTTAAAAAATTCACTGGAAACCCCCTCCCCTTTAAGTCCTTCTGTTCTGTATGATTGGCCTCTCGGCTTCTGCCATGTTTTCATCTTTGTTACCATGTGGACATTCATGTCCTTCTGTTGATTATTCCTGTGTGGACACGTTTGGCCTTCCACCATGTTTACATCTCTGTTACCATGAGGATGTATGTCCTTCCATCTGCCTTACCTGAACTATGTCCTAGTCTCTGCCATGTTTTGATGCATTGCCCTTCTACCATGAATTCCTGTGTGTGTGTGTGTGTTATATATATATATATATATATATATATATATATATATATGTATATTTATATATATCGTCTACAGGCTTCTGTCATATTCCTGTACCCTGTGACGTTCAGGTTTCAGTGTAGATACCTAAGTCCTTCCAATATGTCAGTATCTCTGCCACCTACTGTAATACCTCTTCGACTTATAACCTTCGAGTTACTGGGTGGACATGTATGTCCTTCTGCTATGTCTGTATATCTGTTATCGGTATTCTACAGGCTTCTGTAATACCTCTGCTACCTTTGACCTTTGGATTTCTGTATGTCAGTATCTCTGTTACCTGTAGCCTTCAGGCTACTGTTATGTTTGTACATCTGCTTCCTGTCCTGATGTCCTGCCCTGGATTCCTGTTTTAGACCCACCATCTATAAGTTCTCATAATGTTCCTGGTCCAGTGCCTCTGTTACCCATCCTAAATTCCTGTCACTTGTAGCCTTTGCATGTATTCTGTCTGACCTGATTTTAGCTTGTGCCGCATCAGCTGCTACAGACACTGTGTCCACTTCAGAAGGTAGAGACCTGGAAGATTCCCAGAAGTTAAATGGTGAACACTGGGGAGTCTGCTTAGACAACATGGGGAGTCTGCTTAGACAACACCCTTAGAGGTGGCCAAAATTCAAACTGTTAGCACAGAGCGTTCCCAACCTGCTGTACGTTAGTTATTTACCAGCAGCAAAAACTATGGATTTGCAAGTTAGGAAATAACTGGACAAAAACCCACATGCATGAACACATGAGGAGTAGCCCAATATCTGGTCATTATATGACTTATATTTTGCATTGTTCAGCAGTTTCCTCTTTGCATGCTATATCTGTAGTTTTCATTCCTCTCTGAACTGGTGGCTGTAGACTAGCTGTCATACACTGCACACATTAGGAAGAAGAGAAATCTGATCTATAACTATCTCAAAATAGTCACAGGATCATGCAGGACATATATAAAGAAGTATTGACATCTACTGGTATGAATAAAGTGCTTTGGTAGTCATAGAAAGTTCCTATTCAGCTCCAGCATCTGTCTAAGCCTGGGTTTCTGTTCTTATCTCCTGCTCACTTTTCCCTCCTCCTAATCTCTATAGATATGAGTCATCTGAGCCATGTGACCTGAGATAGCGCAGTAACTTTCACTGTGAAAGTCAGTTTATCAGAAGGAGGGGGAACAGGAAAAAGCCTGATAAGAGCAGACAGAGGCATTTCTCTCTGATAAGATACAGTGGGTATGGAAAGTATTCAGACCCCTTTAAATTTTTCACTCTTTGTTTCATTACAGCCATTTGCTAAAAGCAAAAAAGTTCATTTTATTTCTCATTAATGTACACTCAGCTCCCCATCTTGACAGCAAAAAAACAGAAATGTAGATATTTTTGCAAATTTATTAAAAAACAAAAACTGAAATATCACATGGCCATAAGTATTCAGAGCCTTTGCTCAGTATTGAGTAGAACTCCCTTCTTTTTGAGCTAGTACAGCCAGGAGTCTTCTTGGGAATGATGTAACAAGTTTTTCACATCTGGATTTGGGGATCCTCGGCCATTCTTCCTTGCAGTTCCGTCAGGTTGGATGGTGAACGTTGGTGGAGCCATTTTCAGGTCTCTCCAGAGATGCTCAATTGGGTTGAGGTCAGGGCTCTGGCTGGGCCAGTCAGGAATGGTCACAGAGTTGTTCTGAAGCCGCTCCTTTGTTATTTTAGCTGTGTGCTTAGGGTCATTGTCTTGTTGGAAGGTGAACCTTCGGCCCAGTCTGAGATCCAGAGCACTCTGGGAGAGGTTTTCTTCCAGGATATCTCTGTACTTGGCCGCATTCATCTTTCCTTCAATTGCAACCAGTCGTCCTGTCCCCCATAGCATGATGCTGCCACCACCATGTCTCACTGTTGGGATTGTATTGGGCAGGTGATGAGCAGTGCTTGGTTTTCTCCACACATACTGCTTAGAATTAACACCAAAAACTTCAATCTTCGTCTCATCAGACCAGAGAATCTTATTTCTCATAGTCTGGGAGTCCTTCATGTGTTTTTTGGCAAACTCTATGCGGGCTTTCATATGTCTTGCACTGAGGAGAGGCTTCCTTCGGGCCACTCTGCCATAAAGCCCCGACTGGTGGAGGGCTGCAGTGATAGGTGACTTTGTGGAACTTTCTCCCATCTCCCTACTGCATCTCTGGAGCTCGACCACAGTGATCTTTGGGTTCTTCTTTACCTCTCTCACCAAGGCTCTTCTCCCACGATTACTCAGTTTGGCTGGACGGCCAGGTCTAGGAAGAATTCTGGACATCCCAAACTTCTTCCATTTAAGGATTATGGAGGCCACTGTGCTCTTAGGAACCTTGAGTGCTGCAGAAATTCTTTTGTAACCTTGGCCAGATCTGTGCCTTGCCACAATTCTGTCTCTGAGCTCCTTGGGCAGTTCCTTTGACCTCATGATTCTCATTTGCTCTGACATGCAGTGTGAGCTGTGAGGTCTTATATAGACAGGTGTGCGCCTTTCCTAATCAAGTCCAATCAGTTTAATTAAACACAGCTGGACTCCAATGAAGGAGTAGAACCATCTCAAGGAGGAGCAGAAGGAAATGGACAGCAGGTGAGTTATATATGAGTGTCACAGCAAAGTGTCTGAATACTTTTGACCATGTGATATTTCAGTTTTTTTTTTTAAATAAATTTGCAAAAATATCTACATTTCTGTTTTTTTTTCTGTCAAGATGGGGAGCTGAGTGTACTTTAATGAGAAATAAAATGAACTTTTTTGCTTTTAGCAAATGGCTGCAATGAAACAAATAGTGAAAAATTTAAAGGGGTCTGAATACTTTCCGTACCCACTGTATATTACAAAGTTTCTTATAATAATCCGTACTATTCCTTAATGCAAAGTTTGTTGAAACAACAGAGACTATTTAAAGCTGCTCACTTACTCTATATCTGAGCCCTTTACTCTTAAATTTTAACTCTATAAAGCAGAAGTGTGGACTATGTAATGGTTTAGTCTTCTTATTAGATGCATTCCAAATCAGAATACATTTGTGTTTTTCCAGATTCCTCGTCTTCTTCACCCTTCAATGTTACACAGCCAGAAACCATCACAGATCATAGAGGAGAGTCGGTGACAATAAACTGCTCATACAGCCATAATAAGAAGAATGATGTCCTGGGGGTTAATATTTACTGGAGAGTGGGCAGTATAACTGGACCTTATGTCTACCACCCCTACAAAGAAATGGTTCATCCCAGTTATAAAGGAAGGACGGGAATAAAAAGACCAGCAGATCTCCATATACGGGGGCTGCAGATGTCAGACGACTCCACATATTACTGCTTTGTGATGCTCAAACTATGTACAGAAAATAACAATAACCAAAAACCCATTCAGTATGGAAAAGGGACACGACTGATTGTCAGAGGTAAAATAAGAAGCAGTTTAACTTTCTAAACCAAAGTGCATTATAATGGAACATAAAATGATTTGGGGTCAGATACTGTATCTCACAAAAGAGTAAGGGAATCAAGAGATGTCCTATGAAGTTGTTCAAAATTTGGACATATGCATTAGATTTTTTTGGGGTTGGAATTACCGGTATTTACCACGTTGGCCAATGATTGACTATCTTGGTTTGCAGCTGACCAATGGCACACTACTGTATAGACAACCTAATCAAGAATGGTTGTGCTGGATAGGCTGGCATTTGGTGGCAAATCGTAGGCTATAGTCACATGACCGAGATTTCACTGTGAATTTTGTGTGTTTGCCAGATTTACTGGCCTGAACGCTATGCAGAGACATGGACTCCGAGCATTATAGTTATCCATAGTCAGTCATGTGAATGCAGCCTTATTCAGATGAAAGGACATTTGCAAACACTTCTGTAACAAATCTTAAATATCACCCTTGGGGCACAGTATGTTTATTTTGTGGCAGATTTGTTTGCAACTAAAACTACATTTCATACTTTTGGGTAAGGTTGTTTCCATGTGCATGGATTTTTGGTAAAATAGATCTATAAAATAGATCTATGCAACATTTGCTGAAATTGCTGAAACATCTATTTAACCTTCTATTTTCTTTCAATACCTTAAATGATCATTGTCATTTCAACAAACATATTCTCATATGATGGCCAATCACAGTATCAAAATTCTATCATCTTGGGGATTCTGTGCACCAGAATAGACGGTACGGGTCATTAACCTGAAGTTTCTATTCAGTCACAGGAGAAGACCCCACATCATTTTTTCTAATTATTTTTTTTTTTTAAATGACATAGGGTTTCCCCATTTTTCATAGTCAGCCAGATACAGGAAGCAGCAACAGTGGCTTTACTAGGGTGAAAAAAAAACATGTTTTTTGGCCCTGATAATATTAGCCTTCAGCAGCCCCAGTATACAACCTTTACTTCAGATGGCCAAACACTGGTTGTTGTCCAACTCTTCCCAGTACCCCTGGTGGCTTTGGGTACTAAAAAAACCTAGTACCTTGCAAACCAGAAAATCAAATACAGAATCAAAAAGCAAAGGTTATCAGCATGAAAAATATACTCACTTAAATCTGTCTTCTGTTTTCTTTCTTCTTTTGCGACTGCATAGAAACTTCAGGCCAATGACATGTACTTTCTGTTTTGGTGTAAGGGATCTCCGGGATCTCCCAAGATGTACCACAACTATTAATGTGCCAGAAAATGAAACTAGTGCAGAGATTTTTAAAGATACATGGGAGTCCCTCCATTGGCTGTATGATCAGGGTTACTAGTGGTCATTCAGTATAGTATGCAAAGCCAGTCAGTGACGGTTGCCTACTATATCTGGGAGAAGTGGGGGCAGGAGTTGCCAACAACTCATAGGAATTTACAACAAGTGCAGTCTAGCAATTCATTTGAATTGTTGGGCACTCCCAACTGCACTAGTAAAGCAATGCTCCTGTTATATTTAGCACAGCTGCATCTTTATAGATATGGCAAAATTGCCAGGCTATGCATAAATCTCCAGAAATCAAATGATTAGACCACTCAGAGGAGAAAAATAATATAATAAAAGCTACAGACAGATCTTTTAATTTCATATTTTAGCAAGTTGACAAATATGATTTAATGAATGTCTACTTTTTTTTTTTTTTTTTTTTTTACAGATCGTGGTCAGGCAGAGTCACATCTACATCCATCCACAGTCATTTTTGCCTTTTACATCGGTTGTAAATTCTTCATCGCACTTGTGCTTTTCACATTGACTTTATTCTATTATAAAAAATATATGATATAAATCTTGGACACGTTGAGCATAATACAGATGTGTCCTCCTTTATGCAACCTCTTGGCTGTAAACGTCCAGCGTTGTGTATCACAAGTTAAGAAGCTTTCTAAAAACAATATGATTTTGTGATAAGTTATTGGAGGAACAACATAATTTATAGTTTAGACAAAAGGATTATGCACCCAAAAGCTTACAATCTATGAGAAAATAGGGAAGACACAAGGTAAAAGTTATTATTCTGTGGAATGGTCCAGCCATCTTTTATAGTAAATAGTGTAGTACACTTAAAGTTGCAGGAAACAGTTACCAGTCAGTGCTCAAGGTGAAATGGGTGTGGGGGATACTGTTAATGAAGTATAGGCCTCACTACAGACCTGAAGAAAAAAGATTTGCTTTTAGTGCATGCTTAAAATGGTGGATGTTAGAAAATATTCTGATTGTCCTGGGTAGCGCAATCCATGAAACTGGTTCAGCACAAGAAAAATATTGGAAGGTTCAATTTTTTTTAGAGGAGGTTAGTTTTTGGCATAATGTATGGCATGGGTAGAGATAAGGGTGGAGTTGTAGGGCAGTGTAGCAATGTGGAGAACTTTGGAGTGAAATTAAAAAGTTAATTGGTTTAGAAGTTAATGGGTAGTCAGTGCTAAGTTTGGGACAGGGTAGACTGTTTAGAAAAGAAAAAAATGAGTCTGGCATTCGGGATATAGTTTCCACCAAATGCAGGTGAAATTTTCCAATGTTGCTGATCACATTTCTGCTGTCACCCATAGCAAACAATGTAATAAAATTATTAAAAAATAATAACTGAGCTGAAAGCAGAATTTTGGCTCTTTGTCTATGGGCTCAGGTCATCTCTTCTCCCACTTTCCAAGGTTCCCAGTATAGACATGTCTTAACAAGAGCACGAGATCAAAGGCTATGTGGGCATTCTAGAAGCAACCTATGCCAGTTTTTAGGTGTTGTTTTAGCAAGTTCTGAAAATATGGAAATGGTGATTACAAAAGCAAATTTAAAATATGAATTAACAATCGTTGCAGTCATGTGACCATTTTCAGTGGGTTGGACTAAAATAGACCTCCCTTTTTTTTTAAATTGTTGTAAAAAATGGATAATCTGCATCATGTTACTGAGCAGAAGAAACAAAGAGATATATAGTTTTGTGTAATAGGTTTGTCTATAACTTATAGTTACAGATGGGTGAACCTTGTGAAATTTGTTTATTGAATATTCATGAGGTTTGCCCCTGATTTTGTTTTGAACCAAACTTTATCAGTCACTTCTTCTGGGCTTCCACTGTGGGGCTCTCCTGACTGCAAGCAGTATGATGTTGGTACACCCCACGCGACTATTGAGCCCTAATCATGGGACTCCAGTGGTCTTCCAGCCGGAAGAGACTGGATAAGGTGAAAAGATGACTGTGATGGAACACAAAATGCTGCAAAGACGCCCGGGAGAGGTGAGGAAAGGTGAGAATGACTGTTTTTCATTACTTTTTTACACCTCCTCTGGTCCTATGGTTATTATACTCTGGGGTCTGAAGAGACCTCAGAGTGTAATAATGATTGGTGGGTGTTGAATTCCAAAAATCTTGGGTTTGGACCCAAGAGTTTTCTGGAAAATTTGTAATGAACATGGCTTTTTGAGTTTTATAGAGAAGAGCTGCTGTGTTGAATTGTCCACTGTTATTTTTTATTGTGCAGACTTCCCAGTTCCAAAAATAATTTCTTTTGTCTACCAAAAGTAGTGACTGGTCCTCCACTGTTCACAAAGGATAATAATAATAATAATAATAATAATAATAATAATAATAATAATACATTTTATTTATATAGCACCAACATATTCCGCAGCACTGTACAACTTGTAGGGTTCAAGTACTGACAAAAAAAAGATACATTACAAAGAAATAGTCAATTCACACACTGGGACTGAGGGCTGTGCTTGCAAGAGCTTACAATCTATGAGGATGCTAAGGATGCTAAGCCATGAAGACTGCCCATTTGACAAGTATCAAGTCTAAATTGCTGGGCAATGGAGAACCACCCACTTGTTAGAATAGTTCATAGAGTGCCAATAAACATTAATTTCACACTTACACGGTTGGCTTACTGCATCCGACATTCACTTTGAATAGGAAGTAACACAGAACAGAAATTATGAAACCAACGTTTACTAATGTGTCAGACATTTGTTTGGCAATCGTTACATCTGTAAAACTAAAAACATGAGAGGACAAGAAAGTCTTCTTTAAATTCCAGCTTATACTAGGCTTAGAAGTCCGGTGGTTTTCAGTGCTAGATAGTTGTTTCTGTACGTACATTTACAGAGAGAAGGCTGTAGGATGGTCCACTGATCAGAGACTTACAATAATAGATGACAAGTTTAGATGGACCTATGTACATAATGATAGGTTCCCTTTAATGCCACCAATGACTGGTACTGCTAGGATTCAGTGATACACTACTTATTCGTGTAAAGAAGGCATCTAGTCATGTGCAGAGAGATTCAGAGTACCTATTCATCTCTAAAGGGGTTCTCCAGGAATTACAGGAAACACAGTTGTGAGTATAAAAACAAAAAAGTCATACTTACCTCAACCCAGAGCTCAATTGTGCACTGGTTCCCTTTTCCTCCCATGCTAGAACTTGACACTTTGGAAGAAGACAGGCTGATATGATCGCTGAGGACAATCAATGGTCACTGCTGAAAAACTAGTGAAGCATCTGAATGATGTTATCAGTCCCTCACCAGCAACTGCTGAGGCCAGTGATTGGTCCATGTGGTCATGTGAACCTTTCCACTTCCAGCCCAGTGAGTACTGGCACATGTGGGAAAGGGGATCGGGATTGTACAACAGAGTGCTGGAGATAGGTTAGTGTGATTTTTTGTTTGTTTGTCTTATACCCACTGCACCCCATCCCTGAGTTTCCTGTGATTCCTGGAGAACCCCTTTAATATTATAGAGACAATGTTTTACTTTGTAAGATAGAAACTGATAGAAAATATATGAAGACTGGGAAAAGTAATAATAGTCATCAGATTATGCATTGTACAGATTACAGAAGTCAGGAATAAAAATCTTATTGATTTATTAACCTTTCATTGTACAACAAACTTTATTCTGCACTATATGAATCCCCTTCTGTAACAAAATGTAAGATCCTAAATATAATCCGGTGACCTAAATATATTATCTATGGCAGCAGCACATTACTTCTTATTTCCTAACAGCAGCGTAGACGGTTTGTTCTCCTTCTTCTTGGGATGAAGCTGGATTTCTTTGTTGCAGTTTGGTTTTGTTTACCTGAGCGTAGACAATGTTCTCCTAGGTGGTAAAATGTAATAGTGATTAATACCAGAATAAAGATGTATCATAAAGAGTGATGTCATCAATCCCTTGGTTATATCTTCAACAGACATATATAATTATATTAGTATTAGAGATGAGCGAATTTTTCAAAAATTCGATTCAGCAGCTTCAAAGAATTTTCAGATACGATTCTATTCGATCCGAATTAATTTGCAGCGAATCGCATTAAAAAACAGCTATTTCCTGGCTACAGAGAGCCTAGTGGTGTAGAACACTGTGCCTTGCAGTGGCTTTTAGTGATGTACCACTAGGGGACCTGAACCAGCAATGCACTGATCGCTGGTTCAGCATTATAGACTGAAATACAAGTGTATTGCAGTATATAAAGGAAGTCAGCCTACGCAGACACATAGGCTGACTTCCTCACTTCTGGGCAGGATCAACCAGGTAATGGAAGTTACTAGTAGCCCGGGGTCACTGGCCAGACCCCGGGCTGCAGAAGATGCATATTAGCGTCCCCCATTCTCACCACAGGGGGAGCCGAGGGGGACATGTAGCATGGCGGAACCCCTTGGATGCCATGGTCATGTTTGACCACGGCATCCAAGGGGTTAAAACCTGCGATCGGAGCTGTGGGCGGTCGCGAAGGGGTTAAAGGGCTGTGACATCACAGGGCTGGCTGGCTGCTGATTGGCTGCACGTGTGGCATTATGGGTGATCCCGCGTTCCCAGAGTTCCTTGCCCCATATCCTAACATGCAGCAGCCATTTTATGAAAAAAATGTGATTCGTTACCATGAAGCATGAGGAAATCCAGATTCGATGCAAATTGAATATTTTCTGAACTGCGGATCGAATTCCACTTCGTCAGCTTCGATTCGCTCATCTCTAATTACTATGAATCAATCACACACGGATAGCAACAAATAAAAAAATGTCTTAAAATGTCAAACAATATAATAAAATATTAAAACAAAGATATTAAGTAAACAAAATACAACATTAGTGTAAACAGACCGAGAATTCACATATATATGGTATATATACGGTTTTTGGAGCACCATTTGATCAAATTGCGAAAGTCCACCTGCACATGAAGAAAAGTTCCTGAAACAGCTTATCCTGAGGTCACTGGAGGATGTACAGAAGAGAGAGGATAACAAGGAGAAAAGTCCCTCTATATCCCCAATGTTTGTAACAGGTTAGAGGGATGATAACATAAAGAAGAGTTCCCTAGGGTCACAGGAGACTGTACAAGGAGGAAGAGATGACAGTGCGAGAATATGATTGCTAAGTTGAGTCATAACAGGTAGAAAACTGATATCCCTCATTGGGGGTCAGTGAATTTGTATGGATAAAGAGATGACAGAACAGATTATTTGGAAGAAGGATGATAACATGAAGAAAAGATCCTGAATTTGATTATTTTGAGGTTACTGATGGCCATACATTGGAGAAATCGCTAAGAGGGGCAACAACTTAAAGAAACGTCCCTATATTCTACCTAGGGTCACTGGAGACTAGCAGGGAGTAAGAGGACAGTAAGTAGCTGTTAGTAAGAGAGGAGATAAGATAAAGAAAAGTTCCTGAATTTCACTACTTTGAGGTTACTAAAGGTGGAGAAATGCTAATAACTGCCTGTGCTCACTAAGAGGGGAAACAATGTAAAGAAATGTCCCTGTATCCCACCAAGGATCACTGGAGACTAGGATGACAGTAAGTAAGTATTGCTAAAAAAGGGGATAACATGATGAAATTTTCTGTTGGGGTCAGTGGAGACTATATAGCAGGAGAGATGTCAGAAACAGACTTTTATTAGGAAGAGGTTTGATAACAGGAAGAAAAGCTCCTTTGTATAGCTAAACGGTGACATCATCTCCTGTTTTAATCCCATCTAACATTCAACCGCATACAATATCACTGAATGTCTCCAAGCTTAAGCTATTATAATTTATTTTTTATCAATTTTAACATATCATACTATAGTAATATTGTAATAAGAGTTTCTTAAGTGCTTTGCTTTGATAAAATAATAGAATAATTTTAGAATGACCTTGTATTTCATCACTCATGTTTGCTAAATCTTGCAATACACATATACTTCCCCAAAATATAAGTAACAATAACTGTAGAAATGTACAGCCTGTGCCAAAAATGATACTTACTCTATACTACTGCTTTTTGTGCACGGTGTTATTACGTTTTTTTTGTTGTTGTTTTTTAATATATATTTCCAGGCAGCTGCTTATCTATGTGACTATCTAGGAAGCTATGGACAATTGATGTTAAGAAAAATTTTCTCTCACTAGGGAATAAAGTTTCTTAAAATCATTTTTTGTATATTATGCAAATAGAGAAGTGGACCTGCTGGCAGGATTACACAATTCTTAAAGCTAATGGAATTGCTAATATAGCAATTTCCTAATTCACAGCAGGTAACTGATAACTCATCCCCACTCTGATTTTAAGAGTCTAAGATCTCCCCAAGGTATTCACCAGAGACTGCTGCAAGGCAGGATGGACTTGGCTGCTTGGAATCCAGTTTTTACCCCAGTACAAGGTGCTAGAAACAGGTACACTTGCAGGCTAAGGACCAGACCAGAAATCCTATTGCAGGTAAAATAGTAAAACACAAGCCAAGGTCAAAAACGAGTATAGGAATGGCCAAAACAAAAGCAAATGAATATCAGATAAAGCCAAATCAGAAAAAGAGGGGACATCCAAGAGTACAACCTCAGATCAGTGAACCAGGAAATCAGCAGAAAACAGGGATACTTACTGGAAGTAAGTTTTGAGAACACAGAGCCTAGAAAACTAATGTAATCACAGGCAGGTAATACGTGTCAAAGTCAGGTTACCCCGCCTCAGCCCTGATTGGAAGCAGAAGTAGAGCCCTGATCGATTCTGCATCTCAAACCACTGACTGGCTAAAAAGACCTGGCCAAAGCAACAGCCATATGATAAATGTAGATGCCGTACAGAATCTCCCCCCACAACACTGCACAGAAGACAATGACCACTGCTGGCTGGAGAAGTAGGAGTGCGGATATTTAGATCTCTGACATTGACTTACAGTTTCCGGTTCCTCTATTTCTCTTTCTGTCGCTTTGTCCTTTGTTTCCTCCTTACACTCCTCCGCTTTGTTATGTTCTGTGCTCTGAAAGTTAATTATATGAAGTTTTTTGTACCATCATCATTTTTAAGTAGCAAAAAAAGTATATCCCTAAACTGAAAAAACACAAAAAGTAACATAGTGTATGTATTAGAGAAAACTGGAGAAAATTTAGGTAAAAACAAGAATATCCTGTAATAATTCAGGGTTTATCATGGTTGTCCAACTAAAGAAAAATAGATGTTATTGTGTATGAAACCTTAAATAATAATTACTAATGTGCTGTTTGCTTAAAGGGAGTGTCTCACCAGAAGTGACCTATTTTTTAAACCAAGTTTTTTATATTATATAATATATATATATATATATATATATATATATTTACACACACATTATTTATGAATATTATTAACATTATCTATAAATCTATTTTTTTTTTTTGCTCTGAACAATAAGACTAATAATAGCCTGACTTGCCAATTCTCCAGGGGTTTTCTTTGTAGGAGCCACCTCATTTACACCACAGACAGGATTACAATAGAAGTTAACACCTTTATACACAACACCAATAGATGATGTCACTGCTTAGCTATTCCCTTCCCTGAAGCACAGAACATGCCTAAAAAAACTCTCACAAGCCTCAAAGAGTCAGCTCCAGACTATTGTTGCCTATGGCTATGACTATGCTGTAAAGCATATCACTAAATGCTGTTAACAGAGCAGAGGAGACGCTCAGGCAAAATGGCTGCCCCTTATAATCATGTACAGAAAATAGAATTTAAAAAACCTACAATCAGAAAATAAAAACAGATTAGAAAAAAGTGATACATTTCACTACCTGTTTAATAAGCAAATTAAAAAATCAGCGACAAGTTCCTTTAAAGTCTGGCCGGATGCTCTAGGAGACAGAGGAGGGGGCTGGGGTACCTTCTGTACTAAGGGAGCCAGACCTCAAGCATGTCACTTGTCATGGGCAGACATGGGTTGCGAAAAGGTATAAAGAGCCTCTCTCTTGGTTTTGGACCAGCATGACAGAAGTTCCACCGTCCCAGCAGTTATCAGTAAAGATATACACAATAAAATAAGGTAATAAATTCAATTATTTAACATTTTATGCAAAATAAAATCATTTTTCTTTTGCTGGACATCCCTTTTAAGGTCAAGACATTTAATTTTGTATCTTAATTCTTACCTTAACCTGAAACTTCTTAGTGCACCTTCACTTACATCTGATCCCCTAGACCCGTGATGGCGAACCTATGGCACGCAGAGCCCTCTCAGTTGGCACGTGCGCCGTTACCATATCTCACTAACGGGGAATCCGGTCCAGGATTCCCCATTAGTGAGCGATCGCTTCTTTCAGCTGTATGTGCAAATGCTGTATGTGCAAAAGCTGTCAGTGTAAGCTGCGGTCCGCAGGACGGCTGCTTACACAGTACATGCTAAATGCTGTACTCTGAAAGGACCTTCTGACGTCATAAGGTTACATGACAGGGTAGGCGTGTCTTTGCTTGTAAGAAGCTCCTTCCACATGAAGAAAAGTATCACGAGCAGTGGAGGAACATGCAGAGATGTGGGGCTCGGGGTGTAGTGTGGGGGGGAGAGATGTGGGGTGCAGTATGTAGGGTGCAGGGTGTAGTGTGGGGGGAGATATGTAGGGTGCAGGGTGTAGTGTGGGGGGAGAGATGTGGGGTGCAGGGTGTAGTGTGGGGGGAGAGATGTAGGGTGCAGGGTGTAGTGTGGGGGGAGAGATGTGGGGTGCAGGGTGTAGTGTGGGGAGGAGAGATGTGGGGTGCAGGGTGTAGTGTGGGGGGAGAGATGTGGGGCGCAGGGTGTAGTGTGGGGGGAGAGATGTAGGGTGCAGGGTGTAGTGTGGGGGTTAGAGATGTGGGGTGCAGTATGTAGGGTGTAGTGTGGGGGTTAGAGATGTGGGGTGCAGTATGTAGGGTGTAGTGTGGGGGTTAGAGATGTGGGGTGCAGTATGTAGGGTGTAGTGTGGGGGTTAGAGATGTGGGGTGCAGTGTGGGGGAGAGATGCAGAGTGTAGTGTGGGGGAGGAGAGATGTGGGGTGCAGTATGTAGGGTGCAGTGTGGGGGGAGAGATGTAGGGTGTAGTGTGGGGGGTAGAGATGTGGGGTGCAGTGTGGGGGAGAGATGCAGAGTGTAGTATGGGGGAGGAGAGATGCGGGGTGCAGTATGTAGGGTGCAGGGTGTAGTGTGGGGGTTAGAGATGTGGGGTGCAGGGTGTAGTGTGGGGGGAGAGATGTAGGGTGCAGGGTGTAGTGTGGGGGAGAGATGTAGGGTGCAGGGTGTAGTGTGGGGGGAGAGATGTAGGGTGCAGGGTGTAGTGTGGGGGGAGAGATGTGGGGTGCAGGGTGTAGTGTGGGGGGAGAGATGTAGGGTGCAGGGTGTAGTGTGGGGGAGATGCAGAGTGTAGTGTGGGGGAGGAGAGATGTGGGGTGCAGTATGTAGGGTGCAGGGTGTAGTGGGGGGTAGAGATGCAGGGTGTAGTGGGGGGGTAGAGATGCAGGGTATAGTGGGGGTAGAGATGCAGGGTGTAGTGGGGGGTAGAGATGCAGGGTGTAGTGTGGGATACAGAGTGTAGTGTGGGGGGAGAGATGTGGGGTGCAGGGTGTAGTGTGGGGGTAGAGATGTGGGATGCAGGGAGTAGTGTGGGGGGAGATGCAGAGTGTAGTGTGGGGTTAGAGATGTGGGGTGCAGTATGTAGGGTGTAGTGTGGGGGTTAGAGATGTGGGGTGCAAGGTGTAGTGTGGGGGTTAGAGATGTGGGGTGCAGTATGTAGGGTGTAGTGTGGGGGTTAGAGATGTGGGGTGCAGTATGTAGGGTGTAGTGTGGGGGTTAGAGATGTGGGGTGCAGTATGTAGGGTGTAGTGCGGGGGTTAGAGATGTGGGGTGCAAGGTGTAGTGTGGGGGTTAGAGATGTGGGGTGCAGTATGTAGGGTGTAGTGTGGGGGTTAGAGATGTGGGGTGCAGTATGTAGGGTGTAGTGTGGGGGTTAGAGATGTGGGGTGCAGTATGTAGGGTGTAGTGTGGGGGTTAGAGATGTGGGGTGCAGTATGTAGGGTGTAGTGTGGGGTTAGAGATGTGGGGTGCAGTATGTAGGGTGTAGTGTGGGGGTTAGAGATGTGGGGTGGAGTATGTAGGGTGTAGTGTGGGGGGAGAGATGTAGGGTGTAGTGTGGGGGGTAGAGATGTGGGGTGCAGTGTGGGGGAGAGATGCAGAGTGTAGTGTGGGGGAGGAGAGATGTGGGGTGCAGTATGTAGGGTGCAGGTGTAGTGTGAGGGTTAGAGATGTGGGGTGCAGGGTGTAGTGTGGGGGAGAGATGTAGGGTGCAGGGTGTAGTGTGGGGGGAGAGATGTAGGGTGCAGGGTGTAGTGTGGGGGGAGAGATGTGGGGTGCAGGGTGTAGTGTGGGGGGAGAGATGTAGGGTGCAGGGTGTAGTGTGAGGGAGAGATGTAGGGTGCAGGGTGTAGTGTGGGGGGAGAGATGTAGGGTGCAGGGTGTAGTGTGGGGGAGAGATGTAGGGTGCAGGGTGTAGTGTGGGGGGAGAGATGTAGGGTGCAGGGTGTAGTGTGGGGGAGAGATGTGGGGTGCAGGGTGTAGTGTGGGGGGAGAGATGTAGGGTGCAGGGTGTAGTGTGGGGGGAGATGCAGAGTGCAGTGTGGGGGAGGAGAGATGTGGGGTGCAGTATGTAGGGTGCAGGGTGTAGTGGGGGGTAGAGATGCAGGGTGTAGTGGGGGGTAGAGATGCAGGGTGTAGTGGGGGGGGTAGAGATGCAGGGTGTAGTGGGGGGGTGGAGATGCAGGGTGTAGTGGGGGGTAGAGATGCAGGGTGTAGTGGGGGGTAGAGATGCAGGGTGTAGTGGGGGGTAGAGATGTAGGGTGTAGTGTGGGATACAGGGTGTAGTGTGGGGGGAGAGATGTGGGGTGCAGGGTTTAGTGTGGGGGTAGAGATGTGGGATGCAGGGTGTAGTGTGGGGGGAGATGCAGAGTGTAGTGTGGGGTTAGAGATGTGGGGTGCAGTATGTAGGGTGTAGTGTGGGGGTTAGAGATGTGGGGTGCAAGGTGTAGTGTGGGGGTTAGAGATGTGGGGTGCAGTATGTAGGGTGTAGTGTGGGGGTTAGAGATGTGGGGTGCAGTATGTAGGGTGTAGTGTGGGGGTTAGAGATGTGGGGTGCAAGGTGTAGTGTGGGGGTTAGAGATGGGGGGTGCAGTATGTAGGGTGTAGTGTGGGGGTTAGAGATGTGGGGTGCAGTATGTAGGGTGTAGTGTGGGGGTTAGAGATGTGGGGTGCAGTATGTAGGGTGTAGTGTGGGGGTTAGAGATGTGGGGTGCAGTATGTAGGGTGTAGTGTGGGGGTTAGAGATGTGGGGTGCAAGGTGTAGTGTGAGGGTTAGAGATGTGGGGTGCAGTATGTAGGGTGTAGTGTGGGGGTTAGAGATGTGGGGTGCAGTATGTAGGGTGTAGTGTGGGGGTTAGATATGTGGGGTGCAGTATGTAGGGTGTAGTGTGGGGGTTAGAGATGTGGGGTGCAGTATGTAGGGTGTAGTGTGGGGGTTAGAGATGTGGGGTGCAGTATGTAGGGTGTAGTGTGGGGGGAGAGATGTAGGGTGTAGTGTGGGGGGTAGAGATGTGGGGTGCAGTGTGGGGGAGAGATGCAGAGTGTAGTGTGGGGGAGGAGAGATGTGGGGTGCAGTATGTAGGGTGCAGGTGTAGTGTGAGGGTTAGAGATGTGGGGTGCAGGGTGTAGTGTGGGGGAGAGATGTAGGGTGCAGGGTGTAGTGTGGGGGGAGAGATGTAGGGTGCAGGGTGTAGTGTGGGGGGAGAGATGTGGGGTGCAGGGTGTAGTGTGGGGGGAGAGATGTAGGGTGCAGGGTGTAGTGTGGGGGAGAGATGTAGGGTGCAGGGTGTAGTGTGGGGGGAGAGATGTAGGGTGCAGGGTGTAGTGTGGGGGAGAGATGTAGGGTGCAGGGTGTAGTGTGGGGGGAGAGATGTAGGGTGCAGGGTGTAGTGTGGGGGAGAGATGTGGGGTGCAGGGTGTAGTGTGGGGGGAGAGATGTAGGGTGCAGGGTGTAGTGTGGGGGGAGATGCAGAGTGCAGTGTGGGGGAGGAGAGATGTGGGGTGCAGTATGTAGGGTGCAGGGTGTAGTGGGGGGTAGAGATGCAGGGTGTAGTGGGGGGTAGAGATGCAGGGTATAGTGGGGGGGTAGAGATGCAGGGTGTAGTGGGGGGTGGAGATGCAGGGTGTAGTGGGGGGTAGAGATGCAGGGTGTAGTGGGGGGTAGAGATGCAGGGTGTAGTGGGGGGTAGAGATGTAGGGTGTAGTGTGGGATACAGGGTGTAGTGTGGGGGGAGAGATGTGGGGTGCAGGGTTTAGTGTGGGGGTAGAGATGTGGGATGCAGGGTGTAGTGTGGGGGGAGATGCAGAGTGTAGTGTGGGGTTAGAGATGTGGGGTGCAGTATGTAGGGTGTAGTGTGGGGGTTAGAGAAGTGGGGTGCAAGGTGTAGTGTGGGGGTTAGAGATGTGGGGTGCAGTATGTAGGGTGTAGTGTGGGGGTTAGAGATGTGGGGTGCAGTATGTAGGGTGTAGTGTGGGGGTTAGAGATGTGGGGTGCAAGGTGTAGTGTGGGGGTTAGAGATGGGGGGTGCAGTATGTAGGGTGTAGTGTGGGGGTTAGAGATGTGGGGTGCAGTATGTAGGGTGTAGTGTGGGGGTTAGAGATGTGGGGTGCAGTATGTAGGATGTAGTGTGGGGGTTAGAGATGTGGGGTGCAGTATGTAGGGTGTAGTGTGGGGGTTAGAGATGTGGGGTGCAAGGTGTAGTGTGGGGGTTAGAGATGTGGGGTGCAGTATGTAGGGTGTAGTGTGGGGGGAGAGATGTAGGGTGTAGTGTGGGGGAGGAGAGATGTGGGGTGCAGTATGTAGGGTGTAGTGTGAGGGTTAGAGATGTGGGGTGCAGTATGTAGGGTGTAGTGTGGGGGGAGAGATGTAGGGTGTAGTGTGGGGGGTAGAGATGTGGGGTGCAGTGTGGGGGAGAGATGCAGACTGTAGTATGGGGGAGGAGAGATGCGGGGTGCAGTATGTAGGGTGCAGGGTGTAGTGTGGGGGTTAGAGATGTGGGGTGCAGGGTGTAGTGTGGGGGGAGAGATGTAGGGTGCAGGGTGTAGTGTGGGGGAGAGATGTAGGGTGCAGGGTGTAGTGTGGGGGGAGAGATGTAGGGTGCAGGGTGTAGTGTGGGGGGAGAGATGTGGGGTGCAGGGTGTAGTGTGGGGGGAGAGATGTAGGGTGCAGGGTGTAGTGTGGGGGAGATGCAGAGTGTAGTGTGGGGGAGGAGAGATGTGGGGTGCAGTATGTAGGGTGCAGGGTGTACTGGGGGGTAGAGATGCAGGGTGTAGTGGGGGGGTAGAGATGCAGGGTGTAGTGGGGGGGTAGAGATGCAGGGTGTAGTGGGGGGTAGAGATGCAGGGTGTAGTGTGGGATACAGGGTGTAGTGTGGGGGGAGAGATGTGGGGTGCAGGGTGTAGTGTGGGGGTAGAGATGTGGGATGCAGGGTGTAGTGTGGGGGGAGATGCAGAGTGTAGTGTGGGGTTATAGATGTGGGGTGCAGTATGTAGGGTGTAGTGTGGGGGTTAGAGATGTGGGGTGCAAGGTGTAGTGTGGGGGTTAGAGATGTGGGGTGCAGTATGTAGGGTGTAGTGTGGGGGTTAGAGATGTGGGGTGCAGTATGTAGGGTGTAGTGTGGGGGTTAGAGATGTGGGGTGCAGTATGTAGGGTGTAGTGCGGGGGTTAGAGATGTGGGGTGCAAGGTGTAGTGTGGGGGTTAGAGATGTGGGGTGCAGTATGTAGGGTGTAGTGTGGGGGTTAGAGATGTGGGGTGCAGTATGTAGGGTGTAGTGTGGGGGTTAGAGATGTGGGGTGCAGTATGTAGGGTGTAGTGTGGGGGTTAGAGATGTGGGGTGGAGTATGTAGGGTGTAGTGTGGGGGGAGAGATGTAGGGTGTAGTGTGGGGGGTAGAGATGTGGGGTGCAGTGTGGGGGAGAGATGCAGAGTGTAGTGTGGGGGAGGAGAGATGTGGGGTGCAGTATGTAGGGTGCAGGTGTAGTGTGAGGGTTAGAGATGTGGGGTGCAGGGTGTAGTGTGGGGGAGAGATGTAGGGTGCAGGGTGTAGTGTGGGGGGAGAGATGTAGGGTGCAGGGTGTAGTGTGGGGGGAGAGATGTGGGGTGCAGGGTGTAGTGTGGGGGGAGAGATGTAGGGTGCAGGGTGTAGTGTGGGGGAGAGATGTAGGGTGCAGGGTGTAGTGTGGGGGGAGAGATGTAGGGTGCAGGGTGTAGTGTGGGGGAGAGATGTAGGGTGCAGGGTGTAGTGTGGGGGGAGAGATGTAGGGTGCAGGGTGTAGTGTGGGGGAGAGATGTGGGGTGCAGGGTGTAGTGTGGGGGGAGAGATGTAGGGTGCAGGGTGTAGTGTGGGGGGAGATGCAGAGTGCAGTGTGGGGGAGGAGAGATGTGGGGTGCAGTATGTAGGGTGCAGGGTGTAGTGGGGGGTAGAGATGCAGGGTGTAGTGGGGGGTAGAGATGCAGGGTGTAGTGGGGGGGGGTAGAGATGCAGGGTGTAGTGGGGGGGTGGAGATGCAGGGTGTAGTGGGGGGTAGAGATGCAGGGTGTAGTGGGGGGTAGAGATGCAGGGTGTAGTGGGGGGTAGAGATGTAGGGTGTAGTGTGGGATACAGGGTGTAGTGTGGGGGGAGAGATGTGGGGTGCAGGGTTTAGTGTGGGGGTAGAGATGTGGGATGCAGGGTGTAGTGTGGGGGGAGATGCAGAGTGTAGTGTGGGGTTAGAGATGTGGGGTGCAGTATGTAGGGTGTAGTGTGGGGGTTAGAGATGTGGGGTGCAAGGTGTAGTGTGGGGGTTAGAGATGTGGGGTGCAGTATGTAGGGTGTAGTGTGGGGGTTAGAGATGTGGGGTGCAGTATGTAGGGTGTAGTGTGGGGGTTAGAGATGTGGGGTGCAAGGTGTAGTGTGGGGGTTAGAGATGGGGGGTGCAGTATGTAGGGTGTAGTGTGGGGGTTAGAGATGTGGGGTGCAGTATGTAGGGTGTAGTGTGGGGGTTAGAGATGTGGGGTGCAGTATGTAGGGTGTAGTGTGGGGGTTAGAGATGTGGGGTGCAGTATGTAGGGTGTAGTGTGGGGGTTAGAGATGTGGGGTGCAAGGTGTAGTGTGGGGGTTAGAGATGTGGGGTGCAGTATGTAGGGTGTAGTGTGGGGGTTAGAGATGTGGGGTGCAGTATGTAGGGTGTAGTGTGGGGGTTAGATATGTGGGGTGCAGTATGTAGGGTGTAGTGTGGGGGTTAGAGATGTGGGGTGCAGTATGTAGGGTGTAGTGTGGGGGTTAGAGATGTGGGGTGCAGTATGTAGGGTGTAGTGTGGGGGTTAGAGATGTGGGGTGCAGTATGTAGGGTGTAGTGTGGGGGTTAGAGATGTGGGGTGGAGTATGTAGGGTGTAGTGTGGGGGGAGAGATGTAGGGTGTAGTGTGGGGGGTAGAGATGTGGGGTGCAGTGTGGGGGAGAGATGCAGAGTGTAGTGTGGGGGAGGAGAGATGTGGGGTGCAGTATGTAGGGTGCAGGTGTAGTGTGAGGGTTAGAGATGTGGGGTGCAGGGTGTAGTGTGGGGGAGAGATGTAGGGTGCAGGGTGTAGTGTGGGGGGAGAGATGTAGGGTGCAGGGTGTAGTGTGGGGGGAGAGATGTGGGGTGCAGGGTGTAGTGTGGGGGGAGAGATGTAGGGTGCAGGGTGTAGTGTGGGGGGAGATGCAGAGTGTAGTGTGGGGGAGGAGAGATGTGGGGTGCAGTATGTAGGGTGCAGGGTGTAGTGGGGGGTAGAGATGCAGGGTGTAGTGGGGGGGTAGAGATGCAGGGTGTAGTGGGGGGTAGAGATGCAGGGTGTAGTGGGGGGTAGAGATGCAGGGTGTAGTGTGGGATACAGGGTGTAGTGTGGGGGGAGAGATGTGGGATGTAGGCTGCTTGCAAGAGGGGGCAATGGGGGTTCTGGCTACTTGTGAGCAAGAGGGGGGATGCTGGGGAGGCAGGTTAATTTAAGGTGAAATTGCCGTGTTGGCACTTTGCAATAATTTAGTGGGCTTTGGGTTGCAGTTTGGGCACTCGGTCTCTAAAAGGTTCGCCATCACTGCCCTAGACCGTTCCTTCTGACATAGGGAAGGAGAACTCAAAAGAAACCTGACGCTATAATATCACTTGTGCTCAAATTTGTTTTTAATGCCACTGGTTTTTGTCACAGCATATACACATGTGGACAAAATTGTTGGCACCCCTCGTTTAATGAAAGGAAAACCCACAATGGTCACAGAAATAACTTGAATCTGACAAACTGGAATTTGCCAAACTATATGTTGACAAGCCACAAAGCTTCTGGGAGAATGTCCTATGGACAGATGAGACAAAAATCTAATTTTTTGGCAAGGCACATCGGCTCTACGTTCACAGATGGAAAAATGAAGCATATCTTGAAAAGAACACTGTCCCTACTGTGAAACATGGAGGAGGCTCTGTTATGTTCTGGGGCTGCTTTGCTGCATCTGGCACAGGGTGTCTTGAATCTGTGCAGGGTACAATGAAATCTCAAGACTATCAAGGGATTCTAGAGAGAAATGTGCTGCCCAGTGTCAGAAAGCTTGGTCTCAGTCGCAGGTCATGGGTCTTGCAACAGGATAATGACCCAAAACACACAGCTAAAAACACCCAAGAATGTCTAAAAGGAAAACATTGGATTATTCTGAAGTGGCCTTCTATGAGCCCTGACCTAAATCCTATTGAGCATCTTTGGAAGGAACTGAAACATGCCGTCTGGAAAAGGCACCCTGCACACCCGAGACAACTGGAGCAGTTTGCTCATGAGGAGTGGCCAAAATACCTGCTGAGAGGTGCAGAAGTCTCATTGACAGTTACAGGAATCGTCTGATTGCAGGGATTGCCTCAAAAGGTTGTGCAACAAAATATTAAGTTAAGGGAACCATCATTTTTGTCCAGGCCTGTTTCATGAGTTTTCTTTTTTTAAAAAAATTCTGTTGAAGCCTGGTTGGAAAGCAATGTCTGACTTTCATTTGTTCATTTTCATAGAATTTTTATATATTATTACTTTTGTCAGATTCAAGTTATTTCTGTGACCATTGTGGGTTTTTCTTTCATTAAACGAGGGAGGGGGACCAACAATTTTGTCCACGTGTGTAGGTGCTAGACAGGAGCATAAAGTGCACAGATTTGTAATTGGTTGCGTTTACCTTAGATGACTGGAATCTTAATTTTAGTAATACAAATGAAGGTGGTCAAGATTAGATCATTAGTTCTTGTCTCTGAAATCCTTGTAAAAAACACACACAGTATCTACCAGTACCCCAGGAAGTCACAAAAAGATTCTGTCACCAGAACCCAGCATATCCAGCCCCGCAGATAGATAGGTTATGGTCACCTGTATCATACAGTGTTTTCCCCTTGTGAATCGCTGTCACTGTTGCCAACATATAGCTGTTTTTGGAGCAAAGAGGACACTGACGCTTATCTCTTTGAAGAAATAGCAATTTGCATATTAGCAAAAATTCTATATTTCAGAAATGGAGGCAGTGATTCACAAGGGGAAAACACTGTTGGATTCAGGAGATCCTAGCTATAGTCTGGTCATTAGTATCAGACCAGACCATTGGGGTCCATCAGCAAACCCCCACAACGATCAGCTGTTCAAGTTCAAGTGAACTGGAGCTGAGCTGCAGTACTAAGGCATGGCCACTAGACAATGTACAGAGCCTTCTGCTCTATACATTGTGTAATTCTTTCCACCTGAAGACTGCCTGGAAAACATCACTTTTCCAATGGACAAGGGTGGTGGCATAGACAATCCCTTAATAGATTTAGGGTAAAGTTTTAGAGCAGCTTCTGACCTTTGGTGAAATCTCACAGTTCGGTCTTTCTTCTAAATGTAAATCCTCTGTAAAAAGGAGAAATAAAGTTGATTAAGATCAAAAAGTTCATTTACAGCCTATAACATTATTGTATGACTAAGATCCCTCTCCCAGGCTTTAGCAGTTTTTCATAGGGAGTTGGGGACTGGACTTTGGAATAAGCAGATGTACTAAGATGTTCCAGTGATGACGTCCATTCTAGGTTTTTTTCTGGTTTACCGTATTATACTTTGCTCATGTGATACGTTCTGCTAAAAATCTAGTTATTACAAAGTATTCTGTCTCAACAATTTTTTTCTCCACATATACCAGGACTACTGACCTGGGTTCCTTGGATCAACCACAAAAAAATATTCTTAAAGATGAGCAAACTTCACCAGATTCATTTCATCGAGTATTCATGGGCTGTTTTGTTTCAGGCTGAACTTGTTCGGTCGGAACTGGAATTGCTATTATACTCTGGGGTCTCATAATAATACTTCCATCTACAGGTCATGATGTTGGAATGTTTCATGTGATCTCTGAGGCCCAGTCACAGGCCTCAGTGGTCCCATTGGCTGATTATATCATGCAGGAGGCCAGAAGAGCCCCGGAGAGGATGCTGAGTGATCACCGGACACCACAACAAAGCCCAGTGGAGGTAAGTATACATAATCTGTCTTACACATCACTTATTTTATACTCTGAGGTCTGAAAAGAGTATAATAGTGGTTTGTAGTTGGCGAACCCCAAAAATTTGAATTTAGTCAAACCTGAAATTTTTTGAAAAATTTGTAAATCGGTTCGCTCACCCCAATCACATTTCTCACAGTACTGTACGTAGGACACATCGTCGATAAAATGTAAATCAACTCATAAAAGACCGCAAAGGAAAGCTGGCGTACATGCAAGTAAGTCATGTATTATGTATATTAGACACTATTTGTGACTCATAGGACAAGGGGCATGGCTTGACTAGAAATGGCAGGAGAAAACTGAACTGGGTGTGGCTTAACATGAGCATCAAAATGACATAGGTAAGGTTATAGAAAGGTGGTTAAAGGTGCACCAAATTTAATATCCAGCAATTTTGGAAATACTACAATTTGTGAATGAGGATGAATATGATTTGCATATTTCATCTTTTATTGATTAAAAAAATGGTTTGACATCAAATGACACAAGTGAATATCACAATTGTATTTACCATTTTCTGGATTATCAGAGGTTTTCATCTTTACAGAACTGTCAAGAAAATACAATAATAAGCAGACAAAATTAGTGAAAAAAGCATAACAATCTGAAATTTTTAAACAGAAATATATAGTGCGGTATTTTTTTGTTAATGAGTATATTTATGGCATAGACACGTATAGTGATACTTACACATTTTTCTTGCTACCAATGACACCTGAAAATATAAGCAGAATGAACTTTTAGGATAGACCAAGCACAGCGATGTCTCTGGCCAAGAAAGTAAATATATTTTAGTGCATAAAGTATAGAAGATACATTTTTTTATTCTCCCAGTGATTCATCAGAAAATTTTCTATCACAATGCCAACTGGAAAACTTTCTATTCCGGATCCTTATATCAAAAACATACAAGTCAGAGAGTCAAGTCAACTCTTGATTCCAGAATGTAACATGCAGAGGCTCAGGGGAGGTGCAGAGAGAATAAAAAACACTGATACTTGCCTGTCCTCACCACTCCTGGGTGTCCCCTCTTCTTTTGTGGTGTATAGTCTTGACCCATGGGCTCCTGCAGCCTATTTTGGCATTTTCTCCAACCTCATGCACCATAGGGTCACCACTGAGGTCTTTGACTTGGCCTCAGTGGTCATATGAGGTGAACAGACACTTTTTGCTTCTGAGAAAATCAACTCTCAATTTTTACACAAATAATGCCTGAGCATTTTCAATTGGGTCACCACGCAACTAGACCTGTCACTCTTTATGATAGAGAGGGGTGCTGGTGGTGTCTACAGGTGGAATAAAAGGTCTTGCAAGCATGACCATTCCTTTGGTTCACCAACTAGATGATTAAGCTGGTCATATGAGGGGCTTTCATTCACTATCATGATGTCGACACGCCAAGTCTCAGCGGTTACTCCAAGGTGCGTGACATCAGGGAAGATGCCACAAGAGCCCACAGGGGAACAATTTCGGCCCAATCCAACTTGCTTCAGCTTAAGAAAATGTTATTGCCACAATATTACCTCTTTATGGGACAGCCAGAAAGTCAAGCAGGATATGGAGCCACAGGGAGTCCTGGGAGCTTTCTATGTAGCCACATAATATTGACTTGGTGTTCTCCTCTAGAAGTAAACTCTCTCTGCTTTGATGATTATCCCACAATTCCACTCATACAAAATGCATCAGAAAAAACTTATTGAACCCTGACATTAGAGGTATACAGTGGTAAAGTTACTGCTCAGGAGACAAAATTAATGTTTAGTGGATAAGTGAGAAAAACAAAAGCCTGAGACCCTTGAAAATACCAACTTAGTCTCTAAAACAATGGTCTAGAAATCAACAAAACGGGGCAGATTTTGTTTCCTATACCATTCTTAATAAAGACTCTGACATGTGCAAGGCACAGGTGATTTATGAAGAGGCTCTGGGTTGGGAGTCTACATCAGATAGGAACTGGCATAGATTTCTGATATAAGTCATGGCAGAAAACTGGCATGGGTTATAATAAATATGTTGGGCCGAGGTGTCCTCCCCCCGGTCAGTCTTGCTCTCTACCCTTGTCTGCCCACATTCATGGAGTGTGGAGAGTGAGGAACAGAATGTGGCAAATGTGCACCACAAGAGGGGTTGATAAATTCCCCCCCGGTGACCTCATGTATCTGAATGGCTGGATACAGAAGATGTCTTGTACTAAGCACAGTAGTCCTCTTACCTGTTGTCTTCAGAATAACCAAGACCAAACAGAGAAGAACAAACATGGCTGCAGCAGAGGCAGAAATAATCATCACAAGGTCATAACCGGGGTCTGTAGATGAAGGAATCACAAAAATTATAGATTGTACAAGAATCATGAAATCTCATTATAATATGGCTACTATATATCTATGTGTACACCACTGGCTTGGCTTGACTTTGGTTAAAGGCTCCAATTTCTCATAAAACAAATATAACACAAAATGTATATATGTCCCATAGTTGCCCCTGCACACAGTATAATGTCCCATAGCAACCCCTTCACACAGTATATTATTCCATAGCTGCCCCCTGCACACAGTATGATGTCCCATAGTGGCCCCTGCACACAGTATAATGTCCCATAGCTGCCCCTGCACATAGTATAATGTCTCATAGAGACTCCTGCACACAATATAATGTCCCATAGGGCAAATAAATATATTACAGTCCTAGTCCTTTATCTAAGTACTACAACCACAGCACAACAGCTGAAGTATTTAGATACAGATGTATCTACCCAACATGGCCATGATACACTTCTACACGTGTTGCTATAAGCCGTGACAGGGGTGGGCTCCCCTGAATACAGCAAAGTCACAGACGAGAAGGACAACCCAATACCAGTTCAGCGAAAACATACTTTACTAATACCACGGTAAAAGGACCACACAGAATTTCACACACACTCGACTGGATAGCCGAGACCCCTGTGCTGCATATCTGGGTAGGCTCACTATAGTTTGCCTACCGATGGGCCCGTCTAGGACAGCCGCCCCAAATTACCTATTAATACCTCTGATAAAGAAGGGAGACTTTTGTGTGTAATGCCGGCTTACTGGTGATGCAGCACAGGGGCTAACAAACTTATAGAAAAGTCTAAACCCAGACCTCCCTGTTTACCCCTAGTGAATATCAATATCCAGTCCTGAGCAAGTGGAAACAGGCAACTTGATGAACTTGGTAATATCTCAGAAATGCGCAGAATCCTCCGAGGTTAGGTTGCAACAGGTGAAGAATCCAGAGTCCTTAATAATGCAAACAATAATTAATTGCTGCTGTCTTTAACTGATAGCAACAAGCTGAACTGAGTGTCAATAGAAAGTGCTAACACCTAATACTATATTTTGACGCCAAAGCTAGCTGTCGTTGCGTGCACGTTGTAGACTACCGCCGCTTGGCAGACCTGAGCTCAGGCTTACCGACCCGGGGTTGTGGACTTTTTAGACTGAAACAGCTTCTGATGATGTGGGGTCACCTCCACTGCGAGCAGCATGGCCTCTGGACTGTTATACGTTCAGTCACAGCTCCTGACGCGGCTCCTCACGAGGCCCGGCTTTCGTTGCTCCCCAGCGGCGCTCTCCTGCGCGATCTTTTCCCATCTAAGGTGAGGAGTGTAGAAGAGGTCATCTCTGTTCACCCAGAGCTGTTCTCGGTTCTGGCAGAACATTCTCCAGAGCTGATGGCGACAGATCCTATCCCAGCATCTCTGCCTTTCACAGATTCTTGGAGACTAACCAACTAACATGGCCACATCAGAGCTTCCTGTGAAGAACTTCCTCCTACCAACCAGTCTCTAACAAAATCTGTGGAGGAACAGCAGGGGGGAAACAGTGGCATCTTGTGACTAAAGGGCAACACATTGCGGGCATTAGTCCACACAATATAATGTAATCAGCATACATTGTGCAACTATATACAACTGTACTCATTCAGGATATACAGGTTGTCAAACAAGGGCATGTGTGGTGTATTTGCCTGCCTCTCACATTGCGAAGATCAGAGTTTGATAATTTCCTGTTCTTTAAGTAATAAAGGTTTCTCTTCACACCTGATTGTCACCTCATTGACTGAAAACACTGGGCGCTAATTTCATCTTCAGATTATCTGCCCAAGTCTGCTTCCAATGTTTTCAATGGGGGGGGGCAGAGATCACAACAGGACACGGAAAAACTTATGGTTTTATTTGTTTAAGTTTGTTTTGAAAGCTATTTTGTTGAACCACAATTTCATTAGTTGATTTTCAGTATATTTCCATTTATTAATACTTTTGCCAGTTTGTGATTTATTTCAATGACCATTGTGGGTATTTCTTACTTTAATAGGAGAGGAACAACAATTTTGTCCACATGTGTACAACAACCCTACGGAGATGCTCCCAAGACCTTAAGTAATGTTGCTGTTGCCAACGCCACCCGCATTCTTATTACTTGCAGTGGTGGATGGTGTGACAGTAGCTCGGTTGTTTCATCCCCCTGCTCCCTCACCCTGTTCCATTCCCTTTCTTTTTCCAGAAATTTTACTCACTGCTTATGTAATAGTATTCAAAATTTTGAGGTAAGAGCAACCTGGAACTTCACTGCAGGCGGAACGCTAAGATAAATTATTTTGTAAATGTGTCCTAACTGCGCACAAGTAACTGACATGGCAAGAGAGAAATATGTGGATAACGGTATAAGTAGTAAAATGTACCTAATTTCGTGTATCTAAGTAACTGAGATATATATATATATATATATATATATATATATATATATATATAAATACATGGGTGATAAATAATAAATAATAATAAAATAAAGAGATAACTACATGGGTGACGAATGGTATAAAAATTTCCTGTTAATTCCCTTCACACTCAGCATACTGTTTTGTCACTCTATCAATCAATGGCTTCCTGACTGCCTCGCCCTAATGCACATAGGCAGCTTATGTACCATACGCTGCAAAACATCACTACAGTATATTGTACAGGGGATAAAGCAATCTCAGGTTCAAGTCGCTTTGTGGGGCAGTAAAAAAAAAAATATAAAATTAATAAAAAAAAAAACTTTCCCATAACAAAAGTAAATAATGTAAACAAAAACAATCAGATGTCTCTGTATGCATGTAAAGTCCAGACTATCCAAAAATAATGCTACTTATCCTATATAGTGAATATAAAAAAAAAAAAATCAGTACCGCAAGGAGCAATATTTTAGTTACCCCGCCTTCCCCACCAAAAGAAATGAGAAAATTATCATAAAACTGTTCATTCCAGAAAATTATATACACACACGTGGACAAAATTGTTGGTCCCTCTCGTTTAATGAAAGAAAAACCCACAATGGTCACAGAAATAACTTGAATCTGACAAAAGTAATAATATATAAAAATTCCATGAAAATGAACAAATGAAAGTCAGACATTGCTTTCCAACCAGGCTTCAACAGAATTTTTTAAAAAAGAAAACTCATGAAACAGGCCTGGACAGAAATGATGGTTCTCTTAACTTAATATTTTGTTGCACAACCTTTTGAGGCAATCCCTGCAATCAAACGATTCCTGTAACTGTCAATGAGACTTCTGCACCTCTCAACAGGTATTTTGGCCACTCCTCATGAGCAAACTGCTCCAGTCGTCTCGGGTGTGAAGG
This sequence comes from Leptodactylus fallax, assembly GCA_947044405.1. Taxonomy (NCBI): domain Eukaryota; kingdom Metazoa; phylum Chordata; class Amphibia; order Anura; family Leptodactylidae; genus Leptodactylus; species Leptodactylus fallax. The sequence continues at coordinate 769,092 of CAMRHE010000457.1, forward strand.
GTGCCTTTTCCAGATGGCTCCTTCCAAAGATGCTCAATAGGATTTAGGTCAGGGCTCATAGAAGGCCACTTCAGAATAGTCCAATGTTTTCCTCTTAGCCATTCTTGGGTGTTTTTAGCTGTGTGTTTTGGGTCATTATCCTGTTGCAAGACCCATGACCTTCGACTGAGACCAAGCTTTCTGACACTGGGCAGCACATTTCTCTCTAGAATCCCTTGATAGTCTTGAGATTTCATTGTACCCTGCACAGATGCAAGACACCCTGTGCCAGATGCAGCAAAGCAGCCCCAGAACATAACAGAGCCTCCTCCATGTTTCACAGTAGGGACAGTGTTCTTTTCAAGATAGGCTTCATTTTTCCATCTGTGAACATAGAGCTGATGTGCCTTGCCAAAAATTTAGATTTTTGTCTCATCTGTCCATAGTACATTCTCCCAGAAGCTTTGTGGCTTGTCAACATGTAGATTGGCAAATTACTTTTGTCAGATTCAAGTTATTTCTGTGACCATTGTGGGTTTTTCTTTCATTAAACGAAGGGTACCAACAATTTTGTCCACGTGTGTAGATATATATATATATATATATATATATATATATATATACTGTATATGATATAAATATGGTATCATCATAATTATAATGACCCACAGGTAAAAAAAAAGGTTCCCAAAATTACTACACTATTTTCCCCAAAATGGTGCCAACTAAAACTACATCATCCAAAAAATAAGTCCTCAAATGGCAATGAAGGCAGAAAAATAAAAAAGTAATATGTTTTGGAAGGTGGAAAATATGAAAAAAAGGCAAATCTTAAAGTGTAACTAAACTTTTAGATAACTTTTGATTTTCTAGCAGTATTTGTGTCATTTATACATTTTTTAATATACTTTATTAACACAGTTTGTCTCCTTTCTGTGAAATCCTGCATCACTTTATCGTTCCTCTTGCTTCTGTATTTAGATCTGTTCCTGCCTCTCACTGAATGTTACTGTGTATGGAGTACGGGGCTGTGTAATGTAGAGAAAATTAAGGTGGGGGAGGGTCATTCAAACAGTTATATATCCGGCATTATAAAACGTACAAACTTGCTTTTGGTGTCATATGAAATTGGAGATTCTCTTCTTTCATGTGACACTAAGGCTGCAGTGTCACATCTATCTATATTATTCCCAGAGATATCACTGGTTGAAAACACAGTCAGGATTGGGATATTTATATCATATATATTGTGTAGCTGTATATAAATATCCTAATCCCGACTGTATTTTCAACCAGTGAAATCTCTGGAAATAATTCAGATAGCACTGCAGACTTAGTGTCACATGACAGAAGAGAATCTCCTCTTCCATATGATACCAAAAGCAAGTTTGTCTATTTTATATTGTCTGAGATATAACTGTATGAAGTGACCCTCCCCCCTCCCCTTATTTACTCTACATGTTACACAGCCCCATAGTCCATACACAGTAACATTCAGTGAGAGGCAGGAACAGCTCTCAATACAGAAACAAGGGGAAGAATACAGAGATGCAGGATTTCACAGAAAGGAGACAAAATATGTTAATAAAGTAGATTACAAAATGTATTAATGACACAAATACTGCCAGAAAATCAAAAGTTGTCTAAAAGTTTATTTACGCTTTAATGCCCAAACATGGCTGTTATCATGGAGGGTTAATGTGTCCTAACTGCAGGTATCCAAGTAACTGCAAGTAAAAGAGGTAAATGTGTGGGTGACAGACGGTATAAAAATTTCCTGGTAAATACAGTGGGGAAAAAAAGTATTTAGTCAGCCACCAATTGTGCAAGTTCTCCCACTTAAAAAGATGAGAGAGGCCTGTAATTGACATCATAGGTAGACCTCAACTATGAGAGACAAAATGATAAAATCACATTGTCTGATTTTTAAAGAATTTATTTGCAAATTATGGTGAAAAATAAGTATTTGGTCACCTACAAACAAGCAAGATTTCTGTCTCTCACAGACCTGTAACTTCTTCTTTAAGAGGCTCCTCTGTCCTCCACTCATTACCTGTAGTAATGGCTCCTGTTTGACATTGTTATCAGTATAAAAGACACCTGTCCACAACCTCAAACAGTCACACTCCAAACTCCACTATGGTGAAGACCAAAGAGCTGTGGAAGGACCAGAAACAAAATGGTAGCCCTGCACCAAGCTGGGAAGACTGAATCTGCAATAGGCAAGAAGCTTGGCGTGAAGAAATCAACTGTGGGAGCAATAATTAGAAAATGGAAGACATACAAGACCACTCATAATCTCCCTCCATCAGGGGCTCCACACAAGATCTCACCCCGTGGGGTCAAAATGATCACAAGAACGGTGAAAAAAATTCACAGAACTACAAGGGGGGACCTAGTGAGTGACCTGCAGAAAGCTGCGACTAACGTAACAAAGGCTACCGTCAATAAGACACTACACCGCAAGGGACTCAGATCCTGCAGTGCCAGACGTGTCCCCCTGCTTAAGCCAGTACATATCCGGGCCTGACTGAAGTTTGCTAGAGAGCATTTGGATGTTCCAGAAGAGTATTGGGAGAATGTCATATGGTCAGATGAAACCAAAGTAGAACTGTTTGGTAGAAACACAACTCGTGGTGTTTGGAGGAGAGTGAATGCTGAGTTGCATCCAAAGAACACCATACCTACTGTGAAGCATGGGGGAGGCAACATCATGCTTTGGGGCTGTTTCTCTGCAAAGGGACGAGGATGACTGATCCGTGTACATGAAAGAATGAATGGGGCCATGTATCGTGAGATTTTGAGTGCAAACCTCCTTCCATCAGGAAGGGCATTGAAGATGAAACGTGGCTGGGTCTTTCAGCATGACAATGATCCCAAGCACACCGCCAGGGTAACGAAGGAGTGGCTTCGTAAGAAGCATTTCAAGGTCCTGGAGTGGCCTAGCCAGTCTCCAGATCTCAACCCCATAGAAAACCTTTGGAGGGAGTTGAGAGTCCGTGTTGCCCAGCGACAGCCCCAAAACATCCCTGCTCTAGAGGAGATCTGCATGGAGGAATGGGCCAACATACCAGCAACAGTGTGTGCCAACCTTGTGAAGACTTACAGAAGACGTTTGACCTCTGTCATTGCCAACAAAGGATATATAACAAAGTATTGAGATGAACTTTTGTTATTGACCAAATACTTATTTTCCACCATAATTTGCAAATAAATTCTTTAAAAATCAGACAATGTGATTTTCTGGATTTGTTTTCTTGTTTTGTCTCTCATAGTTGAGGTCTACCTATGATGACAATTACAGGTCTCTCTCATCTTTTTAAGTGGGAGAACTTGCACAATTGGTGGCTGACTAAATACTTTTTTTCCCCACTGTATGCCCTAACTGACATGAGATATAGAGAAAAAAAGGGGGGCTATAAGATCGCTGCTACACCTGGTAAATAGATTCAGAAGACTGCTCGTGAGATATAAGTAAATCCAATAGCTTTTATTCCATAAAAGAAAGAGGCAACGCGTTTCAACACTGAGCCAGAACCCCATATCATAGAACCCCCCCCCTGAAGTCTTTTTCCCATCTTCCCAAAGTACACAAGTCCCTTACCCACCCACTGGGCCGTCCCATAATATCTGGCATAGGCTCCCTTACCAGCAATCTCTCTCACTTCATTGACCTACACCTACAAGAAATAGTCTTCAAACTTTCCTCCTACCTCAAGGAGTCCACCCAATTGATCAACCATCTCAAGCAAATAAACATCATCCAAAAATCAAAAGACAACTGGGCGCTGATGTATCAGCTCGCTATTCAAATATCCCTCACTCACATGGTCTAACAGCCATTAATCATTTTCTGTCAAGAAATCATTCGTTGCCACCACTACAACGAACATTTATCCTTGATACTATACGCTTTATTCTAGAATGCAACATTTTTTCCTTTCAAAAGAATATACAGTATATCGTTAGACAAGGGGAGTCCTATGGACATGCGATTTGTACCTTCATACGCAAATTTGTATATGGGTTTCTTTGAGAACTTGCATTTCTTACCCTCGGACTCAACCAACACACATATAATATTTTACAAAAGATAAATAGGCCACCTTTTCTTCATCTGGGATGAAGATGAAAAATCAGCATCCGACTTCATCACCTCCCTTAACAATAACAAATTAGGGTTATCCTTCACACACTACTACTCCAACAATAAAATTACATTTTTGGATCTACTGATCTCAAAAAATTTGGATGGGTCATTTTCCACTGAGACCTATTTCAAACCAGTCGATGTCAACAGTTATCTGAATTACAAAAGCGCCCATTACACGTCATGGCTTAATAACATCCCTTACAGTCAATTTCAACGTATTCGTAAAAACTGTGATAACGGTGAAACTTTTAAGAAACAATCCACCATTTTGAAACAGATTTCACGAAAAACATTACCCAAATCAATCATTCTTAATGCCATACAAAAAGTTTCCAAATTATCCCAGTAATCTTGTTTGGGAGAAAAGAATAAACCCTCTCATGGAGAACCAGGTAATGGAGATAAAAACACACTAATCAAATTCAATTTTATTACAATATTTAACTCCAGCCACAAAAAAATACTGTCCATCCTCTCCCAACACTGGAGAGTTCTTCTCAGTGACCCACATCTACAGAAACATCACTCAGACCAACCCACCCTAACTTTCCTTAGGGTCACCACCCTACGTAATCATCTGGCTCCAAGTAGACTTCACCCCAATACCACTCAGAAAAATGAAACTACCACACTGTCCATGACTAAAGGGGTATTTAAATGTGGGAATTCAAAATGTTCTTGTTGTCTCAACATCAAACATAGAACTATGTCCTATATATCCAATACCACAAAAGAAGAATTTCCCATCAATTCCCTCTTAAACTGTAATTCCGAATATGTCATTTACCTATTAGAGTGTCCATGTAACTTACCATATGCTGGACGTACCATTCAACCTCTTAATTCTTTTATGAACAGTCATCATTCGAATGTTAATAAAGGTTTCCAAAAACACAATTTGTCATTACACTTTTCCATTAAACACCATCAGAACTGTATTTCTATCCTTCCCATAGAACAAATCCTTGCATCTGATTTTAACCGATATTTAAAACTGAGACAGCGTGAATCTTTTTGGATTTACAAATTAAAGACATTAGTCCCTAATCACCCTAATGACACAGTGGAATCATCCGTCTAACATATGCATTGTTGTCTCCCCTTTTTTTTCACCTTTGTGTATACTCACATACAGTGGGGAAAAAAAGTATTTAGTCAGCTACCAATTGTGCAAGTTCTCCCACTTAAAAAGATGAGGCCGGCCTGTAATTGTCATCATAGGTAGACCTCAACTGTGAGAGATAAAATGAGAAAACAAATCCAGAAAATCACACTGTCTGATTTTTAAAGAATTTATTTGCAAATTATGGTGGAAAATAAGTATTTGGTCAATAACAAAAGTTCATCTCAATACTTTGTACTGTTGCTGGTATCTTGGCCCATTCCTCCATGCAGATCTCCTCTAGAGCAGGGATGTTTTGGGGCTGTCGCTGGGCAACACGGACTTTCAACTCCCTCCAAAGGTTTTCTATGGGGTTGAGATCTGGAGACTGGCTAGGCCACTCCAGGACCTTGAAATGCTTCTTACGAAGCCTCTCCTTCGTTGTCCTGGCAGTGTGCTTGGGATCATTGTCATGCTGAAAGACCCAGCCACGTTTCATCTTCAATGCCCTTGCTGATGGAAGGAGGTTTGCACTCAAAATCTCACGATACATGGCCCCATTCATTCTTTCAAGTACACGGATCAGTCGTCCTGGTCCCTTTGCAGAGAAACAGCCCCAAAGCATGATATTGCCCCCCCATGCGTCACAGTAGGTATCGTGTTCTTTGGATGCAACTCAGCATTCACTCTCCTCCAAACACCACGAGTTGTGTTTCTACCAAACAGTTCTACTTTGGTTTCATCTGACCATATGACATTCTCCCAATACTCTTCTGGAACATCCAAATGCTCTCTAGCAAACTTCAGTCGGGCCCGGATATGTACTGGCTTAAGCAGGGGGACACGTCTGGCACTGCAGGATCTGAGTCCCTGGCGGCGTAGTGTGTTACTGACGGTAGCCTTTGTTACGTTAGTCCCAGCTTTCTGCAGGTCATTCACTAGGTCCCCCCGTGTGGTTCTGGGATTTTTGCTCACCGTTCTTGTGATCATTTTGACCCCACGGGGTGAGATCTTGTGTGGAGCCCCTGATGGAGGAAGATTATCAGTGGTCTTGTATGTCTTCCATTTTCTAATTATTGCTCCCAAAGTTGATTTCTTCACACCAAGCTTCTTGCCTATTGCAGATTCAGTCTTCCCAGCCTGGTGCAGGTCTACCATTTTGTTTCTGGTGTCCTTCCGCAGCTCTTTGATCTTCACCATAGTGGAGTTTGGAGTGTGACTGTGTGAGGTTGTGGACAGGTGTCTTTTATACTGATAACAATGTCAAACAGGAGCCATTACTACAGGTAATGAGTGGAGGACAGAGGAGCCTCTTAAAGATGTTACAGATCTGTGAGAGACAGAAATCTTGCTTGTTCGTAGGTGACCAAATACTTATTTTCCACCCTAATTTGAAAATGAATTCTTTAAAAATCAGACAATGTTATTTTCTAGATATGTTTTCTCATTTTGTCTCTCATAGTTGAGGTCTACCTATGATGTCAATTACAGGCCAGCCTCATCTTTTTAAGTGGGAGAACTTGCACAATTGGTGGCTGACTGAATACTTTTTTTTCCCCACTGTATCTGTATGTATGCATTTTATCATTTGTTACTTAGTTGGCCAGATGAAGACACTGGCTCATTGTTGAAACGCGTTGTCTCTTTCTTTAATGGAATAAAATCTATTGGATTTACTGATATATCACAAGCAGTCTTCTGAATCTACTGTATTTACCAGGTGTAGCAGTGCTCTTATATCCCCCCCCCCCTTTTTTTTCTCTATATCCTTAGTATCACTATTACCACTGACATACAGCCAAGTGGTTCAGGGGTGAGCTGCAGCTTAGTACACCAAGAACAGGGAATATCCTATTGGACCTCCCTGAATATCTCCGATTACCTTACAAGGAGTGTACACCACACCACCTTGAGGCACCAATGTGGATATTTGTATTTACACAATTTTTCTTTTATTACTAACTGACATGAGACATAACTGGCATGTAAAAACAATCCTCTGATGCTATATGTTAAAAAAAAAAGTGATTTGGCACTCAAATGGTTACCTTACGGTGTAAGACAATGGAAGTACTGTCTACAGCAAAAAAAATCTTAACAAAATGAGATTTGACACTCAAAGGGTGACTAGGCCAATCAGACTGTATGTAAGACAGTGTACACAGTCACAGTATAATGTAGCAGAGCTTCTCCCCCACTCCTGTAATCTCTCTGCATTCATCTATCTTTCTAAACTAAATAAATCTAATCTATGTCCCCGTCTTATAATTCTCTTATCTTATATAATGCAAATGACATAATCACTTTGACCTCCCACCCACCACTCATGATTATCTCATAGGCTGTCAGGTGATGTTGTCACAAACCCACCTGGGTGACACAGTCCATGTGATCCTCCTCTTCTATGCTCTTCTACTTCATGTTACACATGGTGGTGGCCATTTTACAGTTTTGTTTGAGATAAAACCAAAACTTTTGCACAATTTGGGTTGAATCCAATTAATAAATACTGTTTACTCATCTCTGCTTATGATTGGCTGTAGTAAAATTATTGCTGCCTGCAAGAGATTTGGGAAACCAGCCTGGTCATGTGAACCTTCTTCCATAATCTGAAAAAGTATTTGCCGCCATTTCAAGCAATTCTTGCTGGACAATTCCCAAATGTTTTGGATTCACTTTTGGATAATTCGTAACAAATTTAAGTCATGCCAAATCAAATCGGACATCTCTAAAAACAGACTTTCTATGCAGTGCTTATATCTGGTCAGAGCAAAAATGTAATTCTATAAACTATAAAGAGGTGACACAATGATATTTTACCTGTCACAGTCAGTCTCGTCCCTTCTCCGTACTGAATTAGTTTTCTAACTTTAGATTCTGTGCACAGTCTGAGCATCACAAAGCAGTAATATGTGGAGTTGTCTGACATCTGCAGCCCCCGTATATGGAGACCTGCCGCTCCTTTTATTCCCGTCCTTCCTCTATAACTTGGATGAACCATTTCTTTGTAGGGGTGGTAGACATAAGGTCCGGTTATACTGCCCACTCTCCAATAAATATTAACCCAGAGGACATCATTCTTCTTCTTTCGGCTGTATGAGCAGTTTAGTGTCACTGAATCTCCTCTATGACCTGTGATGGTATCTGGTTGTGTAACATTGAAGGATGAAGAAGATGAAGAACCTAGAAAAATACAATAAATTTAAAATGTAGTAATCCTAAATACATTTAATGGAGAATGATGAAGGGATGGTGAGCTGTGGAGGATGGTTGAATGGGGAGATGTTGAGCTGGGGGAATGGTGAAATGTGAAAGATGGTGAGTTGTGGAGTATGGTGGGGTAGAGGTGTAACATGAAGTTCCTAGACCCCTATCTACCTGGTGCCTTTTAACATAGTGGTATATTTTATGTGGCAGAGTATACTTTGGGGCTCCCTCATGATTCAGGGCCAGCAAGTGACTGCTACCTCTGCACCCCTGTGGTGGGAGATGGTGAACTGTGGGGGAATGGTGAAATGTGGAGTATGGAGGGGGTGTAAGCTGTGGAGGATAGTGAGCACTGGGGTATAGTGAGCTGTGAAAAATGGTGAACTGCAGAGGATGGTGTGCTGGGGGATGGTGAGCTGTGGAAGATGGTGAGCTGGGGTGAGGTGGACTGTGAGTGATGGCACTGTGAGGTTGTAGGATGGAGATATTGTGGCTGTAGCACAGCAGTGGTACAGCAGGTATTATTAGATGCAAACTGTGTTGCTGTGGGGTGGGAATGACGGCTGTGAGGAAATAGTGAACTGTGAGATAGGGATACCAAGCTATGTATATAGCACCTGCTGTGTTCTCTCTATATACTTAGGCACACCCTTTTTTGTAAGGCATTCCCTCAAAAAGGCCACTCATATTTTAGCTGAGACCAGCTGTGCATAAGCATAAATGTGTGAAGGATCTGCAGAAGGTCAATGGATCTGCACTGATAAGGCCATATGACCCTAAAGACAGAGAGGAGGAAAGTACGCTGCTGCATAAGTATATGGGGTCTGGTCTGTAGATAAAGGAGTATTCCCAGCTCCATGTTATATAAGGGACGGATTGTGGTAGGATTAACAAGATGAGAATTTCCCTTTAAGTCTGTATTTATTTCGGGGTTCAGGTCAGAGGTCTGTTCTGGGGTCTCTATTTTTTACAGGGGTGTGGTCTCGGGACTATGATAGTTTTTTGGGTCTCGAGTTTGGTCTGTGTTCTGTCTTTATTTTTGTGTCTTTAGTTATTTTGTGATCTGGTTTGAAATTATTTCTGTTGCTGTAGAATCTGGATATGGTTGGAGGAGACGGGGCAAAAGATATCTTGGCAATAAACTCTGGAGTCATCAAGAGAAATCTTCATGGCAGTGTTGGAATGATGGAGAAGAGAGATGTTCCTTATACTCTGGGGTTTCTTGAGGACAGGAAAAGTGTGTAAAAATGAAAATAAACATTTGCTCCCCTTTCTTGGGCTCCAGCGTGTCTTTCTTCAGCATTCTGGTTTCCCCATGACTGTTTGCCATGTTCTCTGGCCCCCAGGTTAGTGCTGAGGTCTGTGATTGGGTATCAGTGGTCATGTGAGGGCACATCAATGTCATCACATTTCGACACTGCAGCATTATAGTGGGCAGTGGTTAGCACTTTATCCCTGCAGTGCTGGAGTCCTGGGTTTGAATCCAGCTCCTCATCTTTGTGTGGGTTTCCTCCAGGTACTGTTTCACACCTTTACCTTTCACACTCCAAAGACATACTGATGGGGAATTTAGATTGTGAGCCCTTCTTGGGACAATGAGTGAAAATATTTGTAAAGTGCAGTGGAAGGTGATGGCGCTCTACAAGTAAGCAAACTAAATAAATGATGATGCCCCCACATGATCTGGAAGATGTCATGACAATGCCCCAGAAAGGTGAGTAATTTTTTATTTTATTTTATCCACCTTCCCTGCACCCATAAATGGACAGCAACATGAAGGACAGCTCACTAACAATTGGATGGATTCATCTGAGGTGTTTGGAAGGACGCAAAATTTTTGGAGAATTCATAATGAACCTGGTTCATTATGAACCAGTTTGCCCAATACCAGGCGTTACTATTCTCGTTTCTCAGTAAGAGGTGCCCCTATAGGCTGATAGGGTCAGTGATGACTGGATATTGTTATGCTTGAAGTTCTCATTTACCCCAAGAGAACCAGTCCTATGAATTCCCCTTTTACAACACTACATATGTCTTTACCTGCGATGGTCAGCTCTGTCCAATATATGCTTTCCTTTATACCATTATTAGTGGTCACACGGCAACAAAAGCGGAAGTATTCATTTCTCGGAACGCTGAGTATACGCAGAGAGACATCTTCAGGGAAATTCACCAAAGAAAATCGAGATGTATCTCCTACATGTGTTGGGCTCCAAGTATAAATAATCCTGTTCTCAGTATAGATACATAGTTTACTATCTGTGGTATACCAGGTCACTTGTAGATCTTCCCCCAGGGTCTCCATTGGGTAATGACAAGGGATGATCATCTCTTCTCCTGGGACAGCCATCAGTTCCTCCACCTGAGATAACCATTTCCAACCTATAAACAGAAGACATGGGGTATATATATGTATTATATGTAGCTAATAAAACTTAGATAGCACTGAAAGATAACATTATGGCCGTGGTCACACACAAGAAACAGGATGCATAATTTTCCACTGGGAAATTTTGCAGTGTGTTCCTCTGCAAATTGTAATAGAAAAAGCCACCAAAGGCTGAGGCTGTACGTTGCGGAAATGCAGCTTTTTTTATTGCAGATTTTGTCACAGAATGGCTCCAAAAAGAATGGGAAATAGAAAGGAATTACTAAAACTTCTCTTATACTCCTCATATACTTCTCTTATACTCCTCTTATACTTCTCTTATACTTCTGCCTTCTGCTCAATGCACTCCTGGCTTTGGTTCGAAAAACTACAGCAAAATCTGCACCAAAAAAAAAAGCTGCGTTTCCACAATGTGGGGCCTTAATCGGGAGTTTTTTCCTGCAGCTCACCTGCAGACCTCACCATGGTTCTCTTGCAAAGTTTTAAAGCCAAGGGTCAAACCCGTAGTAATATCTGACAGGCTATGCTGTGCTGCTACTATATGTCACAGCAGGTAAGTCACCTGAGATTATGTGATGTCCTACAAGAGCACTAGATGTGAATAGTCTTATAGTTACATATATACACGCACATGTTATCTATAGCCGGTATTCCTGCCCTGCAGATAGATAGATTAGGCTCAGTCATCTGCTTTAGTCAATATGCAAATTAGCTCTTTGGAGAAACGAGGTCATTGCTCTCAATTCTACAAAGAGCTCATTTACATATTCACAAAAACATCAATATCTATATATATATATAGTATATACAGTGTATAGAAGAACAAGGAGTCCTGGAAGTGATGATATGACCCCACAGATATAGCCCTGATCTCATCATCATCCAGTCTGTTTGGGATGACATGAAGAGACAGAAGGATTGGAGCAAGCCTACATCCACAGAAGATCTGTTCTCCAAGATAATGGGAACAACCTCCTTGCTGAATTCTTCCAAAAACTGTCTGCAAGTACCGAGGAGAAGTGATGGAACATTGTGAACATAGCCTTAAAGGTGAAAATAGTCCAAGCCAGGATTTATGGTACATTGTAATGGAAGGAAATAAAATGATATGATGCAAAATATTTGTATTTGTCCTCACATATTATAAATCTATAGACTCTCCTGTCTTCTTGTCTCTGCCTCTTAGCTAAGATTTATGTATACTGTATGGCCAGGTTTTCTATAAGTCTACAGGATATTGAATAACTTCTATAACATGTATTGTTACCTGCAAAAATGAGAAAAGTCCCATCCAAGTCACGCCAGGTAAATGGTGAAGAGCCAATTGTAGATACAGTTACATTACAGCAGAATCTGATCTCATCTGAAGCTTTCAGTCCTCGGATTAGGATAGACGCTGTCTGGTTACCAGGATGGTGGACTGTAGAGATCTGATCTTTATACTCATCTATTATATTACCAGATCTGTCTGTGATGTGTTTCCTGATACTGGTGCAGTACGATCCATCTGCTTCCCCCCAAGTTACTATAATCTGTGACTTCCCTCTCAGGTAGTCAGGATAGGTGTATGTACACGGGATGGTGACTGAATCTCCTTCCTTCACATGGAGAGTTTTTGGTTGGTAAGTACAGTATTTCGCTGATGTCCAACAAGTCCCTGTAATAAACCACATAGGAGGATGAATTATAACATGAAATAACATTGTGATTTATAATGAACATTGCCTTACATACAGAGGTGCTTGAAAGTTTGTGAACCCTTCAGAATGTTCTATATTTCTACATAAATTTGACCTAAAACTACATCAGATTTTCACACAAGTCCTAAAAGTAGATCAAGAGAACAAAATCAGAGGTCTCCATAGCTATGTCTCTTTGTTCTGTTTATTATCTCTAGCTATAATATCCATTTTGCTGTAACCTCACGTCTAAATAAAATTTCATCTGCTTTATCCACCTGATAGACGGTTTATCTCTTGGTGTTTTGTAAAAGTTTCCATAACATTGCTCAGTCCTGCACATTGGCTTGGAGGGATTTTATCCCACTCCTCCGTACAATACAGCTTCAACTCTGTTATTCTGGTGGTTTCCTCCCAATAACTGCTCACTTCAGGTCCTCTCACAACTATTGAGTTAGGAAAAGGAGAGGACTTTGACTTGGCCGTTCCAAAACTGTAACTTTATTCTTTTTTAGCATTCTTGGTTAGAAGGACTTGTGTGCTTTGGGTTATTATCTTGCTACATGACCCATGTTCTCTTGAGATTCAGTTCACAGATATGTCCTGACATTTACCTTTAGAAATTGGTGGTATAATTCAGAATTCATTGCTCCATCAATGATGGCGAGCCGTCCTGATCCAGAGGACGGAAAATATGGCCCAAACCATGACATATCACCACCGGATTTCACAGATGGTATGAGGTTTTTTGCTCGAACGCAGTGTTTTCCTTTCTCCAAATATAACGCTTCTCATTTATACCAAAAACCTCTAGTTTGATCTCATCGGTCCACAATACATTGTTCCAATAGGCTTCTGGTTTGTTCAGATGATTATAAGCAAACTATAGAGCGGCAGTAATGTTCTTTGTGGAGTGAGGTGAATTTCTTCTTGCAGTTCTGCCATGCACACCATTGCTGGCCACTGATGGTAGACTTGTGAATATTAACAAACCAAAATATTTAAAGAAACATAAGACTTAAGAAGAAAATGGAAAAATATCCACAAAGTCTCCTCATCATAGCAAAATAAAGTACCCCAAATATAACAAGTATTTGGCTACATAAAGAAAGCGAAAGCGATTGCAAAACCGAAAAAAAAGAAAAGATTAATGCCAAAACACAAAAAAGTACTACACAATAACTATAGCAAAAATATATCAAATGTTTATTAATAAAAAAAAATAACATATAAAATACAAAGAAAAACAGTGTAGAAAAAAGAGGGTGTCTGGTTGTCCACAACAACAAATTCATGGTACATAGCATAAATGAAATGAGGTCATAAAACCCACAAGATATATATTGTATATAAGCACAGAAATGTGGTATCTGTAACCTCAGGGTATGTATAACAAGGAAAAGTGATAATGCTGCATCTATATTGTAACATGTGTATGTGCATATGTGTGCGTCATTAAATGCAGCGTGTTCAGTAATTCCACAATTGATACTTAAATCACTGCAAAAGACACCTTAATAACTATAAAGTATTAGCAAGAAACATTACCCATATGGAGACAGATACTCAGTGAACAACGCCAGACACCACCCCCTGACGCACATTTCGGCATATAACTTTTGCCACCAGGAGGTGGTAGAGGTCCAATATAACGTAGTTGTACGGTCCAAGTCGGCAACAGGAGCGCAGTACAAAGGGGTCAGGCGAGAGAGTAGTCAGCAAGCTGGGTCGGTATCAGGAGGTCACGCAGTAGCAAAATCAGAGATCAAGGAGAGGAGGTCGTAGTCAGGAGGAAGCCAGGGGTCGATGCACAAGATGAACGCCAGTATTAGCAGAAGAGCAGGAGAGGCTAGCTAGATTACAGGTTAAGAGCGCAATAATTTCACAAAGCAGGAAGGGCAAGGCTGGGTTTAAATAGGAAGTTCAATCAAGGAAAAGGCTTGAGCAAACCAGAGAGGCAGGAACTGAAACTAGAGACACTGAGAACTATGATTTAGATCAGCACATGAGCTGTGCAGGAGGCTGAATAGCTCGGTTGGAAGGGCTACAGTCTGGGACACTGAAGTCCCTAGGTTCAAGTCCAGACAGATAGGTTCCTAATACCCCTAAGAGTATTCTACACTATGTTTTATAGATAGGTTCCTAGGAGCCCTAAGAGTATTCTACACTATGTTTTATAGATAGGTTCCTAATACCCCTAAGAGTATTCTACACTATGTTTTATAGATAGGTTCCTAGGAGCCCTAAGAGTATTCTACACTATGTTTTATAGATAGATTCCTAGATGCCCTAAGAGTGTTCTACACTATGTCTTATAGATAGGTTCCTAGGAGCCCTAAGAGTATTCTACACTATGTTTTATAGATAGGTTCCTAGGAGCCCTAAGAGTATTCTACACTATGTTTTATAGATAGGTTCCTAGGAGCCCTAAGAGTAGTCTACACTATACTTTATAGATAGGTTCCTAGGAGCCCTAAGAGTATTCTACACTATGTTTTATAGATAGGTTCCTAGGAGCCCTAAGAGTATTCTACACTGTGTTTTATACACTAGCGAGCAAAAGGGTAACAATGTTTTGAACTTGTGACTTTCAGGCTCCGTATCTCACCATCTTCTACAGCATCAAATGTGAGACTACCATCATTTTATGGACAATCACCTTGGTTATCTCATACATAAATTTGACTTGCAACTATTTAGCATATGTTCAGTTATGCAGATTCTTGTCATGTAACTGCATTGTTTCCTGTTTTCACATTCCCAAGTAGCTCAGTGTTTCATTAGGTTGATTCCCAAACAAAAGGTCACTGGTTCAAATTGAGGATCAGCCATGAAGAAGATTTCCCAAGAACAGAGAAAACGCATCATCCAGCTCATCGATAGTGATCTGTCAGCCAAGAAAATTGCCAAACTACATTATGTGAATGCCATGACAGTTGGAAGAATACAGTCATGGCCAAAAGTTTTGAGAATGACACAAATATTCTATTTTCACATGATCTGCTGCCCTCTGGTTTTTATGTGTGTTTGTCAGATGTTTTTATCACATACAGAAATAGAATTGCATTCATATTATGAGTAACAGAAGCTTATATTGACAGTTAGAATGAGTTAATGCAGCAAGTCAATATTTGCAGTGTTGACCCTTCTTCTTCAGGACCTCTGCAATTCTCCCTGGCATGCTCTCAATCAACTTCTGGACCAAATCCTGACTGATAGCAGTCCATTCTTGCAGAATCAATGCTTTAATTTTGTCTGAATTTGTTGGTTTTTGTTTGTCCACCCGTCTCTTGATGATTGACCACAAGTTCTCAATGGGATTAAGATCTGGGGAGTTTCCAGGCCATGGACCCAAAATCTCTATGTTTTGTTCCCTGAGCCATTTAGTTATCACCTTTGCTTTATGGCAAGGTGCTCCATCATGCTGGAAAAGGCATTGTTGAGCGCCAAACTGCTCTTGGACAGTTGGGAGAAGTTGCTCTTGGAGGACATTCTGGTACCATTCTTTATTCATGGCTGTGTTTTTAGGCAAGACTGTGAGAGAGCCGATTCCCTTGGCTGAGAAGCAACCCCACACATGAATGGTTTCAGGATGCTTTA
Organism: Leptodactylus fallax; assembly: GCA_947044405.1. Taxonomy (NCBI): domain Eukaryota; kingdom Metazoa; phylum Chordata; class Amphibia; order Anura; family Leptodactylidae; genus Leptodactylus; species Leptodactylus fallax. The sequence goes on from CAMRHE010000457.1 coordinate 785,201, forward strand.
CAGTTGGCATGAGACAAGACTGGTGGTAGCACTCACCTCTTCTTCTCCGAATAAGCTGTTTTCCAGATGTTCCAAACAATCAAAAAGGGGATTCATCAGAGAAAATGACTTTACCCCAGTCCTCAGCAGTCCACTCCCTGTACCTTTTGCAGAATATCAGTCTGTCCCTGATGTTTTTTCTGGAGAGAAGTGGCTTCTTTGCTGCCCTCCTTGAGACCAGGCCTTGCTCCAAGAGTCTCCGCCTCACAGTGCGTGCAGATGCACTCACACCTGCCTGCTGCCATTCCTCAGCAAGCTCTGCACTGCTGGTAGCCCGATCCCGCAGCTGAAACACTTTTAAGAGACGGTCCTGCCGCTTGCTGGTCTTTCTTGGGCGCCCTGGAGCCTTTTTGGCACCAATGGAACCTCTCTCCTTGAAGTTCTTGATGATGCGATAGATTGTTGACTGAGGTGCAATCTTTCTAGCTGCAGTACTCTTCCCAGTTAGGCCATTTTTGTGCAGTGCAATGATGACTGCACGTGTTTCTTTAGAGATAACCATGGTTAACAGAAGAGAAACAATGATGGCAAGCACCAGCCTCCTTTTAAAGTGTCCAGTGGTGTCATTCTTACTTAATCATGACAGATTGATCTCCAGCCCTGTCCTCATCAAGACCCACACCTGTGTTAATGGAGCAATCACTGAAACGATGTTAGGTGGTCCTTTTAAGGCAGGGCTGCAATGATGTTGAAATGTGTTTTGGCGGATAAAGTTCATTTTCTAGGCAAATATTGACTTTGCAAGTAATTGCTGTTAAGCTGATCACTCTTTATAACATTCTGGAGTATATGCAAATTGCCATTAGAAAAACTGAAGCAGTAGACTTTGTAAAAATTAATATTTGTATCATTCTCAAAACTTTTGGCCATGACTGTACAAAATAAAGCCCATCCATCCATTCAACAGTCAAGAGGTGGAGGACAAGGCAAAATATCAACAATTTAGCACATCACAAGGTGTATCAGTTCTGGTGTGACAAACACAGCAGTGGAGGTGGCTTGTATGCTTTGTAATAGTGAGATCACAGACATCCAGCCAAGCACTGTGCAACACATGTTGCACAAATCTGGAAAGGTGACATGAAAAAAAAAATGAAGAAGCATCGACTTCAAAATCATCATAAGAAGTACTGGCTCGAGTTTTCAAAAAAGGACAAAAAGTAGACCGTAGAAGATTGGAAATGGGTGATTTGGAACAATGAGATGAAAGTCAATAGTCTGTTGTCTGATGGGGTGGGTGCAAATGGGTCTGGAAGAAGCAAGGAAAAAGGGGACTAACGGATTGAAAAATTGAAGGAACTGTCAAGTTTGATGGAGGAAGCCTGGTTACATGGAATTGTTTCACAGCCAAAGGTCTTGGATACTTGACCAGAATCGATGATGGCCTCAATGCTGAGCTATATGTGAGTATCCTACAAGACGAGTTACTTTGGTTAAGAAAAGGACAACATAGTGTTTCAGCAGGACAACGACCCAAAGCATATGCTGAGATTAGCAAAGAAATGATTCAAAGACGATAAAATAGAGGTTCTGGATTGGACCCCACAGTCCCCAGACCTGAACCCAAGCAAACACTTTTGGATAGAGTTGAAAAAAAAGCTGTATTCGTACCCAAGTGAGTTCCCAACATTGGGAACGTGTAGAAGAAACCTGGGATCATGCTTGTATCTAATCGGGAGCATGTCCAGAAGGATTCAGGCAGTGGTGAAAGCCAAATGTGGAATTACAAAATAATTGGAGCCTGAAAGTCACAAGTTCAAAACATTGTTACCGTTTTCAAGTCAGTGTAGATAAGTTCCTAAGAGTGTTCTACACTATTTTTTAAGCCAGTATAATGTGTGGTTCGTACCGAACTTGTTTGACCTGAAAACAAATCTTGAGAAGTGTGCCCATCTCTAGTTAGGAGTAACAGGCCTGCTACCACCACTAGAGGAAGCATGGGGGGATTATTACATACTATGGTATTACAGAAGCTCCTAAGTTCCCTGTACTGGTAGTTGCACACAGAAAGCACGCTATGTTTATTACTATGCACATGATATGGATCTTTTTTTATCAGAAAACTAATCTCCAAACACTATAAAGATTCATATACACAAGCAATTCTTAAGGGTGAAAATACATCCTCCATGTCATAACTGCATTATGTGACTGCTGTCCAAACCGAGAATGAAAAATGTATAAAATGCTATACACAGCTGTACAATAACATAAGAAGCAATTTTTTTTACTTCCAGACTTATATTTGCCTATTGATAAGTCCCCTTGGTCATAGATACTACAGGTGCTACTTTAAGCCTGTCAAGTGTCCATAGGTCCTCCAACATGACCATTACATCCTATACTGTGCATGCACTGAAAACATTTAGCGTAGGCACTTAGTGCAGACTATTTATAGCTGCTCCAAGATGGCAGCCTTGTCCTCTTACTGTGCCTGCAATGGACTCTTCAGGGCAACTGGGGGAAACTCTTGGTGAGTGCAATGTAAACCCTGAGGTGTGAGCTACATTATTGCATGGAAATCCCCTACCAAATTAAATAGAATATTGGCAAAATGACCCTTCCAGACGTCTATCACCTGCCCACATACAATTTTGTCTTACTTGGTGTGACTTTGGTCCCCATCTTGGCACCACTTTCTACAAATAAAAGTCTTCTTATAAAAGGTAATTGTAAGTTAAAATGAAGGAAATTCATTCCCCTATAAAATGTTCTTTGACCTCTGAGAGATCATTTGATGTATCAAGAAAAAGTTGGATGCTACTTAATCTTTACATAATATAAATAAATAAATAAATAAAACGTTTCTTTTTGTAGATGTACAAAAGTTTTAGTCAGGTGTGGAAAAATGCTATAAAGTAAGTGATACTTTAGAAATAGAAGGGTTAACAGTTTATTTTTGTCAATCAATGAAATAAAGTGAATCAAGAAAAGAGATATGTAAATTCCATGAATATTCAGTGTGACCTTTGCCCTTTGCCTTCCATCAGTTCTTCTCGGTACTTGCAGACAGTTTTTGGCAGAACTGGGCAGGGAGGTTGTTCCCACCGCCATCTTGGAGAACTAAGCACAGATCTTCTGTGGATGTAGGCTTATCCAATCCTTCTGTCTCTTCATGTCATCCCAGACAGACTGGATCATGCTGAGATCAGGGCTATATCTGTGGGGGCCGGATCATCACTTCCAGGACTCCTCCTCCAAAGGACAAAGGTCACACCAAATATTGATGGGATTTACATTTCTCTTTTCTTCATTCACTTTTGATAATTGAAAAAAAAATAAAGCATTCTTACTTTGCAGCATTTCTATCAGATCTATCTAAAACTTTTGCACAGTACTATATGTTGCTGTGATGGAGGAGAGACGTGTGTATGACTCTTATGAGTTTCCCTACTCTTATAGTATGTCCAGGACGTCTGCTGGATACATGTAGTAATTTATTACTTGTCACATCTTCTCTATAAAGGATCTTCTGTAGACCGTACACTCCATCTGTACACTATATACTGTATATTTACTCTGTTACTGGATATCTCACACACCCTTCAGTCCCAAGTCCAGGAAAGCAATCTCTCCTGAATTACCATTACTGGGGAAGATCAAGTGACAGCCATTATTAGTAATGTATAAGACAAAAATATCTGGTACAGAAAAAACTATGAAATATTTGGCAACATATATAACATTGGACTTGGAAACAAGTTATATGGTGATAAATGGTGAATATTCACACTGAGGAACATCAGCAACTTATCTACATAAGTATCACATTATCTAAACTATTAGTGATTATTATTATTATTATTATATTATGTATTTAATAAATAAAGAATATAATAATAATAATAATAATAATAATAATAATTACATAATAATATTAATAAAAATAATAATAATATAATAATAATAATAATAATAATAATAATAATAATAATAATAATAATAATAATGAGCCATAACGGAGCATTTCCACGTTACTACTTCTTATAAACTGCTAAGCATTATTCTGCCATTCTGACATCCTCATGTACTTTATACCTTGGTGTATATAACATACAGATCTTCTTGCATCTCCTTGTTGATCTGTACAGGAGACTATTTCACTTCTCATTTTTGTCATTGCCATTAAGTGTAACTAACCATAAAATGTAAATCTTATAAGAGATTCTAATGGATGTATTATACAGGTCTCTGGAGGTTCTCAACACTATGAGTAATCATCTGTGGGGTGCGGATGGTCTTCTGAGATGTTTTAGTAGAGTCTTTTTCTCTCATCTCCAACACCCCCATTAATCCTAGATCTGTAATCCCATATTATATATAACATATAAAGTTCCTGTCTGTCTATCTTACCATGGAAGTAACAGAGGAGCAGGATGGAAAGTCTCATTGTAGATGGTGGACGACGGTCAGGACCACATATGGGAACGTTCTTCAGAAATCTGCAGGACGATTCTTCTATGTACTTCTCTATGTCATCTTTTGGTATTTTAAGCAAGAAAACCGACTAGAAGAGGAAGTCACATGTAAAGGTTGAGGAGGTTTCTCTGTTCCTCTTACAAGTACTGAAAGAGAATAAAGCTTCATATTCCTAGATAGAAAACTTAGAAATAAATTGTCATAGTTTACAATTTGTTAGGAGGTGTTCACACTACCATCGGAATTCCATTATAAGAGGGTCCACTGAAAATAAAAAGACAGACTCCTATAATAACAGACAATAAGCGGATGCCAAAGTGTCTGTTTTTTAATGGATTTGTTAAACAGAGAGATATAAAATATATGAAAATGGGCACAAAATCATGAGTTAATGTCCATTTTTATTCGTTATACTTCGGTCCGTTCTTTTTGTTTGTTGTTGCCATAACAACATATTCATGACAGAGATTATATAAAAGCAGGAAGAAAGGAGTCAATTTAGTCTGGAGCCAATGTAGGAGAGGAGAGTATCGCTGCTGTGTCCCAGTTCCAATATTGATTTGTCCAGAGATTTTAAGGACTCTGCCATGGGATGGAGGCTATACAGTACACTAGAAATTTTGGATTGTAAAACCAAAGCCATTTCCTGGAACAGATGGACCTCCTATGCCGTTTGTAGTTGGTGATGAGGCCTTCCGGGTGTGGAAAAACATTATTCACCTTTGCCTCTGCTTGTCTTGTGTACAGTCATGGCCAAAAGTTTTGAGAATGACACAAATATTATATTTTCACATGATCTGCTGCCCTCTGGTTTTTATGTGTGTTTGTCAGATGTTTTTATCACATACAGAAATATAATTGCATTCATATTATGAGTAACAGAAGCTTATATTGACAGTTAGAATGAGTTAATGCAGCAAGTCAATATTTGCAGTGTTGACCCTTCTTCTTCAGGACCTCTGCAATTCTCCCTGGCATGCTCTCAATCAACTTCTGGACCAAATCCTGACTGATAGCAGTCCATTCTTGCAGAATCAATGCTTTAATTTTGTCTGAATTTGTTGGTTTTTGTTTGTCCACCCGTCTCTTGATGATTGACCACAAGTTCTCAATGGGATTAAGATCTGGGGAGTTTCCAAAATCTCTGTTTTGTTCCCTGAGCCATTTAGTTATCACCTTTGCTTTATGGCAAGGTGCTCCATCATGCTGGAAAAGGCATTGTTGAGTGCCAAACTGCTCTTGGACGGTTGGGAGAAGTTGCTCTTGGAGGACATTCTGGTACCATTCTTTATTCATGGCTGTGTTTTTAGGCAAGACTGTGAGAGAGCTGATTCCCTTGGCTGAGAAGCAACCCCACACATGAATGGTTTCAGGATGCTTTACAGTTGGCATGAGACAAGACTGGTGGTAGCGCTCACCTCTTCTTCTCCGAATAAGCTGTTTTCCAGATGTTCCAAACAATCGAAAAGGGGATTCATCAGAGAAAATGACTTTACCCCAGTCCTCAGCAGTCCACTCCCTGTACCTTTTGCAGAATATCAGTCTGTCCCTGATGTTTTTTCTGGAGAGAAGTGGCTTCTTTGCTGCCCTCCTTGAGACCAGGCCTTTCTCCAAGAGTCTCCGCCTCACAGTGCGTGCAGATGCACTCACACCTGCCTGCTGCCATTCCTCAGCAAGCTCTGCACTGCTGGTAGCCCAATCCCTCAGCTGAAACACTTTTAAGAGATGGTCCTGCCGCTTGCTGGTCTTTCTTGGGCGCCCTGGAGCCTTTTTGGCACCAATGGAACCTCTCTCCTTGAAGTTCTTGATGATGCGATAGATTGTTGACTGAGGTGCAATCTTTCTAGCTGCAATACTCTTCCCAGTTAGGCCATTTTTGTGCAGTGCAATGATGACTGCACGTGTTTCTTTAGAGATAACCATGGTTAACAGAAGAGAAACAATGATGGCAAGCACCAGCCTCCTTTTAAAGTGTCCAGTGGTGTCATTCTTACTTAATCATGACAGATTGATCTCCAGCCCTGTCCTCATCAACACCCACACCTGTGTTAATGGAGCAATCACTGAAACGATGTTAGGTGGTCCTTTTAAGGCAGGGCTGCAATGATGTTGAAATGTGTTTTGGGGGATAAAGTTCATTTTCTAGGCAAATATTGACTTTGCAAGTAATTGCTGTTAAGCTGATCACTCTTTATAACATTCTGGAGTATATACAAATTGCCATTAGAAAAACTGAAGCAGTAGACTTTGTAAAAATTAATATTTGTATCATTCTCAAAACTTTTGGCCATGACTGTACATGGTTTTTTAACCCCTTCCCGACAGAGGCATTTTTTGATTTTTGTTTTGACTCCCTGCCTTCCAAAGCCCATAACTTATTATTTTTCTGTTCACAGAGCCATATGAGGGCTTAATGTCTGCTGCAAAAATTGTTCTTCATAATGGTGCCATTTAATATTCCATACAGTGTACTGGGAAACTAGAAAAAAATTCAGAATGGGGAGGAATTGGAGAAAAAGTGCATTTGTGCGATTTTCATATGGGCTTAATTTTATTGGCGCTCACTGTAAACCAGAAAGACATGTCATCTGTATTATATGGGTCGGTGTGATTCAGGGGATACCACAGTTATTCAGTTTTAATTACTTCTTAACCGCTTAAAAAATCCAAAACTTTGTAAAAAAACATTTTTTTCTTATAGTCGTCATAATCTGACACTCGTAACTTGTTTTTATATTTATGTGTACAGGGACGCATAGGGCGTCTGTTTTTGTGGGGCCAGGTATACTTTTTAGTTATACTATTTTGGAGAATATCTATTACTTTGATCACTTTTTATTCAAATTTTTATCAAAGACGAAAAAGCAAAAAAAATGGCAGTTCGGCTCTTACGATTTTTTTTTCCCACTATAGCGTTCACCGTACAGGAAATTTTTTTATAAGTTTGGAGACTGGGTGATTTTGGACACAGGGATACCTAATGGGCTCCCATTGTGGGGCTCTCCTGACTGCAATCATCATGATGTCGGCACACCCCATGAAACTACTGAGGCCCAGTCATGGATCTCCAACAGTTTTCCAGTCAGAAGAAAATGGATGCGTCGCAAAGATGACTGTGATGGAACACAAGATACTGCAAAGAAGCACAGGAGAGGTGAGGGAAGGTGAGTATGACTGTTTTTCATTAATTTTTCCCACCTTCTCTTGGCCTCCATTTACTATACTCTGGTGTCTGAAAAGACCTCAGAGGGTAATAATGATTGGTGGATTTCGAACTCCAGAAATCTTGGGTTTGAACTCAAGATTTTTTTTGGAAAATTTGTAGTGTCTAGTTTCAAGCCAATTGGCTCATCTCTATTTCTAATCTTTTGACTTATAGAAGGCCTGTCATAGCCTTTGACTTTTTTTGCTGTGATGAATTGTCCACTGTTATTGTTTATTGTGTAGGCTTCCCAGCTCCAAGGATAATTTATTTTGTCTACCAAAAGTAGTGACTGGTCCTCCACTGTCCAAAAGGGATACTAAGCCATGAAAACTGCCCATTTATAAAGTATCAAGTCTAAATTGCTGGACAATGGGGGGACCACCCACTTGTCAGTACAGCTCATATTCATAGAGTGCTGATAAACATTCATTTTACACTTACATGGTTGGCTTACTGCATCGACCATTTACTGAATAGGAAGTAACACAGAACAGAAATTAGGAAACCAACGTTTGCTACTGTGCCAGACATTTGTCTGACAAGTGTTATATCTGTAAAACTGAAAACATGAGAGGACAAAATTCTTGCTTATATAAGGTTTTGAAGTCCAGTGGTTTTCCATGCTAGATAGTTGTATCTGTGCAAGATTAGATGGACTGTATGTTCCCTTTAATGCCATCAATGACTGGTACTGATAGGATTCAGTGATAGACTACTTCTTGATAAAAGGAAGACATTAGCCATGTGCAGAGACATTCAGAGGACCTAATCATATTTAAAGGGGCTCTCCAGGAATTACAGGAAGCACAGTTGTGGGTGGGGTGGGTGTATAACGGAAAAAAGTCATACTTACCTAAATTCCAGAGCTCGATTGTGCAGCCCTGGTTTCCTTTTCCTCCCATGCCAGGATTTGCCACATTGGAAGTAGAGGGAATGACAGGACCATTGAAGCCAATCAGTGGTCACTAATGAAGCATCTGTCTGAATGATGTCATCAGTCCCTCACCAGCAACTGCTGAGGCCATTGGTTGGCCAATGTGGTCATATGAACCTTTCCATTTCCATCCAGGCAAGCAGTGGCACATGTGGGAAATGGAATTTGGAATGTACAACAAAGTGCTGGAGATAGGTGAGTATGATTTTTGTTGTTTGTTTTATACCCACTGTGACCCACCCCTGAGTTTCCGGTGATTCCTAGAGAACCCCTTTTACATTGTAAGATAGAAACTGATAGAAAATATATGAAGACTGGTAAAAGTAATAATAGTCATCAGAGTACACATTGTGCAGATTACAGAAGTCAGGAATAAAAGTTTCATTGATTTATTAACCTTTCATTGTACAACAAACTTTATTCTGCACTATATGAATCCCCTTCTGTAACAAAATGTAAGGTCATAAATATAATCCGGTGACCTAAATATATTATCTATGGCAGCAGCACATTACTTCTTATTTCCTGACAGCAGCGTAGACGGTTTGTTCTCCTTCTTCTTGGGATGAAGCTGGATTTCTTTGTTGTAGTTTGGTTTTGTTTACCTGAGCGTAGACAATGTTCTCCTAGGTGGTAAAATGTAATAGTGATTAATACCAGAATAAAGACGTATCATTAAAGGGGTATTCCCATGACCATAACCATTTTTATATTTGTAGATAATTAAAAGTTAAACATTTTTGCACATATACTGTAAGTAATTAAACATTTTGCAGAGTTTTAAAAATTTTCTCTAAATATCTTGTGGTCACGAGTTGTTGTCTTGTTCGGTTGCCAGTGGATACGACCATCAATGCAGGATCTTTCACAGCCATGATTTCCTTATTGTGACTGGGATATCTTCTGATACATGTAGTGTTCCTGCCTGATAACACAGCTACAATAAGAAAATCATGGCTGGGTTCTTGACAAGTCCCAGACCACAGAAAGTTTCTGCATTCGTGGTCGTATCCATTGGCAACCGATCAAGACAATAGATTGTCCCCACTAAGATACTTATAGAATATCTTTAAAATGGTACAGAATTTTTAACTACTTATATTTGCAAACATTTTACATTTTTAATTATCTACAAATATAGATAGGATTATGTTCATGGGAATATCCCTTTAACAGTGATGTCATCAATTCAATTGGTTCAACTTATTAACTAAACAAAATACACCATTAGTGTAAAACAGACAGAGGTTTCACATACATATATATATATATATATTATATATATACAGTGTATATATATATATATATATATATATATATATATATATACTGTATATACACTATGTCGTTCTATATCCCCAAGGTCTGTAATGGGTAAGAGGGATAACAGCATAAAGAAGAGTTCCTTAGGGTCACTGGACACAGAGTAAAACTGTAACTATACACAGATAGTGTTGTGATGGAGTGATCTTGGAAAGGAGAGGGCACTAGACAACAATAATGGTCTCCATGTACTCTCACCTGATAAGGTTTTGGGTAGCCACAACTTTTTAAAGCGTTAGTCAAAATTGGTAGTTGGAGTCGCAGCAGGGTCTCAGCCCATCATGGAACAGATCCAGATGATTAATGTAATGAAGCAACAAGAGGATATGGAATCCCAGCAAGACACCTGCACTTACCCCAAGAGGCTACCTTTATTTCAAAAAACTCACAACGCATTTTGGGGGAAATTCCCTTTCCCAAGTGTAAACCAGTGGGACATGTTCTTACAATAGAAAACCCACCATTATATACCCATGTATCAAACAAGAAGCCTTTCCCTAAGGAGTGACTTTGCAGAGCTTCTTAGTGAATATTGATACATCAAAGAATCAAGAGCGCATGGGCCGTTAAAAATAGGAACATTGCAAGCATCCTTTGTAAACCACGCTCATTATAAGCCACACCCATTATAAACCACACCCATTATAAACCACGCCCATTATGGGGCACATTTTTCAAAAGTGTCAAGCCTGTCGTATTTTTCTGTTCTTTCTGGTGCACACTCTTCATAAATATGTCGTACATGTTGTGCACCATCAACTTTGGCACAAAAGTAAACAGAAAAGTGTTGACTTCTATTGATAAATGTGCCCCGATGTGTTTTAAGTGACCATTCACCACATTGGAATGGTGTTTGTTTACTCATTCTCTAAAGTGTCTGATTATCCTTCCGACGTCCTGGAGGCCACAAGGGCACTCCCATATGTATATAATATATGAGGATGAACAGTACAGAAAATGATTGATGTAAAAGGATTCACTGGTTTTGTAGCTCACAATATTTCTAGAGCAATGGCTAATGGAATCGCAACATTCACATTTGTTTTGGTTACATCGAATACTCCTTGTGTTTCTCTAAGACAGGATGTGTCTACTAGAGAATTCTCTTGATCAATGTTTCTCAATTTTCTGGAGCTAAGATATTCTTTTAAGTTTTTACCCTTCTATAGGTGATCCCTGGTTGATCTGGTCATTCAATTATATTGGCCAATACGGAGAGTGTCTAATCCTATGATGGGCTGAGCTATATGTAGTTATAAAATTATATTGAAATTCTCCATGGTTTCTATCTTTCTTAGGGAGGAGGCCATCAGTCTGTTTGAGATACCCAGCCCTCACATGTGCTGCCTCTATAAATCGTAGCAGGTAACTTTTTTCACTGAAACATATTAATATCTGACTTTGGGTGTTCTTTCTCTTTGGTAGAAGGATGATAAAATGAAGAAAAGATCCTGAATTTGACTATTTGGTGGTTACTGAAGGCCATACAGCGGAGTAATCACTAAGAGGGGCAACAACTTAAAGAATAGTCCCTATATTCTACCTAGGGTCACTGGAGGAGACCAGAGGACAGTAAGTAGCCACTGGAGGAGAGTAAGAGGACAGTAAGTAGCTGTTAGTAAGAGAGGAGACAACATGAAGAAAAGTTCCTGAATTTCACTACTTTGAGGTGACTGAAGGCGAGAAATGCCAATAACTGCCTGTACTCACTAAGAGGGGCAACAACGTAAAGAAATGTCCCTGTATCCCACCGAGGATCACTGGAGACTAAGATGACAGTAAGTAACTATTTCTAAGAGGAGGCATAACATGATGAAATGTTCTGGTATTTCCCATTGGGGTCAGTGGAGATTATATAGCAGGAGGGATGGCAAAAACAGACTTTTATTAGGAAGAGGAGTGATAATGTATGTGGCAAATGCAGATGCTACAAAGGATCCCCCCAGGAACTCTGCACAGAAGACAATGACCACTGCTGGGTGGAGAAGTAGCAGTGCGGATATTTAGAGTCCTGACATTAGATCTTCTTGTACTTACATTTTCCGGTTCCTCTATTTCTCTTTCTGTCGCTTTGTCCTTTGCTTCCTCCTTACACTCCTCCGCTTTGTTATGTTCTGTGTTCTGAAAGTTAATTATATGGAGTTTTTTCTACTGTCATCTTTTTAAGTAACAAAAAAATAATATTTCTGAACTGAGCTACAAGTGAAAATATTCCAAAAAGTAACAATGTATGTATTGGAGCAAACTGGAGAAAATTTAGGTGAAAACAAGAATAACCTTCCATAATTCAGGGTTTATCATGGTTGTCCAGCTAAAGAAAAATAGATGTTATTGTGTATGAAAGATTAAATAATAATTACTAATGTGCTGTTTGCTTAAAGGGAGTGTCTCACCAAGTTTTTTGTGTTATATTTATTTTTTATTTTATGGCATTATCTAAAATTTTTTTTTTTTTTTTTTCTTTGAACAATAAGCCTAATAATAGCCTAACACTTGCCAATTCTCCAGGGGTTTTCTTTGCAGGAGCCACCTCATTTACACCACAGACAGGATTACAATAGAAGACAACACCTCTATACACAACAACAATAGATGATGTCACTGCTTAGCTATTCCCCTCCCTGAAGCACAGAACATGACTAAAAAAACTCTCATAAGCCTCAATGAGTCGGCTCCAGGCTATTGCAGCCTAATGTTATGACTATGCTGTAAAGCAAATCACTAAATGCTGTTAACAAAGCAGAGGGGACGTTCAGGCAAGATGGCTGCCCCCATAATCATGTACAGAAAATAGAATAAAAAAGTCAGAAAATAAAAACAGATTACAAAAAAAAGTGATAGGTTTCACTATAAGGTTTAATAAGCAAATTAAAAAATCAGCCACAAATTCCTTTAAATTCTGGCCGGATGTTCTGGGAGACAGAGAAGGGGGCTGGGGTACCTTCTGTACTGAGGCAGCCAGACCTCAAGCATGTCACTGGTCATGGGCCGACATGGGTTGAAAAAAGGTATAAAGAGCCTCTCTCTTGTTTTTGGACCAGCATGACAGAAGTTCTGCCGGCCCAGCAGATAGACTCGGAAACCAGTAAAAATGTACACAATAAAGTAAGTGAATAACTTCAATTATTTAACATTTTATACAAAATAAAACCATTTTTTTCTTTTAAGGTCAAGACGTCCAATTTTGTATCTTAATTTTTAACTGAACCTGAAACCTCTTAGTGCACCTTCACTTACATCTGATCCCCTAGACCTTTCCTTCACACATAGGGGAAGAAAACTCATAAGAAACCTGACTGTGAGGGAATTGCTAGTTGAGCAATTCCCTAGTGCTGTTGCAGAAACAAGGGAAGAAGGGGAAGACAGAGACAGTGAGCCCGAAACTCAACTCAACACCTGTCCCTACCTAGTTCCCTGACTGTCCTAGGCGACAGACGACAACTTGGCGGTGATCCCTTCTCTGAATAAGTGTAACACAGAACAAGATAAGACTAACAACACAGAAGAGGAGTCAGCAAGCCAAGAGTCAAAACCAGGGAGACAAGCAGTACCAAATTGCAATCCAAAAGAGTAGTCACAAAGGAAACCAAAGGTCAGAAGTCAGAAATACAAAGAAATAGCAATGGAAAAGCTTAGCAAGGACAATGTCACAGGACAGAATCACAATAGCCAGCGACCATGTGTGATCAGATGACCTGTTTATAGGAAGTCCAGAATCAGTCCCAGACTTGATTGGTAGACAGGCTGTCAATCACACAGGCAAGGCTAAGATTAACTGTTTGAGGAGCGGAGGGAAACAAAAGTGCAAGACACGGGTGTGGCTGAAATTCAAATACAGAGAAGAGGTAGTACAGCCATATTCAGACAGAGCAACAAGAACCCTACACAAGGAATCAAACTGAATACGCCTCCTGCGCTGCAGCGTGCGAGCGGAGGGTGACGCAGAGAGCCGAATAGGCAGAGACGATACACTGAAGCTATAACTTTATATGGGCTCAAATTTGTTTTCAGTGGCATTGTTTTTTTTTTTTTTTCTCACAACGTAGGTCACATAGGTGCTAGACAGGAGAATAAAGTGCACAGATTTGTAATTGGTTTCATTTACCTTAGAAGACTGTAATCTTAATTTTAATAGTACAAAGGAAGGTGATAAAGATTAGTGCATTAGATCTTATCTCTGAAATTTTCTTGGTACAAGGGGACGTAAAAAATACATACCCACAATAGCTACCAGTACCCCCTTGTGAATCGCTGTCTCCGTTGCCAAGATATAGCTGTTTTTGGAGCAAAGAGGGTACTGCCGCTTACCTCTTTGAAGCAATAGCAACATTCTCATTGCTCCAAAGATCTTGTTTGCATATTGGCAAAAATTCTATGTCTCAGCAATGGAGGAAGCGATTCACAAGGGGAAAACACTGTTTGAATCAGGAGACCCTAACTCTAACCTGGTCATTAATATCAGACCAGACCATTGTGGTCCGTTAACAAACCCCCACACCGATCAGCTGTTCTAGTTCTAGTAAACAGGAGCTGAGCTGCAGTACTCTGCAATGGCCACTAGACAGTGTACAGAGCCTTCTGCTCTACAGTATATATTATATAGTTCTGGCCACCTGGAACAGCTGAAAACATCGCTTTTCCAATGGATAAGAGTTGAGGTATTCCTTAAAAAAGACCCAATTTTTCTTATCCTAGACAACCCCTCAATCGTTTTAGGGTAAAGTTTTAGAGCAGCTTCTGACCTTTGGTGAAATCTCACAGTACGGTCTTTCTTCTAAGGGTAAATCCTCTGTAAAAGGGAGAAATAAAGTTTGTTAAGATTAAAAATGTCATTTACAGTCTATAACATTACTGTGTGACTAAGATCCCTCGCCCAGGCTTTAGCAGTTTTTAGCAGAGGATGCCGAGTGACTGCCGGACACCACAACAAAGCCCAGTGGAGGTAAGTATATATAATCTGTCTTACTCATCGCTTATTATACACTGAGGTCTGAAGAGAATATAATGGTGGTTTGTGGTTGGGGAACCCCAAAAGTTTGGGTTCAGTTGAACCTAAAATTTTTTGAAAACTTTGTAAACCGGTTCGCTCACTCGAATCACATTTCTCACAGTACTGTACGTAGAACACATCATCAAAAAAACATAAACCAATTCATAAAAGACCGCAAAGGCAAGCTGGCGTACATGCCTTGTAAGTTATTTATTATGTATATTAGACACTATTTGTGACTCATAGGACAAGGGGCGAGGCTTAACTAGAAATGGCAGGAGAAAACTGAACTGGGTGCGGCTTAAGATGTGCATCAAAATTACATAGGTAAGGTTAGAGAAAGGTGGTTAAAGATGCACCAAATTTAATATCCAGCAAATTTGGAAATAATACAATTTGTGAATGAGGATGAATATGATTTGCATATTTCACCTTTTGTTGGTTAAAAAAAAAGCTTAATATCAAATGACACAAGTGAATATCACAATTCTATTTACCATTTTCTGAATTATCAGAGGTTTTCATCTTTACAGAACTGTCAAGAAAATACAATAATTAGCAGACAAAATTAGTTAAAAAAGTATTAAAATCTGAAAAACAGAAATATATATTATTCCCAAGAAAGCGTGGGAGATGCTTCAAATGATCCTCTCTACTGGTGGTCTGCCTGGGCCGTGCTGTTCATCATGTGTGTGCTCTCATGTAACCAGTGCACCGAACACCTCCTAACAGCTAGGTCAGAACGGTCAAGATGGCAGCAATTCATCAAAATGACCATCCTGCTCCTCTCAGTCCAATGAGGTCAAAGTCTGTTAACTGGTCAAAATGTCTTTGAATGTATTGTAGAGGCATATCAAGTAGTCAACCATCTCTCACCAACAGGTACACTACCCAAAAGTAGCCTCTAAGAGCCTTTATATAGGGCAGTGGGGAAAGCCCTTTTACACCCTCTTGTGGTAAGACCCAGTGTCTAAGCGGACCACACCTGCAATCATTTACAGTGGGGCAAAAAAAAGTATTTAGTCAGCCACCAATTGTGCAAGTTCTCCCACTTAAAAAGATGAGGCCGGCCTGTAATTGTCATCATAGGTAGACCTCAACTATGAGAAAACAAATCCAGAAAATCACATTGTCTGATTTTTAAAGAATTTATTTGCAAATTATAGTGGAAAATAAGTATTTGGTCACCAACAAACAAGCAAGATTTCTGGCTCTCACAGACCTGTAACTTCTTCTTTAAGAGGCTCCTCTGTCCTCCACTCATTACCTGTAGTAATGGCTCCTGTTTGACATTGTTATCAGTATAAAAGACTCCTGTCCACAACCTCAAACAGTCACACTCCAAACTCCACTATGGTGAAGACCAAAGAGCTGTGGAAGGACCAGAAACAAAATTGTAGACCTGCACCAGGCTGGGAAGACTGAATCTGCAATAGGCAAGCAGCTTGGTGTGAAGAAATCAACTGTGGGAGCAATAATTAGAAAATGGAAGACATACAAGACCACTGATAATCTCCCTCAATCAGGGGCTCCATGCAAGATCTCACCCCATGGGGTCAAAATGATCACAAGAACGGTGATCAAAAATTCCAGAACCACACGGGGGGACCTAGTGACTGACCTGCAGAAAGCTGGGACTAACGTAACAAAGGCTACCGTCAGTAACACACTACACCGCCAGGGACTCAGATCCTGCAGTGCGAGACGTGTCCCCCCTGCTTTAAGCCAGTACATATCCGGGCCCGTCTGAAGTTTGCTAGAGAGCATTTGGATGTTCCAGAAGAGTATTGGGAGAATGTCATATGGTCAGATGAAACCAAAGTAGAACTGTTTGGTAGAAACACAACTCGTGGTGTTTGGAGGAGAGTGAATGCTGAGTTGCATCCAAAGAACACCATACCTACTGTGAAGCATGGGGGAGCAACATCGTGCTTTGGGGCTCTTTCTCTGCAAAGGGACCAGGATGACTGATCCGTGTACATGAAAGAATGAATGGGGCCATGCATCGTGAGATTTTGAGTGCAAACCTCTTTCCATCAGCAAAGGCATTGAAGATGAAACGTGGCTGGGTCTTTCAGCATGACAATGATCCCAAGCACACCGCCAAGACAACGAAGGAGTGGCTTCGTAAGAAGCATTTCAAGGTCCTGGAGTGGTGTAGCCAGTCTCCAGATCTCAGCCCCATAGAAAACCTTTGGAGGGAGTTGAAAGTCCGTGTTGCCCAGCGACAGCCCCAAAACATCCCTGCTCTAGAGGAGATCTGCATGGAGGAATGGGCCAACATACCAGCAACAGTGTGTGCCGACCTTGTGAAGACTTACAGAAAACGTTTGACCTCTGTCATTGCCAACAAAGGATATATAACAAACTATTGGGATGAACTTTTGGTATTGACGAAATACTTATTTTCCACCATAATTTGCAAATAAATTCTTTAAAAATCAGACAATGTGATTTTCTGGATTTGTTTTCTCATTTTGTGTCTCATAGTTCATGTCTACCTATGATGACAATTACAGGCCGGCCTCATCTCTTTAAGTGGGAGAACTTGCACAATTGGTGGCTGACTAAATACTTTTTTTCCCCACTGTATATAACTGTAGGATGAGTTTTGCAGCAATCCGACATACCTATTTATGGCTTAGACAAGTATAGCGATACTTACACATTTTTCTTCTTACAAATAACACCTGAAAATATAAGTAGAAGAAACGTTTAGGTTACATCTAGCACAGCAATGTCTCTGGCAAGAAAGTAAATACATTTGAGAACATAAAGCATAGAAATACATTTTTTATTCTCCAAGTGATTTTACAGAAAATTTTCTATCACAATGCCAGAGAGTCAAAGTCATCTCTTCAAAATCAGCCCAATCCAACTTGCTTCAGATTGAGCAAATGTTATTGCCACAATATTACCCCTCTATGCCACATCCAGAACCACATCCAGGATATGGAGCCACAGGGAGCCTTGTGAGCTTTCTACGATGTAGCCACAGGTACTCTACATAGTATTGACTTGGTATTCTCCTCTAGACGTAAAATCTCTCTGCTATGATGAAGATTATCCCACAATTCCACTCATACAGAATCCATCAGAAAAAACTTATTGAACCCTGACATTAGAGGTATAGACTGATAAAGTTACTGCTCAGGAGACAAAATTAATGTTTGGTTGATAAGTGAAAAAAACGAAAGCCTGAGACCCTTGAAAAAATACCAACTTAGTCTCTAAAACAATGGTCTATAAATCAACAAAATGGGGCAGATTTTGCTTTGTTTCATATACCAGTCTAAATAAAAGCCCTGACAGGTGCAGGACACGGATAATTTATGAAGAGGCTCCAGGTTGGGAGTCTCAATGGAAGTCTATATCAGATAGGAACTGGCGTAAATTTCTGATATAAGTCATGGCAGAAAACTGGTATGAGTTATAATACTTATGTTGGGCCGAGGTGTCCTCCCTTCTGGTCAGCCCTGCTCTCTACCCTGGTCTGCCCACATTCATGGAGTGTGGTGAGTGAGGAACAGAATGTGGCAAATGTGCACCACAAAAGGGGTTGATAAATTACTATATATCTATATATATATATATATATATATATATATATATATATTATATATATTAGTTTCTGTCTGTCTGTTTGTCTATCTGTCTGTTCTTTATGCGTAACCAAACGACTGGACCGATTCTCACCAAATTTGGCACACAGGTACATCAGGTGTCTGGGAAGATTTCAGACTGGGCTCTCAGCTGTATCTCAGCTCTCTAGGATGTACCGTTCCTGAGATACAGTATTTCCAAAAAAATGACCTGCATTAGTCAATACAAGCCTGCAAGTCTTTCACTCATATTCCAACTGCCATACACACGGTCACATGTCCCGTATCAGCCAATAGAAGCTCGCAGGCGCTTACTCTCCTCAGGCACACAGGTTTCCATAGCAACCAAGCTATGACCTGTATTAGTCACTTGCAGTTCGCAGGTCCTTAAATATTCAGTCATGACATGTATCAGCCAATATAAGTTCACCTTTAATTTACCAGGTTTCCATAACAACACTACCATAAATAGAATGTACCTATACTAGACTGCCATACTGGATATCAAGTGCAAAACCGGACAATCCATACGTGGGCCACTACACAAACAAAAAATGAAATATACCTGTGCGAAGCCGGGTCGCCTCCCCCCCTGCACAAACCGCATTCCGACACACACTATTATGCTCCATAGTGGCCCATACACACACTATTATGCCCCATAGTGGCCCGTGCACACACTATTATGTCCCATAGTGGCCCCTGCACACACTATTATACCCAATAGTGGCCCCTACACACACTATTATGCCCCATAGTGGCCCCTGCACACATTATTATTTCCTGCAGTGGCCCCTTCACATAGTATTATGCCCTATTTTGGACCACCCATGAACAATTATTATACTATGGGGTTTTTTCAGACCCCAGAGTATAATGATCGGAGACCCAGGGGAGGATACAGACATAAAAAACAATGTTACTTACCTCTCTCTGGGGCCGGCACTCCCCGCTATCTCTTCAATGTTGGACCAGATGTCACGAGAGCCAGGCATGCGTTGCAACGCATAATGACATCGGACTGACCCACCAACGTCAGGGATGTCACCAAGGAGGCCCGAAGCCTGCTGGAGCGCAGGAGAGGTAAGTAACATTATTTTTATGTTCCCTCACCTTCCCAGGGCCTCCAATCATGATACTCTGGGGTCTGAAAAGATCCCATAGTATAATGATAGCAGTGTTTGTGGGGTTCGCAGGCTGTGGCCTTACTTACCGATCCCTGCTCCTGCTCACAGCCGCCTCCGCAGAAGGTAAAGCGCAGGCGGCCGTGAGCAGGAGTGGGGATCAGTAAGTACATAGGGCGTAACGGCCTATTATAAAAAAAAAAACAAAAAAAACATCAGGGACTCGACAGACCCCTAATATCCTGGGCCCTGTGGCAGCTGCTACTGCTACAACCTTGGTATTTACGCCATTGACTGGGCTGACATACTGGATGTATTGAAACATTTTTAAACTACTCATGCCTCCTGCATCAAAACGCATGGTTGCTGATCGAGTTAATGAAAACTCTCAGCAGACCCAAGCTGCTGTAGGTCAGCTTTAAAGGGGCAGGGTGCTGTGGATGACACTTTACACAAGGTCACATACACACAGCTTTACTCCAGGTTTTCCATAATAACCGATTGCAGGTTTTTCACTGATATCCAAACTGAGATGCACATGATCACATGACGCTTATGGACCAATGGAAAATCGCAGGTTCTTCAGTCTTGACATGCACACAACTTTACACCAGCAACCGAGCTATTTATGGCCTATATGAGTCAATAGTAGTTCGCAGGTCCTTAAATATTCAGTCATATGATGTGTATCAGCCAATATAAGTTCACATTTCATTTACCAGGCTTCCATAGCAATATATATATATTTTTTTTTCTTCTTACCTGTTGTCTTCAGGATAACCAAGACCAAACACAGAAGAAGAACCAACATGGCTGCAGCAGAGGTGGAAATAATCATCACAAGGTCATAACCGGGGTCTGTACATGAAGTAATCAAAAAAATTATAGATTGTACATGAATCATGAAATATCATCCTCATAATATGACTATTATATATCCATGTGTACACCATTACCTTGGCTTGACTTTGGTTAAATGCCCCAATATCTCATAAAACAAATACAGCACAACATGTGTATATGTCCCATAGTGGCCCCTGCACACAATATAATGTCATATAACGGCCCCTCCACACAGTATAATGTCCCATAGTGGCCCCTCCACACATTTTTAATTTTTATGTCCCATTTTGTTATTGATCATAGCACCCGAGGGGTATCTTCTGACTCCAGCGGCAATACATCCAAGTACTGGATCCTGTGCATACGGCATTAAACCGCCAAACTATTACGATGCTGAGCATTAACTACATGTAGTACAGTGAAGAGCGGGAAGGAGTTAAACATTTTTTTAAGAATTGTTGATGATTTTATTTTTAATTTTCCATGTCATTATATATATAAAACATCTTTTGCTGCTCAGAAATTCAGTGGAAAAAAACATTGTGTGTTACAATACCAGCAACGGGAAAGAGACTTCATTTCGTCTCATCCTCACATTGAAGAAAAAAGAAACTGGAAAAGTAAAAACATGTGAAAATGTGAACATTACAGGTTGTTAATGTTAGCTGCAGAATTGTGAGCATTGTCCCCATAGATTTACTAGAGAAAGAAGAAATACAGAGGATAGTGCAGAAAAAGCTGTTTTAGTTGATAGCTTCAAATGTATGAAACTGTATGCAACTAAGGGGGTGTTCACATTATTGTTATTAATGTCCGTTGCTGTCTTCCATCATAGGATGACAGCAACGGACATTAAACTGTCAAAGACAATGGTCACAGACTGATTCTGTGTCTGTTTGCATTGACATTAATGTAAACAACATGATGGACGCTATCTCCGTCATGTTTGTTTACTTCTATAACGGAAGATAAAGTCCTGCATGCAGTAAAAAGTTCTGGACATCAGATTTTGCCGCCCCCTAGAAAATAATTTATTTTCACTAAATGGCATTTTATTCAGTAATAATAGTTAAACAGAATAAAACCAATATAAATATGTAATCATTGTAATCGTAATGACCCGCTGGAAAAAAGTTTCCATATAATTTTTTAGGCAGAGTAAACACCATGAAAACAAAACACAAAGTATAATGACAAAATTGTATGTTTTTTATGTGATCCCCGAAATTGCTATACCATTTTGCCCAAAATGGTGCCAACTAAAACTACAACTCATCATGCAAAAAATAAGCCCTCAAATAGCAATGATAACAGAAAAATAAAAAAATAATATGTTTTGGAAGGTGGTCATGGAAAACTTTTGATTTACTGGCAGTATTTGTGTCATTAATACATTTTATAATATACTTTATTAACATATTTTGACACTAAGATTTCAGTGTCACATCTGCCTATATTATTTCCAGAGATATCACTGGTTGAAAACAGTCAGAATTAGGATATTTATATCATATATATTATGTAGCTGTATATAAATATCCTATTCCCGACTGTGTTTTCAATCAGTGGAAATAATTCAGATAGCACTGCAACCTTAGTGTCACATGACAGAAGAGAATCTCCTCTGCCATATGATACCAAGCAAGTTTGGTCGTTTTATAATGTCTGAGATATAACTGTATGAAGTGACCCTCCCCAACCCTCATTTTCTCTACATATTACACAGCCCCATAGTCCATACACAGTAACATTCAGTGAGAGGCAGGAACAGATCTAAATACAGAAGCAAGAGGAAAGATAAAGAGATGCAGGATTTCACAGAAAGGAGACAAAATTATATTACAAAATGTCAATAAATTATATTACAAAATGTATTAATGATACAAATACTGCCAGAAAATCAAAAGTTGTCCAAAAGTTTAGTTATGCTTTAATGCCCAAACAGGGCTGCTTTCATGAAGGGTTAATGTTCCCTAACTGCAGGTATCCAAGTAACTGCAAGTACAAGAGGTAGATCTGAGGATGACAGATGGTATAAAAATGGTAAATATGCCCTAACTGACATGAGACATAACTGGCATTTAAAAACAATCCTCTGATGCTATGTGTTAAAAGAGTGGTTTGGCACGAAATGGGTTACCTGGATGATTAGAATGTAAAGCAATGGAAGCCACAGATTACAGAGCAGAAGTAACATTAGGTCACACTGTGCACATATATAATAAATAAAAATCAAAAGTATATTCTACTGAAAAATATTTTTAACAAAATGAGATTTGGCACGCAAAGGGTGACTAGGCCAATGAGACTGTATGTAAGACAGTGTACACAGTCATAGTATAATGTGCCAGAGCTTCTCCCCCACTCCCGTAATCTCTCTGTCTCTATCTATCCTTCTAAACCAAATAAATCTAATCTATGCCCCCGTCCTCTCTTATAATTCTGCAGTACTGCAATAATGTTGGTGTTTTCCCCTCTCCCTGTGCTAGTTGTAGTGTCAGTTCTTCTCTCTCTGCTATCATCTCAAAGTATAGCTCTTCTCTATGTGCATTATCTTATATAAAGTATATGACATCATCTCTTTGACCTCCCACCCACCACTCATGATAATTTCATAGGCTGTCAGGTGATGTTACCACAAGCCCACCTGGGTCACACAGTCCATGTGATCCTCCTCTTCTATGCTCTTCTACCTCATATTACACATGGTGGTGGCCATTTTACAGGTTAATTTGATATTAAACTAAAACTCTTTTAGAATTTGGGTTGAATCCAGTTCATTATGAACCAGTTTTCTCATCTCTACTTATGATTGGCTGTACTAAAAGGATTGCTGTCTGCAAGAGATTATTGGGAAACCGGCCAGGCCATGCCCAAAGTCATGTGATTCTTCTTTCATAATCTGAAAAAGTAGTGGCCACCATATTAAGCAATTCTTACAGGACAAATCCCAAATGTATTGTACTCGCTGGAATCCAAAACTTTTGAGAAATGCGCAACAAATTCGAGTCATGCCAAATCAACTCAGTCATCTCTAAAAAATAGCCTTTCTATGCAGTGCTTAATTAAATTCTAAAAGCCATAAAGAGGTGACACAATGATTTTTTACCTGTCACTGTCAGTTTTGTCCCTTCTCCATACTGAATTAGTTTTCCAGGTTGGTGAGATTCTGTACACAGTCTGAGCATCACAAAGCAGTAATATGTGGAGTTGTCTGACATCTGCAGCCCCCGTATATGGAGATCTGCCGCTCCTTTTATTCCTGTCCTTCCTCTATAACTAGGATGAACTATTTCTTTGTAGGGGTGGTAGACATAAGGTCCGGTTATGTTGCCCACTCTCCAGTAAATATTTACCCCGAGGGTATTTTTCTCCATATATGAACTGTATGAGCAGTTTAGTATCATAGATTCTCCTCTATAACCTGTGATGGTATCTGGTTGTATAACATTGAGTGATGAAGAAGATGAGGAATCTAGAAAAATGCAATAAGTTTAAAATTGACTAATCCTAAATGCTTGTAATTATATTATATTTTAAAATAATAGATTTACACACGGACACAAGCAGATTCATAGTCAATGTTGTATGGGTACTGAGTTTACTACCTATCTATGGATTTAGGGCCCATAAAGAACAAAACTACAACAAAGGATGTTGAGTTGTGGAGAATGGTGGTGGTGTTGAGATGTGAGCTCTGAAAGATGGTGAGCTAGGGAGATGGTGAACTGTACAAATGGTGGGGGATGGTGGTCTGTGGAGTGATGGTGACCTATGGAAGAAAGGGAGCTATGGAGAATGGTAAAGGGATGATGAACTATGGAGAATTGCGAACTGCAAAAGCTGTGGGGGATAGTGAGCTGTGATGGATGGTTGAATGGGGAGATGTTGAACTGGGGGAATGGTGATCTGTGAAAGATGGTGAGTTGTGGAGTATGGTGGGCAGAGGCGTAACATGATGCTCCTTGACAACTATCTACCTGGTGTCCTTTAGAATAGTAGTATATTTTATGTGGTAGACTCACGAACCAGGGCCTGGTAGTGACTGCTAGCTTTGCACCCCTTATAATTATGCACCTGTGGTGGGGAATGGTGAACTGTGGAATATGGAGGGGGGATGGTGAGCTGTGGAGGATAGTCAACACTGGGGGATACTGAGCATTAAAAAATGGTGAGCTGTGGAAGATGGTGTGCTGGGGGATGGTGAGATGTGGAAGATGGTGAGCTGGGGTGAGGTGGACTGGAATTAGTGGAACTTTGGGGTTGTAGGGTGGACATCTTTGGCGAAATATCAGATAAAGGAAAATAGTTTAATGTCTAAGTTTAAAAGCGAGATGGGCCTATAATTAGCTGGGATGGTAGCGTCCTTGCTAGTTTTAGTGATAACTGTGATGGACGCGCTATGCATATCTTGGGGGAATTTACCACCTTGCAAGATGTGGCTAAACATCTGAAGAAGGTATGGAGAAAGGATAGTTTTGAATATTTTGTATTACGGAGAGGGAAACCATCGGGTACAGGAGCCTTCCATCATCAATGGCAGCATCATCCAATTCCTTCCTGGTTATGGGGATATTTAAGGCAATAGCCTAGGAATGGGAAACAGAAGGGAGTTGAAGGAAACAGAGAAAGGAAAGAATCTCCAGGGGTATGGGCCATTGTAGGAACAGAATAGTTTCTGGTAGAACCGGTGAAATTGGGTATAAATGGAATTGGGGTTGGAAGTCATAGTGCCACGTACTTGGTAAATAGCATCCAGTCTCTGTCGTACCCTCAATTTAGAAAGCCAAGATCTTGTTAGGTAAGTTAGCATATTTATAAAATCGCATGAGTCCAGCATATGGCCTTTTCCGTCTGATGTGTTAGGACAGAATCATGCTGAAATTTGACATCCCTAATAGACTTGGCGGGATAACGGGAGCTGGTTGGCCATTTCAAGTTTTAAGAGCTCGCGCTCCATGTCTGTTTGGACCTTAGTTCTTTCACGTTTTAGGCAGGAGACTTCTGCTATAAGAGAACCCTGAATTGTGGTCTTATGTGCTGCCCAATTAATGGTCGAATCAGTATCTGAGGCACTGTTAAGGGCAAAAAATTGGTTGAGGGCATCTTCAACCCACCCCTTGATACCAGGGTCAGTCAGTAGGGATTCATTCAAACACTAGTAAGGACGTGGGGCAGGAGAGGGTTGGAAAGCAATATCAACTGATACCAGGTCATGATCCGATAAACAAGTCAGATACTCATCGGGAAGGCATGCCGGCCTCCTCCAGGGGTTGGACAGACTTCAATGGTCTTTTGAGCTTCAGGAGCCAGGAACAAGAGGGCCTTTGAGGTAGAGGGTCAGCAGGATTCGGTTCCTCCACCTGTATCCCCTCTAGGTGAAGCACTTGAAGGCTTTCCTTCAAAGATTGAATGAGATAGTCTTTATTGTTGAGGGTAAAGGCCATGTGGAAGGATAAGTGCTATCAGTAACATATTTGGGCTTTTTGAAGAGCTAGAGTCACAGAGCGCATGATCCTGCGCTTATCCAGAGTGGCTGGAGCCAGGTCTGCAAAGAGCTCTACTGTTGGGGCCATACCAGGCAGAGGTTGTAGATTCCAGGCTACTGAAAGAATTTGGTCATGGTATTCCGGGTAGTGCAGTTTAAGGATAATGTCCCTAGGTATATTTGAATTTTTTGGGCTTCCCGATGCTCAGTGAATATAATCCATATGGAGCAGCGTGGGGTCAACTTATGGGAGTAGGGCAGTAAACATCATTATAATAGACGTGTGCAGGGTGCTCACAGATTCCAGTACTCCTCTGATCTGGATATTGGCTCTTCTGAATCTGTTTTCCAGGTCTCTAGTTTTAAGTCAATGACCTCAAGGATTTGTGCATAGTCGCATATTGTCCTCTTTGAGGGTGTCGGCAAACTCATCCATCCTATCTTCCTCGTCAGCAACTCTAGAGCCCTGGTCCTGGATTTGCTTGGTGAAGTCAGTCACCACCGTAGACAGCTCAGTGGAGAAAAGTTGCTGAATTTTGGTGAGAAGAGACGAGGGGTCCAGTTCAGGGGGTTCAGCGTCCGCCATAGGTTTATGATCAGAGGCAGCAAGAGAAATAGTGCTACCATGGGGTGAGCTACCACCGGCTGAGCCAGAGGGTCACGAAGTTCTGAATAGTTCAGGCAAAGTGTGTCAAGCCGTCAAGTCTTCCCTGAGTTTGCGAGTTTTTGGCTTTTGGGACCAAGTAGACATGGTAACAAAGCAGTAGATATAAGTTACAGTCTAGCCATTGTTGCTGGTGGGGCAGCTGTGACAGTGAGCTGAATGGTTAACCAGACATTAGGGGTGTGGAGGACGCACAGCTAAGAGCAGGAGAAAGCACCATAAAGGGTGACAGGGTGCCACAATCACAGTAAAGCATAGAATGTTCAGGCTAGTTGGCCCCAAGATAGGAGAGGTGCAGGCTGAAGTATAAAAGCAAAACAGTCCAAGAGGGCTACCAGTGTGAGAAAGCAAAGATATAAAGTCCTCCAAGGAGAGACAAGGCACCACAGGCCACCGCAAAGTCATGCTAGGCAAAGTATGGAGCAGCTGAAAAAGATAACATATAACAGTGGAGCACCACTCACCAGCAGGGTATGGAAGTGCTGTGCTGCAGGTGTTGAGAAGGAGGTCCAGCAGTCTAGGAGCACTCCAAGGCATGCAGGACTTGGACTCAGCAGGGAAAGCTGCTAGAGGAGGACTGTAGGAATAATGGTGGCCACCAAGATGGTGGCAGCCACCCAGGAACGGAGATGGAGAGTAGGTGCCAGCGAGTTAGCGGCTCCTGGCGGGAGCTGCTCATGGTGTCCACAGTGAAGAAAGGAGGTAGTGGTTCGATGAGATGCCACGTGGAGTTTAGAAGCTGGGCAGAAGAGCAGGGGAAGAAGATAGGGATATGCAGGTAATGGCTGGTCTTGGTTGACGCCAGGGGAGACAATCCGGTGAGCACTCCAGTGGAGCAGAAGATGGCGGAGCGCCATGTGCAGGAGCCACAGTGGAAACTGGAATGACAAAAATTTAGTCATCAGGAGAGAGAGGGACCCCTCCAGGGATAGCCAGGGAGAGCAGGATGGGGCTCAGTAGCAGTTGATAACAGGGGGCCTGGGTGGGGAACCCCCAAAATTGTCAGTTACAGGTAGGAGTGCGGAAGCACACAGAAGACATGTCCGGACAGTTTCAGCACCAGGCCACTTCCCAGTCTGGTCTGTAGTTAAAGGAGTATTCCCAGCTCTCTGTTTCTCCTGATCTGTTCTCTTCCGTTTTCTGTATATCTCTACTTAGGGGCAAGGCTGAGCCTTCTCAATAAGATATAATAATAATAACAACAATAATAATTTTTATTTATATAAAATTAACTTATTCTGTAGCACTTTACACTGATGCTGCTGTGTGTATTATTAGTCCTGTCCGGCCAGAAGTTATTGTGCATGAACGCTTCCAAAGTCAGAATAAAAGTAGCAACATGTTCACAAGTGTGGCCACTAGAGTTGGACGAATCAATTTGTAAGGAACCAGACCTTCAGACCCCTTATTATAATAGGTGGAGGCCCAGGGAAAAACTTGTTGCCTCCAGATTTCTATCTCTGCCTCCTCAGTAACAGAGCTCCCCTGTGATATCATGTGCCCAATCACAGGCCTCAGTGGTGACATAGACACGCTAACCATCATGACATCACAGGAGAGTCAGACTCAAAGAATAGGCAGATACAGAGCTCCAGACACCACGAGGAGACCCAAAAGAGGTAACGGAAAATTAGTATAAATGTTTTTACTTTTCACATCTCCCCTGATTCTCCACCTATTATATTTTGGGGTGTGAAGAGTTGTAGTTGAACATGTTTGGACGAAGTGGAGGATTGCTATGCCTGAACCCAGGACGAAATGAATCTTTAGAGGTTCACCCATCTCTAACAGCCACCACTGCAGGATCACAGTGGTGGCTGTAACAAAGGGCAACCATAGATATACACCAACAGGAACAGTGGCATAAATACCGGGGTAGCCACGGTAGCGGCTGCCACAGGGCCTGGGACATTAGGGGGACCGGAGGGCCCCTGATGTTTTTTATTTTTAATAGGCCCCTATTTTTAATAGGCCCCTATTTATTTTTAACAGCCCCTATTTACTTACCGATCATCGCTCCTGGTCACGGCCGCCTGTGCTTCCCATTCTGTGGAAGCGCAGGTGGCTGTGAGCAGCAGCAGGGATCAGTAAGTAAAGCCACAGGCCGCGAACCCCACAGGCCCTCAGACCCCAGAGTATAATGATCGGAGGTCCAGGGGAGGTGAGGGAACATAAAAAACACTGTTACTTATCTCTCCTGCACTCGAGCAGGCTTCGGGCCTCCTTGGTGACATCATTATGCGTTGCGACGCATGCCTGGCTCACGTGACGTCTGGTCCAACATTGAATAAGGCTGAAAGTAGCAGGGAGTGCGCCGGGGCCAAGGAGAGGTAAGTAACATTGCTTTTTATGTTTGTATCCTCCGCTGGGTCTCCATTCATTATACTCGTTCATTATAATAATTGTTCATGGGTGGTCCACAATGGGGCATAATACTATGTGAAGGAGACACTAAGGGGCATAATACTGTGTGCAGGGGCCACTTTGGGGCATAATACTGTGTGCAGGGGCCATTATGGGGCATAATAGTGTGTGCAGGGACCATTATGGGGCATAATAATGTGTACAGGGGCCACTATGGGGCATAATAGTGTGTGTAGGGGGCCACTATGGGGCATAATAGTGTGTGCAGGAATGCAGTTTGTACAGGGGGTGTGGTTGCCGGGGGGGCCCCATGTCAAATGTTCACTTTGGGGCCCAGTCATTCCTAGTTACGCCACTGGATAGGAGTGTGGTCTGGAGACTATAATAGTTTATTGGGTCTGGAGTTTGTATCAGTTTAGGGAGTTTTGGTCTGTGTTCTGTCTTTATTTTTGTGTCTTAGTTATTTTGTGATCTGGTCTGAAATTATTTCTGTTGCTGTAGAATCTGGATATGGTTGGAGGAGATGGGTCAAAAGATGTCTTGGCAGCAAACTCTGGAGTCATCAAGAGAAATCTTCATGGTAGTGACGGAGAAGAAAAGATTCTCTCTTGAGGCCCCAGAGTATAACATTTTCTCCCCTTTCTTGGGCTCCAGTGTGGCTTTCTCCAGCATTCTGGTTTTCCTCCACGGCTGTTAGCCATGTTCTCTGTTCCCCGGGTTACTGCTGAGGTCTGTGATTGGGTCTCAGTGGTCATCTGGGGGCATCACAATGTCATCACACTTTGACATTGCAGCATCATCATGGGCAGTGGTTAGCACTGTTGTCTTGAGGCACTGGAGTTCTGGTTTCAAATCTAGTTTAGGGCAACATCTACAAGGAGTTTGTATGTTCTCCCAGTATTTGCATGGGGTTACTCTGTTATACTCCAAAGACATTCTGATGGGGAATTTAGATTGTGAGCCCTATTTGGGCAATGAGTGATCACGTCTGTGAAGTGCAATGGAATCTAATGGTGCTCTACATGTAAGTGAAATAAATAAATGATGATGCCCACCACATGAGCTGGGGGAAATAGAACAGCTGGAAGATCCTATGGCAAAGCCCGAGAAAGGTGAGTAATTGTTTGTTTTTTTTTTTTACCCACCTTCCCTGTACCCATATATGGACAGCAAAATGGAGGCCAGCTGTCTGCCAATTGGATTGATTCGTCTGAGATGTTTGGAAGATTTTGGGAGAATTCATAGGCGTAACTATTCCTGTTTCTCAGTAAGATGTGTCCCTACAGTCTGATAGGGTTAGTGATGATTGGACGTCGTTATGCTTGATGTTCTCATTCACCCCAAGAGAAACCAATCCCATAAATTCCCCTTTTACAACACTACATATGTCTTTACCTGCGATGGTGAGCTCTGTACTGTATCTGCTTTCCTTTATACCATTACTGGTGGTCACACGGCAACAAAAGCGGGAGTGTTCATTTCTCAGAACGCTGAATATACGCAGAGAGACATCTTCAGGGAAGTTCACAAGAGAAAATCGAGATGTATCTTCTTTATGTGTTTGGCTCCAAGTGTAAATAATCCTGGTCCCAGTATAGAAACATTCCTTTCTATCTCCAATATACCAGGTCACTTTTTGAACTCCCCTCAGGATCTCCATTGGGTAATGACAGGGGATGATCATCTCTTCTCCTAGGACAGCCATCAGTTCCTCCACCTGAGATAACCATTTCCCACCTATAAACAGAAGACATGACATATATATGTATAACACACAGTTAATAAAGCCTGGACATTACTGAAGGATAACATAATGGTCGTGGTCACACACAACATGCTGATTTTTCCATAATGAAATATTGCAGTGCTTTCCTCTGCAAACTGCAATGGACAAAGCTATGTCAGGATGAGGCCACACTTTTGCGGAAACGCAGCTCTTTTGTTGCAAATTTTGCTGCTGTTTTTTGAGCCAAAATCAGGAGTGGATTGAGCAAAAGGGAAACGTCTAAGAGCGTCCATTATATTTCCCATTCCTTTTCAAGCCTTTTTTGGCTCAAAAAACTGCAGCAAAATCTACAATAAAAAATGCTGTGTTTCCTACAGAACCATGGGGAAGGTGAGCTTCAGGAAAAAACACCCGATTGAGGCTAAGGCCTTAAGATCTTAATCCTTAGCCTCAATCTGGTGTTTTTTTCCTGAAGCTCACCTTCACCCATGGTTCTCTTGCAGCTTTGACCCATAGTAATATCTGACAGTCTATGCTGTTTGGCTACTATATGTCACAGCAGGTTAGTTACATATATACATACATGTTATCTATATCCGGTATTCCTGCACTGTTTTATACTATGTTACAATATTTTGCACTCTTTGATGCTCTGCCTTTAAGAGTTTAATTGAATTGTGGAAGTGGCATTGTCTCACCGCAGAAGGTGGAAGGAGCTTAGCTTACATATCGGTAGCGCCACCCTTAGGAGTGTTTTGTTCAGTAGATCACATAGTGGAGAGCTGGAGGTCAGAGCAGATAACTAGTGGCAGAAACCTCTGAAGCTGACTATCCCTAACATCAGGCCTACCCCAGCATCAGGCCTATCCCCAACATCAGGCTTATTCTCAACTGGCTACCCAGGAGCGTAACTATCACAGACTGGGCCCCATAGAAAACTTTTGACTCCCCCCACAGCATAGCGCCCTCTTTCCTAGCCCTCCCACACAGAAAAAGCACCCCATTTACACACCCTATAATGTCCCAAAGAGGCCTCAACACAATACAGTATAATGTCCCATAGTGGCCCCTCCTCACAGTGTAATGTCCCATAGTGGTCCTCCCACACAGTATAATGTACCATAGTGGCTCCCCACACAGTATAATGTCCCGAAGTAGCCACTCCACAAAGTATAATGTCCTATAGCGGCCCCTCTACACTGTTTAATGTCCCATAGTTGCCCCTCCACAGTATAATGTTCCATAGTAGCCCACATGCAGTATAATATCCCATAGCGGCCCCTCCACACACTATAATGTACCCTGGTGGCCAATCCACACAGTATAATATCCCATATCGGCCCCTCCACACACTATAATGTACCCTAGTGGTTCCTCCACACAATATAATATCCCATAGTGGCCCCTCCACACACTATAATGTACCCTAGTGGCCACTCCACACAGTATAATGTCCCATAGTGGCCCCTCCACAGTATAATGTTCCATAGTAGCCCACACATAGTATAATATCCCATAGTGGCCCCTCCACACACTATAATGTACTCTAGTGGCCCCTCCACACAGTATAATATCTCATAGCGGCCCCTCCACACACTATAATGTACCCTAGTGGCCCCTCTACACAGTATAATATCCCACAGTGGCCCCTCTACACACTATAATGTACCCTAGTGGCCACTCCACACAGTATAATGTCCCATAGTAGCCCCTCCACACTATATAATGTCCAATAGCGACCCCTCCACACACTATAATGTCCCATAGTGGCCTGTTACCTGTTGTGGTTACTGTATAGGCAAGTACCAGCCTATTAAAAAAAAAAGCAGCAGGGGCCCATCGGGCCTCCTAAGGCCAAGCTTACAGAGATATTTCCGATTTGTTTGAGAGGACTTTCACTGTCAGATGGTAAAAATTGTTGTCCTCAAAGATTGTCCCATCTACACAAGAGACAAATTGCCTAAACCAGGCAAGGGCCACTGGAATGAGACCAAAGAAAGCCAAGAGAGCAAGGAACAGTCAAACCTGGTTTACTAAGTCCAGGATCTCCCTAGGAAAGACTAGAGGAGAAGCAAGGAAAAGTGTATGAGATAATTCCTCCTCTAACAACAATTTGTGTATTGTAACTGGAAGAGACTGCGCCTCCATCTTGTTTGGTGGTATAATTGTGTAAGTCACCTACCTTTTTTACAGAGTCTATCACCAGAACCCAGCATATCATCCTGGGACAGGCGGCAGACCACAGCAAGAGTGGGAGTGGCCTTTTCATGGGGTGTGGCCTATATAAACATGGATAGCTACATGTATTCAGACCCCATATAGTAACAGTAGACCCCAAATAAAATAAACAGTTGCAGCATTTTTATTTATTTATGCCATTTAGTCATCAATATGTTAAATATTGTATTAATTTTATAGTGTGATTGGTAATGGATACAGAGATACCAAATATGTCATATATGTTGCTTGCTGTTGTATTGGAAAGGCCATTTAATAAAATAAATTAATAACCAAAATTAACTGTTAATGCTTTAGTCATTTTTAATATATATATCTATTAGTAAACAAGGAAAACTCAGGCAGCACCTCCCAATGTAAATAGGTGCAAACTACTATGGTACATTATAGAAAAGAAAAGAAAAATGTAGTAGCAC
This sequence comes from Leptodactylus fallax, assembly GCA_947044405.1. Lineage (NCBI taxonomy): Eukaryota > Metazoa > Chordata > Amphibia > Anura > Leptodactylidae > Leptodactylus > Leptodactylus fallax. The sequence goes on from CAMRHE010000457.1 coordinate 818,576, forward strand.
TCTAATATAGCTCAAGGGTATATAAAGAACTGAGATAAAACCTGCATTACTGCTAGTATTAACATACATAAACTAATGTAACTATAAATAAATGTATAAATATGAGGTTCTTCGTTATACATATTTGATCAAACAGTAAAAAGCCCACCTGTCCCGACAAGGCGACCTCGTTCAGGTAGGACCCTATACTAATGCCTCTATTTGACCCAAAGTAAGTCTACAATGTACACACAGGGCAATAACATACCTCTCTTGGTACCAGAATAGGTCTACAGTGCGAACACAGGGCAAATAGGATCCAGAGCATACTCAACTTAAAACAGCCCAGGGGTAAATGGGAGTGCTACTACATTTTTCTTTTCTTTTCTATATCTATTAGTAGATAGATATTAATGCATATCACTTTAAGTGGGTGCTTCATTTATATCTTTGTAGGTGTAAAGTGGGGATTGATCCCAGGGCATGACAAATTCAAAGCATGTTAACACGTCTAGCTACTGACTGAGCCACAAGCTCTATTGCTTAGGATGGACTTTTTTCTTCTTACCTCTCACTCTCTCAATAGTGTATTTCTTTACCTGTATAATGTACTGGTATGTAGAGAAATATCTCTATATGTCAGTACATTGCAATATATATATATATATATATATATATATTTATATAGAGATATTTCTCTATGTAGAAATACATTATACTGGAAAGAAATATACTATTGAGAGAGAGAAGTGCAGAGGTAAGAGTAAAGAACCTTTAACTGACTCTTATAGAGCTCATGGCTCAGCTGGTAGGTAGACAACTTAGTATGCTTTGTACTGTAGAAGAACTTGACACTCCCCAGGTTTTCGGTGAAAGCAAGTACAATATTTTATTGTTGTAGACAATCCACATACACACAGTGACATTTCTATTCGCACAATGCCAGTAGGTATAGTCCCCAAGTAATAAACAGTAGTAATATCTGTAGCCAGAGCGGAATATTTGAGCCCTAATACACAAAGAACAGCATGTCTTGTAAAGTACCTTGATACTTTTTTCCTGTCACGGCTTCATCAAGAGATGTATATGATGCAAGACAGAGTAGCTAAATATAGGACCCGAGGTAAGTAACATGCCAAGTGATAAGTGTCGTATTGCGCCATCATGGTCTTCAGTCATCTGACTGCAGAAGTGCCTGTGGATATCACCAGAGTCCAGCGCAAGGAAAAGATTCTCACCTAGCCGGATAGTAATTTTTGATATACCTGGGTGTTTGATAATTGGGCGGTAATTTCCTCCAGATAGTGGTGCTTGTCCATGACCACAATGGCTCCCCCTTTATCTGCTGGCTTTACTATGATCTCCTTGTTATTAAATAATGAGGCCAGTGCTTGTTGTTCCTCCTGACTGAGATTCAATGGGCTATGCTGAAGCCCTCTGTCAATGTCAAATCTCAATTTATTGAAATCTTTGGAGACTAGAGAGATAAAAGTTTCCAGTGCACTATTGCCCCTAGGGGGCATATATAGGCTTTTAGTTCTAAGACCCAGGGCCTTGACTGAGATCACACCAGGTAGTGTTGTTTTACTGATGTTCTGTTAAGTGTTTCTGAAAAATGGGCTTTCAATCTCAAGTTGCTATAGAACCTGAGCAAGTCCATTTCAAGTTGGAACGTATCATACTTATATGTTGGGCAGAAAGAAAGTCCCCTTTGTAACAAAGAAAGTTGAGAGGGACTGAGACTGTGGGAAGATATATTTACAGAAGAGACTCTCCGTTTCCACCTCCTCCAGTTAAGACTACGACAGACCCAACTTCCACAGAAGACCTTTTTTAGCAAATCAAGGCAGACCTTCTGCACAAAAAAGATCCGAAGAGGCGGCCATTGCCACCAGAACATCATCAAGCCCAGGTGACAACAAGATCACAGGTAGGCAACAATCTATCATAGTAAATATCTTTTTTCCACAGCTTCATTCCCTCCCAACTTTCTCACAACATTAACCCCCATAGGATCCCTTTATGCATAGATCTTTTGTCTTCTCATACCTATTCCGTAAACACTCCATGACCTGGAGAAGGTAAATAGACAACAAATTTTGCATATAGAGCAGCCTGATGGACACCCTTGCTACATTCTACCAGCACCTCAATCAAATCACACCAGAATAAGAACAAGTCACTTTAACCCACCATACCGCAGAAATACACTTTCTCGATACCACGGTAAGGAAGGATGAACATGGCCTCTTAGACACTGACTTGTATACTAAACCAACAACAGAAATACCCTTCTTCATTTTTCAAGCTGTCATCCAACGGCCAACAAACGTTCCCTTCCGAAGTAACAATTCGACCACGTGAGTCGCATATCCTCTAATCCCTCATTAGTCAATATTCGATTACAGGACATGAAAAACAAGTTCAGAGCGAAAAGTTACCCCACCAAGGTCCTTAATGGGGCTGACACTTCCCAGGAATTGAAGGTACCCATCACAGGAAACCGCATTGCACTTGTACCTCAATATCACCCATTTTCCTACCGCTTACACAAGTCCATCAGGAACTATTGGTCCATTTTACAAAAGGGGTACCCACATAATTCCATAATGCTTTTTTACAGTGCTTCCGACGTCCTAAAAGTCTGAGAAGGCAATTGTTTCTCGGTACGCCCAAATACGGTACCTTCCCTTGCCTAAATTGTCTCCAGCGCAATAACATAATAAGAAGTTCCTACGTTATCCATCCCTCTACCAGCTAAGATATTCCAATCAAGAGATACTTTACTTGCATCTCCTCAATCGTGGTTTATGTCATTAAATGTCTGTGCAGTCTTGTGTATGTTGGAGAGACGTCCCAACATACAGTACACAAGGCCCCAATATTCGATGTATGAAATTACTCTTCCCAGTCCCGGAACACTTTCACCAATTCCAACATACAATAGCACAAATGAAGTTCCAGGTCCTGGAGCCCGTTCCTGTCCCCCGGCAAAGCGGTGACAGAATAAAAAAATCTTAAAATCAGCGAGGCCTACTGGATCCATAGACTGAACTTCTTATTTCCAAATGGCATGAATCAGAAGTATGAAATACGCAGTTTTATTTGATTGTGGTTCAAATGGCTTGTTTATTATTACTATTTGACTCATATATCTTTATGTAATTACTAACAATGTCCCCTTTCCTTTATAGGCACGTTGACCTGATCCAGGCCTTTCTTCTTCCCTCCACAACCTTATCACGTATCTATCACGGTTTTGTTTGGGTCTTCCCTATCTACATTCAATTTTTCACCTCTGGCTCTATCTCATTTCTCTACCCTATATTCTTTATTCTTGGGTCGCCATGCTCTTTATTTCATAATTTCTCCTCTATCTTTGTCATGTTTTCCCACTCTTTATTTAGCCTCTTTTATTCTTTCACTTTGTCTTTTACTTTCTCTTTCATTCCCCTTCTTGTCCATCTTCCACATTCACATTGCTCTTATTAGCTTTTCCCCCCTTCTTCTACATGCATTTGCAATTCCCTGACACACACAGCCCTTTACTCTACATGTTATCCATCCACGTAGGCGTGCCCCGCAGTGGTCCGAGCCGGCATACTTCAAGATTTCCCGACCGGCCTTGGATCACTAGGAGGCGCGTGTGCCACACAATCTAGCCGTGTATCCACACAGCACTGTGCATTACTGATCACCTTGGGACTTCCCCTTGATCAAGTCCTGTGGTGCCAGGCGCAGGCGCACTTCCCACAACATGTGACATCACGTGCTCCACCACACCACGGGACGCCAGGTGCATGCATGTCACTTGCCGCTGCCTATTTAGTTTATTGCGTCCAGATAAGCAGCTAGCATGCTTCACCTGCCACACAGCATTTACTTGGCATCATCTCATATTACACCATTTGCTCCACACACTCTGGTAAGTTGGCCTTACAACCTAATATATCTCTTCATGTCTGCTATTTGATCCCCCTCTAATTGTATCTATACTTACTTTCCTCCTCTTACCTTTTACAAATCCACTCTGAGTCTCCTCGCTTTTTTTATCTGGATCTGCTTTGTCCACAGTTCATACTGTAGATAAATCCATAAGTGGGCCTTGTACGTGGACACATTATTGTTTCATTATTTCATCTCATGTTTAGTTCTTTCTTAACTTGTCAACAAGATCAATTTACAGATGAGCATTATGTACCAACATGATCCATCACTGTGTTGCCATGATTTTGTCTAGGGATGAATATTATATACCATGATTACTAACCGACACCTAGATTTATTGTATGCATTGGATACCAAATACAGCCATATATTGTTGTTACATTATTATTATTGTTTATTTATATAGCACCATTAATTCCATGGTGCTTTACATTTGCGGATTTGCATACGGTGCACAAGATATACAAAGATAATACTAACAGTGACCGACTGGCACAGTGGGATAGAGGGCCCTGCCCACAAGGGCTTACAATCTATGAGGGAAGAGGGATAGAGACAGAAGGTGGGGGTAGAGGCTGTACAGATGGTGGTGTGGTGACAGTAGCGTTATTGGGGGTTGTAGGCCTTCCTGAATAGGTGAGTCTTCAGGGCCTTCTTGAAGCTTGTGACTGTGGGGTCAGTCTGATGTGTCTTGGTAATGAGTTCCAGAGTATGGGGGATGCACGGGAGAAGTCTTGGAGACGTTTGTGTGAAGAGCGGATAAGAGCAGAGCGGAGTAAGAGGTCTTTGGAGGATCAGAGGTTACGTGTGGGCAGGTAGCGGAAGACTAGGTCGGAGATATATGGAGGGGACAGGTTGTGGATGGCTTTGTATGTCAGCATTAGTAGTTTGAACTCTATGCGAATGTGTAGCCAGTGAAGGGATTGGCAGAGGGGAGCGGCCGATGAAGAACGGGGGAGAGGTGTATTAAGCGAGCAGCACAGTTTAAGATAGACTGCAGGGGGGCAAGAGTGTTAGCTGGGAGGCCATGGAGAAGGTTGTTACAGTAGTCTAGGCGGGAGATTATGAGGCCATGGACTAGCATCTTTGTAGTTTCAGGGGTGAGGAAGCAGCGGATTCGATGGATGTTCTTGAGTTGGAGGCGGCAGGAGGTGTTGAGGGTTTGAATATGCGGCTTGAAGGATAGGTCAGAGTCTAAGGTTATCCCAAGGCAGTGGGCCTGTGGGACTGGGGTGAGAGTGGTTCCGTTAATTTTGGTAGATGGGTCAGGTAGGGGGGCCGTGCGTGGAGGGGTGAAGAATATGAACTCCATTTTCTCCATGTTGAGTTTGAGAAAGCGGGAGGAGAGAAAGGAGGCTACGGCTGCTAGACATGCTGGGACTCTGGACAACAGGGAGGTAATGTCTGGTCCAGAGAGATATATTTGGGTGTCGTCAGCATAGCAATGGTAATGGAAACCATGGGATTCTTTGTGTTGGCCAAGGCCTAGGGTGTAGATGAAGAACAGGAGGGCATGGCAGGGAGGTGGTGTGCGAGTGGGAGACGCTGAATGTGCGGTTGGTGAGGTATGAGGAGATTCAGGAAAGGGCCAGGTCTGAGATGCCAAGGGATGAGAGAGAATGTAATAGGAGGGAATGGTCGACTGTGTCAAAGGCAGAGGAGAGGTCGAGGAGGAGGCGGACAGAGTAGTGACGTTTGGCTTTGGCAGTTAGAAGGTCATTAGTGACCTTGGTTAGGGCAGTTTCTGTGGAGTGATGGGGTCTGAAACCTGACTGTAGTCTGTCAAAGAGCACATTGGACGAGAGATAGGAGGACAGTTCGGAGTGGACGTGTTGCTCCAGCAGTTTAGAGGCGTACGGGAGCAGTGAGATGGAGCGATAGTTGGCTGGAGAGGACGAGTCCAGGGAGGGTTTCTTAAGTATAAGTGTGACGGTAGCATGTTTGAAGGTGGAAGGGAAGGATCCATTGGTTAGGGATAGATTGAAGAGATGGGTTAGTAATGACTTCTGGGAGTTTGAGGATGAGGTGTGACTGGATGGGGTCAAGCGCGCAGGAGGTGAGGTGGGATTTAGAGATTAGGGTGGAGAACTTTTCATCAGTAATGGTGGAGAAACCTAATATCCACATTTATGTACCTATTAATCTGGTGAACTATACCAAGATCCATTGGGCCTAACCTATAATATTCCTATGTACTATTTGATATTATTTTGATTTTTATCTGTATTTTGTACATACAGTATGTGTGTATACATACCTATGCATGCTATTTCATTGACGGAACACTTGATTCATTATTGCTACTGTCAATTTTGTTTCTTTAGTGTCTCATGAAGGTTGCATTGTGCGAATTGAAATGTCACTTTGTATTTGGATTGTCTACAACAATAAAATATCGTACTTGCTTTCACCGAAAACCTGTGGAGTGTCAAGTTCTTCTACAGTATTCTATGGGTTGGAACCCTACTTGTGCATCCAAACTAGTGGAGTGACATGGTATCCTCTTGCACTTAGCATGCTTTGTACACATCATGTCCTTGGTTCAATCCATGCAGTGCACTTAATAAATAAAACTTTAAGTTGATGGAGGTTCTCCAAGAAACCATTTTATTAATATTCACTGCATTAAGGAGATGTCACAAAGCAGTGTATACTAATAAGCCGGCAGCTGGATGAAAGAGCCTATTCACTGGGTGAGAGGACCTGAGAATCGGGAAACCCAGGTGAGATGACATGTCTGACCCAGCCCCACAGATAGATAGGTTAGGCTCACCCTGTTAATGCTCCAAAGAGCTTATTTACATATTGACAAAACAGCGATGTCTAGGCAACAGGGACACTGATCCACAATGGGAAAACACTACTTGATTCAGGTGACTCTAATCTATCTATCTGGGGTGTATTTGATATGCTGGATCCCTTTAAAATCACAGATACCCCAGCTAACAATATAAAATATATACAGTATATACAGTGTATAGAAAAACAAGGAGTCCTGGAAGTGATAATTGGGTACCTACAGATATAGCCCTGATCTCAACATCTTCCAATTTGTCTAGGACTACATGAATATACAGAAGTATTGGAGCAAGCCATCTCCAAGATGGTGGGAACAACCTCCCTGCCAAAAACTGTCTGCAAGTATCGAGAAAAAGTGATAGAATATTGTGAACATAGTCTTAAAGGTGAAAACAGTCCAGCCCAGGATTTATGGTACATTGTAATGGAAGGAAATAAAATGATACGATACAAAATATTTGTATTTGTCCTCACAGATTATAAATCTATAGACTCTCCTGTCCTCTTATCTCTGCCTCTTAGCTAAGATTTACGTATACTGCATGGGCAGGTTTTCAATACGTCAGGATACAGGAATGTGTTATATAACATGTATTGTTACCTGCAAAAGTAAGAAAAGTCCCATCCAAGTCACGCCAGGTAAATGGTGAAGAGCCAGTTGTAGATACAGTTACATTACAGCAGAATCTGATCCCATCTGAAGCTTTCAGTCCTCGGATTAGGATAGACGCTGTCTGGTTACCAGGATGGTGGACTGTAGAGATCTGATCTTTATACTCATCTATTACATTACCAGAGCTGTCTGTGATGTTTTTCTTGATACTGGTGCAGTACGATCCATCTGATTCCCCCCAAGTTACTATAATCTGTGACTTCCCTCTCAGGTACTCAGGATAGGTGTATGTACACGGGATGGTGACTGAATCTCCTTCCTTCACATGGAGAGTTTTTGGTTGGTAAGTACAGTATTTCGCTGATGTCCAACAAGTCCCTGTAATAAACCACATAGGAGGATGAATTATAACATGAAATAACATTGTGATTTATAATGAACATTGCCTTACATACAGAGGTGCTTGAAAGTTTGTGAACCCTTCAGAATGTTCTATATTTCTACATAAATTTGACCTAAAACTACATCAGGTTTTCACACAAGTCCTAAAAGTAGATCAAGAGAACAAAATCAAAGAAATAAATTTAAAAAATTAGACTTGGTCATTTATTTATAGAAGAAAACGATCCAATATCACATATCTATGAGTATCAAAAGTTTGTGAACCTTTTCTTTCAGTAAATTGTGTGACCCATTTGTGCAAGTCATATGTATTATTATGCTATTTTCCCTATGAAAGTGATGTTGATTGTAAGAGGATGTACTGATGATTGGTTGCCAGAAATTTAGCTTAAGAACCCCTGTTTTGGGACACTTGCCAGACTTCTCTGCTCTATCAGAGGTCTCCGTAGCTATGTCTCTTTGTTCTGTTTATTATCTCTAGCTATAATATCCATTTTGCTATAACCTCACATCTAAATAAACTTTCATCTGCTTTATCCACCTGATAGACGGTTTATCTCTTGGTTTTGTGTAAAAGTTTCCATAATATTGCTGAGTCCTGCACATTGGCTTGGAGGGATTTTATACCACTCCTTCGTACAATACAGCTTCAACTCTGTTATTCTGGTGGTTTCCTCCCATTAACTTCTCACTTCAGGTCCTCTCACAGCTATTGAGTTAAGAAGAGGAGAGGACTTTGACTTGGCCATTCCAAAACTGTAACTTTATTCTTCTTTAGCATTCTTTGTTAGAAGGACTTGTGTGCTTTGGGTCATTGTCTTGCTGCATGACGCATGTTCTCTTGAGATTCAACTCACAGATATGTCCTGACATTTTCCTTTAGAAATTGATGGTATAATTCAGAATTCATTGCTCCATCAATGATGGCGAGCTGTCCTGATCCAGATGACGCAAAATATGGCCCAAACCATGACATATCACCACCGGATTTCACAGATGGTATGAAGTTTTTATGCTGGAATGCAGTGTTGTCCTTTCTACAAACATAACGCTTCTCATTTATACCAAAAACTTCTAGTTTGATCTCATCCGTCCACAATCCATTGTTCCAATAGGCTTCTGGTTCGTTCAGACAATTATTAGCAACCTTTAGAGCGGCAGTAATGTTCTTTTTGGAGAGCAGTGAATTTCTTCTTGCAGTCCTGCCACGCTGACCACTGATGGTAGACTTGTGAATATTAACAATAGATAATGTGATAAAGACCTTTAGTTGCTTAGAGGTTACCTTGAATTTCTTTGTGACCTCACAGACTATTATACACCTTGTTCTGTGAGTTATCTTTCTTGGATGACCACTCTTGGGGAGGGTGATAATGGTATTACATTTCCTCCATTTGTACACAGTTTGTCTGACTGTGGATTGGTGGAGTACAAACTCTTAAGAGATGGTTTTATAACTTTTTTTTTTTTTTTAATTCAGAGTTTTTATTAGAGTTTTCAAAAAACAAAAACAAACAGTACATGCAGTGTGAATGTACAAGCTTACTGTAACAGAAATAACAACATGAGGCACTTAGTCGGCCGGAGGCCTAGTAGTACCTGATATATCCTTTTGGAGCCCAATGTCTAAAAAGGGTATGAGGGGAAAGGGAAGAGGGGTATGTTAGTAAGGGGAAAGAAAAGAAGAAGAAGAAGAAGAAGAAGAAGAAGAAGAAGGAGAAGAAGGGTCAGGTATGAAGAAAGAAAGGGAAGAGGAGAGGAGAGGAGAGAGGAAGAGAGATAGAAGAGAGGAAGAGAATGGTAGGGAAAGAAGCAGAGGACAAGAAGAAGAGAGGGGGATAGAGAAGAGAGTAAGAAAAGAAGGTAGAGAAGAAAATGAGAAAATAAGAAAAGCGGACGGGAGCCATCATTGGTAGCTCTCCTTTGAATGAGCAGTCAGATGCCACACCCGTATCAAATCAGATCAAAGTGGGTCAAACTAGATCACCCAGCTGTATGGGCCAACCATGGGGACCATATCTTCAAAAAGCGATCATGTGTCCTACTGGACCAGCTCAGCAGTTCCTCGACCCTTGTTAATTGATGCAGCTTCTCCTCCCAGAGAGACACAGATTTCGCTGCAGCCAAAAGATGAGAGATGAGGCAGTTTCTGGAGGGTCTATAGGCGGTAGATGGCATGGACAAGAATATCATGGCTGGAGAAAGCATAAAGTCGGGGTTACCGAGGGAGCGTACACAGGCTTCAATTTCAGACCAGAAGGGCTGGAAGAGCGGGCAAGCCCACCACAAGTGTAGGTAAGTTCTGGGCTGGTCCAAACATCTCCAACATTTATCATTGTTTGTCAAGTTTTTGTGAAAGAGCCAGTCTGGAGTTCTGTACCAGCGGGAAAGTAGCTCTTGCAGACGAATGCACTGTGACAAACCGTGAGAGTTGCGTAAGATGAATTCAACCTTTTCTCTCGACAAGTCAAGTTGTAATTCTGTCTCCCAAGAGGAGATAAATGCAGGTTTATAGAAAAGAGCTGGATCTACAAATTGACGGAGGAAATGAGAAGTCTTTCTCAGCATTCTGGTTTTTGACAGAAGTTTCTCAAAGGCCGTCAATTCACAGCGGATCCGAAACCTCTTCTGGAACTGGTCCAGATGGGAACGTAAATGTTGATTGTGCAGAAAAGACAATGTGAGATCAGGTAACAAGGGTAGAATTTCTTCCAGAGGCAATAAGCCCTTCCCAGTGGAGACATCTCTCAGCATCAACGAATTCAATCTGGACCATAGAGATTGATATGCTTCCACTTTACCTCCAATTAAAATGCGGTATCAGCCCTAGTGGGAGAAGTGGAGAGGGGTGGGGGGCCAGTGTGGAGCCCAGCTCAGACCATATTGCCAAGGTACCTTGCAGAACTGGGCAGGATTTCACCACTTTACTCTAAGAGATTGACGGGATCCAAAGATCGGCCGTGTAGGATGTTGAGAGCAACTTCTGCGGTAGAGCTCTGCAGGGGTGATGTAAGGTCAACCCACCAATTCAGTTGCATGGCTTTATAATATTTTTGGAGGTCGGGAAGGCCAATACCCCCTGCTCGTCTCGACTTAGTAAGCAGCGACCAGGACAGTCTGGGAGTCTTTTGTCTCCAAATGAATCTGGTGAAAATGCTGCGCAGTGACTTAAAAAATGTAGTTGGTATGCCAATTGGAAACATAGACAGGTGGTATAGAATTTTGGGTACCAGATAGGTCTGTATAAGGTGTTTCCTACCAAACCATGAGAGTGGAAGGGTTGTGTAGGAGGCTAGATTGCACTTGACATACTCAAGTAATGGTGGAAAATTTTGTTGATGCAGTCAATCGAGACGAGGTGTCAAGTGCAAACCCAGGTATTTAATGGATGATTGTGCCCACAGGAATGGAGTACAAGTGCGGAGCCTACCCACTGACTGTTTGGGTAAGGTGATATTAAAGACCTCAGATTTCGTAAGATTAGCCTTGTAATGAGAGAGTCTTCCATAATCAGTGAGAAGTTCCACCAAGGCTGGTGATCCTGTCTCAGGATTCGTGAGTATAAACAAGACGTCATCGGCAAACGCAGTGGCATGAAAAACAGTCACCAATAGGCATCCCATTAATCCTAGGATCTTGTCTCACTGACTGCAAAAGTGTTTCCAACACCAGTATGAACTAGGTAGGAGATAACGGGCACCCCTGTCTCGTCCCATTAGAGATGTTGAAACTGTCCGATAGCGTTCCATTAATCTGGAGTTTCGCCGAAGGCTGGTCATATAAGGAAAAAATGGCAGCGATGAACTGGGCTGGAGTCCAAACTTCTCTAAGGTGGCTTTCATAAAGTCCCAGTCCACCCTATCAAAGGCCTTTTCGGCATCTACTCCCATAATAACTAGGGGTTGTCTGGTGTGATTCGCCAGATGGATGAGCGGAAGCAGCTTAGCAGTGTTATTGCAACCCTCCCAGCCCAGCACAAAACCTGATTGTTCCTCATGCACAAGTTTGGGTATTAAGGGTTGGAGTCTGTGTGCTAGGATTTTCCCCAGATCTTCAGATCCAAATTTAGCAGAGAGATCGGCCTATAGCTGCCACACACAGTGGGGTCCTTCCCCTCTTTCGGGATCAGTGTAATATGGGCTTCTTGCGTTTGGCATGGAAAAGATTCACTGTTCAGTAGCACTTTACAAACAAGGGAAAGCTGGGGTACCAATATCTGGTGGAACTTCTTATAATATAATAGGGGCAGTCCATGTGGGCCAGGGCTCTTCCCAATAGCAAAACTGTGGAGGGTGTCAGTCAGCTCCTTCAGAGAAACCGGTTCTAGTAGGGCGGCTAAAGACTCCGAAAAAACACAGGGGAGTTTCAAGCTATTAAGGAAAGTCTGTGTTCGCAATATTTTTTCTGCATCAGACAGGTCAACCGGATCGTCTTTGAGGTTATACAGTTGGGAATAAAACTTTACAAATTCCGCAGCCATTCCTTCAGTTGAAGAGCAGTGCCTCATTGAATAATTATTGATCAAGGCAATGAAAGATTTATTCCTCTCTTTGCGGATGAGGTTAGTCATGAGCCGTCCCCTTATTGCCATGTGTGTAGAATAACTTCCTGTAGTGAAGATACATTTTCACCGCTCTGGCACTCAGGAAACCTCTCAATTTTTCTCGCAGCTGTACTAGTTCCTTCTGTGCCTGATCAACCAGGGAACGTTTATGGGTGCGTTCAATATCAGTGATGCAAACTAGAATGTCGTCAAGTTCTTTTTGCCATTGCCTCTTAATCTTAGCGGCCAATGAAATGAGAATCCCTCTAATGTATGCCTTGTGGGATTCCCAAAGTACAGTAGGGCCAAAATCTGGAGTGGTGTTTAATTCAAAGAATTCCTCAAGGTGTTTGGAGAGGAGTTGAACATTGTTGTCTGAGTCCAAGAGAGATTCATTAAGTCGCCACGTCCATGAGGCCCTTGGCAGCTGTTTCAGTTCCACAGCAGCCAGGACAAGAGCATGATCCGATACTGTGATAGCACCGATACGGGCAGCAGAGGAGTGTAGCAATAAGTGTTTGGAGATAAACAGATAATCCAGTCTGTGGTATGTTTCCCTGTGACGGAATAGGAGGTATAATACTTGGTAGAGGGGTGATGAGAGTGCCAGACATCTACTAACTTCAAATCTTGTAAGGCTGCCATAAGCTTTCCCAATGCCCTCTGGGAGAAGGAAGAGGTGGTCGAGGAGGAGTCCAGCAGAGGTTTCAGGGCTAAGTTGAAGTCTCCTCCTAGGACGATAGTGCCTTCTGCAAACAGCTTCAAGGTCTGTAAGGCGGCTATAAGCCAGGACACCTGTCCCCTATTGGGGGCGTAGAAATTTGCAAATGTGAATGATTTTGAAGCAATAGTACCCTTTAATAGCAAAATTCTACCATCTGAGTCAGAGTACTGCTGATGGCAAATGAAGGGTACAGCCTTATGAAAAAGTATCGAGACCCCCGTGGAGGCCGAGGTGGGATGGCTGGTATGAAACCATTGAGAGTAGTGCAATTTTGGCAATTGCGGAATACACTGGTCTTTAAAGTGTGTCTCTTGTAGGAAGGTGACACTCGTCTGCTGTTTCCGAAGTAGAAGAAGAATATGGTGCCTCTTGTTAGGAGAGTTAAAACCTTTCAAATTGAAGGATGTGCAAATCAACTTGGCCATGTATACTTTGCAGCAAAGGAAGGACCAGAGTGTCCAAACAAAGGAAGAAAAGAGAAGAGGAAAGAGAAGAAGGAGAAAAAGAGGAGAGAGACCAGAAAGAAAGCGTGGAGGTAAGTAGCAGAGAGAATAGTTGTTAGTAGGGGAAGACAAGGGTCAGAAGTACCTAAAAGTTGAAGGGATCAGTGGAGTAGATCTGTTTGTCCACTGACACCCAGTACAACTCAAGAATCTTACAAATAGACCTATGAGAGTACAATAAACAGGGGGGTAGGAGTAAATCCTGATCACAACGGGGTCCCAAACAAACACCCTTATACTGTAGAATACCAAAGATAGAGATGTAGCAAATGGACTGGGAAAGGATAGGCAGGGGGTGAAAAGGGGGGGGGGGGGGGAGAAGGGCATGAAAGGAGCAAGACAAAGTGGAAAAGAGTGGCGGTGCACAAGAACAGCTCAGGGGGGAAAGGGGGGGGCATAGACATAGAGTAAGGGGGGGTACCTTATCAGTATCTAGGAAGGGTCCTCAGCGAAAACGCACTAATTTTTTTTTTTTTTTTTTCCCTTTACTTTCCAAGAGGACCTTTGCACCTTTCAGTGCGCAGAACCGGAAGACTACCCCGATGCGCACCGAGGGGTCCACACTAAGGCAAAGAACTAAAAAGCCTCACAATGTCCCGCATCTTCTCATTGGTTAGAATGCGGAGGGTGCTAAATGGACAGCACATGATAGGAACCCCCTTCAGAAGCTTAGCAGTGACCTTGTCAGATGTAGTACTAAATGGATAACACTGCACAATATCAATGCTGACAAACTGTTGCTCAAAGACCGGAAGTTGTATTGCACAAGAGGAAGGGAATAAAGGAGCTCCAGGAAAGGTAGTTACCACTGGTGGAAAAAGAGCGCGAAGAGATGGTTGTCGGGAGGAAGACAAAGAAGGGGGAGAGAGGGGAGGGAAGGAGAAAGGGGGGGAAGGAGAGCAAGGGAAAGGGAGATATAGGGAGAGGAAGGGGAAGAAGGGGGAAGGGAAGAGAAGGGGGGGAGAGGGAAAAGGGTGGGAAGGAGGAGAAGGGGGAAAAATGGTGAGCTCAAAAAATTATAACAGAAACGTATAAAACAATAAAATAATAAGAAACATTCACAATATGATCAAAGGTAAAGTGTCCAGATGAGCACACATCTGAACAACAGTAAACTAAGCAGAGTGAAGCTCAAAACCTAAGAAAAGCGAGCTAAACAGTGCAAACACCAAGGACAGTATAGTCGCAAAACTCAGACTGGTCATACATATCTGAAGCCATTCTGCAAGACGGTACAACAGGATATGTCTCATTTCTCTTTGATGGCCAGATCCCGTTGTCTGGTCAAAGTCTTCATTCCTCTCGGGGACTTGAGCTTGCCTGGTGTGTGAGGGGAGCCGTCCGCTGATAATGCTGGGGGAGTCGGAGCTTCCCCCTTAATCGGTAGTCAGGAGGGCACATCAATCGGCGCTATATCCAGTACCGACCAGGCTGCCTCGAGGTCACTCAGGGTGTGGATAGTGATACTTCTCCCATTTTTAAGGATTGATAGGCCAAAAGGGAACACCCACGCGTAAGCCAGTCCTTGGCTTTGAGAGCAGCCAGCAGCGATTTAAGAATTTGGTGCTTCTGCAACATGGAAAGAGCCAAGTCTTGGAAAATCTGGACCTTGGCATCCTCAAAGGTTAGTTGAGGGCAGTCTTTCGCAGCTCGGAGGACGGCCAAAGTATCTGCCGAGGAGAGCATAGCACATATTACATCTCTCGATGGATCTGAGGCATCTGGCTTAAGCCTGGTCGCCCTGTGTACATGCTCAATAGTCATGGGGGCTGTCTTGTCTTTCCACAGAAGCTGTGTAAAGATGGCGGTAGTGACACCTGCGAGCTTGTCAGCAGTGTATGCCTCTGAAAGTCCTCTGATCTGGACATTACGGCGATGACTTCTGTTCTCCAGATCCTCCAGGAGCAGGTGAGTCTTATTTAGGTGTTCAGTGTGTGTCCAGCTGAAGCGCCGCCGCTTTCGAGCATTTCAGCACTTCGTTGTGGGCGCTTTCCAGTTTCTCTACTCTTTGCTCTATTGACTTCAAGTCAGCTCGCAAGTCTCCCAGCTCCGAAAGGACAGGAGCAATGGCCTGAGACAGGGCCTTACGGAGGAAGCCTTTCGTGATAACAGCTGTATTAGGCTCTGGCAGTGCACTGTCGGCATCGGAGTCCACCACTGCCTCCCCTGCACTACTGCTATCATCAGGCGCCATCTTAGCCGCGGGGACTGGTGAATGGGCAGCTTTTTTCCTTAAGAATTTTTGCATGACTGCCTGGGACTGCTGAGACCTTGGCTTGTCAGGAGCTTCACTGGTACGATCTCTTCCAATTTTGACCATGCTAGAGTTTATCTCGCTGCTTTACAGGGTGTTTGTGGGCACTTGAGTGGCAGAGCTACAGATCAAGCTGCCATCTCGTTTGATGGTCAGGCTCCGCCTGATGAGCATCAAAAACTCTTCTTCAGAGTGAGTACAAAGATATCTACAAACGTTAGTTTAGTTAAAAGTGGATCTGTATTTGTTCTTTCAGTAATGCACATATACAGGTGAGGGGTCTGATAGGTTTGGAGTCTTCCTTAATGCAGGTGATAGATTTAGATGGAAGTGCAAACAGTGTAGTCAATAATTAGCAAGTTTTTGTTTGTGGATTGTAGCAAACATCCCGACTCCAGATCAGTTTGATAGAAAGGCTGCCCCGTCACAGTTGGGAGGTTCCAGGAAGTGAAATGGGCTGAGAGCTGAGAACAATTGATGATGCACTTGAATTCAGGGTAAGATAAGAGCCTAAGAGTGTTCTACACTATGTTTTATAGATATGTTCCTAGGACTCGTAAGAGTGTTCTACACTATGCTTTATAGATAGGTTCCTAGGAGCCCTAAGAGTATTCTACAGTATGTTTTATAGATAGGTTCCTAGGAGTCCTAAGAGTATTCTACACTATGTTTTATAGATAGGTTCCTAGGAGTCCTAAGAGTGTTCTACACTATGTTTTATAGATAGGTTCCTAGGAGCCCTAAGGGTATTCTACACTATGTTTTATAGATAGGTTCCTAGGAGCACTAAGAGTATTCTACACTATGTTTTATAGATAGGTTTATAGGAGCCCTAAGGGTATTCTACACTATGTTTTATAGATAGGTTCCTAGGAGCACTAAGAGTATTCTACACTATGTTTTATAGATAGGTTTCTAGGAGCCCTAAGAGTATTCTACACTATACTTTATAGATAGGTTCCTAGGAGTCCTAAGAGTATTCTACACTATGTTTTATAGATAGGTTCCTAGGAGTCCTAAGAGTGTTCTACACTATGTTTTATAGATAGGTTTCTAGGAGCCCTAAGAGTATTCTACAATATGTTTTATAGATAGGTTCCTATCAGCCCTAAGACTATGTTTTAAGCCAATTTAAGGTGCGGTTCATACCGAACTTGTTTGACCCAAAAACATTTCTTGGTCCCGAACCACCTGAACCCGAAACAAATCTTGAGAAGTGTGCCCATCTAGTTAGGAGTAACAGGCCTGCTACTTCCACTAGGGGAAGCATGAGGGGATTATTACATAATTTGGTGTTACAAGAATCTCCTAAATTCCCTGTACTGGTAGTTGCAGACAGGCAGCACGCTATGTTTAGGACTATGCTGGTGATTTGCATCTCTGTATCAGAAAAACTAATCTCTACTATAAAGATTCATATACACAAACAATTCTTAAGGGTGAAAATTCATCCTTCATGTCATAACTGCATTATGTGACTGCTGTCTGAACTGAAAAAGAAAAATTTAAATAAAAAATTTCTATACACAGCTGTTCAATGACATAAGAAACAATTTTTTTTAGTTCCAGACTTATATTTGCCTTCAATGATAAGTCCCCTTGGTCATGGATGCCACAGGTGCTACTTTAAGCCCGTCAAGTGTCCATAGGTCCTCCAACATGACCGTTACATCCTATACTGTGCATGCATTGAAATCATTTAGTGTAAGCAGTTAGTACAGACAATTTATAGCTTCTCCAAGATGGCAGCCTTGTCCTCTTACTGTGTCTGCAATGGACTCTTCAGGGTCA
The DNA here is from genome assembly GCA_947044405.1 of Leptodactylus fallax. Taxonomy (NCBI): domain Eukaryota; kingdom Metazoa; phylum Chordata; class Amphibia; order Anura; family Leptodactylidae; genus Leptodactylus; species Leptodactylus fallax. The sequence continues at coordinate 836,132 of CAMRHE010000457.1, forward strand.
TATCATCACTTCCAGGACTCCTCCTCCAAAGGGCAAAGGTCACACCAAATATTGATGGGATTTACATTTCTCTTTTCTTCATTCACTTTTGATAATTGAAAAAACATAAAGCATTCTTACCTTGCAGCATTTTTATCAGACCTGTCTAAAACTTTTGCACTGTACTATATGTTGCTGTGATGGAGGAGAGACGCATGTGTGGCTTTTATGAGTTTCCCTACTCTTATAGTATGTCCAAGATGTCTGCGGGATACATGTAGTAAATTATTACTTGTCACATCTTCTCTATAAGGATCTTCTGTAGACCGTACACTCCATCTGTACACTATATACTGTATATTTACTCTGTTACTGGATATCTCACACACCCTTCAGTCCCAAGTCCAGGAAAGCAATCTCTCCTGAATTACCATTACTGGGGAAGATCAAGTGACAGCCATTATTAGTAATGTATAAGACAAAAATATCTGGTACAGAAAAAACTGTGAAATATTTGGCAACATATAATATTGGACCTTATATATGGAGAATATTCACATTGAGGATCATAACAGCAACTTATCTACATAAGTATCACATTCTCTAAACTATTAGCGATGATGATAATGATTATTATTATTACTAGTTAAAGAGTTGTCCAAAAATTGGAGCAACCTATTGAGCAGCCAGGAAAAAAAAAAAGCACACTCATGTGCCGTTTATGCGGATGTGTTGCCAGAAGCCCTGAGTTTCAAGTGACTGCTGAGACAAATCAGTGGCCTGAAAGGTGACATATGTCAGTGATGTCACTGGTTCCTTCCCAGTGACTGCTGAAGTCAACGATTGGTCTAAGTGGTCATGGGGGTTTCAGGTCTTCTGGCAACACTGCCCGGCACAAGACTGAAAGAGCATCGGTGGCGAACAGTGACGTGCTGGGTGAGTATGTTATTTTTCTTCATTTTACACCTCCCAACGGGAAGCTCCAATAATTGACATAATAATAATAATAATAATAATAATAATAATAATAATAATAATAATAATAATAATAATAATAGCAATAATGATAATAATAATAATAATAATAATAATAATAATTGCAATAATAATGATAACAATAATAAATGTAGTAGTAATAATAATAAAAATAATAATAATAATAATAATGACACATAACGGAGCATTTTCATGTTACTACTGCTTATAAACTGCTGAGCATTATTCTGCCATTCTGACATCCTCATGTACTTTATACCTTGGTGTATATAACATACAGATCTTCTTGCATCTCCTTGTTGATCTGTATAAGAGACTATTTCACTTCTCATTTTCATCACTGCCATTAAGTGTAACTAACCATAAAATGCAAATCTTATAAGAGATTCTAATGGATGTATTATACAGGTCTCTGGAGGTTCTCAACACTATGAATAGTCATCTGTGGGGTGCGGATGGTCTTCTGAGGAGATGTTTTAGCAGAGTCCTTTTCTCTCATCTCCAACACCCCCATTAATACTAGATCTGTAATCCCATATTATATATAACATATAAAGTTCTCGGCCGTCTATCTTACCATGGAAGTAACAGAGGAGCAGGATGGAAAGTCTCATTGTAGATGGTGGACGACGGTCAGGACCACGTATAGGAATGTTCTTCAGAAATCTGTAGGGAGTTTCTTCTATGTATATCTCTATGTCATCCTTCAGTATATGAAGCAAGAGGAAGAGACTAGAAGAGGAAGTTACACATAAAGGCAGAGGAGGTTTCTCTTTTACACTTACAAGAGTACAAGTAATTCCCAGTGTAGCCCTATTTGGGGGGGGGGTATGAGTATTATCCCTCCCGCAACAGACTCTGGCGCTGACCTGTGTGTATAATGGGACCTGAAGCCTTCGCTGAAGGGAAGAGTGGGAACATATATGAAATATATCAGTGCCTCCACCCAGGATAGAGCCTCTGTATTACAGGGAGGATCTCTTCCTGGGACTTACCCATGAAGTACAGTTAGTAGCCTTAACAAGGATCACTGTACTAATCTCACAGTCTGAAGAATACATACAGATACCACATAAGGTTATAACAGTAGCTTTATAAGAATCAACAGGGTAATAATACATACATAAAATATACTCAGAACACAGCAGTACTACAACAACCAGCAAGTCCTCAACCGTCTTAGGTTATATACCCGGGTATATATATAGATATATAGCAAGAGTCCAGTGCACAATACCTCCAGGCAACAGAAGAGATGCAGGGGCCCCTGTGGATGACTGTGGATCCTCGGATTCTTCCAGGAGATGACAGACAGCCGATCAAGAGATGATGATGATGGTGAGATTCTTCACAGGCAGCAAACAGGGCGACGGTGACGGCAGTAGATGCAGGCCTGACTACCCTAACACTGAGTCCTTAACCTGCCAGCTAAACTACTAGTGCTACCGGGCCTCTAACTAGCTAGTTGGACTTCGGAAGCCTAACCTATCACTGCCCTGAACTGTATATATATATGGATCCCTAACTACGGTTACTAGCTAGGTCCTGTGAGTATATAGGGGGTAACACATACCTAACTATATACTGTGAAGTAAAGAGGAACAAGTGGCTCTTAGACTCCCCCAGACATAACATGTCTGTCTCAGCAGCTCTGCTCACATCTCTCCCCCCAGCAGCTCTGCCTCACATGTGTCTGACTCACTGTATTTACAAAACAAAACTTGCACTGAATGCCTGGGGTCTCTGAAGCCAAACTGCAGGGGCAAAGAAACCAGATACATTATATAATAGTAAAAATGGCAGTTCCCTACACTCTCCCTCTGGTGAAATCTTTACGTCACGTCAAAGACATACAAAGTCATAGTATACAGTCAACATTACCAATGACAATATCAATATATTTGCTTTTGCATTTACAGAGTCACAACAGGTTAATAGGTATACATGCCAGCAGGAGCGAAAATTGGTAACATATTGACCAAAGTGGACACTGCACCCACCCAAGCATGGTATAAATGAGGCTGAGTAGTAAATCTGGGGTCCCCCAAACTATCATACCCTGTTTCCCCGAAAATAAGACAGCGTCTTATATTAATTTTTGCTCCCAAAGATGTGCTGCGTCTTATTTTCAGGGGATGTCTTATTTTTTTTTTCAATGAAGAAGAATTCACATTTATTGCTGAACAAAAAAATGAACATTTATTATATACGGTACTGTACAGTAGTTGTCATCACAAACCAGCATAACCAGACAAACTGTGAATCCTATCAAGAATTTCTTACTACCGTACCATTATTTCCATGTACAACAATTAACAGTATGGTACATTTACCAATATTTACGGTACGAACAGAAAGTAAAATTTATTCAATGACAGTTATGTCATCATCTTCTAGGACATCATCATAACAATCCAAACCATTAATTTCCCTGCACACAGTATCATATCCCATAGTGTCCCCTGCACACAGTATAATTCCCCATAGTGGCCCCTGCACACAGTATCATTCCCCATAGTGGCCCCTGCACACAGTATCATTCCCCATAGTGGCCCCTGCACACAGTATCATGCCCCATAGTGGCCCCTGCACACAGTATCATTCCCCATAGTGGCCCCTGCACACAGTATCATTCCCCATAGTGGCCCCTGCACACAGTAGTTTGCCCCATAGTGGACCACCCATGAACAATTATTATACTGTGGGGTCTTTTCAGACCCCAGAGTATAATGATCGGAGACCCAGGGGAGGATAGAAACATAAAAAAACAACGTTGCTTACCCATTCCTCGCTCCGGTGCATGCCCGTGCGCTACTCCGGCCTTCTTCACTGTTAGACCAGGCCGCGTCACATGATCCGGCCGGCGTCGCGACGCAAAATGACGTCCGCTGACGTCTGCGACGTCACCAAACAGGCCCGAAGCCTGGAGAAGGACAGGTAAGCACATAGTTTTTTATGTTCGCTCACCTCCCCTGGGCCGCCGATTATTATACTCCGGGGTCTGAAAAGACCCCCGAGTATAATGATAGCAGTGATTGTGGGGTTCTCCCGCGGCCTCACATATCGTATATACCGTATGTTCTGTTCGGGAACATACGCCTTACTTTCGGGGGGATGCCTTATATTAGGCAATTCTCCGAAACCTCTCCTATGCCTTACTTTCGGGGGGTGTCTTATTTTCGGGGAAACACGGTATGTCAGCATAGGTGGAGGGTGTCTAATTCTCTCTCCTCTCCGTACCTCTCTCTGAGGTAAACTAGCATGTCCAGGCCCTAAACTAGGGTTGTCTGCCATGGGAGGGGATGGTGCTGGTGGCGTAGGAGAGCTAAATCCCTGCTCATCTGTAGACACAGATCTAGGTACGAATTCTGGAGTTTGAGGGTTCATAGGTCTCCCTGAAGGAGAAGATACTGGTGATCTAGGAACTTCAGGAGCCACAGTCCAATCACTCTCAGGAGTTTCAGGAAGGTCAGGTGGAATATCGGCTAAGGACTGTGGAGAATCGCAGGCCGAGCCATCATTGGAGATATCCATACCATCAATCTGAGGTACAGGCAACAAATGATTTCTATGCCAAGTCCTGATCCTCCCGTCCCGTCCTTTTATCTTGTAGACTGGTATTCCAGGCAACCGATCTACCACTGTGAAGAGTTCACTCCGCCATCGATCAGCCAGCTTATGTTTTGCAGATGCTCCCAAATTCCGTAGCAGAACATGGTCCCCAGGGTTCAATTCTCGGTATCTTACTCGAAGATCAAATCTCCTTTTATTTCCTTCATTCACTTTGGACGCATTTTCCTCAGCCAGCTCATAAGCACTCTTAAGCGTTTCTTTCAAACGTGCCACATATCGGTAATGATCTCGATGACTGATACCATCGGTAGAGACTCCCAACAAGATGTCAATAGGTAGCCTAGGCTCTCTTCCAAACATCAGAAAGTATGGTGAATATCCGGTGCTCTCGTGCCTTGTACTATTATAGGCATGCACCATAGCCTCCACTTTTCGACTCCAGGATCGCTTATCCTCAATTCGTAAGGTACCAAGCATATCAAGTAAAGTCCTGTTAAATCTTTCAGGAAGGGCATCTCCCTCTGGATGGTAAGGCGTTGTCCGACTTTTGCGGATGTTCAACAACTGAAGTAACTCTTTGATCAGGTTACTCTCAAAATCCCGGCCTTGATCAGAATGCAACCGGTGTGGTAAGCCATAATGGATAAAATACTTTTCCCAAAGCACTCTTGCAACAGTGACTGCTTTTTGATCCTTAGTCGGAAAGGCTTGAGCATATCGTGTGAAGTGATCAGTCACCACCAATACATTTCCAAATCCTCTGGAGTCGTTGTCAATACAAAGGAAGTCTATGCAGACAAGATCCATGGGGCCCGAACTCTTCAAGTGTCCCATGAAGGCCGCTCGAACCGGAACAGTCTTCCTCTGCAAACATCTGCGACAGCACCTACACAGACGAGTCACGGTATCTCTCATTTTGGGCCAGTAGAATCGGTCTTGTATTAGTCCATAAGTCTTCTCAGGTCCCAAATGACCATGATAATCATGCAGACTTCGGAAAATCATCTTCTGAAAGCAGCTTGGAATAACTAGTTGGCGCCTTCCAGGGTGATCATGATACAGCACCACACGATAAAGTAGGCCATTGTCTATTTCAAACTTCTCCCAATCTCGTAGAAGTTGACTGCATTCAGAGGGTAGGGATGTCTTCAACATTTCTCTGACTTGAGAACTCACTGCTTGATAAAGAGGTCCAATTAAAGGATCAGTCTTTTGACTCCAGATCATTCGCTTTGAAGATATAGAACAACTCTCAAAGGATCCTAAAGCGGCAGGGTAGGCAAACATGTCTGGTACAGCTTCGGGACCTCCCCCAATAGAGTCAATAAGCCGAGTTTCAGAAAAGGCTACTCGGTCTTCAACTACAGCAGCCATGGCACACAAAGCTCCTACTCCAGGACTTGGCACTTCTTCCCATTCATCCACTACTTCCGGACTAGGTAATCCAGGCCGTCTTGATAGAGCATCTGCCCCAATGTTCTTAGGCCCCGATTTATACTTGAGTGTGAATTGGTAGTTGGATAAAGCCGCCAACCAGCGATGTCCTTTAGCATCGAGTTTAGCGGTTGACAAAACGTATGTCAGTGGATTGTTGTCTGTTCTTACTTCAAACGTGGCTCCGTATAAATAGTCATGTAATTTATCAACAATGGCCCACTTGAGCGCCAAAAACTCCAATTTCTGTACTGGATAATTTTTCTCGCTGGGAGAAAGACTTCGACTTATGAAAGCTATGGGCCGTAACCCGGCCGGGTATTCTTGGTGCAGCACGCCACCTAATCCTTCAAAGCTGGCATCTACATGTAGCACATATGGCTTCTGTGCATCAGCATAAGCCAGAACGGGAGCTTCTGTCAATTTCTTCTTCAACAACTTAAATGCTTCTTCACAATCCGCAGTCCACCTATCGCCAAAAAGGCTTTTGGAAGACCCTTTCTTCTTTCCCGGATCTCCTGCATCACTCTTCAACAGGTCGAGGAGGGCTCGAGCAATTTTTGAATATCCTTCCACAAATCGTCGATAGAATCCACAAAACCCCAAGAAAGATTGCAACTCCGTAATATCGGAGCCAATTCGGGGCCAATTCACCACAGCTTCAATCTTACCAGGATCGGTAGCAACTCCTTCAGCAGAAACAATATGACCTACATAAGTGACCGAAGATCTACAAAATTTGGATTTGTCAGCCGACAACTTCAGCCCCTCTTCTTTTAAGCGTTGGAGTACTCTCATGAGTCGTTCTTCATGTTCTTCCAGTGTCTTTCCAAACACAATAATGTCGTCAAGATATACAAGGCATTCCCGGGGCACTAAATCACCTAACACTCTTTCCATCAACCTTTGGAACGTTGCTGGCGCACCTTTTGTACCTTGCGGCATACGAGTGAACTGAAAGAAACCCAAGGGGCATATGAAGGCTGTCTTTTCCTGATCCTCAGGTGCCATTGGGACTTGATAGTATCCCGATCTTAGGTCCAGCACTGTGAACCAACAGTTTCCATTCAGAGCTTCCAGAGCTTCTTCAATTCTCGGCAGTGTATACTGATCAGGTAAGGTTCTCCGGTTCAGAGTTCTGTAATCCACACATAGGCAAATTGCTCCAGATTTTTTTCTTACCACCACAATAGGTGAGGCATAGGGGCTCTTACTGTCCACAATGATCCCCTGACCTTTCATTTGCTGTAGAGTCTGTCTTAACTCATCAACGTCCTTTGGAGCAACTCTCCGTGGTCGCTCCCGGAAGGGAGTAGAATCAGTCAATCGGAAAGTGTGTTGAGCACTTTTAGCACAACCTACATCCATATCATCCATGGAGAACACTTCCGATAATTCAGACAACTTCTGTGTCAGCCGCTGATTCCAGGCCTCTGGTAAATGTGGATCACTCAAGTCAAGATTGAGATTAGGGATTGCATCTCGGATTTGAATCCTGCACACTTCAGCGTATGGATTTACTCCAAGCACAGGGTAGCAGTGGGCCACATTCTGGTATGGTCCAATTACGATCGGATGCGGTGAACAGTTCCTCACTGTCACACAAGTAGATAACTCCACTTTATTTCTCCAGTCCTTTCTCTCTGGGGTCACCATCCAGCCATTCTGGTTAATCATTTCTTCAGGGGTTTCCATAAGGACATAACTCCCCCCTTCAAGCAAATCGGGAGCAATGCTGGAGGCTACTCTCAGAACTCTCTCCCCGCCGGCAGGAACTTCCACGGTTCTCTCACCGATATGATATACCATTCCATGTCGATAGCCAGTAGACAGGGCATCACAGAGTTCTCTAAGATCAGAAGATATATTCACCGGCTGAGCTGCAGGGTTCCAATCTCTTCCAAGAAACTTCTGAAAAGCATAATGCACTGCGGGACAATTAGTGCCAAGTATCACAGGAGCTGCACAAGAATCCCCTGTATCAGGACAGACAACAGCCGTAATCTTCATGGGAGCGACACTCTGATCTTCTAATTCAGGGACAGCTATAACTACTTGTAGGCTTCCATCTACAGGATATGATCCTGAATTAAGCCCCCACAATTTCATTTGTCCCGTAGACTGAAGAGGTATATCCCTCAGATACTTTTGGTAGAACGAGCGATAAATCAGGGTCACTTGAGATCCTGTATCAAACAGGGCAGGAGCGGCATGACCATTAACAGTGACTTTGACAACGGACCTGGAGCCCGCGATAGCGCCTCTGGTCTTTACTTGGCCCGCCTTCCTTCGGTGTCTTTGATTCTGAATAGAGAAGACAGCACTGTGTCCCAATCCCTCACTGTCCTCCGTACACTGTCTGGCAGTATGGCCCGTCTGACCACATTTATAACAGGTTCTAGCATCCTTCCTCCGTGGAGTGGCAGTGGGTGGAGTGGCGGACTGTCTAAGTTCTGACCGCTCCGCTGGTTTGTCCTTGTTTGAATTAGGAACAACATCTTCTTTAGAGATGCTTTTCGCTTTCTTAGGGGTACTAAAACTAATGTCAGCTTCTTGTTTCTTCACTAACTTCATTAAGTCAGGAAATGGAAGGACTCTATCAGATAGTAAGACCTTGAGTACTTGAGCAAGAGGATGATGAGGTTGTAACCCTCTCACCAACTGACTGGTTCTCATAGCGTCTACCTCTGAAGTAGATATAGCTGCATGGTACACCAGACGAGAAAGAAGTAGCTGTAAACGGTTAATAAAAGTAGAGACATTTCCCCTTCTTTTTGACGAACCATTCGGTAGTCAGCAACCATCTGGGCAAGGTCATAGTATGGCTCAAAGTGATCAGACAGTACTTGTATATAGTCCAATGCACTCACTCCTTCATGAGAGTCTCTGTACAAGCGGATCAATTCTGCAGCAGGAGACCGCAAACTTTCACTGATACGCTGCTGCTTGCCTTCTTCAGAGCAAGACCATTCCTTCAGGCATTGGAGAGTATGTTCTTTCCATATCTCAAAGTTTTCCTCCCCTTGTGGTACTGGGACATTACCAGAGAATACTTTTAGTTTCTTGTAGTGAGTGGCCTGCAGGCCCTGAGCTAACATTTCAGTCAGCCTGGCTAAAGTGCTAATAGCACTGTCACTAGAGGAACTGCTAGCGACGGCCATACTGGGGGGGTAACTGGCTGAGCGGGGTTCTTCCTTTACCTGAACCAGGGGAGGAACAGGAGGTCGGTAATCCCATGTAGTAGCTAGTGGGAGGTTCCCCTCTGAGCTATATCGCTTCTCCATATCAATGACTATTCCCACTTCTAAATCTCAGCAGTGCCTCCAAATGTAGCCCTATTTGGGGGGTGGTATGAGTATTATCCCTCCCGCAACAGACTCTGGCGCTGACCTGTGTGTATAATGGGACCTGAAGCCTTCGCTGAAGGGAAGAGTGGGAACATATATGAAATATATCAGTGCCTCCACCCAGGATAGAGTCTCTGTATTACAGGGAGGATCTCTTCCTGGGACTTACCCATGAAGTACAGTTAGTAGCCTTAACAAGGATCACTGTACTAATCTCACAGTCTGAAGAATACATACAGATACCACATAAGGTTATAACAGTAGCTTTATAAGAATCAATAGGGTAATAATACATACATAAAATATACTCAGAACACAGCAATACTACAACAACCAGCAAGTCCTCAACCGTCTTAGGTTATATACCCGGGTATATATATATAGATATATAGCAAGAGTCCGGTGCACAATACCTCCAGGCAACAGAAGAGATGCAGGGGCCCCTGTGGATGACTGTGGATCCTCGGATTCTTCCAGGAGATGACAGACAGCCGATCAGGAGATGATGATGATGGTGAGATTCTTCACAGGCAGCAAACAGGGCGACGGTGACGGCAGTAGATGCAGGCCTGACTACCCTAACACTGAGTCCTTAACCTGCCAGCTAAACTACTAGTGCCACCGGGCCTCTAACTAGCTAGTTGGCCTTCGGAAGCCTAACCTATCACTGCCCTGAACTGTATATATATATGGATCCCTAACTACGGTTACTAGCTAGGTCCTGTGAGTATATAGGGGGTAACACATACCTAACTATATACTGTGAAGTAAAGAGGAACAAGTGGCTCTTAGACTGCCCCAGACATAACATGTCTGTCTCAGCAGCTCTGCTCACATCTCTCCCCCCAGCAGCTCTGCCTCACATGTGTCTGACTCACTGTATTTACAAAACAAAACTTGCACTGAATGCCTGGGGTCTCTGAAGCCAAACTGCAGGGGCAAAGAAGCCAGATACATTATATACTAGTAGAAATGGCAGTTCCCTACACCAGAAAGAAAACTTAGAAAGAAAGTGTTATAGTACACAATTTGTTAAAAGTTAGGATATTTGTGGTAAAAGAAGAGGTAGGCAAACACAAAGGCTCTTCTAAAAGAGGACACTACCTATAGGAAATACCACTGCCAGGATGGGTGGTTCTTGACTGCAACAATGTGGTGTTAGATGCCATAATAACATCCATGTGAATGTCAGGGCACAAGGTTTCTCCGGAGATCCTTGTACAGAGCCTCACACTGCCTCCTCTGGCTTATTATCTTTCATCTCCATCTATATGGTGTGACTGACCTATTACCCTCACAATGTATAAGAAAGCTAAAATGGGCGAAGGTGTGCTGATATTGTCCGTGGCCGACGTTAGAAAGCTAGGTAACTCTTTTTTGTTTTTTTAAAGTTCAGTTGTTTAATCTCTCTAACTAAGATATAAAGCAGACTTCTAAAGTCCCAAAGAAGTCTAATCCCTAGAATCATTGCCTTACCTCCCCTACAATCCTCCCATACAAATCTGTACAACTCATGGCTACAAGAAAGGACCTTCAGGTCCTAACACAATGTAAAAATTTAAATGACAATAAATAATCTGAGGGACATAAGTAGCAGGGGTTAACTATTGTAAATAAAACATGGACACACCCATTATATACATTACATATTGGCTATGAATAATGATGTCACCAAAGGTCTCATTGACATCATGATTTTATCTTTCCTTTTTTTTTGTAAATCGTCTATCAATATAATATTTGTGTCACAAGATAATTCAGATATGTGAATCACAAGATGATGAGCTTTTCAAGACAATGTCCTATCATATTATTGTATCACTATTTGTCGGCCACCCAGTGGTTTTGCGATTTGTGGACTTTCAAGACTATAGACGATAATGATTACTTTTCTATCTATGTCTGATCATGTATGTCTTTTACCTGCATGGTGGTAATTATGAGCACTCATATGTCACAAAGACCGTGAAGGTGCTGCAGCATTGAATCAGAAGCATCACTCCTACTTTTTTGGGATCAATGGGGGGTCTTACCATTCATAAAGTGTTTGTATATTTTAGTAAAATGGTTGTGATTGTGGACATACAGTAGCCTTTGAGACCAGCTGATCATATCAGGCCCCTTCAAACACCAGAGTATAATATGTGGGGGCGCAAGGAAGGTGCGTAAACATAACAAACACTTATACTCACCTCTCCTGGGCTCCTTACAGTGCTGGGGGTCCCTTGGCAGCCTCTTCTAGCCTTTTCAGAAGAAATAGTATAATAGAGTATAATAGTGGTTTGTAGATGGTTAATCTGAACCTGAAATTTTTGGAAAATTCATAAGGAAACAAACCGGTCCACTCGCGTCTACTAACCATCCTTTTTTATTATTTCATTAGTGCAAACAAAAAAATCGGCAAAGTTACTAGTCAGTATATAAACAAACCTATGGACATGATCATCTCCGTCACACACTCCATTCTCCTGTACTTGTACAGCACATTTATTCATTAAAATTAACATTTTTAGTCAAAAACAAGAAGTGTCAGATATTAGATGAGAACAGGAGACCGATGAAGGTGGCCATACCTATTCAGTAGCTGTCGAGAGAATGCCCATCCATAAAGCATAGAGAAGTGTCAGTCACCTCTGGCAGCAGGGTATCTTTCTTGACAACAAAAGATTGGGCATGTTAATTTTCCACATGTCTGATCCTTTTTTCCTGTCATAAGGTTAACAAAGGTCAGCCAAATATCAAATACATCTTAAATGGTCAACCAGTCCTTCAATATTGTCAGGTTGTGCCGACCTTAATCTAATGTGTATGGCCACCTTAAAAGGAGTCTGTCACCAGAGCCCAGCTCCGCAGACAGATAGATTAGGGTCACCTGAATCAAACAATGTTTACCACTTGTGAATCGCTACCTCAGTTATTTGACTATTTTGGCAAAATGTGAATGAGCTGACATAAATGACGATATCTATCAATGGAGGCAGTGATTCACACGCGGAAAACACTTTGATTCAGGTGACACTAACCTATGTATCTGCGGGGATGGGTTGATATTCTGTGTTCTGGTGACAGACTCCCTTTAAGCTCCAGGGTTCATCACCCTTTGTCTTCTATTACTGAGATTGTGCTCATAATGGCTGAAAACACGAGGCACCATTTTGTTCATGACAGGTACAATCCTTATAGATAAAAAATTTACAAAAAAAAAAAAATTCCAGTGATAATAATCATTTATACAGTAGAACAAAATATCCCATAAGAAAGCCCAATGGACTCTTTGGAAATTGTAACATTCATGAATGTTATTTGGAAGGTTGTCACAGCCCCGATCCTTTCACCATTGTCTCCATTATCACCATGTTCTCTTTTTCACAGGAGGTATCAGGACAACCAGTTATCTAAATAAGGACCAGTTGGTGACCAGCTGATCAGCATAGGTCCTACTGCTAAAACCCAGGGTTATTCGTATGTGACCTTTAAGATACTAGAACATGTTATGTACATAGTTCAAGTCAATCTCTTGACACTTGACATTGACTTCATAGGAAAATAAAAGTTTTTGGTTTTGAGTCTAGTTATGTCTCAAGTGCTTGAAGGTTAAGGTAAGGTTCTTCATCAGATTGAAGGCTTCTTTTCTTCAGATATAACAGAGATAAGATGAAAAGTACAAGGAAGATAAGACTTTTGACTCCCATATAAATTACAGCTGTCAAAATTAGCGAACTTGGATGTGATTCTCCTATGGGGAATAAAAGATAAGAGCGAATGAATACTGAGATTGGGTAATGTTGTAGCAATTGAAATGGGTTCACATTGTATGTAGGGTGAGTCAGTCATCGGGATCAGTTATTAGTTTGGAACTTCCCCTCTGGCCAGTACATATGATGCAATATACACTGACAGATCAACTGGTACTCAAATACATAGGAGGTGTGACAATTGGGGGTAATTTAACTTCAAAGGTGGCAGCTTCCTGGACTCCACAGACGTGTTGGTGGTGCTGGGTGCCAAATAAGCAGCATATCAGGCAGTGGTAATCCAAAATAAATGGCTTTATTCAGCTTGTGAGTGAAAACAGGAACAAAACAAAAAAACAGCCTAGCCCACACACAGTGCAATAACTCATTTCATGAACCCTGACTAACTTCTGGGGGCAAGAAGTTTTACTGAGGTTACTTCTTTACAGTCTGGCTCACACTGAGCTTAACCAAGTCCGTTCTGGAATCCAATCCTCTTGGGATAGATCGCCTGTCTGTCTCCAACTGGTTCCACCATCTACCTGCTCCCTGCAGGTCTCCCGCAGCACTCTCTCTGGAGTTAGGCCCCACCTATGGGTGTGGTTGAGGACCTTTTTAACCCTAGTTTTGGGTTACTTACCAGCGCCCTCTAGGTTCACACTCTCACAGAGGATAGACATGAGCACTATAGAAATAAGACATGGAGTGCACATCTTCATGTTATACAATAATCTATTACTGCTCAGCAAAATGTATAACAATGAAGACGCAGTTCTTAGAAATTTATAACAAATTGTGTAAGCCCACTACCCACTCCACGGTGACCTCTTTTTAGTGGGGTCCCTATTCTATTAAATGTGGCACTCCACCGTGACTACCATTGCCATGACACCACACACAGTTCCCTTGCTTCCTGGATTAGTTCTGGGCTGCACCAACCTACACAAAGTCACAGCCCCGCACCATCTGACCACATCACAACAGGTGACATTTCTATGTGATCTCAGACAGAAGACAGACTTAGTAGATGAACACACTTCTTACTTCTCCTGGACTAAAAAAAAATGTCATATTATTTAACCTCTTTAGGACCAGGTCATTTTCCCTGATTCAGTCACATTTTTGTTTTTTTTGTACATGCAGTCTTAGGGGGTAGAACATTTTTTTTTGTTCAGGTTATTCAAAATAATTTTTGCATCCTTTTTGAGGGGTAGATAGGGCTTTATTTTTATACTATTTTTATTTTTGCATTGTTTTTATTTTTATATATCTGGAAAAACGTAAACAAAAAAAAGAGAGGAGGAGGGGGAACGTTTCTGTTTTTCACATTTTACATGTTTTTCTTTTAATAGCACATAGTACGATGAAAAATTTTAAAAAAATTATTAGAAAAATTGATAAAGTAAGAGTCACACAATTCACATAATAGAATCACCCAGGGGAAGAAGAAGCCAAGGAGAGGGGAAACATGGGAAGTCCTAGTCCAACATGGGAAGTCCTAGTCCAATTGGTCCTCCATGGAGAATGTAGCAAATTTGTTGAACCATTACAGTAGTAATAGGATATAGATAGCAGATGCTGTAATTATATGTGTTGAGTTAATAGGGGGGGATACAAGCCCCCAGCAGTCAGTCTTCATACTCTTTTTAAAGAGCTCACATGCCCCTTGATGAAAGGTTCCTCTATCCTACAAAAGATGTAATATAAGGGCAGACTGGATGGCCCATATTTTTTCTGCCTTCAATCTTCTCTTTCTATGTTTGTCTCACTGTATATCCCATCATTCATCATTCCCATTAATAATACTTATCGCACCTTCAGACTATTTAGGTCCCTTCACCAGACATGGTTACACTGACACTAGCTTTGTCCTCTTGGGAGTAGGTCTGTCACTATCATATTTTCTTGTCTGATGTTTATGTAGCAATGGAAGAGACTTTTTATACACACACAAGACATGGATCTTCAAAGGATCTTGGAATAACAAAATTCAATATAAGTAGAGACGTTATTTACAACAGGTCAGGAAATAAACAGTCTGGATACTTGTGGGGTGTGACGGAGGGATCAGTAATTCTTGCTGTTATCTGTTTGCTATCAGGTGGTGATTTGTGACCCTCACAGCTCATACATAGTGTGACATGAAACTGGCATGAATATTAAGTCCAAATTGCAGAGTTTGAAATTCTTGCATTAACCTATATTCCCATTCCTTTCTCTCCCTCTGCGTCTTAAAATGTCCCATTAAAACCACAACCCGCAAATCTTCAATAGAGTGGTCTTCTCCGGAGAAATGTGCGGCCACTGGGAGATCTGTTCTGCTGTTATTAATGGTGGATCTGTGTGAGTTCATTCGCTGGCTAAGTCTCTGCCCTGTTTCCCCTACATAGAGGCCTGTGGTGGGACATTGCACACACATTATGAGGTACACCACATTGGAAGACCTGCAGGAGAATGTCCCCCTAATTCTGTGACCTGTTGTGACTGTGGGACAGGTACACTGTCAGCGGTGTGGATGTGCCTGCAGGTCTTGCACCTGTTTTGCAGGCAAGGTGAGGTGCCATTTTCAGTTTGGATCTTCAGGGCACTCCGGACAATCATACGTCTCAGGCTTGGAGGATGTCGAAAGGAAAAGAGAGGGGGGACTGGAAATATGTCTTTTAGTCTGTTGTCCCTATGTAGCACAGGTTGGAGCTCCTTGGCAATCCTTCGTAGGATCTCCAGCTGTAGGTTGTAGGTGACAACTAGGGGCTCTCGGGCTTCTTTCTGGGTCTCTTTATATATGAGCAGACTGTCTCTGTTAATAGCTGCTGCTTTGTTTAATTGGTTGTCCGTAACTTTTGGTCTGTATCCCAATCGGAGAAATTTCGTCCTCAGTTCGTGGAGGTGCTTGTCCAGGTCTGCTTTGTCGGAGCAAATATGATTGTATCGTATAGCCGGTAGTCTTTAATGTATATTGTGGTATCCAGAAAGAGGATTTCACTCTCTAATTAGCTAAGTTTAAGGTTTATGATAGGGTGAAAGTCATTGAAGTCATTATGGAATTGAAGTAGGGCCTCCTCACCTGCAGTCCAGATGACAAGGATATCATCGATATAACGAAGGTAAATCATAGGTTTGGTGGTGAATGTTGATAAATATGCTACTTCCAGTTCTGCCATAAAGAGATTTGCATATTGGGGTTCACATCTGGTCCCCATTGAAGTTCCCATTCGCTGTAGATATAGATCCTCTCCGAAAGTAAAATAGTTGTGGCTAAGGATGAATTGTATGAGCTGCATTACTGGTTCTGTTGGGAGGTTTTGTTTTTCCAGGTGTACCCGACATGCTGCAATTCCATCCTTGAGGGGAATGTTGGTATACAGGGATTCCACATCCGTGGTGGCTAAAATGGTGCCCTCAGGTAGTTGGCCCAGGGCATTCAGTTTGTTAAGAAGGTCAGTGGTGTCCTGGATATAGCTTGGAGTATCCTTGGCAAATCCCAATGCCATAAAAGATAGGCCTCCCAGGGTTGCCATTTTTGTGTATCTTTGGGAGCATATAGAAGCAGCCCGGCCTGGGATCTTGTGGGATAAGTCCTTTTAACTGTTTCTGGACCTGGATTGGAAACTTCTTGATCATATTCTTTAGTTGTTTCATATAGGCCTCTGTGGGATCACTTCCAAGTTTGGAGTAATGGATGGGATTTGGCAGGTGCCTGTTTTCTTCCTGAATATAGTCTGAGGTGTTCATTATGACTATTGCGCCCCCTTTGTCAGCCTGTTTTATTATTATATCCTGATTTTCTTTCAGTGAATTAATGGCCTTCTGTTCCTGCAGGGTTAGGTTATGCACCTGTTTCTTTTGTTTCTCCAGGATTTCTGATGTAGCAAGACAGCCTACTTTAGGTTCCCTTCCTTGTTACTATGTAGTCTCCAGTTACACTATAGCCTTCCTAGACGTGTATGTGGTGGATGTGGCTGGATATCATAGCCATTCGACCACTGGAAAGCTGTATGTCTTTTATTGGTGTTGTCTGTCTGGATAGATACTTATTACAGGCTACAGTGTGTATAATAGTACACTAAGCCTCTGCTATATCCAACGGTGTCACTAATGGAACTGAGAGCAATGTGTGGCCATATCTGACCTTTAGTGGGCCATATCCTCCTACATGTAGCATGGTGCGTTTGTCTGCCTTACGAGCACCTTATGCTTCATTATGTTACATAGGGCCCTCTCATATTTTTAGCACTTTTCAGTCTACGGGTGCTCACATACATTTCCTTTTATCCAATTTTTGCTATAATATCCTATCGCTATTTTTTATTGTATCATCATTAGCAGTTACATTTTAGCATACTATTTCTCTATTTCTTGCTATATTTGTCCTTGAGTACACCTAATACCTATCCCGGTCACTACACTATACAGCTGAGACCCAGTACTAGTTGCAGGAGTTGGAAAATACTCAGACTCTTGCAGATTAAACCCTCAGTTGCCGGGATCAAAAGTGATGGGAGGTTAAGGGGTGGGAGGGCCACCCCTTCTTTTGTCACCCTGGCCCACCCTTGGTGAGATTGTGGGGTTCCAAAGAGTTGCCATGGTATCAGGAGGCCAATCAATGCCTTCCTGGCTGCCTCTCCCTAATACACATAAGCAGCTTATGTACCATACACTGCAAAACATCACTACAGTATATTGTACAGGGGATAAAGAAATCTCAAGTTCGAGTCTCTTTGTGGGACAGTAAAAAAAAGTAATTTTTTAAAATAAAAATAATAAAAAAAAAATAAAAAATGATAAAAAAAAGCCATTAATTCCAGAAAATGGTGTAGCATGGGGCGTTTGTCTGCCTTACGAGCACCTTATGCTTCATTATGTTACAGAGGGACCTCTCATATTTTTAGCACTTTTCAGTCTACATACATTTCCTTTTATCCAATTTTTGTTATAATATCCTATCGCTATTTTTTATTGTATCATCATTAGCAGTTACATTTTAGTGTACTATTTCTCTATTTCTTGCTATATTTGTCCTTGAGTACACCTAATACCTATCCCGGTCACTACACTATACAGCTGAGACCCGGTGAAAACTACAACTTGTATAAAATTGTAATAAAAACTTTCTAACAACTTTTGATTTTCTGGCAGTATTTGTGTCATTATTACATTTTGTAATATACTTTATTAACACATTTTGTCCCCTTTCTGTGAAATCCTGCATCTCTTTATTATTCCCCTGTCTTCTGTATTGAGATCTGTTCCTGCCTCTCATGGAATGTTACTGGGTATGGAGTACGGGGCTGTGTAATACATGATGGAAATGAAGGTGGGGGAGGAGGGTCAATCTCTTGGGAGTTATAAAACTTAGAAACTTGAATTTGGTGTCATGTGAAAGAGGAAATTATCTCACTAAGGATTTACATCAAATGTATATTATACAGCTGAATAGAAATATCCTAATCCCGACTGTGTTTTCAACCAGTGATATCTCTGGAAATTATATAGATAACACTGCAATATCATATGAAAGAAGAGAATATCCTTCATATGACACCAAAAGCAAGTTTGTACGTTAAATAATGTCAGAGATATAACTGTTTGAAGTGACCCTCCCCCACCCTCATTTTCTCTATACATTACACAGCCCCGTACTCCATATACAGTAACATTCAGTGAGAGGCAGGAACAGCTCTCAATACAAAAACCAGGGAAAGAGTGAAAAAATGCAGGATTTCACAGAAAGAAGACAAAATATGTTAATAAAGTAGATTACAAAATGTATTAATGACACAAATACTGCCAGAAAATCAAAAGTTATCTGAAAGTTTAGTTACGCTTTAATGCCCAAACAGGGCTGTTATCATGGAGGGTTAATGTGCCCTAACTGCAGGTATCCAAGTAACTTCCAGTGTAAGAGGTAGATGTGTGGATGACAGACGGTATAAAATTTCCTGGTAAATATGCCTTAACTGACACGAGATATGTCTGGCATGTAAAAACAATCCTCTGATGCTCTGTGTTCAAAAAAAGTGATTTGGAAACAAAAAGGGTTACCTGGCTGATTAGAATGAAAGACAATAGAAACCACAGTCTACAGAGGAGAAGTAACATTAGGTCACACAGTGCAGGTAGCAAAAGTACTGTCTACTGCAAAAAAAAATCTTAACAAAATGAGATTTGGCACTCAAAGGGTGATCTGGTCAGTCAGACTGTATGTAAGACAGTGTAGACAGTGACAGTGTAATGTAGCAGAGCTTCTCCCACACTCCTGTAATCTCTCTGCCTCTATCTATCCTTCTAAACTAAATAAATCTAATCTATGCCCCCGTCCTCTCTTATAATTCTGCAGTACTACAGTAATGTTGGTGTTTTCCCCTCTCACTGTGCTAGTTGTAGTGTCAGTTCTTCTCTCTCTGCTATCATCTCAAAATATAGCTCTTCTCTATGTGTATTATCTTATGTAATGTATATGACATCATCACTTTGACCTCCCACCCAACACTCATGATTATCTCATAGGCTGTCAGATAACATTGCCACATGCCCACATAGGTCACATAGTCCATGTGATCCTCCTCTTCTATGCTCTTCTACCTCATGTTACATATGCTGGAGGCCATTTTTCAGGTTCGTTTGAGATGAAGCTAAAATTTTTGTAGAATTTGGGTTGAATCCAGATCATTATGAACCAGTTCGCTCATCTCTACTCATGATTGCCTGTACTATAAGGATTGCTGCCTGCAAGAGATTATTGAGAAACCGGCTTGGCAGGTCATGCCCAAAGTCAAGTGATCCTTCTTCCATGATCCGGAAAAGAATTGGCCGACATTTTCAAACAATTCTTGCTGGAGAAATCACAAATGTATTGTATTTGCTAGAATCCAAAACTTTTGGGAAATTCGGAAAAAATTCAAGTCATGCCAAGTCAAATCAGTCATCTCTAAAAATAGCCTTTCTATGCTGTGTTTATATCTACTCAGAGCAAAATGTAATTCTATAAGCTATAAAGAGGTTACAAATTGATATTTTACCTGTCACAGTCAGTCTTGTCTCTCCTCCATAGTGAATTATTTTTCTAACATTAGATTGTGTACACAGTCTGAGCATCACAAAGCAGTAATATGTGGAGTTGTCTGACATCTGCAGCCCCCGTATATGGAGATCTGCCGGTCCTTTTATTTGCGTCCTTCCTCTGTAACTGGGATAAACCATTTCTTTGTAGGGGTGGTAGACATAAGGTCCACTTTTGTTGCCCACTCTCCAGTAAATATTAACCCAGAGGACATCATTCTTCTTGTCTCGGCTGTATGAGCATTTAAGTGTTACAGACTCTTCTCTATGACCTGTGATGGTATCTGGTTGTGTAACACTGAAGGGTGAAGTAGATGAGGAACCTAAAAAATACCATAAATTTGAATTTTACTAATCCTAAATACATGTAATTATATTATGTTTTAAAATAGTAGATTTATGCATGGACATGAGCAGATTCATGGTCCCATGTTGTATGGATACTGAGTTTACTACCTATTTATGGGCATAGAGCAGTGGCACAGCAGCAGCCGTAAGGGCTGCCACAAGGGGTTCGGGACCTTAAGGGGCCCGGCGTGCCCCAGTTTTTTTTTTTTTTTTTTTTTGATAGGCCGTTGCCTTCTGGAGTAACCCCAGCAGGTAATGGGCCCTCTTTACTTACCGATTCCCTTTTCCTGCTCACGGCTGCCTCTACTTCATCTTCTGCCCTCCAGGGGGCCCTGTGCATCTCATATCACATTGCTGGAGCTGGTATTGGTAAGTAAGGCGACAGGCCCACGGCAAGAGCATTTGTTGGTGAACCCCAACAAATACTGCTATTATTATACTCCAGGGTCTCTTCAGGCCCCAGAGTATAATGATTGAAGGTCCAGGGAAGGTGACGAACATAAAAACCAGTGTTACTCACCTCTCCAGCTCAACTCCATGCAGTCTTCGGCCTCTGTAGTGACATCACATGGGTAAGGCCGGCATTGCGACTGAAAAGACCCCAGAGTATGATAATAGCTCGTGGGGGCTGTACACAAAAATTTCAGGTTTTGCTGAAGACAAAATTTTTACAATATTTGCCGCGAACACTGTTGGGGCCATGATGGGACATAATACTGTGTGGACAGGCCACTATGGGACATAATACTGTGTGGAGGGGTCACAATGGGACATAATACTGTGTTCAGGGGTCACTATGGGACATTATACTCTGTGCAAGGGTCACTGTGTAGACATCTCTGCAGCTTTGCATAAGCATAAATGTGTGAAGGATCTGCAGAAGGTCAATAGATCTGCACTGATAAGGCCACATGACCCCAAAAGACAGAGGGGAGGAAAGTGCGCTGCTGCATAAGTATATGGGGTCTGGTCTGTAGATAAAGGCGTATTCCCAGCTCCATGTTTCTCCTCTCCTGCACTGATCTGTTCTCTGCCTTTTTCTGTACCTTTGTACCTGGAGGGCAGGGCTGAGACTTTTCAATAAGATATAATAATAAAAACAATAATAATTTTTTATTTATGTAACATTAACCTATTCTGCTGAGTGTTATGACATCACAGGAGAGTGCTAGATTCACCAAGGAGGTGGAGATAGAGCGCCAGGCGCTGCAAGGAAGCCCAAAACAGGTAACGGAAGGAGAGTATAAATATTTTTTTAGCAAAACGTCCAAAAAGAAAAAGACAGAACAGCACAACCACAATGCTAATGTCAATCCATTTCAGCACATGGAGGGATCATGTAGAAACTTCAGTGGTGCGTAACTCCATAAAGTAAACAGTAAGGCAAAGGCAATGCTGTACAAAGACAGAAAGAAAGGGGGCACTCACGATGTTTGTAGCATGAAAAAGTTCCACCTTTATTCCAACAAAGATAGAAACAGCAGGAGATGGAGAGAGGAACACAAGAAGTGCTTCCTCTTGCCTGGTTACACAAACCATGTGGACTTACCTGATATATTAGGCTTCCTCCTGTTTCTCATTCAGCCAATATCGTGGTTCACATGCAGGGACAGTTTTAGATGAAGTGGGGCCCTGGGCAAAATTAAAAGTGGGGCCCCAAATGTTGAAATAAAGTACTTACTACATAACCACATTCTGTTAATTTTGATGTGCTGCAGTGCCTGGTACTTACAGGGTTCTTCCTAAGGTCTTTATGGCCAGGGCCCCACTTTGCAAAAACGCAGCATTTTATCGTGCCTGCAAAGTGCCTGACTAATCCCATCTACACATTACAGAAAAAACTGCAACGGAAATGCTGTGATTTCAAAAACGTGAGAGTTTTTGAAAATCGCAGCATGTCAATTATACCTACAGAAACGCTGATGTATAATAGGTGCAGAAAGTCCGCAGAGGAAAACTCTGTCACCCACTCTGTCACGTCAGCCACTGAACGTTATACCAGGACTAAATACTGTCACGTCACCCACTGACCGCTATACCAGGACTAAATACTGTCACGTCACCCACTGACCGCTATACCAGGACTAAATACTGTCACGTCACCCACTGACCGCTATACCAGGACTAAATACTGTCATGTCAGCCGCTGACCGCTATACCAGGACTAAATACTGTCACGTCAGCCACTGACCACTATACCAGGACTAAATACTGTCACGTCACCCACTGACCGCTATACCAGGACTAAATACTGTCACGTCACCCACTGACCGCTATACCAGGGCTAAATACTGTCACGTCAGCCGCTGACCGCTATACCAGGACTAAATACTGTCACGTCACCCACTGACCGCTATACCAGGACTAAATACTGTCACGTCACCCACTGACCACTATACCAGGACTAAATACTGTCACGTCACCCACTGACCGCTATACCAGGACTAAATACTGTCACGTCACCCACTGACCGCTATACCAAGACTAAATACCATAGCTCCCAACCGTCCTGCATCTGGCGGGACAGTCCCGATTTTACACTGCTGTCCCGCGGTCCCGCATAGCTTACGGTTTGTCCCACTATGCCCCTGAAGTGTTTTGCTGTTAACAAACTTTATTAGGGTAGGGTAAAGGCTAAATGGTGGATGCTAAATCCTAGTGGCTAAAGGACCTTTGATGACATCATGAACATGTGATCAGACACTTGTGTGGGCGGAGCTATTCTGGATACTGCGGGACAGACTGTGATGTTACGCAGAAAGCTGGGAACAGAGTGATCGAAGATAAGTAGGAAAGAAGAGAGCATTTGTGAGCAAGAGGGGGAACTGGGGGCAGATGTAGGGGCAGTTAAACTGAAGGCAGATGAAGGGGGCAATTAAACTGGGGGCAGATGAATGGGCAATTAAACTGAAGGCAGATTAAGGGGGCAATTAAACCGGTGGCTGATAAAGGGGGACATTAAATTGGTGGTAGATGGAGGGGGCAATTAAACTGGGAGCAGATGAAGGGGGGCATTAAGCTGGTGACATGAAGGGGGGACATTAAATTGGTGGCAGATAAAAGGGGACATTAAACTGGGGGCAGATGAAGGGGTCATTAAATTGATGGCAGATGAAGGGGGGACATTAAACTGGGTGTAGATGGAGGGGGGACATTAAACTGGGGGGCAGATGGAGGGTGACATGAAACTGGGGGCAACTGGAGGAGGACATTAAACCATGGGGGTGGCTGGAAGAGGACGTGTCTGCCTCTTGGTGCCCCCAGTTTAATGTCCCCCTCTAACTACTCCCACTGTTTAATGTCACCCTCCAGCTGCCCCATAGTTTAATGTCCCTCTCCAACTACCCCATAGTTTAATGTCCCCCTCCAGCTGCCCCATAGTTTAATGTCCCTCTCCAACTACCCCATAGTTTAATGTCCCCCTCCAGCTGCCCAGTTTAATGTCCCCGTCTAGTTTCCGTCAGTTTAAACTGGGGCACGAGGAGAGGGACTTAATACTGTGGGGCAATTGGAGGGGACCATTACAATGTGGTGGTATATAATGTTAGGGTGACTGTAGGAGCATTATACTGTGTGGGGGCACATGGAAAAATAGATGAGAATGGGCGGAGTCAACATAGAAGTGGGTGGAGCTAAATTTGTCCCTCTTTCTTTCCTTTGAAAGTTGGGAGGTATGAAATACTGTCACGTCAGCCATTGACCGCTATACCAGGACTAAATACTGTCACGTCAGCCACTGACCGCTATACCAGGACTAAATACTGTCACGTCACCCGCTGACCGCTATACCAGGACCAAATACTATCACGTCAGCCACTGACCGCTATACCAGGACTAAATACTGTCACGTCAGTCACTGACCGCTATACCAGGACTAAATGCTGTCACTTCACCCACTGGCCACTATACCAGGATTAAATACTGTCACTTCACCCACTGACCGCTATACCAGGGCTAAATACTGTCACGTCAGCCACTGACCGCTATACCAGCGCTAAATACTGTCACGTCACCTGCAGACCGCTGTACCAGGACTAAATACTGTCACGTCACCCACTGACCGCTATACCAGGGCTAAATACTGTCACGTCAGTCACTGACCGCTATACCAGGACTAAATACTGTCACGTCAGTCACTGACCGCTATACCAGGGCTAAATACTGTCACGTCAGCTGCTGACCGCTATACCAGGAGTAAATACTGTCACGTCACCCACTGACCGCTATACCAGGACTAAATACAGTAATGTCACCCATTGACCGCTATACCAGGACTAAATACTGTCACGTCACCCGCTGACCGCTATACCAGGACCAAATACTATCACGTCAGCCACTGACCGCTATACCAGGACTAAATACTGTCACGTCAGTCACTGACCGCTATACCAGGACTAAATGCTGTCACTTCACCCACTGGCCACTATACCAGGACTAAATACTGTCACTTCACCCACTGACCGCTATACCAGGGCTAAATACTGTCACGTCAGCCACTGACCGCTATACCAGCGCTAAATACTGTCACGTCACCTGCAGACCGCTGTACCAGGACTAAATACTGTCACGTCAGTCACTGACCGCTATACCAGGACTAAATGCTGTCACTTCACCCACTGACCACTATATCAGGACTAAATACTGTCACGTCACCCACTGACCGCTATACCAGGGCTAAATACTGTCACGTCAGTCACTGACCGCTATACCAGGACTAAATACTGTCACGTCAGTCACTGACCGCTATACCAGGGCTAAATACTGTCACGTCAGCTGCTGACCGCTATACCAGGAGTAAATACTGTCACGTCACCCACTGACCGCTATACCAGGACTAAATACAGTAATGTCACCCATTGACCGCTATACCAGGACTAAATACTGTCACGTCACCCGCTGACCGCTATACCAGGACCAAATACTATCACGTCAGCCACTGACCGCTATACCAGGACTAAATACTGTCACGTCAGTCACTGACCGCTATACCAGGACTAAATGCTGTCACTTCACCCACTGGCCACTATACCAGGACTAAATACTGTCACTTCACCCACTGACCGCTATACCAGGGCTAAATACTGTCACATCAGCCACTGACCGCTATACCAGGGCTAAATACTGTCACGTCACCTGCAGACCGCTGTACCAGGACTAAATACTGTCACGTCAGTCACTGACCGCTATACCAGGACTAAATACTGTCACGTCAGTCACTGACTGCTATACCAGGACTAAAAACTGTCACGTCAGTCACTGACCGCTATACCAGGGCTAAATACTGTCACGTCAGTCACTGACCGCTATACCAGGGCTAAACACTGTCACGTCAGTCACTGACCTCTATACCAGGGCTAAAGACTGTCACGTCACCCGCTGACCGCTATACCAGGACTAAATGCTGTCACTTCACCCACTGACCACTATATCAGGACTAAATACTGTCACGTCACCCACTGACCGCTATACCAGGGCTAAATACTGTCACGTCAGTCACTGACCGCTATACCAGGACTAAATACTGTCACGTCAGTCACTGACCGCTATACCAGGGCTAAATACTGTCACGTCAGCCGCTGACCGCTATACCAGGAGTAAATACTGTCACGTCACCCACTGACCGCTATACCAGGACTAAATACAGTAATGTCACCCATTGACCGCTATACCAGGACTAAATACTGTCACGTCACCTGCTGACCGCTATACCAGGACTAAATACTGTCACGTCACTCGCTGACCGCTATACCAGGGCTAAATACTGTCACGTCACCCACTGACCGCTATACCAGGGCTAAATACTGTCACGTCAGTCACTGACCGCTATACCAGGACTAAATACTGTCACATCACCCGCTGACCGCTATACCAGGACTAAATACTGTCACATCACCTGCTGACCGCTAAACCAGGACTAAATACTGTCACGTCAGCCGCTGACCCCTATACCAGGACTAAATACAGTAATGTCACCCACTGACCGCTATACCAGGACTAAATACAGTAATGTCACCCACTGACCGCTATACCAGGACTAAGTACTGTCACGTCACCTGCTGACTGCTATACCTGGACTAAATACTGTCACGTCAGCCACTGACCGCTATACCAGGACTAAATACTGTCACGTCACCCACTGACCGCTATACCAGGACTAAATACAGTAATGTCACCCATTGACCGCTATACCAGGACTAAATACTGTCACGTCACCCGCTGACCGCTATACCAGGACCAAATACTATCACGTCAGCCACTGACCGCTATACCAGGACTAAATACTGTCACGTCAGTCACTGACCGCTATACCAGGACTAAATGCTGTCACTTCACCCACTGGCCACTATACCAGGACTAAATACTGTCACTTCACCCACTGACCGCTATACCAGGGCTAAATACTGTCACGTCAGCCACTGACCGCTATACCAGGGCTAAATACTGTCACGTCACCTGCAGACCGCTGTACCAGGACTAAATACTGTCACGTCAGTCACTGACCGCTATACCAGGACTAAATACTGTCACGTCAGTCACTGACTGCTATACCAGGACTAAAAACTGTCACGTCAGTCACTGACCGCTATACCAGGGCTAAATACTGTCACGTCAGTCACTGACCGCTATACCAGGGCTAAACACTGTCACGTCAGTCACTGACCTCTATACCAGGGCTAAAGACTGTCACGTCACCCGCTGACCGCTATACCAGGACTAAATGCTGTCACTTCACCCACTGACCACTATATCAGGACTAAATACTGTCACGTCACCCACTGACCGCTATACCAGGGCTAAATACTGTCACGTCAGTCACTGACCGCTATACCAGGACTAAATACTGTCACGTCAGTCACTGACCGCTATACCAGGGCTAAATACTGTCACGTCAGCCGCTGACCGCTATACCAGGACTAAATACTGTCACGTCAGCCGCTGACCGCTATACCAGGACTAAATACTGTCACGTCACCCACTGACCGCTATACCAGGACTAAATACAGTAATGTCACCCATTGACCGCTATACCAGGACTAAATACTGTCACGTCACCTGCTGACCGCTATACCAGGACTAAATACTGTCACGTCACCCACTGACCGCTATACCAGGGCTAAATACTGTCACGCCAGTCACTGACCGCTATACCAGGACTAAATACTGTCACGTCAGCCGCTGACCGCTATACCAGGACTAAATACTGTCACATCACCCGCTGACCGCTATACCAGGACTAAATACTGTCACATCACCTGCTGACCGCTAAACCAGGACTAAATACTGTAACGTCAGCCGCTGACCGCTATACCAGGAGTAAATACTGTCACGTCACCCACTGACCGCTATACCAGGACTAAATACAGTAATGTCACCCACTGACCGCAATACCAGGACTAAGTACTGTCACGTCACCTGCTGACTGCTATACCTGGACTAAATACTGTCACGTCAGCCACTGACCGCTATACCAGGACTAAATACTGTCACGTCACCCACTGACCGCTATACCAGGGCTAAATACTGTCACGTCAGTCACTGACCGCTATACCAGGGCTAAATACTGTCACGTCAGCCACTGACCGCTATACCAGGACTAAATACTGTCACGTCAGCCACTGACCGCTATACCAGGACTAAATACTGTCACGTCACCCACTGACCGCTATACCAGGACTAAATACTGTCACATCACCCGCTGATCGCTATACCAGGACTAAATACTGTCACGTCACCCGCTGACCGCTATACCAGGACTAAATACTGTCACGTCACCTGCTGACCAGGACTAAATACTGTCACGTCACCCACTGACCGCTATACCAGGACTAAATACAGTCACGTCAGCCGCTGACCGCTATAGCAAGACTAAATACTGTCACGTCACCCACTGACCGCTATACCAGGACTAAATACTGTCACGTCACCCGCTGACCGCTATACCAGGACTAAATACTGTCACGTCACCCGCTGACCGCTATACCAGGGCTAAAAACTGTCACGTCACCCGCTGACCGCTATACCAGGACTAAATACTGTCACGTCACCTGCTGACCGCTATACCAGGACTAAATACTGTCACGTCACCCGCTGACCGCTATACCAGGGCTAAAAACTGTCACGTCACCCGCTGACCGCTATACCAGGACTAAATACTGTCACGTCACTCGCTGACCGCTATACCAGGACTAAATACTGTCACTTCACCCACTGGCCACTATACCAGGACTAAATACTGTCACTTCACCCACTGACCGCTATACCAGGGCTAAATACTGTCACGTCAGCCACTGACCGCTATACCAGGGCTAAATACTGTCACGTCACCTGCAGACCGCTGTACCAGGACTAAATACTGTCACGTCAGTCACTGACCACTATATCAGGACTAAATACTGTCACGTCACCCACTGACCGCTATACCAGGGCTAAATACTGTCACGTCAGTCACTGACCGCTATACCAGGACTAAATACTGTCACGTCAGTCACTGACCGCTATACCAGGGCTAAATACTGTCACGTCAGCTGCTGACCGCTATACCAGGAGTAAATACTGTCACGTCACCCACTGACCGCTATACCAGGACTAAATACAGTAATGTCACCCATTGACCGCTATACCAGGACTAAATACTGTCACGTCACCCGCTGACCGCTATACCAGGACCAAATACTATCACGTCAGCCACTGACCGCTATACCAGGACTAAATACTGTCACGTCAGTCACTGACCGCTATACCAGGACTAAATGCTGTCACTTCACCCACTGGCCACTATACCAGGACTAAATACTGTCACTTCACCCACTGACCGCTATACCAGGGCTAAATACTGTCACGTCAGCCACTGACCGCTATACCAGGGCTAAATACTGTCACGTCTCCTGCAGACCGCTATACCAGGACTAAATACTGTCACGTCAGTCACTGACTGCTATACCAGGACTAAAAACTGTCACGTCAGTCACTGACCGCTATACCAGGGCTAAATACTGTCACGTCAGTCACTGACCGCTATACCAGGGCTAAACACTGTCACGTCAGTCACTGACCTCTATACCAGGGCTAAAGACTGTCACGTCACCCGCTGACCGCTATACCAGGACTAAATGCTGTCACTTCACCCACTGACCACTATATCAGGACTAAATACTGTCACGTCACCCACTGACCGCTATACCAGGGCTAAATACTGTCACGTCAGTCACTGACCGCTATACCAGGACTAAATACTGTCACGTCAGTCACTGACCGCTATACCAGGGCTAAATACTGTCACGTCAGCCGCTGACCGCTATACCAGGAGTAAATACTGTCACGTCACCCACTGACCGCTATACCAGGACTAAATACAGTAATGTCACCCATTGACCGCTATACCAGGACTAAATACTGTCACGTCACCTGCTGACCGCTATACCAGGACTAAATACTGTCACGTCAGCCACTGACCGCTATACCAGGGCTAAATACTGTCACGTCAGTCACTGACCGCTATACCAGGACTAAATACTGTCACATCACCCGCTGACCGCTATACCAGGACTAAATACTGTCACATCTCCTGCTGACCGCTAAACCAGGACTAAATACTGTCACGTCAGCCGCTGACCGCTATACCAGGAGTAAATACTGTCACGTCACCCACTGACTGCTATACCAGGACTAAATACAGTAATGTCACCCACTGACCGCTATACCAGGACTAAGTACTGTCACGTCACCTGCTGACCGCTATACCTGGACTAAATACTGTCACGTCAGCCACTGACCGCTATACCAGGACTAAATACTGTCACGTCACCCACTGACCGCTATACCAGGGCTAAATACTGTCACGTCAGTCACTGACCGCTATACCAGGGCTAAATACTGTCACGTCAGCCACTGACCGCTATACCAGGACTAAATACTGTCACGTCAGCCACTGACCGCTATACCAGGACTAAATACTGTCACGTCACCCACTGACCGCTATACCAGGACTAAATACTGTCACATCACCCGCTGATCGCTATACCAGGACTAAATACTGTCACGTCACCCGCTGACCGCTATACCAGGACTAAATACTGTCACGTCACCTGCTGACCAGGACTAAATACTGTCACGTCACCCACTGACCGCTATACCATGACTAAATACTGTCACGTCACACGCTGACTGCTATACCAAGACTAAATACTGTCACGTCACCCGCTGACCGCTATACCAGGACTAAATACTGTCACGTCACATACTGACTGCTATACCAAGACTAAATACTGTCACGTCACCCACTGACCGCTATACCAGGACTAAATACAGTCACGTCAGCCGCTGACCGCTATAGCAAGACTAAATACTGTCACGTCACCCACTGACCGCTATACCAGGACTAAATACTGTCACGTCACCCGCTGACCGCTATACCAGGACTAAATACTGTCACGTCACCCGCTGATCGCTATACCAGGACTAAATACTGTCACGTCACCCGCTGACCGCTATACCAGGGCTAAAAACTGTCACGTCACCCGCTGACCGCTATACCAGGACTAAATACTGTCACGTCACCTGCTGACCGCTATACCAGGACTAAATACTGTCACGTCACCCGCTGACCGCTATACCAGGGCTAAAAACTGTCACGTCACCCGCTGACCGCTATACCAGGGCTAAAAACTGTCACGTCAGTCACTGACCGCTATACCAGGACTAAATACTGTCACGTCACCCGCTGACCACTATACCAGGACTAAATACTGTCACGTCACCCGCTGATCGCTATACCAGGACTAAATACTGTCACGTCACCCGCTGACCGCTATACCAGGGCTAAAAACTGTCACGTCACCCGCTGACCAGGACTAAATACTGTCACGTCACCCACTGACCGCTATACCAGGACTAAATACTCTCATGTCACCCACTTACTGGCAGATTCCCCTCTTACCTCATAGTATAATCCACAAATAGCAACTTTTACTTATAATGTTCCCCTCGTAGCGCCAAACACTTCACTACTATCAGAGTTTCCTCCATTCTTCATATTGAGAGCACAACTACCCCCTTTTATTTGCAGATGCCCCCTCATAACGCCAGCCAGCAATTAACCTCTTCCTGCCCTCACGGTAATAGGATGCTGCAGTAAGCGGGTTGTTCCTAGGACCCATGTACTACTCCCTTGTGAGTGTCAGCGCCTTACAATGACAAACACTGCACCTCTGCAGGTTCCTGGCTGGGCAATGGTCCTGGAATACCAGGAGACTGATGCAGGTGAAGTGTATTATATAGGATGTGGTGGTGGGTGCTGCAGCATCACATGACCCCTTGTTAGTGGCTATTTTCAGGCTACCTAGGCTTGGTGTTTCACAATGAGATTCAACTAGTAAATTGCCGACATGGCCGCACCTAGTCTTCTGTACACATAGGATAAGTGTCCGATACTGATATCGCATTGCAGGAAACCAGCAGAGGATTTTCCTGATCTATGCCACAACAAACAATGCTCAGAATGACCTGCAGCATAAGCGGACACGAGGCTGCTGCAGCATAAGCGGACACGAGGCTGCTGCAGAATAAGCGGACACGAGGCTGCTGCAGCATAGGCGGACACGAGGCTGCTGCAGCATAAGCGGACACGAGGCTGCTGCAGCATAAGCGGACACGAGGCTGCTGCAGCATAAGCGGACACGAGGCTGCTGCAGCATAAGCGGACACGAGGCTGCTGCAGCATAAGCGAACACGAGGCTGCTGCAGAATAAGCGGACACGAGGCTGCTGCAGAATAAGCGGACACGAGGCTGCTGCAGCATAAGCGGACACGAGGCTGCTGCAGCATAAGCGGACACGAGGCTGCTGCAGCATAAGCGGACACGAGGCTGCTGCAGCATAAGCGGACACGAGGCTGCTGCAGCATAAGCGGACACGAGGCTGCTGCAGAATAAGCGGACACGAGGCTGCTGCAGCATAAGCGGACACGAGGCTGCTGCAGCATAAGCGGACACGAGGCTGCTGCAGCATAAGCGGACACGAGGCTGCTGCAGCATAAGCGGACACGAGGCTGCTGCAGCATAAGCGGACACGAGGCTGCTGCAGCATATGCGGACACGAGGCTGCTGCAGCATATGCGGACACGAGGCTGCTGCAGCATAAGCGGACACGAGGCTGCTGCGAGACATTCTGCACCTCAGGTCAGATTATGCTGCGGGATTTATTTAGATCTCATCCAATCTACAATGCAGCAGATAAGCCACAAACAAGTCCGCAGTGTCTACTTCTCTGCATGTACGTCCTGTGTAGACTTAGTCTAAAAGGGCCTTTCCTATAACCATAGCTTGTCATCTGTCCACAGAATTGGTGACGTGTCTGATCAGTGGTGTCCTATGACCAAATTTATATAGTATTTGTAATGTTTTGATACCTTTTAAAAAATGTAAAACTTTGCTAAAAAAAAAAAAAAATTTTGCGTCGCCATATTGTGTCACCTGTAACTTTTTCATATTTACATGTATGGAGCTGGGTAAGGCGTCTTTTTATGCGGGACAACATAACGTTTTTATTGATACCACTTGGGGAAAGATCTGATGGTTTGATCACTTTTTATTCAATTTTTTTATAGGAGACAAAGTGTTGAAAAAAACGCTATTTGGCCATTTTCATTTTTTTTCGCTCCTACGCCGTTCACCGTATGGGATAAATATTTTAATATTTTAATAGTTCAGGCATTTTGGAGCGCGGGGATACCTAATGTGTTTATGCTTACTTTTGTTGAACTTTTGTGTTTTTTTTTTAATTTTTTCATACTTTTAAAAACTTTTTTTTTTATACTTTTACTTGTATGATCAGACTCCCTAGAGACCTTGAAACTGCAGTGAATAGCAAAATGCCGTTACTGCTATTAGACGCTGCCCCTGGCATTGCGTAATAGCTGTAATGTAATGACAGGCCTGGGAGCTTTCAATAGGCTCCCGGCTGTCATGGCAACCAAGCGCCGCCCTCCGATGACGTTCTGGAGAGCGGCGATCATGTAAAAATGGCGGCGCCCGTGGCGGCTCCGCAATTTAGACGCCGTGGTCGCATTTGACTGCAACATCTAAAGGGTTAACAGCCGCGATCGGTGCAGGCACCGATCGCGGCTGTTAGAGGTGGGTCCTGGCTGTATTATACAGCCGGCACCCGCGGTGTATGGAGAGCGCTCAGCTCCTGAGCGCTCTACATACATCGTCATGCGACTCGGGACGTACTATTACGCCCTGGGTCGTTAAGGGGTTAAAGGGTCTGTCCAGAAATTACAGATTTCTGCAAGGAGGCCGGGGAAGGTGAAAAATAAAACCCACACTCACCTGTTCCTGGTCCTCCCACCCCTATCCGATTCAGTGGGGCCCCCGGGGCTTGTTCCAGAGGCAGTCTTCGCCACACGTAACCGCTGAGTCCAATCAGCAACCTCAGCAGCCTAAGGAAAGGCTGTCAACCGGATGTCACTCACATAAGTCACCTGTGATGTCCCGTGTCCTTTCCTTAGGCTGCTGATTGGCCTCAGCAGTTACGTGCGGCGAGGACTTCCACCAGAACAAGCCCCCGGGCGCTGCCGGACCGGACAGCCATGGGAGACACTGGAGCACTGGGGACAAATGAGGATGGGCTTTCTTTTTCTTATTTTTCACCTTCAATCGGACAATTCCTGAACAACCCCTTTAACATCACAATATACTGTACATCACACTATAAAATACAATTCTAGTACGCAAAATGCATTATGTACATTTGTATATAAGAAAACACAAATAGATAGACATTCATATGCTGTATATACTCACACATACTCCATATATTCACACACATACATTAACATGCAAAATATATACACACATACTTGTCTACAAACATACAGTACTCACACAGTATATAAGACACATACTGTAAACAAATATACACATATATACATATTAAATATACATATTTTACCCAAAAAATACACTTAGATTTGGATGAATTGCTTGGTGCAATGTAAATTGAGGAAACTCATGTGCAGCTCTGTCTGGCAGTAGTGAAGCTCTTACATCGCAGCAGACTTCCTCCTTCACACTATGATCTGCTGCATGAGTCACTGCTTGTGAGGAGGAGGGGGGAGTGGGGAAGTCAGGGCCGCACAGGCTGTTTCTAAGTGTCGGGAAGCTTTACAAGCAGCGATCAGCAGACCCTGTTTCTGCCAATGGTTTCTCTACTCCCAATTATTATTCTTAATAGTAGGGAATGCTTTCTCCAGCATTCTGGTTTTCCTCCATGGCTGTTTGCCATGTTCTCTGACCCCCAGGTCACTGATGAGGTCTGTGATTGGGTCTCAGTGGTCATGTGAGGGCACATCAACGTCATCACACTTTGACACTGCAGCGTCATCATGGGCAGTGGTTAGCACTGCAGCCCTGCAGAACTGGAGTCCTGGCATTGAATCTAGCCAGGGACAACATCTACAAGGAGTTTGTATGTTCTCCCAGTCTTTGTGTGGGTTTCCTCCGGGTACTCCGGTTTCCTCCTACACTCCAAAGACACAAATACATACTGATGGGGAATTTAGATTGTGATCCCTACTTGGGACAACGAGTGATGAAATCTGTAAAGTGCAGTGGAATGCGAATGGTTCTCTACAAGTAAGCAAAGTAAATAAATAAATGATGATGCCCCCACATGATTTGGAGGATGCCATCGCAAAGCCCCAGAAAGGTAAGTAAATTATTATTATTTTTTTTATGTTTTACCCACCTGGCTGCCAATTGGATAGATTTGTCTGAGGTGTTTGGAAGATCCAGAAATATTTGGAGAATTTATAACGAATCTGGTCCATTATAAACCAGTTTGCCCAATACTAGGTGTTACTATTCCCGTTTCTAAGTAAGATGTGTCCCTATAGGCTGATAGGGTCAGTGATGATTGGACATTGTTATGTTTGAAGTTCTCATTTACCCCAAGAGAACCAGTCCTATGAATTCCCCTTTTACAACACTACATATGTCTTTACCTGTGAAGGTCAGCTCTGTCCCATATTTGCTTTCCATTGTACCATTACTGGTGGTCACACGGCAACAAAAGCGGGAGTGTTCATCTCTCAGAACGCTGAATATACGCAGAGAGACATCTTCAGGGAAGTTCACCAGAGAAAATCGAGATGTATCTCCTACATGTGTTGGGCTCCAAGTGTATATAATCCTGTTCTCAGTATAGATACATAGTTTACTATCCGTGGTATACCAGGTCACTTGTAGATCTTCCCCCAGGGTCTCCATTGGGTAATGACAAGGGATGATCATCTCTTCTTCTGGGACAGCCATCAGTTCCTCCACCTGAGATAACCATTTCCCACCTATAAACAGAAGCCGTGAGATATATATGTGTTACACACAGATAATAAAGACTGGACAGTACTAAAAAACAAATTATGGCCATGGTCACACACAACAGGCAGGATGCAGAATTTTCCACAATGTTCCTCTGCAAACTGCAGTGGGAAAAGCCACCTAAATTGGGTGTTTTTCCTGCAGCTCACCTTCTCCATGGTTCTCTTGCAGCTTTGACCTTTGCAAAGTTTGAAAGCCAAGGGTCAAATCCGTGTTAATATCTGACAGGCTATGCTGTGCTGCTACTATATGTCACAGCAGGTAAGTCATCTGAGATTATGTGATGTCCTATAAGAGCACTAGATGTGAATAGAGTCTTATAGTTACATATATACACACATGTTATCTATATCCGGGAATCTTGCACTGTTTTACATTAGTTTCCACTCTTTAATGCTTTGCCTTTAGGAGTTTAATTGAATTGTGGGAGTGGCATTGTCTCACTGCACTTTCTAGAAGGTGGGAGGAGCTTAGCTTACATATCGGTAGCGCCACCCTCAGGAGTGTTTTGTTCAGTAGATCACATAGTGGTGAGCTCTTGTTTGGTTCATCACAGTTGTAGCTGGAGGTCAGAGCAGATAAATAGTGGCAGAAACTCCTGAAGCAGGCTATCCCCAACATCAGCCTACCCCCAACATCAGACTACCCGCAACATCAGCCTACCCCCAACATCAGGCTACCCTAACATCAGCCTACCCCCAACATTAGGCTACACCCAACATCAGGCTATCCCCAACATCAGGCTACCCCCAACATCAGGCTACCTGACAAGCGTGTGAAATAATTCCTTTTTTAACAGCAATTTGTGTATTATAACTGATAGAGACTGAGCCTCCATCTTGTTTGGCAGTGTAATTGGTGGTACAAGCTAAACCTGCCAACTGCATAAGGTCACCTACCTTTTTTAAAGGGAGTCTATCACCAGAACCCAACCCTGCAGATAGATAGGTTTGGCTCACCCCTCTACTTTAGGAAATATGCAAATTAGCTCTTTGGAACAACAAGGTCATTGCCATCAGTTCTACAAAAAGTTCATCTACATATTGACGAAAACAGCAATATCTATATCTATATATATAGTATATACAGTGTAAAGAAGAACAAGGAGTCCTGGAAGTGATGATATGGCCCCCACAGATATAGCCCTCATCTCATGATCATCCAGTCTGTCTGGGATGACATGAAGAGACAGAAGGATTGGATAAGTCTACATCCACAGAAGATCTGTTCTTAGTTCTCGAAGATGGCGGGAACAACCTCCCTGTCCAGTTCTGCCAAAAACTGTCTGCAAGTACCGAGAAGAACTGATGGAACATTGTGAACATAGCCTTAAAGGTGAAAATAGTCCAGGCCAGGATTTATGGTACATTGTAATGGAAGGAAATAAAATGATACGATACAAAATATTTGTATTTGTCCTCACAGATTATATATCTATAGACTCTCCTGTCTTCTTGTCTCTGCCTCTTATCTAAGATTTATGTATAATGTATGGCCAGGTTTTCTATAAGTCTACAGAATACGGAATGTCTTATATAACATGTATTGTTACCTGCAAAAGTGAGAAAAGTCCCATCCAAGTCACGCCAGATGATCGGTGAAGAGCCAATTATAGATACAGTTACATTACAGCAGAATCTGATCCCATCTGAAGCTTTCAGTCCTCGGATTAGGATAGACGCTGTCTGGTTACCAGGATGGTGGACTGTAGAGATCTGATCTTTATACTCATCTATTACATTACCAGATCTGTCTGTGATGTTTTTCTTGATACTGGTGCAGTACGTTCCATCTGATTCCCCCCAAGTTACTATAATCTGTGACTTCCCTCTCAGGTAGTCAGGATAGGTGTATGTACACGGGATGGTGACTGAATCTCCTTCCTTCACGTGGAGAGTTTTTGGTTGGTAAATACAATAATTTGCTTTTGTCCAACAAGTCTCTGTAATAAACCACATAGGAGGATGAATTATAACATGGAATAACATTGTGATTTATAATGAACATTGCCTTACATACAGAGGTGCTTGAAAGTTTGTGAACCCTTCAGAATGTTTTATAGTTCTACATAAATTTGACCTAAAACTACATCAGATTTTCACACAAGTCCTAAAAGTAGATCAAGAAAACAAAAAGAAAGAAATGAGTCAAAAAAATTAGACTTGGTCATTTATTTATAGAAGAAAATGACCCAATATTACATATCTGTGAGTAGTAAAAGTATGTGAACCTTTTCTTTCAGTATAACGGTGTATGTAAATGTTTCTGAGAATTGACTATGTCACATGTATAACTATGATAATTTCCTTATGTGATGTTAAATGTAAGAGGACGTTCTGATGGTTGGTTTACACAAATTTTGCTTCAGAACCCCTGTTTTGGGATATTTTGCCTTCCTTCACGTAGAGAGTTTTTGGTTGTGTGGGGAAGGTAGCTCGGTAGCAGCAATGTTGCGGGCCCAACCAGTCAGAGACAGGGACACAAAATCTGGTGCAAAACAGGTTTATTTAAAAAAAAAAACAGCAAAATAAATAAACCTTCACGTCAGGTACAAAAGGAGAAAAATAAAATACAGCCTTAACTTCAGGCAAAAGAAAGTCAAACAAAACCCTGCTCGTCCGAGCACTAACTAAACAATAAGGTACTAACTGTACGTGTTGCTTACTACCAGTCACACGAGTAAACAACAATAGTGCAATATAGTCTCACCAGACTCTAAGGGTGTCAGGACAGACCCATCCACCTCCTCTCACTCCCAGGATCTGCCCTGAAGTGCAGGCTCTGCAGCCTTTTATGGCCCATTAATGAGACTGGGACCTACACCTGGGATGAGGCCTATTCAAGACCCCTACTGGACTACACATAAGAGAGAAATCTGGGGGAGATATACCGGGACTCCAGCACTCTACCTGTCACCTTCTCACATACTCCCCCCTTTGTTCGGACCTCTAGGGGTGGACACTTTTAGCCCACATACAATGGGTACTGGATAGGACATCGGCATTCCCCTGCAGCTTGCATGCCCTGTGTTCCACAGTTAACTTAAAATTTTGCAGGGTCAGAAACCACCTGGTGACTCTGGCGTTTCTCTCCTTGGCGCGGCACATCCATGTAAGAGGGAAGTGATCAGTGACCAGTTTAACGTGTCGGCCCAGTAGGTAGTACCTTAGGGACTCTAGGGCCCACTTAATGGCTAAACACTCCCTCTCCACAATGCTCTTCCAGACCCAAAGCACACTTTTTGGGGTTGGCAGTTAAACTGGCTGCACGGAGTGAATTTAGTACGGCCTGAAATTTAGGCAAATGACTTTCCCAGTCCATACTAAAGATGACAATGTCATCTAGATAAGCTCAAGTGTACCTTTGTTGGGGTTAAGGACTCTGTCCATCAACCTCTTTAAGGTTGCTGGAGTCCCATGTAACCAAAATGGCATCGTCACATATTGGAATAAACCATCTGGGGTGACAAAAGCAGTTTTTTCTCTGGCCGTTTTAGTGAGCGACACCTGCCAGTACCCTTTGGTTAAGTCGAGGGTGGAGAAATACCCACCATGTCCCAACCTCTCCATTAACTCATCGACTCTGGGCTTCGGGTACGCATCAAACTTTGATACTTCATTCAGCTTACGAAAATCATTACAGAACCTTATTGTACCATCTGGCTTAGTAATTAAAACAATGGGATTGGACCAGTCACTCTTGGACTTCTCAGTTACCCCAGGTGCCAACATATCTTTGACCTCTTCAGATATAGCTTGTCTACGAGCTTCAGGTACCCGGTACGGTTTTAGGTTAACCTGTACCTGCGGCTCGGTGACAATGTCATGTTCTATCACATTAGTGTATCCAGGCAACTCAGAAAACACATCAATATTTCTCTGTGCAAATTCTTTTGTCTCCTGTTTCTGTGCCTTAGACAGGGACTTTGATATTTGCACCTCGGGTGAAGCCTTACCAGGTGTATTTACCCTTTCAGCAGTAACCTTGCTAGGGGTACCTACTGTTCTTCCAGGGTTTTAGTAAATTTATATGGTATATTTGTTCGGGCTTCCTCTTGCCCGGCTGGTACACCTTATAGTTTACTTCCCCAACTCTTTCAATAATTTCATATGGCCCTGGCCATTTGGCCAGAAATTTACTTTCTACCTCGGGAACCAATACCAACACCCGATCACCTGGACTAAAGTTCCTAAGTTTAGCCGTTCTGTTATAGACATGGCTCTGAGCCATTTGGATCTGCTCCATATGTTCCTTCACAATAGGCATTACCGCTGCAATTCTGTCCTGCATCAGGGTAATATGTTCAGTTACACTCCTGTAAGTATTCGTTCTTGTTCCCAGGTTTCCTTAGCTATGTCAAGGAGACCACGTGGGTGTCTACCATACACCAACTAAAATGGGGAAAAACCTGTGGAGGACTGGGGTACCTCCTGGATTGCAAACATTAAATAGGGCAGTAGGCAATCCCAATCTTTTCTGTCCTTGCTAACCACCCACTTTAATATGCCCTTAAGGGTTTTATTGAACCTCTCCACTAGGCCATCTATCTGGGGGTGGTACACAGTGGTTCGCAGATGCTTTATTTTCAGGAGCTTACACATTTCTTTCATTACCTTGGACATAAAAGGAGTCCCTTGGTCAGTCAGGATCTCCTTGGGTATACCTGTCAGAGAGAACATATAAAAAAGCTTTTGGCAACTAGCTTGGCCGAAGTATGTCTCAAGGGTACGGCCTCAGGGTAGCGTGTAGCATAATCCAACACCACTAGTATAAACTGATGACCCCTAGCAGACTTTACAACAACACTTATCAAGTCCATAGGCACTCTTTAAAATGGTGCCTCTATAATGGTTAGGGTTACCAAAAGCCTCCTGAAGTGTGACATATGAGCGGTTAGCTGACACTCTGGGCAGGAGTTACAATACTCTTGAATATGATTATCAACTCCTGGCCAAAAGAAATGCTGTAGAATGCACTCTTTGGTCTTTTCGTACCCCAGGTGTCCTCCTAACACATGCTTATGTGCCAAATCTAAAACCACTCTTTGATAGGGCCGGGGCACCAGCAATTGTTCAAAAATATCTCCCAGTATTTGATTTACCCTATACAGTAGGTCCTGGTTCATGGACATATAGGGGAACTCCTTATCAGCCCCTGGATACTGGGGTTCACCATTTACCACCTTTACATTTTCCCTGTCATGAGACAGATTAGGATCTCTAATTTGAGCAGTCCCAAAATTTTCACGGGCATCTCGGGATCTCCCTCCTGACCTTCAGTATCACCAGTTAAAACAGACAGGGGAAAATTATTATCATCTTGGGTCACCCCTACAGCTGGTGTTTCCTTGTCAGGATCAAAGGGTTCAGGGTTAACCTTAGGCAAAACATCACCAATATTAACATTTTTAGGACATGGCAGCCCCTGCTTTTTCCACATATCCCAAAACAGAGGAAAATCCCTCCCTATGATCACACTATGGAACAGGGATTTAACCACGTCCACTTTGTGAGAGGCGGTGCCAGAGGTAGTTTTTATGGTGAGCTCTGCAATAGGATAGTATTGGGAGAATGTCATATAGTCAGATGAAACCAAAGTAGAACTGTTAGGTAGAAACACAACTCGTCGTGCTTGGAGGAGAGTGAATGCTGAGTTGCATTAAAAGAACACCATACCTACTGTGAAGCATGGGGGTGGCAGCATCATGCTTTGGGGCTGTTTCTCTGCAAAGGGACCAGGACGACTGATCCGTGTACATGAAAGAATGAATGGGGCCATGTATCGTGAGATTTTGAGTGCAAACCTCCTTCCGACAGCAAGGGCATTGAAGATGAAACGTGGCTGGGTCTTTCAGCATGACAATGATCCCAAGCACACCACCAGGGCAACGAAGGAGCGGCTTCTTAAGAAGCATTTCAAGGGCCTGGAGTGGCCTAGCCAGTCTCCAGATCTCAACCCCATAGAAAACCTTTGGAGGGAGTTGAAACTCCGTGTTGCCCAGGGACAGCCCCAAAACATCACTACTTTAGAGGAGATCTGCATGGAGGAATGGGCCAACATACCAGCAACAGTGTGTGCCAACCTTGTGAAGACTTACAGAAAACGTTTGACCTCTGTCATTGCC
Organism: Leptodactylus fallax; assembly: GCA_947044405.1. Taxonomy (NCBI): domain Eukaryota; kingdom Metazoa; phylum Chordata; class Amphibia; order Anura; family Leptodactylidae; genus Leptodactylus; species Leptodactylus fallax. The sequence goes on from CAMRHE010000457.1 coordinate 878,102, forward strand.
AACAAAGGATATATAAGAAAGTATTGAGATGCACTTTTGTTATTGACCAAATACTTATTTTCCACCATAATTTGCAAATAAATTCTTTAAAAATCAGACAATGTGATTTTCTGGATTTGTTTTCTCATTTTGTCTCTCATAGTTGAGGTCTACCTATGATGACAATTACAGGCCGGCCTCATCTCTTTAAGTGGGAGAACTTGCACAATTGGTGGCTGACTAAATACTTTTTTTCCCCACTGTATATACTGATTTTGCTTTGATGTCACTTCTAAATACACTTTCATCTGCTTTCTCCACCTAAGAGATGGTTTATCTCTTGGTGTTTTGTAAAACTTTCCATAAGATTGCTCAGTCCTGCACATTGGCTTGGGGGGATTTTATCCCACTTCTCCTTACAATATGGCTTCAACTCTGTTATGCTGGTGGTTTCCGCCCATTGACTTCTCACTTCAGGTCCTTGCACAACTATTGAGTTAAGAAGAGGACTATGACTTGGCTGTTCCAAAACTGTAACTTGTGTGCTTTGGGTCATTGTCTTGCTGGATGACCCATGTTCTCTTGAGATTCAGCTCACAGACAGATGCCCTGACATTTTCCTTTAGAAATTGGTGGTATAATTCAGAATTCATTGATCCATCAATGATGGCGAGCCGTCCTAGCCCAAATAACGCAAAATATGACCCAAACCATGACACTACCACCACCGGATTTTACAGATGGTATGAGGTTTTTATGCTGGAATGCAGTGTTTTCCATTCTCCAAACATAGCGCTTCTCATTTATACCAAAAACCTATATTTTGGTCTCATCCGTTCACAATACATTGTTCTAATAGGCTTCAGGTTTGTTTCGGTGATTTTTTTTAGCAAACTGTAGAGTGGCAGTAATGTTCTTTGTGGAGTGAGGTGAATTTCTTCTTGCAGTCCTTCCATGCACACCATTGCTGGTCACTGATGGTAGACTTGTGAATATTAACAATAGATAATGTGAGAAAGACCTTTAGTTGATTAGAGGTTACCTTGGGTTTCTTTGTGACCTCAAAGACTATTATACACCTTGTTCTTGGAGAGATCTTTCTTGGTGGACCACTCTTGGGGAGGGTGATAATTGTATTAAATTTCCTTAATGCATTATTTTTAAGTAGGCCACTAGTTATTGGATTTGACTTGCATTGTGCAGATTATTTCAACTTCAACTTCTTGTATATCTACTATATAAAAGCTTTGCGGCCAAAAAAGCCATGGCAATAGTGAGAAATTGTGAATATATATCATGCTGTTGTGAGTTGTGTCTATATATGCCTTGGATTTTTCCGTTCATTGTTGTAGTGGGGTGTTGGTTCAATGTATCAGAAGGTCTCACTGAATTTCAGATTTCCTGCATCAGGTAATTCTAATATGAATGGTAATTACAATCCACATTCAATGACACAGTATGCAGGTGATAGATTTATCAGGAGGTGGATACAGTGCAGACAGTCACGCATTATCAAGATTTTTGTGTGTGGATTGTAGCAAACATCCCGACTCCAGGTCAGTCTAATATAAAGGCTGCCTAGTCACAGGTGAAAGATCCAAGATGTGAGCAGTGCTGAGAGCAGAGAAAAATTGATGATGTGCATGAGTTCTGAGTCAGATAAGAGCCTAAGAGTATTCTACACTATGTTTTATAGATAGGTTCCTAGGAGCCCTAAGAGTATTCTACACTATGTTTTATAGATAGGTTCCTAGGAGCCCTAAGAGTATTCTACACTATGTTTTATAGATAGGTTCCTAGGAGCCCTAAGAGTGTTCTACACTATGTTTTATAGATAGGTTCCTAGGAGCCCTAACAGTGTAGTACAATATTTCATTATAGATAAGTTCCTAAGATCTCTAAGAGTGTTCTACACTATGTTTTATAGATAGGTTCCTAGGAGCCCTAAGAGTGTTCTACACTATGTTTTATAGATAGATTCTTAGGAGTACTAAGAGTGTTCTACACTATGTTTTATAGATAGGCTCCTAGGAGCACTAAGAATATTCTACACTATGTTTTATAGATAGGTTCCTAGGAGCCCTAAGAGTGTTCTACACTATGTTTTATAGATAGGTTCCTAGGAGCCCTAAGAGTGTTCTACACTATGTTTTATAGATAGGTTCCTAGGAGCCCTAAGAGTGTTCTACACTATGTTTTATAGATAGGTTCTTAGGAGCCCTAAGAGTGTTCTACACTATGTTTTATAGATAGGTTCCTAGGAGCTCTAAGAGTATTCTACACTATGTTTTATAGATAGGTTCCTAGGAGCCCTAAGAGTGTTCTACACTATGTTTTATAGATAGGTTCCTAGGATCCCTAAGAGTGTTCTACACTATGTTTTATAGATAGGTTCCTAGGAGCTCTAAGAGTATTCTACACTATGTTTTATAGATAGGTTCCTAGGAGCCCTAAGAGTATTCTACACTATATTTTATAGATAGGTTCCTTGGAGCCCTAAGAGTATTATACACTATGTTTTAATCCAATCTAAATTGCCATTCTTACCGACTCAAGCCACCCAAATCCAAAACTAAACTAATCTTGAGAGGTTCACCCACCTCTAGTGGTTAGAATAGTTATCTTGCGGAGTTGGGATTCTGAATTTGAATGCAACCAAAGGTAACATCTGCATAAAGTTTGCATGTTCTCCCTGTGTTTACATTGGTGATTCCTATATTGTCTTCCTTACCATTCCTCTTGGCAGAAAATGTCCATATACGTGTGTCACAAGATGCTAGGCTTTTCAAGACAATGTTGTATCACAATGTTGAGTCACTATATGTGTTGGCCACCCAGTGGTAATGGTGTGAGTGGCATCCTTTCAACGCCTTTGCTAGAAAGTCACAATATTGTATTGAATAGGTTTCATTAGAAATAGAAGTCCATAACCAAATTTGAGCTTAAGGGTGGACACATGTCTACATGATGGAATGTGAACCATGACATAGACAACTACCAAATTTACAGCACAGTATAAGGACTAATTAAATCTTTATTAAAGCAATAAATTAAAGAAAATAAAAACCTACATGGTCTATTAGTCTACAGGAAGCAAAATAAACCTTGCAGCCAAATTTCTCAAAGTGCATTACTGTTAAATTGAGCAGGACTCATCCAGAAATCTTGGCTTTAAAATAAGACCAAGATGATGTCTGTAGATTTTTACATATCACTGGTTATAGTAGAGCTGCATATGCACGCAGTTTCTTTTTAACCAGTTAGCAGGGGAACATGTGCTGCTACAGAGAGATTTTTCTTATTATTCTCCTGTCCCTGTCACTTCAGATGACCCCAAGGAAGAGGATACCATGGACTTTCGTTCATGATATAACCCCCCATTATCAATCAGACAGCATACTTGCCATTTCACCTTATATATGCTGAGATCAATGCTGACCGCAGCACCTAAGTGGATTTACAGAAAAAAAACTAAAAACAGACTTTTTTTCCCCCTTCTTTGATGAAAAAAATAAAAACAGTCAATTCTTATCACCACATCCATAACAACCCCTAAAATAAAATGATTACATTATTTATTCTATATGATAAATGCATTAAACCTTAAATTTCAGAATTCATGTTTTCTAATCATCTCATCTCTCAAAAACAAAAAATAATTGAAACGGATGTAAAAAAGTCTGATGTACCCACAAAATAAAAGATCTCGTAAAGCTACATTGAAATAAAATGTTAAAAATTATGAATGGGGTAAATATAGAGAAGGATAAAATGTTACTGGTTTAAGGCTAAAATGTGCTAGGTTGCTAAAGAGTTAAAATGCTCATAAGGCACCAGAGTTATATGTCAGCAATATTTATTTATGCCATAAATTCAAAATCTGCAATAAAAAAGTGACAATTTCAGGAGGGTTTTTGCAGTTTTAATGTGACTAGAGGGTTAAACAAGCCCAAGCGACCTATGGAAAGCATGACCACTCCAGCATGACCACTAAATCCCATATTGTGCATGCACTGATAAAGAATCTTTATAACTGCTCCAAGATGGCAGCTGTGTCCTCTACTGTACCTGCACTAAATGCTTTCAGGCACAGTAGAGGGCATAGATGCCACATTGAAGCATGTCTGGATGTATAACCTATTGACAGTGGTATCTGCGGGAAGCTTCTTGGTGAGGGCTAAAGTAAGTCCTGCAGTGTGAACTACATTATTGAATGGACATCCTCTGTCCAATTAAAGAGAATATTGTCAACAAAACCCTTCTAGAAGACCAGGTTCATTTGAGCTGGACAGATGAGAAGATGGCAGACTTCTAACACCTGTTTATATACAAATTTGTGTTACTTGGGGTGAAATAGGTCCCCATTGCGGTACCACTTTCTACAAATAAAAGTGTTATAAAAAGTAGTTGTGAGTTAAAATGAAGGAAACACCATCCCTTATAAGTTGTACTAACTGCTCTGGGAGCTCATTTGATGCCTTGAGAAAAAAATATGGGTCCTCACAACCATCTATAGAATACAAATCTTATTTGCATTGAAGAGAGGTCTCAAAAGCATTTACTTTTTGTACAGTTCAAAGTAAGTAGTAATAGTTTATTTTTGTCAATTACCTAAATCCCATCAATATTTGATGTGATCTTTGCCCTTTTCATTCCATCTATTCTTCTAGCCACATTTGCAGACATGTATATGAGATAAAGCAGTCATCTAAGGTAAGGGTGGTCTTCTAATTTTTTTGATTTCCAACAATCCCATTAAGCCAAGATCAATATTCTTATATATAAAATGTGCAGTTTATCTTACCATGGAAGGAACAGAGGAGCAGGATGGAAAGTCTTATTGTAGATGGTGGAGGACGATCCGGACCATGTATAGGAACGTTCTTCTGAAATCTGTAAGACGATTCTTCTATGTGTATGTCTATGTTAATTTTTGGGGGGTTTAAGCAAGAGGAAGTAACTAGAATAGAAAGTAAAGACTGAGGAGGTTTATAATACTTAAAAATACCTAAGGAGTGAAAAGTTTATTATTTATAGAAGGAAAAGTTAAAAAGAAATTGGCAAAGTTTACAAATTACATCAGAAATCTGCCATATGATTCTTCTATAGAGATTCTGTGTATCTCTATTATATATATAAAACAAGAGGAAGGAAATAGAAGAGGAAACCACAAGTCATAAAGAGGATACAAATGTTTCTTGATTAGAATTAAAAAATATCACAATCCCAGAAAGAAAAATTCAAAAGCAATTGCCAAAGTTTACAATTTGTTAAAAGTTAGGTTACAAGAAGTAAATACCCACAGGGACTACAAGTCTACAAAAAGCAAAATCCATATAATAGATAAAATAAACAAAACCACCAAATCATTGGTGAAATGATTTCGGTATACACACTACTACAAGAGCATACTGCGAATGCGTGGGGTTTGGCCAATGATTTGGTGACATCAGAGGAGTGGAAGGATCAACTCCCAATGCCCAGGAGATTTGCACTAATAGTATCAGGGGTGTATTGTCAATGAATACAGTCATCCTTGGGAATCGAAGGTAATGTTCCCAGTGCTCCAAGTACTTAATTTGCATACTGAATGAAACATCATTTTCTCGGCCTGTGAAACAGAACAAAGGTATGTGACAGCATCTACAGCACCATGGTGGAAGTCATGGATGACAAACCATATCTAGACACGACATCAGTGCACTTCACTTGACCGCTGAGACCAAAATCACAGACCTCAGTGGTGACCCTGGGGCTGCTGATGCTGGAAATGTCGCAAGAGCCTGCGGGTGTCCAAATGCTAGGAAGGAGCATTGGATGCCCAGAAGAGGTGAAGAAAGATGATTATCAGTGGTTTTTATTTTGCCCTGACCTCCCCTCTTATTATATTCCAGGATTATGAAGAGACTTCACGATATAATAAAGATTTGTAGGTGGCAAACGTTATGCCAGGTGTAAACCTCTTTGCCATCTTAAAGTTACTCTATACCTCTGAGCTCTGCATTTCACTGAGGTCATGTCTTGTATTGAAGCAGCTGGAAACATATTTTATTATTCATTTTACAATGAATATTAGAGTTGTTGGACAAGACAATGAAGGATTTATATCAGCGATGCAAGGAGCAGTGGTGGAGAATCTCATTTTCCAAGAAAATCTTGTAAATCCTTCTCTGTATACAGTGAAATGTGCCTAGAGGACCACAACTCTACATGTAGAAGGAAGAAGATTCCTACATCATTATGTGAAACTCACTACCACAGGATACTGTGAGGATTGTATATAGTATACAGCAGGGAAGGGGACAATTGTCAGAGATGATCTCAGAGAAAGCTAACGTAACCTAAAAACAATGCAACACAAGAATATTCGTAAAACATGGTTTGTCAACTTGAACTTCCCCTTCTTCATCTTTCCTCTTCTCCTCACTTGTTTCCTGTAAGAAGAACAATCACTGTTTTTACATTATATAGAACATCGAGCTTCACCGCGAGCAGTGATCTACATCTTCTGTCCTGGAGCAATGAGGTTTTCTGCTCTGCTCTTCTGTTGCTTGTACGGTAAGAGAACTTTACATTATACATTCATGGTGGTGATGGTTGATGATAGTGATTGATGATGATGCCGGAAATACTTGGAATGTTAATGTCCTCATGGGACATACAGGAGTGGGGCAGGCTCTATTCTGCCCAAAGTCGAGATTTTAGAAGGTTCTTTCATCACATGGATCCCAAAACTGGTTGGACAAGTCACTTCTTTCTATCAGCGCCAAGTTCTCTACTTTGTGATACCTACGTTCCTCCTCCACCCCTCAATACTTGGCGTATTGTTCCTTATGTTTCCTCTTGGCTCATGATATACCGAGATAAGCTTTGACATGTGAGTATTTATGACATGAAACAACTTTCTTGTTACTCTGTTGGGTGTTGTAAGTACTGTGAAAGTTTTTATTTTTTTCAAAGCCCGTCATCTTGAGACACTGATTTTGGAATACGATATTTCAACACAAGAGGAAAGGTAAGGAAGGGATAAAAGCTGTCTCATACTCTCATCTCTAGTCTACGACAGCAAACATTTGTAATGCTCTTTCATCATAAGTGATAATTGAAGGGCGAACATTGTAAGATTAGTCCAGATGTCTGGTGGGGCAATATATAACGAAAGTGCAGGAAGCCCATTGGTAAATGCCTTAGTAAAATTGCAACAGATCACGACTTCTCTTTTCTTTAGACATTTAAAGGGAAATATCTCCAAGAAACATAATTAACTTTTGAAGTATAACCTGACCAAAAATGTGGTGTAAAGTCAAAATTGAGAAACACTCATGTGCACATAAGGTGACTTCTTCCGATTCAAAAAGAAAGTATCTCCAAATGTACTCACTTTTTTAATCTGTTTTTATTTTCTGATTGTAGATTTTTTAAAATTCTATTTTCTTTACATTATTATGGGAGCGGCCATTTTGCCTGAGCTTCTCCTCTGATCTGTCAACAGCATTTAGTGATCTGCTTTACAGCAGTTTCATGGCCATAGGCAGCAATAGTCTGGAGAAGACTCATTGAGGTCTATGGGAGAGTTTTCTAGGCATGCTCTGTGCAGAGTGTAAGAGGAGATATGCCGTGACATCATCTATTGTCAGTAGTGGAGGTTTTATCTTCTATTATAATCCTGTATGTGATGTAAATAAATTGCCTGCTCCAATGAACCCTCTACAGAATTGGAAAGTGTCAGTTTACTATTAGGCTTAGAGGTTAGAGTGAACATAGTAGGATATAGTACTTTTTTAAAATGCACATGGAAAATTAAAAAAAAAACAATTGTATCAAAAATTCTTAAAAAAATGGTTTAAAAAAATAGGTCATTTTCAGGTATATATAATAAATAGTAATAATAGTAAACTATTTTTTATAAGAATTTTTTTATATTGTTTGCTTTTTTTATATGGATTTGTCGCCACCCACCATGACAGTAGAAAGCCTTATTAGCCTATTTGGTGTCAAAACTATCAGAAATTATTGCTCAGGAATGGTGGGGTGTACAGAAAAATTTCCAACTGCATTATGATGTAGTGCCTATTAAAGGATGCAATAATTGATGGAGGTGGCGAAAGATACTCTTTAAGCCAAAGTAGCCAGGAATTGCACACGGACGTACATATTTGGTATACACTCTTTTTAATCGATTGTCTTCACAGGAAGCACTTGGACATCAAACAATTTCTGTGTTCTCCAGCTAAAAACGCTCTCTGTGAAGGAAGGCGAATCGGCCACCATCCCCTGTACGTACACCTTTACCAACAATTGGGGAAAGTCCCAGATTACAGTAAATTGGTGGGAAACGGATGAGACGTATTGCTCTGTAACCAACAAGACCATCATAGATCTTAATGGAAATGTTATTGACAAATATAAAGGCCGTCTGTCTAGGGTAAAAGATCCTGAAAAGAACCAGGCCGAATCTATCATAATCCGAGGACTGAAAGCCTCAGATGGAAGGACATTTTGCTGTAGTGCAACTATATCACAAGATGGCAAAGAGGTTTACACCTGGCATAACGTTTATGGGACCATTCTGAATTTTGCAGGTAAGGGTTCTGTTTACTGTACGTGATATGCTAAATTACATGTAATGTATAGAAATGGGTGAAACTTGTGAGATATCCACAAGGTTCACCCACCAGTTTCTTTTCTGACTGGAATTGTTCCATGTGACCTATAAGTGCTTTATTATATTTTGTGATCTCTTCACACCCTAAAGTATGCTAAGCAGAAGTCTGGGGAGGTGCAAAAGCAGAACAAGCACTGATACTTGCCTCACCCCTCCTGAGCTTTCTTGCGGTGTTCAGTGCTCCATCATGGTCGTCTTTGGAGATGTTCAAGCCTTTTCTGCTCTTATAGGTGATGTTTAAGAGCCCCAGGAGACCACTGAACCCTGTGATTGGGCCTCAATGTCACATGGGGTGTGCCAACGTCATGACACTTACAGATGTAGCCATCTTCAACTTGAATGTGATAAATACTGCACTGTGATATGTCACAACAAAAACCATTGAATGAAAAAAAGTTGAGATAAAGTGATTAGCAAATGTTTACTTATTGTGTTATAAGTCATGTTAAACTTGTTGACATCTCTGCGTCAAAGAGTCATGACGTCTGCACTCCCAACATGACCACTGAGGCTCCATCACAGGCCTCCACTGTCCCCGGGACTTGTGACATCACCCAGGAAGTCAGAAGAGGCTGGAAGATGACCAAAGACAAACATAATGCAGCACCAGATGCCGCAAGGGAGCCCAGGAGAGGGAAGGTGAGTATCAGGGTTTATCATATTTTCTCAACTCCCCTAGGTCTCCACTTATAATACTCTGGAAACTGAACAAACTGTGGAGTATAATAATAGCACTTCTTGTTCGAACCAAAGTTCATTCCAACTGGTGGCTGAACCCAAGATTTTTGAAAATTTGTAGTGAACACAACTCATTACAATCATTGCTTATCTCTAGTGATGCATGATAGACCAGGGTAAGAGTCAATTCATGATACATTGTCCTTAGGAATGGAGACTGGCCAACAATTTTGTTAGTAGATCTCCTCTTATGAATGTACGCACTGAAACGCAAGTATATATAAGACACATTTGGCAATCTCTGGTGGGACCTATACGGGCTCTTACTGTTATGAAATCCGATATAAGAGTCCATATTGCTGTGTATATGGGGGCTGATTTTTTTCTGTGTAGATTTGAGATCCATATCCACAAGTGACTTGACACTTATAAAACTGAATCCATGTGTAACCAAATGGGAAAGAGCTCCATTTCGGAGTACTCTACTCCAGTCTTGATCTCCTCTGCACTGTGAGTGGATGCACCTAAAATTTACACTAGTTTTTGCCATAAATTAGAGTAAATTTTGTGCCACCAAAGAAAAATGGCATGGGTGCAAAAACAGAAAAAAAGTCACAATGGGTGACAAGGGGTTATAGCATTGGTTTGCTTTACATGGGGCCTTGATAAATAAATATTACTAGAAGATAGGATGGAGTTGAAATTCTTTGGAGTGGCTAAAGGGTAAGACTTTGATAAAGGGTACGTGGCCAGGGCTTCTAACTATGTTAGACCGTAGGCTTGAAAGGAGAGAGATGTGAAAAGTGAGATCCATGTTGTAGTGGTTGTTGTGTATGGCTCTGTTGGAAAAGGGCCAGGACCTGATGTTAGGGTGAAAGGTTCTGGTCACATGGAAGAAGGAAAAATAGAGACTGAGAATTGTCTGCCACCCCAAAAAGGATGTGTTATTATAACTTTCCCTGGTGTCAGAGAGCTCAGGGTGGTGGCCCGGACTGATTTTACCTGGAGATGTGTTGGGACACCCTTGTGTTTAGCCTCTGGGATTTGGTAAAGTTTACCTGATAACTCTCCAGTCTCACCCTGTGGGCTCTTTGCTACTTACCCTATCATGTGGGTTTGAACAAAAAGTTTTTTTAATGCCAGAAAATAGATCAATATTTACATTATAGAATACCAGATGACACGAAGCCTAGAATGGGCAGGATAGAATAGTATACACACAGATGAGTCTAAGATCAGCTGTCTCTGGTCTTTGGTGGGAGGTCAGTATCTCTTCCTGGACAATCTCCTGTCCATTAACTCCTATTTATTGGCATCTATAATTGGGATCTAATCTCGAATAACCTTGGCATTATTGTCTTATGTTTTGTTCATAGATGTGAAACTCGTGACTCAGTTTGATGACTTAATCGCAGTCCTGGGAGAACAGGTCACAATCCCCTGTTATTACCCCCAGGAGCTCACAGAGGAAGCTTATGAAGTAATATGGGATAATAGAAAGAGTGGTTCAAGTTTACCTACAAGTAACCAGACGACTAACCACTGGAACACAATACCCATCGAAAATAATTTCCAGTTCTCAATAGTGAACTTCCCTACTGATGTCTCTCTACGTATACACAATGTTTCAGGAACAGAATCTTCCTTTTATCGCTGTGGTGTGGCCACCAAAGAATATCATATAGAAAGCCGCCTTGGCACAGAACTGACTATTGCAGGTAAAATTATCTATGTTCACATCCCATCTTAATAATCCCATCTTTATTATCTCCGTACTGTGACATCACTGTGTGTATTATCCCTGTACTGTGACATCACTGTGTGTATTATCTCAGTACTGTGACATCACTGTGTATTATCCCTGTACTGTGACTTCACTGTGTGTATTATCCATGTACTGTGACATCACTGTGTGTATTATCCATGTACTGTGACATCACTGTGTGTATTATCCCTGTACTGTGACTTCACTGTGTGTATTATCCATGTACTGTGACATCACTGTGTGTATTATCCCTGTACTGTGACTTCACTGTGTGTATTATCCATGTACTGTGACATCACTGTGTGTATTATCCCTGTACTGTGACTTCACTGTGTGTATTATCCATGTACTGTGACATCACTGTGTGTATTATCCCTGTACTGTGACCTGAGGTCCTGAACATATGCTCATAAGACACTGTCCTTAGTTGTACATGTTTGGCTTTAAAGTCAACATAAAATAGGGATAATCTCCTGTTGGTCATTTCCATATTGGTTTGGAGACTGAAGAAGGTGATGGGTCTTAACCAAGAGGCAGAACTTAATGATGTGACTCCGAGTCCAGCCAGTTGTCTTACAACCAGACATGAAGACAAGGAGGAAGGGGACATGGCCAGGGGTGTAGCTATAGTGGGTGGAGAAGTAGCAGGTTTTTTTTGTACTTTTGATCACTTTAGCTTATCTTTCCTTTCATTCTTCCAGTCTCACATTCTAGCATTTAGTAGATGCCTGTTTAGATGCTGTCTTTGACAAGTAATAATTTCCCGCTGGTCACATGGTCACTGGTCACATTTACACTACCCAATGATTGCAAATTTGTACTTGATATTAAAATATTTTATACGATAATACCCTCAGATAAAAGCCTATTACATTTGTCACCTGACACAAGTGTATGGAGAACAATCACCCTCGCTCATGTTATAGTCAAGTTCGATAACGTCTACAATGTGATGTATTAAACAAGCGAAGGATCTTCCAGCTCGTAAAACACGATCCTCCAACTTTATTGAAATAGTGTAAAATCACAGACAATACATTTGTCAGGGGTGTGTTTTGCCAAGGGAAAAAGATTCGTTGGATTCCGTGTAATAGAATAAAGTTATAGAATAAAACACTAGACTATCAACAATAGCTTAACATTTTATTAAGAAAAGTATAAGAAGATATCAAAAAGGTCTTACAACCAGGAAAAGTATAAAAGATATTAGAATATAATTAAATCAACACTTCCAGCACTTAAAGGTATATTGAAAGGTATATCAAGGTTAATCAACCTGTGATATAATCAAAACCTGCAATAAAGCAAGGTATAATCAACACTAGCAATAAAGCAAGGTATAGCAAGATAATCAAAGTTAGGCAAACTATGATATAATCAATCAACACTTAAAAGTATATTGAAAGGTATATTAAATCAACACTTACAACACTGCCAAGCTTCATTGATGAATTCTGATCAAGGTATCTTCAGGAAAATATCATCAAGCCATTGTGACAGGTATGCAGCATTAGGCGTCCCCAATCTGCTATCAAGGTTGCAACATATGGCTGGGGGATATCAACCGTCTTTATATACCCTTTGTGTGTGTCATAGAATGGGCGGTTACAGAAGTGTATACACCTCTATAAGGCTTTACTCATCTCCAAGCTCACATTCTTGCGAAAGGGGCCAACTTCTACTAGAATGTGTGTCTTGTGACACTTACGCTTCATACAGAGTTAATCTTTAAGCTGGCGTTTATGGACATGTAAACATAAAGTCAAACAGAGTTGCACTTTTGAGCTGATTTTTATGTCTTATGTAGACATAAAGTCAAACAGAGCTGAACCTTCAAGCTGTCCATGTAAACATCACATAGAACAGAGTTGAACTCTGATCTTGCTTTCTGTTTAACTAGACATTACCTCCTACAGAGTTGAAATTAAGGTTACATGACTTGGCTTCTATAAACATCTTGTCAGCCATTTTATCAAGGGCAGTCATTTTGGTTTTTAGCATTACAGGGTGATGTCTGTAGCCTACGCTTTTTGGATGATACCCTTGTCCTTACTCATAACATCACACCATGAGCCACCATGTAGCCATATTTATACTTCGCCACCCCCTCTATCAAGACACACCTGGGTAATCCCCAGACTCGCAGTCAATAGTATGGTTAGGTGGTGCATCGTGTGATTAATCCATCGCTGTCCCCATGGATAGTTGATATAAGATGGGTTGCTCGGGCAAATCTGGTGTCCCAACCCCATTGGAGATTATAGTTATGATGAGACAGTGACATAGGTGACAGGCTTTATGATGTGATGCGCTGCCAAGTCATACTATTGGCTGCGAGTTTGGGGAGTGCCTGGGTGTGTCTTTATAGAGGGGATCGGGAAGTATAAATAGGGCTACATAGTGGGTCATGTTGTGATGCCACTAGAAAAGACAAGGATATCGTACAAACATGTTGGCTGGCAATGCAACAGATGGCATCTCATGAACTGATGCCTTGGTTGAGTGTAGAATGGAGTGGTTGAAATCAGGTGTGTCGTGAATCCAGTAGGAGGCGCTGTTTTGGCTCTAGGAGTGTTAAGTTAGCCCGCCAACCTGTCACAACTAACACACCTGGAGCCTTGGCATTTTCGGGTGTCGCATTGTTGAAGTAGAAGTTAACTATGCCTCCGCTATATGCAACCCTGGTTTGATGTGGATACAGCAGGTGGTGCCTCATACTAACATACACAGGAGGCAGTGCCACCTACTGGATCCACGGCATACCATGGAGCACCTGATTTTACCCCCTCAATTCTACTGTGATGCCATGAGTAAGGATGAGAGTATTGTCAGACACGTGTAGTCAGCAGCCATCACCCCCTGATAAATGTATTGTCTATGATTATATATAGTTGAAGGATCATGTTTTAAGCACTGGAAGATCCTTTACTTGCTTTGGCATGGACACTGGCCCGGTGTGTTTGTGTGCTCTGGAAGAGATCCACCATAAGTTCTGGAGACCTGGATAACTTATTACTGCATATATTTTTATAGTTGCAAGATTTCATCTCTTGGGTTCTTTTAGGTTCATCTTCTTCACCGTTCAGTGTTACACAACCAGATACCATCACAGGTCATAGAGGAGAGTCTGTCACACTAAACTGCTCATACAGCCCCTACAGAGAGAATGATGTCCTGGGGGTAGATGTTTACTGGAGAGTGGGCAACATAACCGGACCCTATGTCTACCACCCCTACAAAGAAATGGTTCATCCCAGTTACAGAAGAAGAGCGGAAATAAAAGGACCGGCAGATCTCCATATACGGGGGCTGCAGATGTCAGACGACTCCACATATTACTGCTTTGTGATGCTCAAACTGTGTACAAGAAATGACATTTATGGAAAATTAGCTGAATATGGAGAAGGGACAAGACTACAAGTGTCAGGTAAGATGGAGAATGTGGAAAGTACAATGTAGCATGTAGGGGGCACTGCATTTTTACCATGCGTGATATGTGTGATGGATAGATTTGGTGGCACAACACATGTACACACGTGGACAAAATTGTTGGTACCCCTCATTTAATGAAAGAAAAACCCATAATGGTCACAGAAATAACTTGAATCTGACAGACTGGAATTTGCCAAACTACATGTTGACAAGCCACAAAGCTTCTGGGAGAATGTCCTATTCACAGAGGAGACAAAAATCGAAATTTTTGACAAGGCACATCAGCTGCATCTGGCACAGGGTGTCTTGAATCTGTGCAGGGTACAATGAAATCTCAAGACTATCAAGGGATTCTAGAGAGAAATGTGCTGCCCAGTGTCAGAAAGCTTGGTCTCAGTCGCAGGTCATGGGTCTTGCAACAGGATAATGACCCAAAACACACAGCTAAAAACACCCAAGAACGGCTAAGAGGAAAACATTGGACTATTCTCAAGTGGCTTTCTATGAGCCCTGACCTAAATCCTATTGAGCATCTTTGGAAGGAGCTGAAACATGCCGTCTGGAAAAGGCACCCTTCACACCCGAGACAACTGGAGCAGTTTGCTCATGAGGAGTGGCCAAAATCCCTGCTGAGAGGTGCAGAAGTCTTATTGACAGTTACAGGAATCGTTTGATTGCAGGGATTGCCTCAAAAGGTTGTGCAACAAAATATTAAGTTAAGGGAACCATCATTTCTGTCCAGGCCTGTTTCATGAGTTTTCTTTTTTTTTTTAATTCTATTGAAGCCTGGTTGGAAAGCAATGTCTGACTTTCATTTGTTCATTTTCATAGAATTTTTATATATTATTACTTTTGTCAGATTCAAGTTATTTCTGTGACCATTGTGGGTTTTTCTTTCATTAAATGAGGGAGGGGACCAACAATTTTGTCCACGTGTGTAGATGGTATTGGTGTAAAACTATCACTAAGTGGCTGTGCTGTTACAATGTGAAGGGACTCTAGAAAAGGAAAGATTTGAAAATTATCTATCTATCTAAAGGATAAAGTTTTCATACCCCTTGAACTTTTTCACATTTTGTCACAACCACAAACTTATATGTATGTTATTGATATTTTAAATGATAACCAACACAAAGTAGCAGATAATTGTGAAGTGGAAGGAAAATGATACACGGTTTTCAAAATTTGAATCAAATGAAAACCTGAAAAGTGTGAGGTGCAAAAGTCTTCAGCCCCCCTATAGCAATACTTTGTAGTCTCCTTTCCCTGCAATTCCAGCTACAAGTCTTTTGGGCTCTGTCTCTACCAGCTTTGCACATCTAGAGATGAGATTTCTGCCCCTTCTTCTTCTTTGCAGCCAGATTGGATGGAGCGTCTGTGAGGAGCAATTTTCATGTCTTGCCACAGATGCTCAATGGGATTTAGGTCTGGGCTGTGACTGGGCCATTCTAACACCGGAATATTCTGTCATCTAAACCATTCCCCTGGAGCTTGGGCTGGAGGTTTAGGGTCATTGTCTTGCTGGAAGGTGAATCTCCTTCCCTGTCTCAGTGGAAGGTGGTTGTAAGGTGACAAAATGGGAAAAAGTATCTATTTATCTATGTTTTATATCTATCTTGCTATATCTGTCTTTATCTTATATATTTATATAATTTCTTTCTTCTACCTATCTATATTATATTTCTAGCTCTGTGTCTTTATAGTATCTATTTATATTTATCTATCTCTCTTTATATCTATATCACACGTATCTATTTATCTATCATCTGTATCATATCTTTCTATCTATTTATCTCATATCTATATATCTATCTCCTATCTATCTATCTATCTATCTATCTATCAATCTATCTATCTATCTATCTATCTATCTATCTATCATCTCTATCTCTATGTATCATATACTGGATATGTCTGTCCAATTTTAATAAGCTTTCACAGATTACTATTATTTTTTAATTATTGTATACCTTGTGACTTATCTATGTATTATTTTCCAGATCATGACCAGCAGTTACAACCAAATCCACTAATAGTCATTTTTGCAGTTTACATCAGCATCAAAGCCTTCATGGTCCTTATAATTTGGATACTGATGTTGCTCCTTTATAAATAGGATGGATCATACGTGTCCCTTCTATCACACGGACTTATGTGGTTTACATCCTGTATGATGGCTTCTGCAGATCCTAAGTATAATAGTGATAAGTATTGATCTGTGAAGTTTTCTTCCCCTGCTCAAAGAAATTAGCAAAAAGACTTTGTCCATTCTTCATATATAATTCATGTTCTTAAAAAGTTAAAAAGGGTAAGTCCAGGGTTCATGCTTAAAATTTGTAACAGCACCGATATCTTCAGCAGCCGGGCGCACATCAAGAAAGCTGACAATGCGCTGAATTCAGAGCACTGTCAGCTTTCTAGCGGTATATAATACCGCAGGTGCCAGAGGACGTGACAGCTCTTCTTTCAGTTTTGAAACGGCGGACGCCATTCTAGTCAATGCGGTCCGCCGGTGTCTGTGTGTAACCGCTAAAACAGTGATTTGGACCTGAATGATGGAGAGACCGAAACAGATGTGAACCCTGCCTAAGAGTTCTCAATTCAACTTAAAATTACAGTATTTATCTGGCCTTCATCATTTACAAATATAGCAAGAATCTTAGGAAATATAACGGTGATCATCCTGATAAATATAATTCAAAACTTCAGTAATAACTGGCAGCATAACAAAGCAAATATACAGTACAGACCAAAAGTTTGGACACACCTTCTCATTCCAAGAGTTTTCTGTATTTTCATGACTATAAAACTTGTAGATTCACACTGAAGACATCAAAACTATGAATTAACACATGTGGAATTATATACTTAACAAAAAAGTGTGAAACAACTGAAAATATGTCTTATATTCTAGGTTCTTCAAAGTAGCCACCTTTTGCTTTGATTACTGCTTTGCACACTCTTGGCATTCTCTTGATGAGCTTCAAGAGGTCGTCACCTGAAATGGTCTTCCAACAGTCTTGAAGGAGTTCTCAGAGATGCTTAGCACTTGTTGGCCCTTTTGCCTTCACTCTGCGGTCCAGCTCACCTCAAACCATCTGGATTGGGTTCAGGTCTGGTGACTGTGGAGGCCAGGTCATCTGGCGTAGCACCCCATCACTCTCCTTCTTGGTCAAATAGCCCTTACACAGTCTGGAGGTGTGTTTGGGGTCATTGTCCTGTTGAAAAATAAATGATGGTCCAACTAAACGCAAACCGGATGGAATAGCATGCCGCTGCAAGATGCTGTGGTAACCATGCTGGTTCAGTATTCCTTCCATTTTGAATAAATCCCCAACAGTGTCACCAGCAAAGCACCCCCACACCATCACACCTCCTCCTCCATGCTTCACAGTGGGAACCAGGCATGTAGAGTCCATTCGTTCACCTTTTCTGCGTCGCACAAAGACACGGTGGTTGGAACCAAAGATCTCAAATTGGACTCATCAGACCAAAGCACAGATTTCCACAGGTCTAATGTCCATTCCTTGTGTTCTTTAGCCCAAACAAGTCTCTTCTGCTTGTTGCTTGTCCTTATCAGTGGTTTCCTAGCAGCTATTTTACCATGAAGGCCTGCTGCACACAGTCTCCTCTTAACAGTTGTTGTAGAGATGTGTCTGCTGCTAGAACTCTGTGTGGCATTGACCTGGTCTCTAATCTGAACTGCTGTTAACCTGCGATTTCTGAGGCTGGTGACTCGGATGAACTTATCCTCCGCAGCAGAGGTGACTCTTGGTCTTCCTTTCCTGGGGCGGTCCTCATGTGAGCCAGTTTCTTTGTAGCGCTTGATGGTTTTGGCCACTACACTTGGGGACACTTTCAAAGTTTTCCCAATTTTTCGGACTGACTGACCTTCATTTCTTAAAATAATGATGGCCACTCGTTTTTCTTTACTTAGCTGCTTTTTTCTTGCCATAATACAAATTCTAACACTCCATTCAGTAGGACTATCAGCTGTGTATCCACCTGACTTCTGACCAACACAACTGATGGTCCCAACCCCATTTATAAGGCAAGAAATCCCACTTATTAAACCTGACAGGGCACACCTGTGAAGTAAAAACCATTTCAGGTGACTACCTCTTGAAGCTCATCAAGAGAATGCCAAGAGTGTGCAAAGCAGTAATCAAAGCAAAAGGTGGCTACTTTGAAGAACCTAGAATATAAGACATATTTTCAGTTGTTTCACACTTTTTTGTTAAGTATATAATTCCACATGTGTTAATTCATAGTTTTGATGCCTTCAGTGTGAATCTACAATTTTTATAGTCATGAAAATACAGAAAACTCTTGGAATGAGAAGGTGTGTCCAAACTTTTGGTCTGTACTGTATATGAAATTCTGGTTCAAGTTTCGGATACTATAGGGAATCTGTATTACTACATATACATACACACAGACACACAGACAGACACAAGATAGAACATGTGTACACACAAACACACGCGTACATACACACACACACGTACACACACACACACACACACACACACACAGCACATACCTGGAGATGAGTCAGGGATTAAATTACACTGGGCTGCAGCAGCCTAATGTAATCAATTATCCCATGCGCAGCACGACTCCAGGAGGAGGAGCTGTCAGCCTGCGCGGACACTTGGTAAGTGAGAGAGGGGAGAGAGGCAGACAGCACCCAGTAGTCCAGTGGGCCCCCTCAGGAGCTTGGGGCCCCTTAAGTTGTGGGAGCCCTGGGTGATTGCCCAGTTTTCGCCCCCCCCCCCAACGCCGGCCTTGCTAGGCAGATATATATGGCATATCCTAAGGATAGCCCTTAAATTATAAAAGAATCATGAATTTAAAAAAAAATGGGCACCACTCCTGTATGAGACAGCCCTTGAATTATGGTACAACACTTTTAAAGGAGTTAAATTAGGATAAATCATCAATATTAGATCTGCAAGGGTCTGATACCTGGTACCCCTGCAGATCTGCTGTTTGGGGACGGGGTGACTCTTGTAATGTACAATGTTTACATTAAAGTCTATGGGGCAGTGCTGCAGTACCTAAACTCACCACTTCAAATAGTACGACAAGTGAGCAGTGCGTCTACTGTCCCCATATGTCCTCTTCCAGCCTCTGGCTGAAGTTACAGGGCCGGGGTCACCACTGAGGCTTGTGGTTGGGCCTCAGAAGTCATGAGGGGTACTGACGTCATGGCATTAGGTAAAAATAACCCTGTGACCCTGTGTACATGACGTCTGGATGAGGTCACCGTATTTATAATAGCACTTTCCATTCATGATGAACAAGTTTGGCCTGAAACTAACAGGAGGGCCAAACCTCACAATTGTTTGTTGAAACAAATTTCATGATGTTCTCCCATCTCTAGGTATAATAGTTCTAAGGGACACATCAGGCTAGAAAATCACCAAAAATTCATCAATTAAATGTTTGTATAGTGCAGGTAAAAAGTGTAATAGCTTTACCCACCATGAAATATTGGTTGCTCATCCAGAATGATCCCGGACGAGCCCCCAATAAACTAATTATTTTTCCTGTTACCATATCTGAATGTATTTCTACAATTTAATAATGCATGAACATGTGCAAATATTCTAAGGCATAATATAAAGTTCTGAAATCAAAAGTAAAATGAACCTAATGAAATTCACATAAAAATAGCCATCAAAGTAAACACTGTTCTAATACAATGTTTTAACCCCTCAACAAAATAGGAAAAATCCTTCCAAAATATTTCACTTTTTTATTGCAGATTTTTAATTGATGTCTTAAGTGCAAATTTCAGGTCCCTTAAAGGGATTTTCTTGGTCCGACTCAAAACTTTTCGAAAATTCAGGTCCGTTTATCTTTAGAATATACCATAAATGACCAGGTGGCAATATCCCTTTATCAATGTATCATGGCATCTTTTGTATCTCAAGACTACACTAGGCTACAGAGTTTGACATCCCTTTTGCATATTGATGTAATAGAGTGGATGGATTCTCTTGCTTAACCAGAACGGACAGTGGAAAGAAACAGATGCGCTCATTCTAGAAGACTGCTCTGGACCTTTCATTTGGTTGGATCCTTTCAGCCTTCTTCAGGACTTAAACTACAACTTTCCCATAGGAATTAGGGTCAACTATGGACATAATTTTTTATCTTGGTACTTCTATTGAACAGATCCTAAAAATAAAGAAATGATAATAATAATTATTACAATACATCAGGTCACTATGAAATTTTCTAACCTGGATTAAAAAATGGAAACTGAATACTGAATCTTTACTATGGGGATATACTCCATTTCTTTTGTCTACGTTACTTTTTGTATATAAGCTGATATAACCCATAGTTGTCACTCTGCTAAGAGTTGTTTTCTTGACTAAAGATGTGATTAAAAAGCACTTTTTATTATATAGTGTAGAGATGAATAAACCTTTCTTAACATCTGGGTTTGTTCTGAATTTTCCCAAAAAATCTAGGAACGTTTTCAAAAATAAAAGGGTTAAAAGTTTTGTTTTTTTCAATTATCAAGATGAAGTGAATGAAGAAAGGAGAAATGTAAATCCCGTCAATATTTGGTGTGACCTTTGCCCTTTGCCTTCTATCAATTATTCTCACTACACTTGAAGATAGTTTTGGCAGAACCCGGCAAGGAGGTTGTTCCTGCCATCTTGGAGAATTAAGCATAGATCTTCTGTGAATGTAGACTTGCTCTAATCCTTCTGTCTCTTCATGTCATCCCAGAGAGACTGGATGATGCTGAGAT
Source organism: Leptodactylus fallax (assembly GCA_947044405.1). Classification (NCBI taxonomy): domain Eukaryota; kingdom Metazoa; phylum Chordata; class Amphibia; order Anura; family Leptodactylidae; genus Leptodactylus; species Leptodactylus fallax. The sequence continues at coordinate 899,393 of CAMRHE010000457.1, forward strand.
CAGGGCTATATCTGTAGAGTCCATATCATCACTTCCAGGACTCCTCCTCCAAAGGGCAAAGGTCGCACCAAATATTGGTGGGATTTACATTTTTCCATACTTGCCTAAAAATGATTCCTCAGTACTCAATATATGGCTGCCTGGGTCTGCCCCCTCCTCTCTACAGTATCATGCCAGTTTCTTTGCTCCTTGATGTCGCAGTACAAGTATAATAAAAACAGTGGCCAGTGGTTAAAAAACAAAAAAATCATAGAGGTGTCACACCACTATTAGCTGCAATTGCCCCACTATGATTTGGCCCTTTGGTTTTAGTACTAAATTCACTGAAAAGCAGACTTCTGCCAATGAAATCAATGGTGGCTATTCAGAGGTATAACTAGGAAAGATCAGGCGCATAGCAAGAATCTGACCGGGCCCTCCCCAAACACCCACATGATATAACACCCCCTTTCCTGGCCTCCACATAGTATAATGCCCCCTTAACTGGTCCCTACATAGAATAACATCCGCTTTACTGGCACACCTCATAGTATAACACCTTCTTTACTGACCCTCCATATAGTATAATTCCCCTTTACTTATCCCCCACATGGTATATTGCTGCCATTATTGTCCTCCCCATGGTATATTGCTTTCTGTGCTGACTCCCAACACTGTATATTTACTCTTTTATTGGCCCTCATATAGTATATTTTCCCTTTATTGTTCCCCCATACATTATATTGCCTTCCTTATTGCCTCCCCCTACAATCTGCTGCCTTTACTGGCCCCTACATGATAATTGTCCATTTACTGGCACCCCACACATTATACTGCCCCTTTACAGGCCCCCATACAGTCAGGACTCTCTTTACAGGCCCCCCTATAATACTTGCCCCTTCTCTGGCCCTTCACACAGTATACTGCCCCTTTACAGGCCCCCATACAGTAAGGACTCCCTTTACAGGACCCCATATAATAATTGCCCACTTTACAGGCTTCTGCACAATATACTGGCCCCCACACTTTAGACTATTACTCCAGCTGGTAACAACTGATATTCACTTACCTATCTCCGTTCCTAGCCATTTATATCATGTCTCAATGCTGAACAACTACAGGACATGACGTCCAGATGCTGTACTTCCCCGCTGAGGCTGAAGGTGAAGCAGAGGAGGTGATGAACAGGAGAGGGGATGGCTAAGTGAAAAAAAGCAGGTGGGAGCGGGACAGGCCTCCTAATGTTGTGAGCCCCATATCATCTGCTACAACTGCTATGGAGGTATTTCCGCCTCTATGGCCATTGACTTTTTAGAATTTTTAGAGGAACATTTGAATTTGGCACCAAAGATAAATATTTTTCATTCCACCTCATATTTTAAATGAAGTAACATCCACCTCCTATCCAAATATAAATAACTAATCAATGTACAGCATTCAGCATTGGTTCGTGTAGATCATATCTAATGTTGGATGAATTGGTTCACAACTAACCAGATTTGACCCAAAATTTCAAATTATTCAGTTTTTAACAAACATGATTTGCTGAAAATTATTATACTCTGGGCTCAGCTACCAATACCTGATTTCCTGAAAGTTCTTGGACTGTACCAGTTGGTTCAAGAAACGGTAACCTCTCTCAGTAAATGAATTATAGTTGAGGTTCAGACGTTTGAGGTTTCTGTTCTCACCTAATTTGACCAGTGATTCTACTTGAATATCTTGCAAATTGGTTTTCTGAAGCCTAAAAGTGAATAAACTGATTAATAGATGAAGACACCAAGAAGAGGAAAAAAAACAATTACACTCTGGTGCATATTCACATGGGGCTTATGTATAACAGTTGTCAAAAGAAGACCAACCATATGTTATGATTTGGGATTTGGAAAGCATCTCAATATTAAGAAGTAATAAACAGCCATCACATGGCTGAATTTAAAACAATAGATTTCAATGGGGCTATTAAAAGGGTTTTGGGCCCCAAACTGATTTTTCATATTGATGATCTATCCACGAGATCGGTCATCAATATGTGATCTGTTGGACTGTGCACAGATCGGATGTTTTAGCCGTGTCCAGGTGCCAAAAGCTACTATTGAATGGGGAACGTGTGTAGGACAGTTCCTTTTAAAGCAATATGAATGACACAGCAGCCCTGTCCACTGCATAGTGGTGTGTCCAGGTAATTGCAACGCTGTTCCTATTACCTATATAAGAGCGGTGCCGCTCACGCTCCCTGTCCACTAGCCACTCCAAACACCCAGAGACTGCTAGAACAGATGATCTGTGTGGGGTCTTAAGGTCTACAATAGGGAGGAAATGGTAAATTACGCCAAATGTTGTATCCTACAGCTAGGACTGCGCAGAGCATCTATCAAGTCCATAAATCGAGGAACATTCAGGTTATTGTCAGATAGGTGGAGCTCCAGTAGAGACCGATTTTGGTTTATTGCATTGGCCAAAAGGCGACAAGAGTTGTCGGAAAGACCAGTATTCAGCAAACTGTGGAGAAGACAGACATGTCACATGAGCAATAATATAATATATTAATATATTTAATTTTCCCTTTCATTAGACTTTAGCCAAGTTGTGTTTTTTGTCTGCAGCTCCTTTGAAGAGTTATGTGTCTCCATGGTAACATACTGAAAGAAAAATTGTGTGTAGCCTGAACCCGTAGCCATGGGCTACTCCATACCCTCTGACCATTCTCCTGCTATCTCTAGGTTATCAAGAAGAGTCCATCTAGTGTACGTAGGTTTGTTGTAAAGACTGTTTCCTGATTTGTGACTTTCAAGAGACTGTGCTTTCTGTGGAAAAATATTAAGCTGTGGAGTAACATTATCCTGAAGAGCAACTGGTTCATAATGATTCTTATTCATTACGAATTTTCGAACCCAAAAGTTTTTGGCCACCGATGAATCACTGATAGTCTTCAGACACCAGAGTATAATAAGAGGAATCCCAAGAAAGTGCGAAAACATAATAAACACTGATACTTACCTTCCTTCTCCTGGGCTCCCTCATGGTCCTCTTCGGTTATCTTCTGGCCTCCTGGGTGATGTCACTGATCCCAAGGAACCACTAAGATCTGTGAGACTCACCTAGGAGGCCAGAAGAAGCTCAACAATGAATGAAGAAAGCCAAGAAAGGTGATGAAAAGTGTGTATCAATGTTTACTATATTTCCGCTCCTCCCCAGGGCCTCCAATTATTACACTGTTGGATCTGAAGAGAAAACAGACTACAATAATTGCATTTTAGCTTTTGACTTTGAAGCTAAACAGGTAGACAATCCCTGCAAATATTTGAGAAATTAATTTCATGAGGTTCATCCATCTCTTGTACTGACTGATGATGTTATTGGCTGTTGGGGACCCTGTTTGTCCCTTGCTGTCCTCTTTGATTGTCTTACGGCACCTTCCAGCCTCCTGGCTGATGTTATGGACCCCGGGGGAACAATGTGGCCTGAGAATGAGCCTCAACAGTCTTTTGGGTGTGATAACAGCATGACTCTTGGGACCTCATGGGATGCAAGAGGCTGCAGGAGTTTGGAAGATGGACGAAGAGGAGAACAGGGGAGCCCAGGAGAGGTGAGGTAAGGTGAGTGTCAATGTTTATTACATTTCCACACCTGGGCCTTCACCTATTATACCTTAGGTTCTGAAAATACCCCAGGGTATAATTATAGAACTTCTGGCTTCAACTGAATAAGTTCATTTTGAAACTATACGGGCGGACAAACCTTGAAAATTTTCACAAATTGAGTCTTACAAGGTTGGCCCATCCTCTAGTACTGATCATGTTGGGGGCCCTGTCTGCAGTTTTGTGGGGGTGTCCTTATACATGTCTCTGCATAGGAACTCTAGACACAAAACATTTTTGTGGTCATGTGAAATTGAAATTTACATTTTTCAAAAAGTAATTAGAGAGTATATTAATAATGTGTAAAATGCTTAGATATGTGAATGGACAGGTGGAATTTTGTCATATCTTTGGTTTCATCCATAACATCAATTATAAATATTTACTAAAAGAAAAATTAGGAATAAACTTACATTAGATTCTGGATTCTGCATCTAGAATGAGTTAATCCACTATCAATGGCCTGCATTGTCTTTTCCAGTAGAAGATTATGAGAGAGGCTGAAAGGTCAAAGAAAACAGAGGTAATCCATCTATTGGTCCATGTACAGTACAAATGTATTGTCTATGTACAACTGTAGTGGTCCCTAGTTTTGCTACCTTAGGTGGGGGATGGTAGATTGTGAATACAGTTTCCCTGCCCAAAACAGGTTGGCAACCCCTATGTAGTGATATATAGCATTGAACATATATCTATGTTTGTTGTTTGATGTGTTGATATGATATGTACAAGTAATGATACAATGTGTATTCTGCTGTGCCTATTGCAGGAACAAAATTGTACAGGTAGAACCTAAGTGTTATACACAAGTGGAGAAAATTATTGGTACCCCTCGTTTAATGAAAGAAAAACCCACAATGGTCACAGAAATAACTTGAATCTGACAATAGTAATAATATATAAAAATTCTATGAAAATGAACAAATGAAAGTCAGACATTGCTTTTCAACCAGGCTTCAACAGAATTTTTTTAAAAAGAAAACTCATGAAACAGGCCTGGACAGAAATGATGGTTCCCGTAACTTAATATTTTGTTGCACAACCTTTTGAGGCAATCCCTGCAATCAAACGATTCCTGTAACTGTCAATGAGACTTCTGCACCTCTCAGCAAGGATTTTGGCCACTCCTCATGAGCAAACTGCTCCAGTTGTCTCGGGTGTGAAGGGTGCCTTTTCCAGACGGCATGTTTCAGCTCCTTCCAAAGATGCTCAATAGGATTTAGGTCAGGGCTCATAGAAGGCCACTTCAGAATAGTCCAATGTTTTCCTCTTAGCCATTCAAATGGTCACAATGTGACCATTTGCCCATCTCTAATACTCACCTTTCTGGGGCTCCACCATGGCATCCATTCTTAATTCCTTACTTCTTCCAGCCTCATCTGAGACAACAGGTCACCACTGAGGCCCAATATCACAGTTCTCAGGGGTCCCAAGACATCTGTTATGACAGAGGAGCCCAAAAGACACCCAGAATGAGGACTTCACACGGTGGTGGAGCTCTGATAAGGTAAGTATGAGTTAATTTTTCACACCTTCCTTGGGCATCTGATTATTATACTTTGTGGTCTGAAGAGACCCAATAACATAATAATAGCACTTCCAATTTGTACAGAAATAAAACATACAGGCGCAACTCGTGAATATTCATGAAACAAATATTGTGAGGTTCAACCATCACTAAAATGAATAGGTATGTTTAGAAGCAAAATTCATGTTTTGCATATATTGTTTGTGCTACAGTATGTTCTTTACATCTTACCTTAATTCATTTATGGTATGAAGAACCGAGAACAGTCTCTCCATGCCCTCACTCTCCTTAAAGCATGAGTCAAGGCAACATCTCTTTGATGTCTCACAGCATTCCAGGATAAAGGCCAAGACTACGCAGTCCATGGGTGTAAGCTGAACATTAGAAAAGTCAAACTCTTTGTTGGCACCTATAGCTTTCCATACCAATTCTTCATTTCAGGACTCAAAGAGGCAATAAAATCTATTGAGGCAATCTCGCTTGCCCTTGATATCAGTATTTGACAATTTTACATTATGGGCATAATCTTTGAGCCAGTCTATGACCTCCCTGGAAGCCTCATTGGAGAATTCTCCTAGATTGTTTTTTAGGTAGGAATACGTAGTCTGATCTGAAAGTCCACAAAGAAAACAGAGATATAGATCACCCCAGATATTTTTGAAGGTTTCGATCTTTTTAAGAGTTTTCTTCAACTCTTTTTTTGAGTAGTCAAGATAATTAACCAGTGCGGCAAGAAACTCTTGAAGGATGTGGTGCAAGAACGTAAAACTTTTCTCATTGGATTCAATCAGAAAACTTGAAAGAATCTTTGTGGACAGATCTAGGTTGAAATTTCTCAGATCTGCTTCTTCAAATACAAGAATTTGATTTAATACTCCATACTGTGCCATATGACCAGTGGATTTTAAGACATCCTGAACATTAAGCTTCTCCACACTATGGTTCTCCAGAATGTCGGCAACAAAAATTACAAAGAGTTGAGTCACTGTTTTAGGTAATAAGGACAACTCCTGATCTTTTTTTTGGAAGCACCTAGACAATACTGTACATATGATCCAGCAATATGATGGGATGTAGCAAAAGGTGTACAGTGGGCTATTCTCCTTGACAAACTTAAAAGCCTTGTCGGACTTTTCCTTATTCCCAAAATATTGTTCAAAGTACTGTTGCCGATCCCTAGAAGAGAATCCCATGATCTCAGCACATCGGTGGAAGTTGTCGGTGTCTATTGAAGAAATTTTTGCTGGTCTACTTGTCAGTAAAACAGAACAGCCTTTCAACAGAGTCTGCTTTACCAAACTCACAACTATTGTCCCAAGATTTTCCACCTGCTTTACGTTGGTGCACGTTTTGCCCAGCTTGAAATCCATTTGGTGAATACTTTCATCTAAACCATCAAATATGAAGAGCAGTCGCTCAGGATGTTTAAAGATGTTATCAAGCTTACAATACAGATAGTGGTACTGTCGAAGGATCACATTCTCCAAACTAACCTTGCCAGGACTGTTGAGATCTCGAAATCCGAAGAAGAAAACAAAGGAAAATCTTTGATAGAGTTTCCCCTTCACCCATTCGTACATGAACTTCTGCATCAATGTGGTCTTCCCTATTCCTGGTACTCCACTTATCAAGATGATATTTGGGTCTCTTTTAGTTTGTTGGCACCAGCGGAAGATCCTTTTTATTAGGAGACGTTCTTGGCTCCTTTGTGTTTCTTGCAAGTAATCTTCATGTTTTACTCCCATCTCTATCAGTTCACGCAGCGATCGTTGTCTGAAGGAACTTGTGGACACAACAATAAGATCCACAAAGTATTCAGAGATTGAAAAACCTCGAGGCTCCAGAGTGGTTTGAGGTGGTTTGAATTCTATTAAAGTCTGAGTTTTCTTCAGAAGATTTTGCTTGTGATCTGTAACATATGGATCATGGAGTAAGTAAGTAAAAGCATAGCTAAACCAATACTACTGTAGATTTAACACGGTACATATGGTTTTGTCAAGTAATGGTACTTTATTATGAACTGAAACACCAAAGAAAATTTACCACCTTAAATGTGCCAGTATTTTGGTGAAATTTGCACCAATAACCTGGAGTACATGTCTTACTATAAGGGACAGCAGGTTGTGGGCCCACTCTGTCACCAAACCAGTTTGGATTTGGACCACTCCTAAGGGCATTGTCCAAGTGACCCTCCTGGTATTCCCTCTTTAACCCCGGTACACAAATATGGACTTTACTGCCTCTCAAATTGGTCCTGGTGACAGCTGACTAGGCAGGTCAGGAACAAAGGTGAAGCACATCACAGAATCAGGCAAACACATAATGTGTATTCAGACTAAAGTCAGAGCAGATAGCATACATGTATACATATGTGTTGGGTACTCGTAACAGAGGTGCTAAGTCAGGAACAGGCGAGAACAGATAACAGAGGCCAAATCTGGATATCAGGACAGGTATCCGAGGTACAAACTCAACACATATATACATAAAAGAAGCAAGTGATCCAAAACCATAGCAGGAACAATGGATCCAAGGAAATAGACATTAACTTCAGGGTAAGGGATACAAGGTTTAAGGAACAGGCCAAAATACAGACCTCAGGACAGGATATGTGATTGAGAGTAAGAACAAGATACATAGCTGAAAATAATGGGGTGGAATACAGGTCCAAGTCCACAGCTCATGGTGAATAGTGCTCCATCCCCAGGTATAGTGGGTGGGTGCGTAGTTGGGTGGGGAGAGGGTTGGGATACAGGGGTTGCATTATACTAAACATATATGGGAGAAGACAGTGTATTCTTTGTAAGCTAAATGCTCTGAAGGGATTATTTAATGTTAGAAAGAAGGATCTTCTCTTTTTCCAAAAACAGTACCAATATAATACATGGATAGATCAGTTATGGAAACTCAACCCCATTCCAGTCAAGGTAGTTACCTTGCATTTCTTGATTCATATGATGTCCATCTTTGTCTATCGAGATCTGTTGCATCAGAATGTGATCTAAACAACAAAAAGGAATAGTTGTATGTATAGTGAATATTTAGATTTTATTTCCATTTTCACATCCATGATAATATTCATCATCGGTTTGTTGGGATCAGGTGATATAATTCTGGCACATTCAATAGCGCTACCTGCTATTATTTTGGATTTTATTTGAACTCAAATGGGTTTTCGAAGAGTTAAATCTGATTGGTGGGAGCCAGGAGCCCAGTAATACCCTAGAATACCACAGATGAATTGCTTGGGTGAGCTATGTGGCCTCTACACCTATGTCTAGTATTTCCGCTCATATATCCTGTTTTGAATGGACCTGGGATCTAAGCAACCACATGAGGAATGAATGTGATGTCACTGGTCTGTGAAGCTCTGCTGCTACTTCAAGGAGCTGATCTGTGAGGGTCTTGGGTGTTGGACACCCCTACCCTGAGATTTCTCAGAAAACCACTTTAAATTCCAGGGAAGCCCTCATTTCAGGGTTGTGGTCATAATCTCATTGGTTGCTCCACTAGAAGGTCTGCTCCATAAGATAATTGGTGCTAAATTCTGTGTTATTTAATACTTAATATGTCTTTAACCACCATTTTTTTCCTGGTTCATGTCTAGATTCACTTTCAGTTTTTTGCTACATGCGGTTTTGCAGGCTATAATTTTTTTTCCTTTGAGTGAATTTTTTTTTCCTTTGCTTTTTTGGTGATACATAAGGCTTTCTATATAAGTGGAATATGTAGGATAATAACTAGAGATGAGCAAACCGATTTGGTTAGAAACGGATTCAGCCCAAATTTTAGTCATGGGTTTGTCAACCATGAAACATTATTATACTCTGAGATCTTTTCAGACACTAGAGTATAATAAGTGGAGGTCCAGGGGAGGTTAGTAAAAATTACAAATACTTATACTCACCTCGCCTGGGCATCCAATGGTATCCGACATCCTCTTCAGGCCTCTTCTGGACTCTGGCTGACGTTAGCGTAAGAGGTCACCGGGTTCCACGAGGATACCCATGATAGGTGAGGCAAGGTGAGTATAACCGTTTGTTATCTTTGCTCACCCCCTCTGAACCTCCATTTATGTGGTCTAATACTCATATTTCTGGTTTGTGTCGAACAAGTTTGGACCGAAAATTTCAGGAATATTCATTGAAATGAATCTCATGAGGTTCTCCTATCTCTACTAATGACACCAGGAACCAGGAATTTATAGACAGCAGAGAACACAGTAACTATAGGGGGCGAGAGGGCCCAAAAGCCTCTCTATAATATAAAACAACACTACTAATAGAGATAGCTCATGGTAAGAGAGCCCCATTATATGTTTTGCGCTGGGGCCCAGGAGCTTCAAGGTACTCTTCTGGAACCAAATGCCAATATATTTTGGAGAAAGATAGCTATATATTAATATCAATACCACATACGTTCCCCAGGGCTGAGAACTATAGAAGAACATTCTGTAGGTCACAGAGACTTATCTCAATGTAGTGCTAAGGCCATTTTATTCTTACCTCTCTCAGAGAGCTCATTCAAGACCCCAAGTAAATTTGGATGTGGGTAATCCTTCTTTACAATACAGAGGCTTTCCCAGAATCCGATGACATCTTCTCTCCTTAACTTAAGAACATCTTTTACCAACGTCTCGGCAAACACAGCGTCTCCAAGATCTTTCTTCATTACACAAAATGACTGCAAACACAAAAATGAAATGTGACATGAAATGACTATTGGATTGAATTTACCGGATGTCTCATTGAGATTACAAGGTCTGAAATGACAATAGACTCATGAGAGGAATTTATTAAAAGGGTTGTGCCTTTATATCCCCTAGCCACAGGACAGGAGACAAGTTTCCAATCTTTAGAGGCCTGATCACCGAGTCTCCCAGTGCTCAGTAGGATGTGGGACCAAAAGTCCTCCTAAAGCCTCCTCACGAATGGAGTGCCAGTGCACTTGTGTAACCGGTGTTTCATTCACTACTATTGAGCTGCCAACTGTAATCTCTGGCAGCCCCATAAAAATGAATAGTGCTACATTCAAGGTGGCTTTAGGGGGGCTTTTGGTCCCCCATTCTACTGATCACTGGGAGACCTGGCAATCAAGCTTTCAGTGATCGGAAATTTATCCCCTGTCCTGTGGATAGGGGATAAGTGTCCACAATGGCACAACCCCTTTAAGACTGGTGTTCTGTTCAGGAGAGGTTGCGTTCTCTTAATAACTATGGTGCACTCCGGTTTGCCAGAATGGACTTCTGTCACCAACCGCGACTGTTGACCCTTCAGATGCCTTAGTCAATTGCACCTGAGGTACCTACGTATTGCTATAGGCACCATGTAATATAACTGAATGGAATGTACAATATACTGAAATTTATTATATATTCTATACTGGACCAAACAAACTGGACGGCCAAACCTCATGACTATTCATCGAGATGAACCTGTTGAGGTTCACCCATCTCTATTCATTACACCTGCAGAAGTCAGATATTCATGTAGGTGAAGACAATGATCATATTGTCATTCTACCATAGTCAATGATCATATATTCATTCTACCATTTTCTATTTGGACGTTCAATATGGACTCCCTCGATATCCTGGGGTAAGAGTTATGCCAAGTTCAACTCTATAATCTGAGGGACTAGCAGTGTTTTCAAAGTCACTGGACCCCAATGGACATGTGTATTGAGATTCTTGTTTGCTATACAATGTACATTCTCTTGTGAGCACTTACCTCTATGTTAAGTCTAGTACGTGACTGCAGCTCACTTAGGAGGCTATGAGTGTCCAAGCATTTGATAATATAGATTACATCATCCATAAAATATTCATATAGTGTCTTCAGTTTGTGCATTTCCCACCCAGATAACTGATGACACAACTTCTTGACATCATCATCTGCGTGAGACAATAAAGGATATCACCGTAAGTTATTGTGTTTATGAGTAAATTTATGAGTAAATTTTTGGTGGGCCCAAGGAACCTTAGCCTGACACTGGTGAACTATGGTGACTGGTGACCTTTGACAAGGTGGTAAGGTTCTGATATATGAAGTTATGGACACACAGAAGACCCTCAGCTGAAGTCTAACAAAGTTTGATGACACTCCATGTACTCCATGTCCAAGTGATTATTTTGCAGTTATAAGGGGGTATAAAATCTTTTAAAAGTCATGAAGCTTCAAGCTTACGCATCTAATTTCATAATACTTTCATCTCTTTCCACACATCTCTTTCCATACGTCTCTTTCCACTGGCATCTCTAGTTTGCCCTCCATGCATCTCCTCCTCGAGGTGGGCATTTCTTCTTACTCTTCCTGCTTCTTAATGGACCAATGTGCACCAAGTATTCTATCCCTATCCAATCCCCAGTGCCCCAGAGTTATTTAAGGCACAATTCCTAAGAGATCTAGTACCCTACAAGGGTATTGTTCTCTTCTGATCTGTTGCCTGTTCCCTGACCTCTGCTTGTTTACCAGTCTTTGGACTTGTCCACTGACCTCTGCCTGTTCCATTGGTGTCACATACTCTCTTTATCAATCAAGAAACAGCTTTCACTTAACTGAGACTAGTCTTGAGATAGCAACCTCATGGTTCCCCACATAGAAAACCAGATCCTCATAAAAGGGTGGAAGGGTGAAAAACAGGGGACCCCTTACACAAAGGCCTTTCGAGTAGGTCCACACCCACATACCGTTATATCCGGAGATTTTCTATTTGACTCTGGAAGATGAAGTTCTCCAAATAACTAATCTAAACACAAAACCAACATTGTTCTGGGTTCCATCTTAGTACTCAATTGTAACCCCATAATGTTCATATTTAAACTACTGAAATCAAGTCTTCACACTCGAGGACATCTTTTGAATTCCCTCCTAATGTATGACATACTGTAAACTTTGATGTGCAAACCTTAGCAGTCTAACATTGAGGTCAATAGATATAATGACATAGTGTCATACATACTTACCATGGGCATCTTCACAGCAGGACTGTTCTATCTTCTGTTTTCACAAAGATGCCACCTAAGATGGGCAATACAGAAGAAATGCACACCAGATGAAATCAAGATGATATACTTTACCTATATTACACTTAGAGTTAAAAATCATTAATTTTGGACCTAGTTATTTGCAGGAGAGTGGAGATATGAGAGGTCTGAGGGTTCTGTGTATTAATTTAGATAACCAGAATCGTAGATGTATGGTGGAGAAGGGCTCTTCCATGTTGGACGTGGTTGATCCATGTCTATCAGCAGACTGTGGGTTCCTCTTTCTAATGGCCACTAAACGCTTATGATGATGGATCTGCTGGTTAAAAATAAGAATAAAATGTATCTTATTATCAGAAAACTTCAAGCTACAGGAAGCGTTTTTAAGAATGAGTTAACATGATGAGGATAGAGCTTCCTTTGATATCACTTCCAGAAACACCTCTACGCCTTCCTTTTACTTCAATATTCAGAAGGGGTGCCTGGCATTCCAAAACTTTGCTGACTGTATGGTGAGGTCTTCAGCAGCTTCGCAGACATTCATCTTTCCAAAACTGTGAAGTTATAAATGAAGAGCTAGTTACATAACCAACCAAAAATTCTCAATTGTTTTACATAGAATAATAGCCTAGACCATTGGTTCTTCCTCTTCTTCAACATCTTCGAGTTACCCATGGTTGTCCCCAATTTATTTCATGTTCTTCTTTGCTCCCGAGGGTTTTATATGACCCTTAACCCTAGGTCACATTTTTTTATACTATGGAGTTAGTTAAAAGAAATGTTTTAGTTAATAAAAATAGAAATAATAACAACAAGAAAAACTCATAAAGTACAAAGATCTTGAGATTGAAAAAGTAGAATATGGAGGACCAAAGCCAGATTTGTGCCTGTGGTGGCCAGATCTCTAGGTGCCACCAAAAAAGGATAAAAACATTTTTTCAAGATCTTCCAGACCATCATAATGCTAGAGAGGTACTGAAGATAGCATTTATGGGCACCATACACATCCTTACATTTCCTAAACCAGCCTAGGGGTCCAACTGGGGCGCTGGCCTCTTCATAAATCAGATGCACTTCTGGATGCCAGAAAAAAAATAGGAACTAGTGTAGATTTCTGATATAACTAATGGCAGCTTCCTTGCATGAGTTATATTAAATTTGTCAGGACCATGCCTCAGCCTACCTTGCTACCCTAAATGACAGTAAATAAAGCCCCCATTCACTGACTGCAAGCTGAAATCTTTGCTGACATAAAGTATATTAGAAAATTGCAGAACTTTTCATTATACAATGATGTTAAGAACATTCATAGTGAGTAAATATAACAAGCTGTAGGCACCTACCGTTATGGGGAGCCATGCTGCGTGGTGACATCTAAAAATCATGATTTTCTGTAGATATAACTGAGTTGGAATCTTCTGTATCTGCTGGGAGTTTTTTGGATTGATTTTAGAAGTAAACAGGAAACTTGATGGGAAGGGCTGGAAACCTGATATTCCGGTTGGAGCAGCTGGCAAGAAAAGTGGATGAAAAACAAGATCTAATGTATGTGAATCTAGAATCAAGAGGGAGGTAGAGAGTTAACTGCTATTCACTATTTTCTTACCCAATATTGTACCCACCTTTTATTTGGATTTAGAAATGGTCATAAATCCAAACCTAGCACAGTCTAGACTATCTAGAATCATGAAATGGAACCACCAGCTGGCTGGTTTCTGATATACAGACTACAGTCCCTGACAGAAGTTCTGTCGCTTATCCATGTTGTGGAATCAAAAGCTTATAACCTGACTTTAAATTCATCCATTAGTTTTAGAAATGACTCATATGAAAGCTGAAACCCTCCCAAATGATTTTTTGGTTAAGAAAATAAATTGGCTTCACTGCTGAAATATTCATCATTTAATGAACACAGAAAGGTCAGATTTTGGCAAGACAAAAGTTTTGTTGCCTTGTCATATAAAGACCCCAATCCTAGTTTAAAGCCTCACCTGTGCTCACTAATTGATCGGTTAATTAGTGGGTGTGTATAAAAAGAACTCCAGCACCCCAGACCTTCACTTGAACTGCAACTTCACCTCTGACAACATGCCAAAAATCAACCCTGCGACCAAAGCCTTGATTATCAAGAGGCTGAAGACCAGATCCACTGCGGAGGTGGCTGCACCTTTATTGTGTCTCTGCGTCAAGTACAAAGAATTAAAAAAAGATTTGAACAGACTGGAGATGTGTTTGACAAGCCCAGGTCCGGCAGACCCCGCAAGACAACTGCTCAGGAGGAACGTTTGTTGGTTAGAAAATCAAAAGCCAGCCCCTCTTCCACTGTAGCAGAGCTCCAACAGGCCTGGTCACCTCAAGTCCCTGTGTCAACTAGAACAGTTTGTAGGATTCTGTCTCGAAATGGCCTCCATGGTCGAATCAGTGCCCAGAAGCCAGCACTATACAAAAGGCAATTAAAAAAACGTGTGGCATTTGCCAAGGCCCACAACCTGCTAAACGGATGGACGTTGGAAAAGAGGCAGAAGGAGGATTTCTCAGATGAATCTTCAGTTGAATTACACCACAGCCTGATTTACAAGACTGATATTGTAATTTTGTATTATAGAGACACTGAATTTGACACACTGTCAGCATTCTAAAAAAATATGTGACCGCTGAGCTTTAATCACAGGTCTCAGCTGTTCCCCGGTGCAAGTGACGTCCCTCGGGAGGCTGGAAGAGGCTAGAAAACAGCTTTAGAGAGAACATCAGAGCCTTATAGAGGTGAGCCAAGGTAAGTGTTTCTTTTTTCCTCGCACCTCCCCTGGGCCACTGCTTATAATATTCTGGGGTCTACAAAGACCCCAAGATGTAATAATGACTAATTTCCTAGAAATCTCAGGTTCAGCTGGGTATGAACAAGTTCGCTCATCTCTATTCCTATATAACTTGCTCTTCTGCAATACCTTGGATACCTGCAGCCTCTGGGTCTCCTGAAAGACCTCTGATACCTGTGTCCTACCCTGGATTCCTGTGTTAGACCTGGCTTCTGTTATCTGGATATTCTGTTATCTGTCTTGTAGCCATGCCTGTACTCATATTATGTCTGTCCTGGTTTCAGCCCTGGTCAGTTGCTACCAAACTGGAACCACCTTAGGAGGTAGTGACCTGTCAGACTCCCCGCCATGAAGACCATATCCCTGAGGTTAATGGGTGAAAAGTGGGAAGTCTGCTAGGACAATGCCCATAGAGGTGGCACTTAGGCAAAAAGGTTTAGTAGCACAGTGGGTCAATGATCTGCTGCCCATCACATCTACAAACAAAAATTTCTACAAAAACATATTACCAAAAACACCATAATTCTAGCTTCCCATGGTACACAGGAGATATAACACTGACCTTGAAGAAGGAGTATCAGCAGAAGGGTCCTATAGCCGGCATCGCTGAGCAGTTCAGGTTCTGAATGTCTCTGCTCCTTGTAACTTCTCATTCATTTGTGAGAAATTTCCTTGACATCTGAAACTGTGGTTAAAAGTTCCTCTTCTCATTACACGTAAATTACACAAATGTGTTGCACCACCAAGATGTCTATGTTATATAACAGTTAGTACATAGATACCAGAATTTCCTCTTCCCAGAGCAAGAGGAAAACAGAGAACACAGACATAATGTTCATGCAAAGTTCACTTAGATGTCAATGGAAAAAAAAAACTAGTGTTGCAACAGAACAGGCCAAAATACTCAAGATGACCACTGCTCCCCAGTAGACATATTCTGGAAATTTATATTATTAAGTTTTACATTGTTCTGGGGCCATATATAGTTATCACCAGGAGCTTGGGACCACCTTGGTCATAGCTGCCAGCTCACTCACCTCTCTGTATCCCGCTGGCCGAACCCTACCTCATCAGCCTCTTTCCTCCTCCCCTCATTCAGTGCTCGAAGGGCGTGCATGCTGGTTCTCTTCACTTCTTCCAGATTCTCCTTCATTAGCCAAACCATGACTACCAGGATCTATATACACGTAAATCTCCCCCTACAGCCTATATCTTGCTAGTTCCTTTGAAGGTCTCCTGCTTCTGTGTTTGTTCACTTGGCTCCCCCATGTTTGACCCTTGGTCCTCTTTCTGACTCCATCTTGACTCTGATCCTGTTCCAGTAATCTCCTGTGTCTGAGCCTAGCTTGCCTCTGACATCTGCACCTGTGCTTCCTGTTCACAACGCTAAATAAATTCTGCTAGCCCACAAACCCAGGCTGTATTTGGCTATCCTCTTGTCTGACCCCTGGTATTTTGCACTGGTGTTTCTCTGCTACCACTCGTGCAGGGAATGGGCAGTGTATAGAAAAGGAAACTTAATGGCCATGTCTGCTGGAAAAGATACAGTAGGCTCATAGATAGTTACAGATAGTTATCTTATCATTTGTGAAATATATATATGTATATAGACATGTCCAGCTATTGCTTTAATCCCTAAGTAGTTACACATGGAAATTCACTTGAATTAGGCCCTAAATATTCTGTAATAACTCTCGCTAGGACAAAGCAATCTGAACAAAACAACATGCAGTGTGCTCCACAGTATATGGATAGCTTCAAACAAGTTGATGTTCTCCTATGCTGGAGCCTCTGCTTTCAACTTCCATAAGGATGGTGGTGTACAGTATTGAGCAGCACATTTTCATAGTGTAAAGTTGTAGGGTTAATTCTTTTAAGCGATCTCAGATGGGGATGTGACGTACCCTCAAGTGTTATTCACGAAATGGTACAGAAGCTGGAAACGACAGGATCATTGATCCCTTCTCATGCTGGAGATCCGAAAAGGTTGCAGGACACAACTGATGACGTGCAACACCATTGTGTCACCGCCATTCAGGAGCTCGCACCCAGTTAGAAGCTCTATATACTAAGGAGCACATTGCTTGTTGGTTCGTTCAGATTGCCTTACCCCAGCAAGAGTTAGTACAAATTATTTGAGGCCTGTTTTAAGTGAATTCAGTGGCTAAGAGTATTGGGTAGCTGACCAATGTGTCAATGATCTATGGTCTATGTGTCGATGAGTCAACCAGGTTTGTTGTGAGATTTAAAAAAAAAATGGGATTTGACTGAACCTGAGATTTTTGGGGTTCACCACCCACAAATCATTCTTATACTTTGGAGTATCTTCAGATCCCAGAGTAGAATATTCGGAAGCACTGGGGAGGTGTGGGAGAATAATAAACAGCTTAAACTCCCCGTTCTTCACCTCTCCAGGGTTCCACTGCAGCAAAAGTTTTTTTCTTCATTGCCTTCTTCTACCTTCCTGGGTAATGTCAGCAGTCCCAGGGGACAGCTGTGGCTTGTGATTGGGAATGAGCGAAGCGACTCATAACCAGATAAGTTCATTATGAGTTTTTCAAAAATTTCAGATTTGACCAAACTCAACATTTTTGAGGTTCACCTCACATGAATCGCTACTATACTCTGGAGTCTCTTCATAATAGAATAATCGGAGACTTAGAAGTAGTTCAAAAAGGTAAGAAACAGCTCATACTCACCTACCCTCACTTCTCTGGGACTCTTGTCTTCTTCCCTGACATCTTATGGCCTCATCGCAAACAGATAACAGATCCCTCTGACACGCACCACAACTTTCCAGATTGTTTATTTTTTGACCGGTTGTAAATAACTTCTCTACTTAGATTGCATTTTTTTTTTTTTTTAAGGACTCTAAAATCCTTTGAAGGCCCATGTCTTTAGGGTATAAAAAATCTGTGACTTTTCAGTTTCTTGTATAACACCATGTCTGATGAAGGGAGCTAGTACTTCCGAAAGCTTACTTATCAAATATACTCAGTTAGCCTCTACAAGGTATCGCCTGATTTCTTCACTCTTCCACTACTTTCTATGGCTAACACGGTACAACATTATACTACTATCAACTTGGAAGATATCACAATGTACCGCAAAAGAATGGAACTGAAAAACCGGCTTAAGAAACTTGCACAACTCAATAGCGACATCTTCTTCTTAACAAAATGCAAAAAGGAGAGATTCATCCCAAAAGGCTTCAATTTACGTAACCCAACTCGGAACACCTACAACAGCCGATATGCAGAACAACTATGTATTCGGACATCTGAAAGGCTGCGGAACAATATGATAAAAATTTCCTATAAAAACAAAAGAAGAACACAGGAGGAGATACAGGCCCTGAAATCATCACTGGCTAATGACACAGAGGAAATGAAGGCCAAACTCCACATATACTACCGGAAACTTCAGGACATGCTTATTAACAACAAAAAGAAAAAGCTCCACAGACTGAGACAAAAAGGCCTCATTACTACAACCGCAAGTACTAGCCCAGCTCAGCAAAGCTGTGTTGTGAATCTTTCCTACTATGAGCCAAACACGAAATGTCAGTTCTCTCCAAAGGTCTCTCCTTCTGCTCCTCAGCACACACTGACCATATCAAACTCTGCAAGGGTATGGAGGAGTTTTTCAGAAAAATGAGATTGAGGAAATATTTTTATCACAAAGACCTTCCATACAGCAGCGACTCTGAGACAGCCATAAGGAATCCTACCAAAAAATCTACCTGGACCCCACGCCCTGGAGCTAATGCAGCACTGGATAAATATATTGACTGTTTCCTGGAGAAACAAAAGAAACAGGTGCATAACCTAACCCTGCAGGAACAGAAGGCTATTACTTCACTGAAAGAAAATCAGGATATAATAATCAAACCTCCTGACAAAGGGGGCGCAATAGTCATAATGAACACCTCAGACTATATCCAGGAAGAAAACAGGCAACTGTCAAATCCCATCCATTACTCCAAACTTGAAAGTGATCCCACAAAGGCCTATATGAAAGAACTAAAGAGTATGATCAAGAAGATTCCAATCCAGATCCAGAATCAGATAAAAGGACTTATCCCCCAAGATCCCAGGCCGGGCTGCTTCTATATGCTCCCAAAGATACACAAAGATGGCAACCCTGGGAGGCCTATCATTTCTGGCATTGGGACACTGACAGAAAACATCTCAGGTTGGGTGGAAAACCTCCTAAAACCCTTTGTCAGGGATACTCCAAGCTATATCCAGGACACCACTGACCTTCTTAACAAACTGAATGCCCTGAGCCAACTACCTGAGGGTACCATTTTGGCCACCATGGATGTGGAATTCCTGTATACCAACATTTCCCACAAGGATGAAGTTGCAGCATGTCGGGTACACCTGGAAAAACAAAACCTCCCAACAGAACCAGTAACGCAGCTCATACAATTCATCTTTAGCCACAACCATTTTACCTTTGGAGAGGATCTATATCTACAGCGAATGGGAACTTCAATGGGGACAAGATGTGCACCCCAGTATGCAAATCTCTTTATGGCAGAACTGGAAGGAACATATTTATCAACATGCGCCACCAAACCTATGATTTACCTTCGTTATATCGATGATATCCTTGTCATCTGGACTGCAGGTGAGGAGGCCCTACTTCAATTCCATAATGACTTCAATGACTTTCACCCGACCATCAACCTTACACTTAGCTATTCAGGGAGTGAAATTCACTTTCTGGATACCACAATATACATCAAAGACCACCGGCTACTCACATCAATATACCACAAACCCCCAGATAGAATGGCCTACCTGAGGAACGACAGCTTCCACCCCAAGCACACAAGACAATCTATAATCTACAGCCAGGCTATACGATACAATCGTATTTGCTCCAACAAAGCAGACCTGGACAAGCACCTCCTGGATCTGAGGACGAAATTTCTCCGATTGGGGTACAAACCAAAAGTGACGGACAACCAATTAAACAAAGCGGCAGCCATTAACAGAGACAGTCTGCTCACATATAAAGAGACCCAGAATGAAGCCCGAGTGCCCCTAGTTGTCACCTACAACCCACAGCTGGAGATCCTACGAAGGATTGCCAAGGAGCTCCAACCTGTGCTACATAGGGACAACAGACTCAAGGACATATTTCCAGTCCTCCTCTCCTTTCCTTTCGACAACCACCAAGCCTGAGGCGTATTATTGTCCGGAGTGCCCTGAAGGCCCCAACTGAAAATGGCACCTCACCTTGCCTGCAAAATATTTGCATGACCTTCAGGCACATCCACACTGCTGACAGTGTACCTATCCCACAGTCACAACAGGTGCAAAGAATTAGGAGGACATTCTCCTGCAGGTCTTCCAATGTGGTGTATCTCATAATGTGTGTGCAATGTCCCACCACAGGCCTCTATGTGGGGGAAACAGGGCAGAGACTTAGTCAGCGCATGAACTCACATAGATCCAATATTAATAACAGCAGAACAGATCTCCCAGTGGCCGCACATTTCTCCGGAGAAAACCACTCTATTGAAGATTTGCGGGTTGTGGTTTTAATAGGACATTTTAAGACGCAGATGGAGAGGAAAGAATGTGAATATAAGTTAATGCAAAAATTTCAAACTCTGCAATTTGGACTTAATATTCATGCCAGCTTCATATCACACTATGTATGAACTGTGAGGGTCACAAATCACCACCTGATAGCAAACAGATAACAGATCCCTCTGTCACGCACCACAACTTTCCAGATTGTTTATTTTTTGACCGGTTGTAAATAACTTCTCTACTTAGATTGCATTTTGTTTTTTTTAAGGACTCTAAGTACCTTTGAAGGTCCATGTCTTTAGGGTATAAAAAAATCTGTGAATTTTCAGTTTCTTGTATAACACCATGTCTGATGAAGGGAGCTAGTACTTCCGAAAGCTCACCATGAAATATACTCAGTTAGTCTCTAAAACAGGGGTAGGCAACCTTTTTTGGGTAGGCGCCTGCACACGGTATAATATTCTAACTTTTATAATATTACAATTTGTGCCACTCACTAGCTATTATTATACTGTGGGGTCTCTTCAGACCACAGAGTATAATAAGTGGAGGGCAAAGAGAGGTGATGAAACATAAAAAACAATGTTACTCACTATTCCACGCTCCGCAGCCGCTCTGTATCTTCCGGCGCTTCTGCCTGTAGTCAGCGACCGCTCATTGAGTCTCAGGGGTCACGTCGCGTCATTATGTGTAATGACGCCAGATGCAGACGTGACACCTGAGGCCCTGTCAGCTGACTTTGGGCAGAAGCGCCTGAAGAGCACAGAGCGGCTGCGGAGCGTGGAATGGTGAGTAACATTGTTTTCTATGTTTGATCATCTCCCCGGGGGCTCCGCTTATTATACTCGGGGGTCTGAAGAAACCCCACAGTATAATAATAGCAGTTTTGTTTCGGCCGTGTTTGGTCCGATCGAAACTGCTGGGTGAGGAGTCCGCTGCCGTGCCAGGGAAATAAGCCTCGCGTGCCAAGAGTGGCACGCGTGCCAGAGGTTGCCGACCCCTGCTCTAAAAGGTATCGCCTGATTTCTTCACTCTTCCATCTTATGGCCAGAAAACACTAGGGAACTAGACCAGTGAAGTCCCACAGAAGTTAGGTAAGGTGAGTATGATCTATTTATTATTTTTCCTCACCTACCTGGCACCTCTGATTATTATAATCTGGGGCGTGAAGAGACCCCAGGGTATAATAATAGCACTTTGGGATTAAACCGAACAAGTTTTGTCCAAGCCACACCTTGCAAATGAATCGTGTGTGGTTCACCCATCACTACAACGGTCTGACGCCACATTAACTCATATGTTTTGGTGTTGTCTGAAACTTTTTGGATATTGTCAGATGGTGGTGGCACATCTAGAGGTAGTATATTTAGTTGGGATGACTATGGGCAGTATAAACACTTGTGCATTTTGGGTGATCTTACTTCTTGGCAAACCCAAGAAATGTCACGTTTGGCCAAACCCAAAATTTTTGGAAAACTCATAACGAACCTGGATCATTATGAACTGGTCTGTGCACCTCTAGTGGCCACCATTAACTTGGAACCTAGAATTGGAAGGCAGAGGTGATGGACCACTGGGCAGGAACTGCAGTAATGTTGAAGTTATACAGATAGGGGCATCCTAGAAACTGCAATAGTAGATAGGGCAAGAACAGAAAGTAGATATTAGTGACATCGGGGAATAAAAAATATCTCATCTTGGCTGAAATCAGAAACAAAGGCTAGGTCATCGCACTGGGTCATTGGAGCAGGGTTGATCATTGGAGCAGGGTTGATTTACTTTTTGGGTCACTGTCAGGACAAAATAATTTCTTCACGTGAGTCCAACCAGGCTGACAAAAATGTCAGCCCTGACAGAAAATGGGATGTAGTGAAGAATTAGTAGGTAGTTAGATAGTCATAAACATAGGCAGAAAGTTGGACTTAGATCTCAGGTAAAAGGAAGAAGAGCGGGTGGCAGCAGTAATGATGGAGATTGAACATTGACTACCTCATGGTGGCAATATATGAGAGCAGGGAACATGTGAGCTCTATGATAAGGCTGCACCTGAGACCAAAGTACATTTTGGGAAACTATATTTCTGGAAACTTTGTGACAAAAATTTTGGAGGTTAACAAGTCACATGATATATGTGCTGCAACCCAGATGGATGAGAGTAATAGTGACGGTGGTGATGTCACAGGGAAGGCTGAGTACACTCAACCGAACTCCTCCAGTCCACCTACCAGGCCAGACACTGACAAGGGGGGGCCTGCATGGTACCTGATGGTGGTGGTAGTTGTTCACCCAGGGCGCTTCCAGTTAGAGAACGGTCCTCTCTTAGCCTGAGCCATTTGATGGTGTTCAGAAGGGCCTTGATGGGGAATGTAGGAACCACTTGGTGCAGTCGAACCAAAGTGAACTTTACAATAACAGGTAACTCTCAACAGTGAACTGGTTCAGCTTGCCGATGAGGGTAGTAGTCTCCAAGTTGTTGGCTGCACCGAGACTTTGGATGAAGGATGCCCAGGCTATGATGGTGATCAAAGAGTCTCTTTTACTCCACTCCAAATAAATAATAAACTTAGCCTCACTCAGAGTATGGTTCTGGGGGCTGAATGTAAGGAAGTCCCTTGGGCCCAAATACCTGTCTATAAGATTGGTCCCTGTAGGCAGCTTCTGGAGAAGCAGGACTCCTATCCTCCTCCTAAGCACAGTGTCTGATAGATGACTCAGGGCTGTCTCTTAGCAGTCTCGGGCAGTGACACGCCTTTCCCTCAGGGGCCGATGAGAACACTGTAGAGCACAGTAGTTACAGTGTCAACACTCACTGCCAGAACAGAGGACCTAACGGTTCTCCAGAGACCAAAAGTCTCCAAACCCCACCCAGAAGCTAGTGAATGGCCAGGGCTGTAACAAGCCATAGGAAGGTAAAGGGGCCACCAATAGTGGGGAATACCAAGGGGAAAAATATATTAGGGAAGCTGCAGACATACAATACGCATATAATATACGTACATATTTACAACATGAGGCACAATAAAACAAGACATATAAGCTGGGTCACTCTGGAATACTGCAAATGGACTTTATCAGTAGCAATAAACCAATAAAGATGTAGGAAACATGGCATCTATGTACTTACCTCTTACTTCTAGTTTGGTCCCACTTCCATACCAAATATTTGAACTGGTTTTGTTGTTACTGAACTTGAGCATGACTAAGCAGTAATATGTTGTATTATCATGATCACTAACCCCCTTTATATGGAGATCGGCCAGTCCTCTCAGATCTGTCCTTCCTCTGTAGATGGGGTGAACCATCTCTGGTAATGGGTGATAGGCGTAGATACCCCCCGGGCTGCCCACTCTCCAGAAAACTTCAACCCTCAGAGGGTCAGTATCTGACTGGTGTGTGAAGGAGCAGTTGAGGGTAGCAGATCTGTCATTGTCAGGTGAGGTTACCTCTAGTTGTACAACTTCATACATTGGATCCCTCGGTTCTGCTAATATAAGAAGTGAATGTAATATTAGTGTTATTATACAGATGTAAGACTAATAATAGGAAGTGTAAAATAGTTATTTAGCTTCCTTGTATAATGGTGGAGTAGGATGATACGGTTTATGGCAGCTGAAATAAATCAATTGGATTGTCATTAAAGTCTCCTAGAAGAGATGGGGTTACAACCCCTCTACCAGAAATGAGGGAAGGACAGAGGATTGGCATACAGAGCCTTATCTGTGTATATAGAGTATGGTGTCAGTATGTTGCATTACCTAGACCTCCAGTAGTACAACATAGCTGACCTTAACTCATCCACTATCTAATGATAATGATATGACTCTGCTTACCATGTCTCAGTCTACACAGCAAAGTGTCAGCTACTAAAATAGAGATAAGTGAACCCTTTCACAATGAGTCAGGTTCATTCCGAATTTATCAAAAATTTGGGGGTCGATTGAACCCGATTTTTTGGGTTCTCTTCAGACCCAAGAATACAAAAATGGAGGGCCCAGGAGAGGGGTGGAACAATAATAAACACTGTTACCTAACCACACCACTCTTGTGTTTCCTCATAATGGTCCAACTGTTTTCCGACCTCTTGCACGACATCACGGGCCTAGAGGGAAAGTTGAGGCCTGTGATTTGGCCTCAATGGTCATTGGGACATGAAGAGGTCAGGGTACTGGCCGCAAAAAAATTTTTGCAAGGTTTGGCTATGACTAAGCATTAGAACATTGTCTACTAATGTCTGCTTGAGTGTGAAACTGCAATATCTCAAGATTTTTTAAGTAGAAAGTAACAAAAAAAAACCCAAAATATGTCCATAATAGAATGTGGTTGAAATAATAGGTTACTTTCGGATGATATAGTCTGTTTCACGATAACATGGGCTGTTTATTGAGTGTTGACCTCAGGGGTTCGAGCAAAAGGTTATACATTACATACAGTGACTGTATTTGTTATTCACTTTCTTATATAGTAATATATCTTACGTATAGCAATAACCTCAGTGCTACGTAAGGATCACACCATGTTCTCTTTCCTTAGTTTTGTCCTCATTTTGCAGCAGTATTGCTTGATGTCCTCTGATGTCACTTGATTTATTTTTAATGACACATCCCGAGGAAAATCCACCACCAACCATCGTCCTCTAATCTGTGACTTGTTCCCCTCTCCCCATGTCCCAGTTATTCCATTATTATAAACACAGACATCATTACTGCCCATAGCCCAGGTGACTTCTCATATCTGAGAAGAATCTATACAGTGGACTAAACATGGTATAGTGATGTCTTCTCTAACCATGGTGGGTACCACATCCATCTGTTCTACTGAAAATTCATCTGCAGGGAACAGGAAAAACATCACATAGATAATCAACCAATCAGTCTGCCCCTCCTCCTATAGGGTGATACAGACAGAAGGGAGCTATGAGTCTGCCCCTCCTCCTATAGGGTGATACAGACAGAAGGGAGCTATGAGTCTGCCCCTCCTCCTGTAGGGCGATACAGACAGATGGGAGCTATGAGTCTGCCCCTCCTCCTATAGGGTGATACAGACAGAAGGGAGCTATGAGTCTGCCCCTCCTCCTGTAGGGTGATACAGACAGATGGGAGCTATGAGTCTGCCCCTCCTCCTATAGGGCGATACAGACAGAAGGAGCTATGAGTCTGCCCCTCCTCCTATAGGGTGATACAGACAGAAGGGAGCTATGAGTCTGCCCCTCCTCCTATAGGGCGATACAGACAGAAGGGAGCTATGAGTCTGCTCCTCCTCCTATAGGGTGATACAGACAGAAGGGAGCTATGAGTCTGCTCCTCCTCCTATAGGGTGATACAGACAGAAGGGAGCTATGATTCTGCTCCTCCTCCTATAGGGAGATACAGACAGAAGGGAGCTATAAGTCTGCCCCTCCTCCTATAGGGCGATACAGACAGAAGGAGCTATGAGTCTGCTCCTCCTCCTATAGGGTGATACAGACAGAAGGGAGCTATAAGTCTGCCCCTCCTCCTATAGGGTCATAAACACAGAAGGGAGCTATGAGTCTGCTCCTCCTCCTATAGGGTGATACAGACAGAAGGGAGCTATGAGTGTGCCCCTCCTCCTATAGGGCGATACAGACAGAAGGGAGCTATGAGTCTGCCCCTCCTCCTGTAGGGTCATAAACACAGAAGGGAGCTATGAGTGTGCCCCTCCTCCTATAGGGCAATACAGACAGAAGGGAGCTATGAGTCTGCCCCTCCACCTATAGGGTGATACAGACAGAAGGGAGCTATGAGTCTGCTCCTCCTCCTATAGGGTCAGACAGACTGAAGGGAGCTGTGAGTCTGCCCCCCCTCCAATAGGGTGATACAGACAGAAGGGAGCTATGAGTCTGCCCCTCCTCCTATAGGGTGATACAGACAGAAGGAAGCTATGAGTCTGCTCCTCCTCCTATAGGGTGATACAGCAGGGAGCTATGAGTCTGCCCCTCCTCCTATAGGGCGATACAGACAGAAGGGAGCTATGAGTCTGCTCCTCCTCCTATAGGGTGATACAGACAGAAGGGAGCTATGAGTCTGCTCCTCCTCTTATAGGGTGATACAGACAGAAGGAGCTATGAGTCTGCCCCTCCTCCAATAGGGCGATACAGACAGAAGGGAGCTATGAGTCTGCTCCTCCTCCTATAGGGTGATACAGACAGAAGGGAGCTGTGAGTCTGCCCCTCCTCCTATAGGGTGATACAGACAGAAGGGAGCTATGAGTCTGCTCCTCCTCCTATAGGGTGGTACAGACAGAAGGGAGCTATGAGTCTGCCCCTCCTCCTATAGGGTGATACAGACAGAAGGGAGCTATGAGTCTGCCCCTCCTCCTATAGGGTGATACAGATAAAAGGGAGTTATGAGTCTGCCCCTCCACCTATAGAGTGATACAGACCCCATTGTGATGTCACTGAGTTTTATTCTGATGTCACAATATCCCATTGTGATATCACTGAGTTCCATTGTGATGTCACAATGACCCTTTGTGATGTCACAATGCCCCATTGTGATGTCATCGAGTTCCATTGTGATGTTACTGAGTTCCATTTTGATGTTGCAGTGCCCCATTGTGATGTCGCAGAGTTCCATTGTGATGTCACTGTAACAGAGTTTCATTATGATTTAACAATGCCCCATTGTGATGTCACTATGTTCCATTATGATGTCACAGAGTTGCATTGTAATGTCACAATGCACCATTGTGATGTCACAGAGTTCCATTGTTATGTCACAGATTGCTGGAGCACAAAGCCCCCCCCCACCAAAACCCCACACCCCCATTGTGATGTCACTGAGTTCCGTTGTGATGTCTCAGAGTTCGGGTCACAAGCCCCTTTGCCCCCAATACCAAACCCCCCTCCACCCCATTGTGATGTCACACCCCCCAAACCAACCCCCCCCCCCCCCCCCCCCGAGTTCCATTGTGATGTCACAGAGTTCCCATTGTGATGTCACAGAGTCTCCATTGTGATGTCACAGAGTTCCATTGTGATGTCACCATGCCCGAGTTCACATTGTGATGTTCTATTGTTATGTCACAATGCTCCATTGTGATGTCACTGAGTTCCATTGTGATGTCACCAGAGTGCCCCATTGGGATGTCACAATGCCCTTTTTTGGTTTTCCTTGGTTTCTATATATTTCCAAAAACCCCCCTTATGTCACATTGCCCCCATTGTGATGTCACTGTGTTCCATTGTGATGCCACTAAGTTCCATTTTGATGTCATAGAGTTCCATTGTGATGTCATAATGCCCCATTGTGATGTCACTGAGTTCCATTATGATGTCACAGAGTTGCATTGTGATGTCACTATGCACCACTGTGATATCACAGAGTTCTATTTTTATGTCACAATGCTCCTTTGTGTTGTCTCTGTTTTCCTTTTTTTTGTTTTGGGGCTTTTTTGTTGTTTTCAAATGCCTTTTTTTTTTTTTTTTGTTTTTCTTTTTTTTTTTAAAATTTTTTTATGTTGTTTTTTTTTTTTTTTTTTTTGTTTTTTGGGGGTTTTTTTTTGTTTTTTTATTTTTTTTTATTATTTTATTATGCCCTTTTTTTGTTTTTTTTTTTTTTTTTTTTTTTATAAAAAAGTTCCATTGTGATGTTAAAATACCGTTTAGTGATGTCACTGAGTTCCGTTATGTTGTCACAGTGTAATATTGTAAAGTTACAGAGTTCTGTTTTCATGTCACATGGAGTTACATTGTGATGTCGGAATGCCCCATTGTGATGTCACAATGTGCCATTGTTATGTCATAGAGTTCCATTGTGATGTCACAATGCCCCATTGTGATGTCATTTAGCTCCATTGTGATGTCACAGATTTTCATTGTGATGTAACAAAGCCCCATTGTGATGTCACTAAGTTCCATTGTGATGTCACAATACCCCATTGTGATGTCACTGAGTTCCATTGTGTTCTCACAATGCCACATTGTGATGTCACAGAGTTCCATTGTGATATCACAATGCCCCATTATGATGTCATTGAGTTCCATTGTGATGTCACTGAGTTCCATTGTGATGTCACAATGCCCAATTGTGATGGTATTGTGTTCCATTGTTTGTTTGTTTGTTTGTTTGTTTGTTTGAGTTGGAAGGGATCTCAAGGGCCATCGAGTCCAACCCCCTGCAAAAGCAGGAATTCCTAAAACATCCCAGCTATATACCTATCCAGTTTCCGCTTGAAGATTTCAATTGATGAAGAACTCACCACCTCCCGTGGCAGCCTATTCCACTCTCTCACTACCCTTACTGTTAGAAAGTTTTTCCTAATATCTAATCTGAATCTCCTTCCCCTTAGTTTCATCCCATTACTTCTCGTGCTTCCTTCTGCTAATGAGAATAGGGTAGATCCCTCTGCACTGTGACAACCTTTCAGATATTTAAATACCGCTATTAAGTCTCCCCTTAGCCTTCTCTTCTGCAAACTAAGCAGTCCCAATTATTTTAGCCTCTCCTTGTAGGACATGGTTTGTAGACCTTCCACCATTTTGGTTGCTCTTCTCTGGACCTGCTCCAATGAATCGATGTCTTTCTTAAACTGGGGCCCAGAACTGTACACAGTATTCCAGGTGGGGTCTGACCAGGGCAGAGTACAGCGGAATAATTACCTCTCTTGATCTAGCTACAATGCTCGTCTTGATACATCCTAGAATTTGGTTAGCCTTTTTAGCCACCGCACCGCACTGTTGACTCATGTTGAGTTTGCGATCTATTATTATGCCCAGATCCTTTTCCCCTGTACTCTCACTTAGTACTATTCCTCCCATACTATATATGCTTCTTGCATTTCTGTTACCCAGATGTAGAACTTTGCATTTGTCCCTGTTGAATACCATTTTGTTCACCTCAGCCCATTGTTCCAGTGTGTCTAAGTCCTTTTGGATGCACTCTCTCTCCTCTCTAGTGTTGGCCATTCCTCCTATCTTTGTATCATCTGCAAATTTTATTAGTTCCCCATTAATCCCATCATCCAGATCATTTATAAAAATATTAAAAAGTACTGGGCCCAGGACAGAGCCCTGCGGCACCCCGCTTTTTACTTTCTTCCAGTTTGATGTATAGCCATTTAGAATTACTCGTTGTGCCCGATCATTAAGCCAATTGTGAACCCACCTCACTGATATTTTATCAAAGCCATACTTGATCATTTTTTCAATAAGAATGTTATGTGATACTTTATCAAAGGCCTTACTAAAGTCAAGATATACTATGTCCACTGCATTCCCCTGGTCCAACCATTCAGTGACTTTATTATAGAAGGAAATAAGATTAGTCTGACAAGATTTATTAGGCATAAAGCCGTGCTGGCTCTGATTAATTAAAGCCTTCCCATCCAGGTACCTAATTAAATGTTCTTTAACGATTTGTTCAAAGATTTTTCCTACTATCGAGGTCAGACTTACCGGCCTATAATTTCCTGGGTCGTCCCTATTCCCCTTTTTGTAGATGGGGACCACATTTGCCCTTTTCCAATCTAGAGGGACCACTCCTGTCTCCCATGACTTATTAAAGATTATTGCAAGGGGTTCTGTTATTTCCTCTGCTAATTCTTTTAAAACTCTAGGGTGTAAATCATCCGGTCCTGGGGACTTGGTTTCCTTAATCTTAGCTAAATGTTCTCTTACCAAACCTTCACTTATAATCAGCTTGGAGTCCTCATTCCCCTCATCACTATCACCATTAATGTTGATATTTCCATCCATTTCTTGGGAGAAGACGGATACAAAATATGAATTCAGTAACTCCACCTGCTGATCCACCATGTTAACTTTTTCACCCTTTTCGTTCTTTAGGACTCCAATGGTTTCCTTCACTTTTCTTTTGCTCTTAACATATCCCCAAAAACCTTTTACATTACTCTTAACTTCTTTTGCAAGCTTCAATTCGTATTCAGCCTTGGCTTTTTTAATGCTTATCTTGCAGAGTCTGCAAACTGCTGTATACTCTCCCTTAGATATAGCTCCCATCTTCCACTTGTTGTAAGTTTCCTTTTTCTTTTTTAGTAGGTTATGTAATTTTTTGGTCATCCATCCTGGAGTTTTTAGGTGATTCCCATTTTTCTTGCTTCTAGGTATTGTTACAGAGTTCCATTCTGATGTCACAATAACCTTTTGTGATGTCACTAAGTTCCCTTAGGTTGTCACAGTGCTCCATCGTAATGTCATAGAGTTCCATTGTCATGTCACAGAGTTGCATTGTGATGTCGGAATGCCCCATTGTGATGTCACTGAGTTCCATTGTGATGTCACATTGTTCAATTATGATGACACAATGCCCCATTGTGATGTCACAGAGTTCCATTGAGATGTCAAAATGCCCTATTGTGATGTCACAGAGTTCCATTGTGATGTAACAATGCCCCATTCTGATGTCACTGTGTTCCATTGTGATGTCACTAAGTTCCATTTTGATGTCACTGAGTGCCATTATGATGTCACTGAGTTCCATTGTGATGTCACAACGCCCTATTGTGATGTCACTGAGTTCCATTGTGATGTCACAATGCCCCATTGTGATGTCACAGAGTTCCATTGTCGTGTCATAATGCCCCATTGTGATGTCACTGTGTTCCATTGTGATGTCACTAAGTTCCATTTTGATGTCACTGAGTTCCATTGTGATGTCACAATGCCCCATTGTAATGCCACAGAGTTCCATTGTGATGTTGCAATGCCCTTTTGTGATGTCACTGAGTTCCATTGTGATGTCACAATGCCCCAAAGTGATGTCACTGAGTTCCATTGTGATGTCGGAATGCCCATTGTGATGTCACTGAGTTTCATTGTGATGTCACAATGCCCCAAAGTGATGTCACTGAGTTCCATTGTGATGTCACAATGCCCCATTGTGATGTCACAGAGTTCCA
Organism: Leptodactylus fallax; assembly: GCA_947044405.1. Taxonomy (NCBI): domain Eukaryota; kingdom Metazoa; phylum Chordata; class Amphibia; order Anura; family Leptodactylidae; genus Leptodactylus; species Leptodactylus fallax. The sequence continues at coordinate 930,766 of CAMRHE010000457.1, forward strand.
TTGTGATGTCACAACGTCCCATTGTGATGTCAATGAGTTCCATTGTGATGTTGGAATGCCCCATTGTGATGTCATTGAGTTCCATTGTGATGTCACTTAGTTCCATTGTGATGCCACTGAGTTCCATTGTGATGTCGGAATGCCCCATTGTGATGTCACTTTGTTCCATTGTGATGTCACAATGCTACATTGTGATGTCACAGAGTTCCATTGTGATTTCACAATGCCCCATTTTGATGTCATATAGTTCCATTGTGATGTCATAATGCCCCAATATAATGTCTCTGAGTTCCATTGTGATGTCACAATGCCCCATTATTATGTCACTGAGTTCCATTATGATGTCATTAAGTTCCATTGTATTCTGACAATGCCCCATTGTGATGTAACCGAGTTCCATTGTAATGTCACAATGCGCCATTGTGATGTCACTGAGTTCCATTCTGATGTCACAATAACCTTTTGTGATGTCACTAAGTTCCCTTAGGTTGTCACAGTGCCCCATCGTAATGTCATAGAGTTCCATTGTCATGTCACAGAGTTCCATTGTGATGTCGGAATGCCCCATTGTGATGTCACAGAGTTCAATTGTGATGTTACTATACCCCATTGTGATGTCACTGAGTTCCATTGTGATGTCATATTGTTCCATTGAGATGTCAAAATGCCCCATTGTGATGTCACAGAGTTCCATTGTGATGTCACAATGCCCCATTCTGATGTCACTGTGTTCCATTGTGATGTAACTAAGTTCCATTTTGATGTCACTGAGTGCCATTATGATGTCACTGAGTTTCATTTTGATGTCACAACGCCCGATTGTGATGTCACTGAGTTCCATTGTGATGTCACAATGTCCCATAGTGATGTCACAGAGTTCCATTGTGATGTCACAATGCCCCATTGTGATGTCACTGAGTTCCAATGTGATGTCACAGAGTTCCATTGTCGTGTCTCAGTGCCCCATTCTGATGTCACTGTGTTCCATTGTGATGTCACTAAGTTCCATTTTGATGTCACTGAGTGCCTTTATGATGTCACTGAGTTCCATTGTGATATCACAATGCCCCATTGTGATGTCATTGAGTTCCATTGTGATGTCACTGAGTTCCATTCTGATGTCACAATGCCCAATTGTGATGGTATTGTGTTCCATTGTGATGTCACAGAGTTCCATTCTGATGTCACAATAACCTTTTGTGATGTCACTAAGTTCCCTTAGGTTGTCACAGTGCCCCATCGTAATGTCATAGAGTTCCATTGTCATGTCACAGAGTTCCATTGTGATGTCGGAATGCCCCATTGTGATGTCACAGAGTTCAATTGTGATGTTACTATACCCCATTGTGATGTCACTGAGTTCCATTGTGATGTCATATTGTTCCATTGAGATGTCAAAATGCCCCATTGTGATGTCACAGAGTTCCATTGTGATGTCACAATGCCCCATTCTGATGTCACTGTGTTCCATTGTGATGTAACTAAGTTCCATTTTGATGTCACTGAGTGCCATTATGATGTCACTGAGTTTCATTTTGATGTCACAACGCCCGATTGTGATGTCACTGAGTTCCATTGTGATGTCACAATGTCCCATAGTGATGTCACAGAGTTCCATTGTGATGTCACAATGCCCCATTGTGATGTCACTGAGTTCCAATGTGATGTCACAGAGTTCCATTGTCGTGTCACAGTGCCCCATTCTGATGTCACTGTGTTCCATTGTGATGTCACTAAGTTCCATTTTGATGTCACTGAGTGCCTTTATGATGTCACTGAGTTCCATTGTGATATCACAATGCCCCATTGTGATGTCATTGAGTTCCATTGTGATGTCACTGAGTTCCATTCTGATGTCACAATGCCCAATTGTGATGGTATTGTGTTCCATTGTGATGTCACAGAGTTCCATTCTGATGTCACAATAACCTTTTGTGATGTCACTAAGTTCCCTTAGGTTGTCACAGTGCCCCATCGTAATGTCATAGAGTTCCATTGTCATGTCACAGAGTTCCATTGTCATGTCGGAATGCCCCATTGTGATGTCACAGAGTTCCATTGTGATGTCACTATGCCCCATTTTGATGTCACTGAGTTCCATTGTGATGTCACATTGTTCAATTATGATAACACAATGCCCCATTGTGATGTCACTGAGTTCCATTGTGATGTCAGAGAGTTCCATTGAGATGTCAAAATGCCCCACTGTGATGTCACAGAGTTCCATTGAGATGTCACAATGCCCCATTCTGATGTCACTGTGTTCCATTGTGATGTCACTAAGTTCCATTTTGATATCACTGAGTGCCATTATGATGTAACTGAGTTCCATTGTGATGTCACAACGCCTGATTGTGATGTCACTGAGTTCCATTGTGATGTCACAATGTCCCATAGTGATGTCACAGAGTTCCATTGTGATGTCACAATGCCCCATTGTGATGTCACTGAGTTCCAATGTGATGTCACAGAGTTCCATTGTCGTGTCACAATGGCCCATTCTGATGTGACTGTGTTCCATTGTGATGTCACTAAGTTCCATTTTGATGTCACTGAGTGCCATTATGATGTCACTGAGTTCCATTGTGATGTCACAATTCCCTTTTCTGATGTCAGTGAGTTCCATTGTGATGTCACAATGCCCTATTGTGAAGTCACTGAGTTCCATTGTGATGTCGGAATGCCACATTGTGATGTCACTGAGTTCCATTATGTTGTCACTGAGTTCAATTGTGATGTCATAATGCCCCATTTTGATGTCACTAAGTTCCATTATGATGTCACAGAGTTCCATTGTCATGTCACAATGCCCCATTGTGATGTCACTGAGTTCCATTGTGATGTCACTTAGTTCCATTATGATGTCGGAATGCCCCATTGTGATGTCACTGTGTTCCATTGTGATGTCACAATGCTACATTCTGATGTCACAGAGTTCCATTGTGGTGTCATAATGCCCCATTGTAATGTCTCTGAGTTCCATTGTGATGTCACAATGCCCCATTGTTATGTCACTGATTTCCATTATATCAATGAGTTCCACTGTGATGTCACAATACCCTATTGTGATGTCACTGAGTTCCATTATGATGTCACTGAGTTCCATTGTGATGTCACAATGCCCCATTGTGATATCACTGAGTTCCATTGTGATGTTACAATGCCCCATTGTGATGTCAATGAGTTCCATTGTGATGTCACAATGTCCCATAGTGATGTCACAGAGTTCCATTGTGATGTCACAATGCCCTTTTGTAATGTCACTGAGTTCCAATGTGATGTCAAAGTGCCCCATTGGGTTTTCACAGAGTTCCATTGTGATGTCACTGAGTTCCATTGTGATGTCACAATGTCCCATTTTGATGTCACTGAGTTCCATTATGATGTCACTGAGTTCCATTGTGATGTCACAATGCCCCATTGTGATGTCACAGTGTCCCATTGTGATGTCACAGAGTTTCATTATGATGTCACAATGTCCCATTGTGATGTCACTGAGTTCCATTATCATGTCACTGAGTTCCATTGTGATGTCACAATGCCCCAATCTGATGTCACAGAGTTCCAATGTGATGTCACAATGCCCCATTATGATGTCACTGTGTTCCATTGTGATGTCACTGAGGTCTATTGTGATGTCACTGTGCTCCATTGTGATGTCACTGAGGTCCATTGTGATATCACTGAGTTCCATTGTGATGTCACAATTCCCCATTGTGATGTCACTGTGTTCCATTGTGATGTCACTGAGGTCCATTGTGATGTCATAGAGTTCCAATGTGATGTCACAATACTGAAATGTGATGTCACAGAGTTCCATTGTGATCTCACAATGCCCCATTATGATGTCAATGAGTTCCACTGTGATGTCACTGAGTTCCATTTTGATGTCACTGAGTGCCATTATGATGTCACTGAGTTCCATTGTGATGTCACAATGCCCCATTGGGATGTCGCAGAGTTTCATTGTGATGTCACAATGCTCCAATGTAATGCCACAGAGTTCCATTGTGATGTCACCATCCCCCATTGTGATGTCAATGAGTTCCATTGTGATGTCACTGTCACAGAGTTCCATTGTGAAGTCACAGAGTTCCAATGTGATGTCACAATGCCCCAATGTGATGTCACAATGCCCCTTTGTGATGTCACTGAGTTCCATTATCATGTCACTGAGTTCCATAGTGATGACACATTGCCCCATTGGGATGTCACAGAGTTCCATTGTGATGTCACAATGCCCCATTTTGATGGTTTTAAGTTCCATTATGATGTCACTGAGTTCCATTGTGATGTCACTGAGTTCCATTGTGATGTCTCAATGAGCTTTTGTGATGTCACAGTGTTCCATAGTGTTGGCACTGTCACAGAGTTCCATTGTGTTTTCACAATACCTCATTGTGATGTCACTTAGTTCCATTATGATGTCACAGAGTTGTATTGTGATGTCACTATGCACCATTGTGATGTCACAGAGTTCTATTGTTATGTCACAATGCCCCATTGTGATGTCACTGAGTTCCATTGTGATGTCTCAATGCCCCAATGTGATGTCACAAAGTTCCATTGTGATGTCACAATGCCCTTTTTTGATGTCACTCTGTTCCATTATGATGTCACCCAGTTGCATTGCGATGTCACAATGCCCCATTGTGAAGTCACAGAGTTCCATTGTGATGTCACAATTCCCCATTGTCATGTCACTGAGTTCCATTGTGATGTCACAATGCCCCATTGTGAAGCCACAGAGTTCCATTGTGATGTCACAATACCCCATTGTGATGTCACTGAGATCCATTGTGATGTCACAATACCCCTTTGTGATGTCACTAAGTTCCATTGTGATGTAACAAAGCCCTATTTTGATTTCACAATGCCCCATTGTGATGTCACTGAGTTCCATTGTGATGTCACTGAGTTCCATTATGATGTCACAATGCCCCATTGTGATGTCACTGAGTTCCATTGTGATGTCACAATACCCCATTGTGATGTCACTGAGATCCATTGTGATGTCACAATACCCCTTTGTGATGTCACTAAGTTCCATTGTGATGTCACAAAGCCCTATTTTGATTTCACAATGCCCCATTGTGATGTCACAAAGCCCTATTTTGATTTCACAATGCCCCATTGTGATGTCACTGAGTTCCACCATAAGCGGCCCCCAGAATGCCCTCCCCCCTCCTGATCATGAATGCCCTCCCCCTCCCCTCCCCATTGTGATGTCACTGAGTTCCATTGTGATGTCACAATGCCCCATTGTGATGTCACTGAGTTCCATTGTGATATCACAATGCTCCATTGTGATGTCACTGGGTTCCATTGTGATGTCACAATGCCCCATTGTGATGTCACAGAGTTCCATTGTGATGTCACAATGCCCCATTGTGATGTCACAATGCCCCATTTTGATGTCACTGAGTTCCATTATGATGTCACAATGCCCCATTGTGATGTCACTGAGTTCCATTATGATGTCACAGAGTTCCATTGTGATGTCACAATTCCATTTTCTGATGTCAATGAGTTCCATTATGATGTCACAATGCCCCATTGTGATGTCACTGAGTTCCACTGTGATGTCACAATGCCCCATTGTGATGTCACAGAGTTCCATTGTGATGTTACAATGCCCCATTGTGATGTCACAGTTCCATTGTGATGTCTCAATGCCCCATTATGATGTCACTGAGTTCCATTGTGAAGTCTCAATGCCCCATTGTGATGTCACAGTGTTCCATTGTGATGTCACAATGCCCCATTGTGATGTCAGAGTTTCATTGTGATGTCAGAGAATGCATACAATGGGGCATACTCTTAGGGTTTACAATGGAAAAACCACTATAAGGGACCACCAGAATGCCCTCCCCCCCCCCCCCCCAACGATCATAGTGGGAAATTTGGTGTTCCCAATGTACTCCGCACAGCTTACATATTCACTTTTCACTGTCTGCTGTGCATTCACATCTGGGAAATTTGATGCTCGCTACACCCTTTAATAAATTCCTTGAGGGGTGCAGTTTCCAAAATGGAGTCCCAGGAGATCCCACTTTACTGGCATCTCAGGGGCTCTACAGATATGGTGTCCAAAAATTAAGCCATCTATTCCTGTCCTCCAAAAGCCAAACATTGCTCCTTCACATCTGTGCCCTGCTGTGTACCCAAACAGCAGTTGATGCCCACATGTATGACACAGTTGTACCCAGGATATCCCACTCAACAATGTCATGTGTTTGGGCACAGATTTAGACGGTATGGTTTGTATACCCCATGTCACTTCTACAGAGCCCCTAAAATGCCAGTAAAGTGGAAGCCCCTGACATATGACCCCATTTTGGAAACTACACACCTCAAAGGATTTATCAAGGGGTATAATGAGCACTTGTTTACCCTCAAGTGTTGCATTAATTTAGTTTCCAGTCACAAATACTCAACTGTGAAAAGTGAAAATTGCAATTTCTCCAGAGTCACTTCAGTGCCCGATATGTTGTGCCCGACTTGTGTCACCAGAGACACACACTCCAAAAACTGTTAAGTAGGTACCCAAGTTAAATAGTACGAATAACACTGACCTTGAAGAAGTATCAGCAGAAGAGGTCCTATAGCTGGCATAGCTGAGAAGTTCAGGTTCCGAATGTCTCTGGTTCTTGTAACTTCCCATTAGTTTGTCATTTCTTTGACATCTCAGACTGTGGTTAAAAGTTCCTCTTCTCATTACACACAAAGGGCACTAATGTAAGTGTCGCACCTCCAAGATGTCTATGCTATATTATAGTCAGTACGTACAGATGTAAAAAAATTTACACTACAGTTAACAAGTTATGTAAACAATTGCAGTACACTTTAACTTGACTTTTTCAATGACTTTTTTGAGTGATATCATGCTGCAGCGTGTTATCATATTCAAGATAAAGACGGCTACATCTATAGATGGTCATCACTACCACGACTTCTGTCCACAGTACTCAAGATGGCCACTGCTTCTCAGTAGACATACCCTGGATATTTAATTCTGCAATAAACAGATGTATTGAGCACGTCTGAAGCGCAGAACATGGTGCGTGATATATCTGGATTTATTATTTTGTAGCGTTATATAAGATGCCATTTTGAAGTCACCATTGTTCATGTGTATAGAAAGAGCGAATCTTTGAATTTTCAAAAAAATTTACGCTTAATGAAAATAGAAATTTACCCTCTTAAAATAACAGACCTAAATAATCAGTCATTGTGACACATGACAAGGCCCCTCTATACTAGTCAGTCTTGCAATATTCTGGGGCTGTATACAGTGTAGCTCTAGAGGTTTGTGACCACCACAGTGCTTCAGACAGTCTCAGCCTCAGTGTGCCTGTGGCCAGAGCCTCCCCATCCTCTTCATCTTCACTTCTCCAATCCTCTGTTCTCATAGGACGCACATGATGGCTTTTTCGGCATCCTAAAGAGCCAACACACTTATCACATTCTCCTTTCCCCGTCTATACCTCACCACCAGTTTATTCATAAGTCTCCTCCTTCAGGAACTCTGTGCCTGAGCAATATAAGTACATAGCTTTCAAGTTCATGTGAAGGTATTCTGCGTCTATGTTCATTCAACTACTCTGTTTTTGACCCTAGTCTTATTTTCTGACTCCATCTTGACTCCTATTCTGTTCCACTGATCTCCTGTGTCTGACCTTGACTTGCCTCTGACTTCTGCACATGTTCTGCCCTCCCTGACGTACTGCCTGTTTACATCTTTTAACAGATCCCACCAATCCACGACCTCAGGACCACTAGGAGGAAGTGACCTGATAGTCTCCTGGCAGTGAAGACGAGATCAATGTATAGAGGTTAAAGGGTGAATAGAATACCAGGGATTAGGTGACCCAGAGGGTCCGCAGCCCATTGTTCATTATATACAGCACCTATACGTACCATCAACAGGTATACCTTTATACGACACTAGAGAACTAGGAACCTTCGCTCAGCTGAAGCGATTTTTGTATCTGTAGACTGACAGGCACGGGGAAAGATTTACTGGCTCATGAACTGGCCCTTTCAGCAACCATAAGGGAGCACGCACCGAGTCAAAAGGCAGAGCTAGCAGCAGCAGAATCAGAGAGCGGAACAGGCAGCGTGTAAAGGAGGTAAATGGATATTGTAAATGTAAGACAATTCACCAAAACTTTTTTTTTTTTCATCTTTGAGATGAAAAATTTTAAATCTCACTTTTCTACAATTTCTATACATTTTTACTTTTCCTTCCTCATCGGTTACCATATTTAACCTCAGCGATTTCCTCTTCTTTTATTAATTTATCTCACTACAGATTCTGAGAAGTCGGGGTCAGTCTGTAAAATGATAGATGAAAATTCCTATCCAGATTCCATGTTGTCTTTTTAGTGAAATACAGGATCAAAAATGTCACCATTTGAGTTAAATTTAGGATTCTTATATTGTTGATACAGATCACAAAATGCTGACATGTTAGTTGGTCATACATGTATAACTCAGACATGTACGGCTCATATTAGTTCCATAGCTATAATCAGGGGTGAATGAGATGACCTGAGGCAATGGCATAAACCGGGAGGCGGCAGTCTTTTTGTAATCGGCCGTTACTTATTGTAGTATTGCAATAGGTAGCGGCTGATCATTTACTCACCCTTTTGCACTCCTGTCCTGGCCGGTTTCCGTTGCTGCCTCTAGCTGGTGCTACAATTACGTCACGGCACTAAAGAATGCTGGGACACTATGTTCAGCACTCTGGTCAGGTAAAGCACGCCCTGGTTGGTGGCATTGGAGGCCAGCCTGGACAGGAGTGTGGACGGGTGAGTACATTAATGGTGCTAACTTTTGTAATAATCCAATAGGTAGAAGCCTAACGTATCACTGAGTGGGACCCAGGGAAAAATGGGAGGTCATATAGTGTGTGGCAGCCATAAAAAAGGGAGTCATATAGTGTGGAGGGGCCATAAAGGGGCTTTATATATTGTGTGGTACCAGATAAAGGGAAGGGGGGGTGTTATACTATGTGGGGGCCAAATAAGGGGATTTTTTTTATCTGTAAATGGGGGGTCATGTCCTAAAATTTTAATTAGGGGAGCTCCATCACGAAACCAAAGATAGCTGGGTTGGGTATCTTTTTTTTTTGGGGTGGTGGGCCTTTCTATAGTTTGCCCCATGCAGCAGAGAGGCTAGGTTCACCCCTATCTATAATGTCCAATTTTTCATCCATCTATTGTAATATCTTCAGTTTCTTCTTCTATTACTGCCGCTAAACATAATTATTGTATCTTTTAGGGTACATCAATGTTTAGACTTTTTAGTCCAATTCATTAACCAGTTCTGGACCTCCCATAGACTATATACATCTGGACGGTCCACTCTTAACTCTGTAAGGACTTACCCGTATGTCCTTGCAGCTGCACAAAATCACACAGCTGGAGAACTGGGGAGCCATCGGTAACTACAGCCGGAGCTCCTGTAGAGAAGGTAGGGATGGTTTATTACCGTCCCTGCCTTCCCGATTACTGTGTACACAGCGCTCAATGAACCTTATGGGAGCTATGCAGAGGCGTAGCTAGCGGGGGGGGGGGCACTGAATTTTTGGGGCCCACCCCGGGGCCGCCATTAATACATCCTTTATTTCTAACTAGATCGGTGTCTGCAGACACCGATCTAGTTACAATGCTTCTTGGTGCTTAACTGTCTTGTAAACCGCAAGCCACTTCAGGCCTGCAGTTTACAAGACACCGAGACTACAAACCGATGTCTGCTTCTCAGCACGGGCGGCGCGATGACGTCACAACATTGCGCCGCCCGCGCTCAGACACAGACGTCATGCGCGTGGACAGGGAGGAAGCACCGGCGGCTCCATTCATCCGCATCGCAGGTGAGTATGACTTTTTTTGTGGGTATATTAATAGAATAAGGGGTGGTTAGGAGGGGGAAATCTAACTATAAAGGGAGGATTCACTAGGGGGCATTATGATGATGGGGGGTCATTTATATAAGGGTTATTAGGGGTATTATGAATACAAGAGGGGAGGTTATTTATATAAGGGGCCATTAGGGGGCATCATATATATTAGGAGGCATTATGAACATAAGGGGTGGTCATTGATATAAGGGGTCATTAGAGGTGCAGTATTTATGTCAGGGGGAATCAGGGGCATAATATGAGGGTCAATTAATTTAATTAACATTGCACTTGCACCTTATTAAGACTAAGGCCCCGCGTAGCGGGCTGCAGCAAAAAAGCGCTGCAGGAAAAACCGCGGCGGTAACGTGTTTTTTCCTGCAGCGCTTTTCACAGAAGGTCCACAGAGGTTTCCCCTCTGGACTTTGTTTTCAATACACCTATATGGAAACCGCCGGTGTTTCTGTAGGTATAACTGACATGCTGCTATTTCCAAAACCGCAACGGTTTTGGAAATCGCAATGTGTCTGCTGCACATATTTTCCCGCAGTGTGTGGATGGGATTTGCTAGAATGTTGCGGTTTTTTTCAGTGGGTTTTCGCCACATGGAGCCCCCATCCCATCCTTACTTTGCAGTATAATATGCACAGCGGATAATCTGCGATTTCCAAAACAGTCGGTGTTTTGGGAATCGCAGCATGTCAATTATACCTACAGAAACGCCGGTGGTTTCCCTATAGATATAATTGAAGCAGAAAGTCCACAGAGGAAACCTCTGCAAACATTCTGTGCAAAGTGCTGCTGGAAGAACTGCAATGCGTCGCCGCTGCGGTTTTTCCCGCAGCTGTTTTTTGCTGCGGGACGCCACATGGGGCCTTGGCCTTAAGGTGTTTTCCATCTCATTTTTATTGATGATCTATCCTCAGAATAAATCATCAATAAGAGATAAGTGACTCCCTCTGATCAGCTGTATGACGGGCTTATGGCGCCTGTTTATATCACACACTGTCTGTTTATAGTGACCGTGTGATGTCATTCCAGCCTTGTCACATAGACGTGTATAGGACGAGGCTGTAGTTACATTACATGGCCGCTATAAAAAGAATGACACTATGTAAAAAGAGAAGGGGTCACGGCGCTTACACAGGTACCACGGGTCATTCAAACAGTTGTTCCTTGGGGGCCCCGGGTATTGGACCCCCAAATTTTTTTTTTTTTCACTTTTTTTTTCCTTTTTAATTAGGAAACACCTGGGGCATTATTAATAAGGGGCAAATTATTTAAAGAGGACCTTTCACGTCCTCATGTATATGCGGTTTTACATACCGCTAGAAAGCCGACAGCGCGCTGAATTCAACACGCTGCCGGCTTTCCCGTTATATGCCCTGAGGCTGGAGATATCGGGGGTCTAAATTTCACCGTTCACTGTCAGAAGGGCATTCCTGGCAGTCTAGCTACACTGTGAGGAACGCCCTCCCTGACTGTGCTCGTCCATAGACTTGTACTAGGAGGGCGTTCCTCACAGCTCAGCGTCATCACTGGGCTGAGTACACCCCAGTACAATTCTATGGATGGGTACTGTAAGGGAGGGCGTTCCTCACAGCGCAACTAGACAGTCAGGAACGCCCTTCTGACAGTGAACGGTGAAATTTAGACCCCCGATATCTCCAGCCCCGGGGCATATAACGGGAAAGCCGACAGTGTGTTGAATTCAGCGCACTGTCGGCTTTCTAGCGGTATGTAAAACCGCATATACATGAGGGCATGAAAGGTCCTCTTAAAGGGGTGCAAAGGGAAGTTATTAGTTTAAAGATGCACTTGGGGGTATTATTCATTATGGGGGGTTATATTATATATTTTATAATTGGGGTAGCAGCAGGATGGGGGCTTTGTGCAGGTGAGGACAATGTGGGTCAGGTGCCTGGAAAAGTGAGGAGCCAAAGATGTCTGTGTTGCAAACTTTACAGAGACTGGAAGAAGTGGTTATGGCCGTCCAGATGAAAGAGATGCGGAATGTGAACGATTAGTCAGAGACGTCACCGGTAAGTCACTAAATGCTACTGCCCTGTATTCACCTAAATCATCTGCAGAGCCCGCTATATACCACTATACGCTCACCGTATACTGATAGTATCGGTATACAAACATGTCCAAGTAGGGGGCCCACTTGGACATGTTAGCCCACCCTGTGCTAAACCCCTAGCTACGCCTCTGGAGCTATGGGAGCCTTTCACATGATCTGCCGGGGATCAGAGACTGTTAGAGCTTCTAACCCTAAAGTTAAAGGTGTTTTCCAAACCCCAAATAGATGTTTCATACTAAAGACCTATCCACAGCTCTGATAGCAACAGATTTGGCTATGGCTGGTGGTAACCAACAGCCTGTTTAATAACACATTCTACATCAGAATTTTTTAATCCTGTTTATAAGTAAAAGAAAGTCCAAAAATTATCCCTTTATGGTGGCAGATACCTACCGGTGTTTATACACACAGTGTGGAAGGAAGAAGAAATTACATTTTTTTTTTAACATAATATCTTTATTGAAGATTTTACATGTAGTAAACATAGAAAAAGAATAACAGGGATTTACTAAGATGTGTAGAACTAGTCATGAAGCAGCAGGAATAACAAAATCCTATAAAAGCACATAGGACTGAAAGCATAATAACACAGTGTTAGAGAACCAGTATGGGAAGGGGACACGATGGAATGAAACAAGGGGTACACAGAAGGGGTGAGGAGGAGTGTCCTCATGCGGAGGATAGGAAGAATGTGAGGGGGTATCGGGAGGGGTTGGAAGGGAGTAAGGACGCTAAAGGAATGTGGCAAAGGCTGGAGAGTATTGAAACAAATCCCATAACTGCTAGGTCTGTTGTGAGTAGGAAGAATCTGGTTTTGAGTTCAGACATCATAAGCTCCATATGAGGGATACAAAGGATCTGTTGGATCCAGTCACATATTGTGGGAGCAGAAGGACTTCCACAATCTGGGAATAAATGTGTGGGCTGCAATCAACATTAAACCAATAAGTGATCGAAGACGTTTGTTGAGTTTGCGAGAAAAAAAAAAGTAAAAGGGTGTCAGGGGTGTCATCCGGTTGGATGCCAGTGACTTCAAGAATGGTCTCAATGATCTTAGACCAGAAGGGGCGAAGAACCTGACATTCCCACCAAATGTCTGACATCGTGCCCCTCAGTCAGCCATATCTCCAAAATAGATCAGAGGTGTTTGGGAACATGGAGTGGAGGGTCTCAGGTACTCTGTACCAGATAGAGAGAAGCTTGTAATTGGTTTCATGTGCTCTACAGAAGATTGATCATTTATGGCATGACTGAAAGGCAGAGTCGATGAGTAGGAAACACCCAATTCCTTCTCCCATTTCTTGGTGAAGGATGGTAAGGAGAGTGATCCTGGGTTGGAGAGTAATGTCTATATGGTATATATCACCCTGACTGGAGGGTTGGTAGATATACAAAGTGTTTCGAAGGGATATAGTGACCTATGGATGTGACGCTCATCAACTGATCTTGGAGTGAAAGTGAGTCAGTTGAAAATATTGCCACTTAGTGAGCACCGAGTGATCTGAAGGAGGAATTAGATCGACATGCGGTATGAGGGAGGACTCAGATAGAACTTGATGAAATTTGGGGGTTTTTGGTCGGTGCGTAAGGATAAGAATAGTGGAGAGTGGGTGAAATCAGGGTTAGACGAAATTGGAGTGGGACATCTGGTGTAAAAAGACCTACAGTTTAGGTGAGTTATAAGCCCCCATGACCTGTTGAGAAATGTATGGCAGTGCAGAGAGAAAGGAACTCTATCAGTGGTAGATGGGAAGCCATGGGAGGGTTTCAAGCGGGTTCTAGGATAGATGGGATTCTAATATGACCCATAGTTTGGAGTGGTTCAAAATATGCGAGTCTAATATGCAGGCAGTTACTGCGGCCAAGAAATGGTGGAGGCAACTCGGGGACACTAAGGGTTTTAGCTCTGAAAACGGTAGTCCTAGCAATCCTGTGAGGTTTTCGAGGCCTATATAAATTTGGTGAACATGCCCTGAAGTATCTCAAAGAATGGTTTTGGAAGGCTGATGGGGATAGCCTGAAACAGATAAAGAAGCCTAAGCAGGATATTTATTTTTAAAATATTTATACAGCCAAGCCATGAAAATCCCTTAGGAGGTCCTTCTGAAAGGCGCTTAGCAGGGGGAGAAAGTTAAGTGCATAGGCTTAAGAGGGATTTTCAGAGACTTGAATTTGAAGATATTTTATGGATTTGGAGGACCAAGTGAAGGAAAAGGAGGAGCGGATGGTGCGGATGGTCCGGACGGTGGTGGTATCGAGAGAGACATTTAAAGCAATACTCTTTGAGATATCAATTTTGTAGCTACTAAAGCAACTATATGTTGCAATGTCAAATAAGACAGAGGACAAGGAGGTCAAGGGTTGCATGATGGAGGAGTACATTATCAGTGAAGGCAAAGAGTTTCAAATGGAGATTACCTGACCTAAATCCACGAATGTTAGGGTTATGGCGAATCACAGTTAGAAGATGTTCCAGCACTAACGCATATAGGATGGGGAATAATGGGCATCCCTGGGGTGTGCCATTCCTGATGGTGAGTGGAGAAGACAAAGTGCTCTTAACCTTGATCTGGGCTTGAAGAGAGTTGTAGAAAGAACATATGCGAGTGAGCAAATTTTGACCTAAACCGATTTGTGACAAAAAATTACTTTTAACTGTACACAAAGGTTTATTCAAAAAAAAAGGTTATGGGAACAATAGCTCCAAATATAGTATATATTACTCAGGAATAACAGAATATTTGGTTAGTCCCCTCCCCAAACCGCAACCCCAACCACACACCTTAACTTTGGTGACATATGGTAGGTATGTGTTTATGTAATATTTGACTTTTTTTATTACTGTTTTGTATTTTTTTGACGAGAAGAGAAGTTTTTGGTTTTGAGTCTACTTCTTGAGTGGTTGAAGGTTGATATAAGGTTCTTCCTCAGACTGAAGGCTTCTTTTCTTCAGATAAAAAAGAGCCAAGATCACAAGTACAAGGATGATGAGGTTTTTCACTACCACATAAATTATAACTGTAAGATCTTGGGAATATGGAAGCGAATCTGGAATACCTATGAGACATAAAAACCGACGTCAATGCATAATGATAGTGTGCCTCAAACACTGGACTGGATCACATAGACAATCCTGACTATACAAGACATGGGTGGACTAGTGGTTAAGAGCTCATGTAGTAGGAAAACAAATCATCAGGAACAGTTTTTAATTTCACATTTTAAGTTGTTTTCAAGATGGCGGCTTCTCAATGGGTCGATGAGCGTCAAAGTAGACACAAAAGGCTCATGACTAAGGGTGAACCTATGGAAAATAATACCTGCTGTTCAGGATCACACTGTAGTTCATGAGATGGACTTTGACATGTTGTTCTCTTTGCTTTGCCCTATACAGTATTTGTGCTACTGTCGATAACTTGTCGATGACCCCAATATTTGTTGCAAACCAACCCAACAATGACTGTAAGAATCTGACAAGGCAGATTAAGGGGGTTTCTGGGAATGTAATATTGATGAGTTATCTTTACAGAAACATGGACAGACTGGGTCATTCTTTGCTTCAGCTCCAATCAAAGACGTTTTAGGTGCCTGAGCAAAATAATTTCTTCATGTGAGTCCAGTAAGGCTGATCGAATGGACAGCCCTGCTAGAAGATGTGATGTAGTGCAAAATAAACAGAGAGTCAGATTGGAGAAAAGTTGGACTACAAGGTTACAAAGTGGACAGCACTTGGATTTGACTATTAAAGGGGTCATCCAGGAATTATTGGAAAGTCAGGGGTAACTAGGATGCATCACTAAGATAGAAATGGAGACCATCAAGTGACTGCTGAGATCAACCGGTGGCCTCAATGGTCACTGGTAAGAAATTAATCTCAGCGGCCATGGGAGATTCTCCACTTCTGAACCAGCAACACATGAGAGAAAGGGAACTGTACAATGGAGTGTCGGGGAAAGGTAAGTGTGATTTTAATATTGTTGTTTTACCCCCACTCCAGCCAGCCTCGAGTTCACTATAAATCCTGGAACCCCCTTAAATGCTGAAAACTAAATGCTGAATGTGTTTGTTTCAGTATATGAGAGCAGGAAACATTTGAGCTTTATAATGATGTAAATTTTTCAAAAACATTCTTTTCGATAACTTTCTAAGAATTTTTTTTAGTTCTCATAAGTCACAAAATATATGGTCCTTGGCAGTAGAGATAATAAAATCAATAGAGATTTTATTTATTGGAAACATGGCATCTTTGGACTTACGTCTTACTTGTAGTTTGGTCCCACTTCCATACGGAATGTTTGAGCTGGTTTTGTTGTTACCGATACAGAACTTGAGCATCACCAAGCAGTAATATGTTGTATTATCATGATCGCTAACCCCCTTTATATGGAGATCGGCCAGTCCTCTCAGCTCTGTCCTTCCTCTGTAGATGGGGTGAACCATCTCCAGTAATGGGTGATAGGCGTAGATACCCCCCGGGCTGCCCACTCTCCAGAAAACTCCAACCCACATTGGGTCAGTATCTGACTGGTGTGTGAAGGAGCAGTTGAGTGTAGCAGAGCTGTCATTGTCAGGTGAGGTTGTCTCTGGTTGTACAACTTCATACATTGGATCCCTCGGTTCTGCTAAAGTAAGAAGTGAATGTAATATTAGTGTTATTATATAGATGTAAGACTAATAATAGTTATTTAGTTTCCTTGTCATTGGTTATTACAGTCTCCTGGAAGTGATGAATTGCGCCCCCTCTCCCAGATATCAAGGAGTGACAGCCCTTATGTGTATATATAGAGTGTAGTGTTAGTGTGCTGCTTTAACTAGGCCTCTGGCGATACAATAGAGCTGTCCTTAAAGGGAATGTGTCACCACAAATAATAATAATAATAATAATAATAATAATAAGTGACACAAATGACCTGTTTTTTTAAACCAAGCTTTTTATGTAAAACCTATTTTTCAGAATGTTTGATATTCTTTTTGCACATTTTCCTTGTTACTACCTATATTTTTTTTAAAAATACTATATCCTGCAATTATCTATCTGGTTACTAAGCCTAATAATAGACTTACACTTGCCCATTCTGTAGGGGTTTTCATTGCTGCAGTCACCTCATGTCCATCATAGACAACACATATAGCATTACCAATATAATATAACACCTCTATAGGTAACACCACTGACCCATCACTACTAACATTAGATATCACATCTTATCTCCGACCCCTTACTGCACAGAGCATGTCTAGAAAACTCTCCCATAGACCTCAATGAATTGGCTCCAGAGTTTTGCTGCCTGTGGCCCTAAGAGTGCCATAAAGCATGTCACTAATTGCTGTTAACACGGAAAATAAAAACGGATAAGAAAAAAAAAAAGATAATTTCACTATTTGGATTTAAGGAATAATTTTTAAAAAATGGTGAGACATTCCCTTTGACTCATCCACTTGTAATGATAATGATAATGATATGACTCTGACTACCTTGCCTCAGTCTACACAGCAAAGCATCAGTTTTCTATACAGATCTCTAACAGCATTAGTCTATAAAAACAAAAACCCTTAAAAATAGGTTTAAAATAAAATCTGATTTATCTAACATTATTTGTCAACAATATAATCTAATAATTACATGGTCTGTATGGTAAGGGCTGCCCTCTGACTGTAGAATTGGACATTACATTCAGTGACTGTATTTGTTCTTCACTTTCTTATATAGTTGTGGTCACAGAATGACGACTAATATTTTATAATATTGGCCAAATTCAGTCCATTACTATTACATAGAACTAGTCACCTTACCTATAGCGACAACCTCAGTGCCATGTACGGATGAAACCTCCTTCTCATTCCTTAGTTTTGTCCTCACTTTGCAGCAGTATTGCTTGGTGTCCTCTGATCTCACTTTGCTTATTTTTAATGACAGATCCCGAGGAAAATCCACCACCAA
Organism: Leptodactylus fallax; assembly: GCA_947044405.1. Classification (NCBI taxonomy): domain Eukaryota; kingdom Metazoa; phylum Chordata; class Amphibia; order Anura; family Leptodactylidae; genus Leptodactylus; species Leptodactylus fallax. Next base: position 948,697 of record CAMRHE010000457.1, read on the forward strand.
CCATTGTCCTCGAATCTGTGACTTGTTCCTCTCTGTCCATGTCTCATTTCTTTCATTATTATCAGCACAGACATCATCTCTGCCCATAGTCCAGGTGACCTCTTCTATCTGAGAAGAACCTCTATAGTGAACTAAACATGGTATAGTGATGTCTTCTCAAACCATGGCGGGAACCACATCCGTCTGTTCTACTGGAAATCCATCTGCAGGGAACAGGAAAAACATGACATAGATAATAATCTTATCAGTCTGCCCCTCCTCCTATAGGGTGATACAGAAGGGAGCTATGAGTCTGCCCCTCCTCCTATAGGATGATACAGACAAGGGAGCTATGAGTCTGCCCCTCCTCCTATAGGGTGATACAGACAAGGGAGCTATGAGTCTGCTCCTCCTCCTATGGGGTGCTATGAGTCTGCTCCTCCTATAGGGTGATACAATGAACCATATACGATATCTGTCATTACATTACCTTTAAACTGTAGATATGTTCCAGGACGATTCTGCCATCTTCTTTTCGATGAGATCCTTCATATATTTCTATTCTACAGCAGAATATGGAGCGGTCCGTCCTCCGCAGATCACTGATGGTAATCCCTGCCGTTCCCTCTTTAATGGAGATTCCCACCTGGGAGATTCTTCCTTTATAGTCCTCATGTGTCCAGCCATTTGTGTGATTATAGATGAAGTCTCCATTTCCACAACGATCTCCCAAACCTCTTCTCCAGGACACTGTCACTTCTACAGGTCTATCCTTCTGCCCTGGTTAGGTGAAGTTACATGGGATAGTCACAGACCCCCTCTCTTCTACAATGATGGTTCCTCGCTGCTCCGTAAAGAACGTCTTGTCTTTTCTTTGACAGTTTCCTCCTATAAGAACACACATCCCATGTATACCTGTATACAGTGAGCACTATGGCTTCCTATCATCGATACAGTTTTCATCCACATCTTAATGGATCAATCAGTTTACTATATATACAGTGATGCCTGAAAATTTGTGAACCCCTCTGAATTTTCTATATTTTTGCATAAATTTGACCTAAAACTGTATCAGGTTTTCACATAAGTTCTAAAAATAGATAAAAAGGCCAAATTGAACAAATGAGTAAAAAATATTGGGCTTGGTAATTTATTTCTAGAAGAATATGATCCTATATCATACATTTGTTAGTTTGCTTTCAATGTCTGGTGTGACCGCTTTGTGTAGCAGTAACAGCATTTAGATGTTTTCAGAAATTGTTGATTAGTCCTTCACACTGTAGCCCATTCCTCTGTACAAAACAGCTTCAACTCTGTCCTGTTGGGGGTTTCCTCCTTTGAACTGTTCGGTTCCACTCCGTTACGTTGTTGGGCTTTCTCCCATGAATTGTTGGCCTCAACTCTGTTATGTTGTTGGGCTTCTTCCCTTGAACTGTACGCTTCCACTGCTACCATTGAGGTTCATTATATTGCATAAGGGCCACTAAGGGGCATTGTACCATGTGGAAGCCAGTGACGGGGCATTATTATTTGTGCGGGTCAGACATTTCTATGGGATGGTCATTGGAAGGTCTATTTATGAAACCTTTGCTCTGGGCCCACCAATGTGTTAAAATGGCCCTATCTCCATGTGATCTCTAACTAAGTGCAGACTAACAGCAGTTTCTTTTTGAAGAGCAGCGACTTTCTCCTTGCAATGCTGCCATGCACTAAATTGTTGTTTAATGTCCTTCTGATAGTGGACTTATGACCTCTTGTTTATTATTATACATTTTGCTTTTGACGTGATCTTTGTTGATCGACCACTCCTGGGAAGGAAGTGATAATGGTCTTGAATAAACTATATTTGTACACAGTTTGTCTGACTTTGGATGGAGTCCAAACTCTTTAGAGATGGCTTTGTAACTTTTTCCAGCCTGATGAGCATCCACAACTCTTCTTCTGAGGTCCTCAGAAATCTCCTTTGTTTGCGCAATGATACACTTCTACAAACACATGTTGTGAAGATCAGACTTTGATAAGGCCCTATTCTATAAATAAAACAGGTCGCCCACTCATGCCTGATTGTCACCCCATTAATAGAAACCACCTGTCTCTAATTTTGCCTAGTCATAAAGGTTCACAAACTTTTGCCACTCACTGATGTTATATTGGATAATTTTCAAATTTGCAAATAAGTGATTGAGTCAAATATTTGTTATTAATTTGTTTGATTTTGTTCTCTATCTATTTTTAGGACGTGTGAAAAATCTGATGTAGTTTTTGGTTAAATTTATACAGAAATATAAACAATTCTAAAGGGTTCACAAACTTTCAGACACCCGTACAACGTGCTGTAATATACCGTATGTGTGCCAGGCTCTGATAGAGCTCCATATACTGATAGCAGTGACTCTGAATCCAGTTAATAACAATAACTTTATTTCTATAGAATATTCCACAGCACTTTACATATCAGAGGAGACATAAACAGACAATATGAGACATTACAATGTGACAAAGAAATAAACATATCAAACAATGGGAGTGAGGGCCTGGGCACAAGAGCTTACAGTACATTCTATGAGGAGATAGGGGGACAAGAGGTCAGAGGGCTTGTTTGATACAATGGTCCGGCCATCTATTAATAAATAAGGTGATATAACTGAAGCTGTCACCAGCCGGTATATGTGACTATACAGATACTAAGTGCAGGGAGTGCAGGATAACTTCTAGATGGAGGGGCCAGGATCTGAGGAGTAGGAAGGATAGAATAGGATAAGACATCTTAGTGCAGTGTGCGAAGGTGTAGTACAATGTGATCAGGTCACATGATAAGCCGCCTAAACAGATGTGATTTTTTTGGGCATGTTTGAAGCTGCTGTACTTGGGGAATAATCGGATTGTCTGGGGTAAAGCATTCCAGACCACCGGTGCAGCTCGAGAAAAGTCTTGGAGACGGGATTGGGATGCAGGGGATGCAAGTCTAAGGTCATTGACAGAACGGAGAGGACAGTTAGGGCAGTAGACAGTGATGAGAGAGGAGATATAGGGGAGCGCAGCGCTATGGATGGATTTGTGGATGAGTGTGATAATTTTATATTGTATTCTGTGATGAATGGGCAACCAATACAGCGACTGACACAAGGTAGACGCATCTGTGTACCGGAGTGACAGAAAGATGAGTCTGGTGGCCGCATTCAGGACAGATTGTAGTGGGGAGAGTTTAGTAAGAAGAAGAACAAAGAGAAGAGAATTGCAATAGTGAAGACGAGAGAGAATCAGAGCGACAATGAGGAGTTTTGATGTTTCCACGTTGAGAAAAGGGCAAATTCTGGAGATGTTTTTGAGGTGCAGGTGGCAAGAGCGTGCAAGTGTCTGAATATGTGGGGTGAAGGCGAGATCCAAGTCATATACAACCCCCAGACAGTGGGCATGCCGCCTCGAGGTAATAGTAAGGCCACAGACAGAAATGGAGATATAGGGTTAGATCGGTTAGTAGATGGAGGGAACACAAGAAGTTCCGTTTCTGAAAGATTCGGTTCAGATAAAGAGAAGACATGATGTTAGAGACAAAATATGTGACAATGGATGCAGAACTGATATGTGCGCATTATTTTTACCACTTGAGTCCACTTTAAACAAATGTGCTACACATACCCTACAGCATAGCTCCAATTATAAAACTAATATTGTAATGAATAGTGCAGGTAAATGTAAGAAACTTTGTAATATATAATATTAAATAAATCAATTTCCTTCATCATTTAATAAGCATTGTGTTACTTTTTACATATTAGTCTATGGACAGGGGGTGGGGGAGGAAGAGGATGGTGGAAAAGACACAAAAAAATTGCATCTTAGAAACTCTGCGACACTGTGAGAGCTCTTCTGACACTGCTGTATAAGACTCTACCCCTGTCTGAGGCAATAAATCAGTTAACAACCTGCTCCTCCCCCCTCCCCTCTCCTGTGAGCTGGATCTAGAGATGGACTCTATGTAAACAAACAATCTGATTGAAAATAAGGAGGAGGAGAGAAGACTAAGAAGTGGAGAAGAAAACAGATCTACTTAACCACTTCATGACTAGGTCATTTTCCATGGTTCATGACCAGACACGTTTTCTTTTCTTTTTTTTTTTTTAAACATTTTTTCCATTCAAGTCATTGAAATAATTTTTACCTTTTTTTTTTTTTTTGTGAAATGCAGACTTTTATTTTATGTTATCTTTATTTTTGCATGTTTTTTAACATCTTGGATAATGTAAAACAAATAATGCAGGGGAAATGTATCTCTTTTTCTAAACTTTTATGTTTTTTTGTTTTTGTTTTTCTTTTTTAAATAGCACAATGTGCTACTAGAATATTTTTAAAAATAGTTTTCCCTCTCTGTTACACAAATTTTCATGTACAGTAGGTCACGCATAGTTTTTTGTAATAATAATAATAATTATTATTATTATTATTATTATTATTATTATTTTAGACAAATTGGGGCAAATTTAATAACTCTAAATAAATCTTAATAAAGGGCCGGACAGGTGGAAGACTCGCCTCTTCATAAATCAGATGCATGTCTATGTGCCAGAATAGAGATATATATCAGTGAGGAACAGGGTTAGATTTCCTGTGTAAAAACAGGAAACTTGTGTGAGTTATAAAAAACATGTCGGGCGAAGGAATGTGGTGAGAGAGACACAGAATGGGGATGTAAAAACAAAAAGTTGCAACAATGCTCTGCTAGCACCAAGAGCATTACTGCAAATACCTACTGTATATAAGGATATATGAATATGAGGTTCTTGGTACTTTGATTAAACTGTAATTGTAAACCCATCTGCCCCGACAAGGCGACCTCTGTTACCACCTGCCCCTGACAAAGCGACCTCTCTTAGGACCTTGGTTTCACATGAATTAAGGGCAAATGTGTTTCTCAGCCATATCATGTCTTGCATACACCACACAAAGCCTCCTCTCTCTGGACCTGTGGCCTCTGAATGAATAGGGGATTGTAGTTCATCCATATTATACTCTAATTAAAATCAGCCTTGGACAGACAGAATTGGAATGAGGTGCACATTTGGCACAAGAAAGTGCCTTGCATTAAATGTCACCCTTCTATTCCTGAAAACTGGTGTAAAGCGGTTGATAAATTGCCCCCCAATGTGCCCCTCCCATGGTCATAATTGAGGGGCATTTTAGTATTACATTCCTTTTTTGGTGATTTTACCTTGTAACCGGGGCTGACACATTAACCTAAGTACACAAACAGAAGAAAAAAGCACCGAGCAGTACATAGTGCATTATCATTTAGAATGAAAGGAAGAAAAGGTAGAGACAATTTTCTCTTCACCTTTTTAGGTTGTGTTTGATAATGCAACCAACTTCAAGAGTATTTAACAGGTGGATATAGGATCGCTGCTGTCACTGTGTAGCACCCGCAGGAGGTGAGAGGACAATGGAGGTATTTGGACCACTATACACAGACTGCGCAGATCCAAAGGGTATTAGCAAAAAATGATTTATTTCCCAAGGTATGGTACAGTAAGCACACACAACGCGTTTCTGGTGAGGTCTAAAACTCCTCTTGGAGGGAGTGTGATACATTTGAAAAAGGGACTTGCTGGTCCCGAAACATGTTGTGTGTGCTTACTGTACCATACCTTGGGAAATAAATCATTTTTTGCTAATACCCTTTGGATCTGCGCAGTCCGTGTATAGTGGTCCAAATACCTACATTAACCTAAGTTACAGGCGGAATAGAGACTCCTCCTTTAGGACACAGTAGCTCCTGCAGTTCCCTGCACCGGTGGATCACCTGACCTCCAGGCCAGGGGGTAGCCACATCATGGCCGCTCCCATATGTATACAGTGATCAGGAAGGCAGTGGCAGTAATAAACAATCCCTGCCTTCTCTCTTGGGAGTCCAGCTCTGGGGTTCCCTGCTCTTGTACAATCTTGTGCAATTTCTCTCTGCAAGGACTTATGGGTAAGCCAGTGTCACCTGTAGGTGTCAACATAGTCAACCCCATAGTCAAACAGGCGGTCAGCAAGTGGTTAATAAGATAGAATAGAATAGAATGGAATGGAATGGAATAGAATAGAATAGAATAGAATATGGGGTTATTTAATAGCTCAGTACACACAAATGAACATACAGTTAGAATAGGGACACCCCAAAAAGACAATAGTCATCTACAGAGTAGTTAAAGAGTGAGATCACGAATAGGAGAAATAATCTTCTAAACCTTTCCTTGCCGTAACGAAACTGGATGAACCGTCCACTGAAGGAACTTGGTTGACTCAGGAGGACTTGGCTATGGGGGAGCAATGATGGATTTCAGTTTCCTTAAGCTTCTCTGCTGCAGAATAGCCTCCCAGTAATCGAGCAACCTCTCGTGTAATATAATGTCTATGGATACTGATGATATACAGCACAAGCGATCTCCCGATAAATATCTAATATCTAAGAGTGGGTTCACTTAGTCACACAATGTAAGACATTGGTAGCCATCAAGCTGGTTGGCACTGAGCATAGTCATCTGCAAAGTAAAAATACTGCAAAAACACCATTACGCTGACTACCCCTGCAAACACGGCGTACAACACTGACCTTGAAGAAGGGGTATCAGCAGAAGGGGTCCTATAGTCGGCATAGCTGGGAAGGTCGGATTCTGAATGTCTCTAGTTCTTGTAACTTTATAGATTGTGAGTAAGTTCCTTTTTAATTGTGGTTAAAAGTTCCTTCCTTTTATTATACATACAGTTCACAAGTCTATGGGCTGCACCACCACGATGTACATGCTATATTATAGTCACTAAAACATTGTCGTTAACAAGTTATATAAATACTTGCAGCACATTTTAAATTGACTTTCTTCAATGACTTTCAATGTTTTTTGTCGTGTGATATCATGTTGCAATGTGTTATTATATTCAAGATAAAGACATCTGTATATCTACGTATCACCACATGTGCTGCCAGCATCCGACTCCTGATCGAAGCGTTGTGCTACTAAAGCACCAGACATGGTGCCTGATATATCTGGGTTTATTATTATTATTATTATTATTATTATTATGTAGTCTTATATAAGATGTCTTACTTCTCTTCATGGTGCATGTTCGGCAAAGCAGGCAGTGTCATGGCTTTTGATGGTGGCGCGTGTTGTGCTGCTTCCATGTTGGTTGTCCCCAAAGGTACCTCAAAATACAGTATGGAAGAAAGAATATTTTAGATGTTACTCTGTGAAAAAGACTTATATTGTAAAGAAAACGAAAGTTCTGGTGGTTCTAGGAACAATGGATCCATATATATAGTACTCAGGAACAGGAACAGTTGATCTGGTTGTAAAACCTCCCACCTTTATTTGATGACCTATTGTAGGTTTGGGTTTATTTAATCTTAATTTTGTATTTTTCTGAGAAAATACAAAATATTTATATATTCCATATATTGTTACATTATATTATAGCACAAGACATGGCATCCATGAGAAGAACATTTTTGGTGTTGAGTATAGCTACGTCTCGAGTGGTTGAAAGTTCGTATTAGATTCTTCTTCAGACTGGAGGCTTCTTTTCTTCAGAAGAGACAAGATCACAATTACAAGGACGATGAGGTTTTTGACTCCCACATAAATTATAAGTGTAAGATCTTGGGAATATGGAAGCGAATTTGGAAAAACCTATGAGAAATAAAATCAGAAGTGAATGCATAATGAGAGTGTGCCTTAAAAAATGGACAGGTGCAAGTGAAAAAGCCAAGGCTGACTATACAAGACATGGGAGGGCTAGGGGAAAAATAAGTATCAGGAATAGTTTTTAATTTGATATTTTCAGTTATAAAGATGGCGGCTTCTCAATGGGTCCATGAGGTTTAAAGCAGACACAAAAGGCCCATGTCTAAGGGTGAACTTATGGAAAATAATGACTGGTGTTCATTATCACACTGTAGTTCATGGGGTGGTTTTTGGCTTGCTGTTCTCTTTACTTTGCCCTGCATTTGTGTTACTGTTGATGACTTTACTCAACAATGACTGTAAGTATCTGACAAGGTAGGCTACCTGAGATTGTAACACCGATGACTTATCTTTACAATAGGTCATCAATATCAGTTTGGAGGGGGTTCTGACACCCAGGATTCATACAGATCAGGTGTTTGAAGTAACTACAGTGTCCAGGTAAGGCCTCTTTACTAAATTACAAGTGGGGATGAGCAAACCAATTTGTTTAGAAGCAGATTCGACCTGAGTTTTCCAAAAGTTTTGGATTCGACCTAAATCCAAAATTTTGGGGTTTGTCAAAACACTATTATATTCTGGGCTTTCATCAGAACCTAAAGTATAATAAGTAGAGGCCCGGAGGAGGTGAGTAAAAATAACAAACACATTCACCTTGCCTCACCTCTCCTGGGCATCCAGTGGTTCCCCAATGTCCTCTTCAGGCCTCTTCCATCCTCTGACCAACATAATTTTTACTTAACATTGTGATTGGACTCAGTTGACTCTGGGGTGCGCGATGTCAGCCAGAGTCTGAAAAAGACCTTGAGGATGCCAGGGACCACTGGATGCCACAAGGATGCCCAGGAGACATGTGGCAATGTGAGTATAACAGTTTGTATTCTTATTCACCTCCCCTGGGCCTCCACAATGAGGTCTGAGGAGATTCCAGAACATAATATTTGCGATTATGGTTCATGTCGAATAAGTCAGATGATGAAACAAACCAGAGGAACAAACCGCTCACAAAACTAAAATAAGGAGCATCTGTTTGTTGCAGTATATGAGATCAAGGAACATCTGAGCTCTATGATAAAGCTGCACATGAGACCAAAGGAAATTAATGGGAAACATTTTTAGGTAACTTACTGAGAAAAGCTGGGTGTGCTTACAAGTCACATGATATATGGACTTTGACAGTAGCACAATAATATATAACAATACAGACTTTTGCAAGAAACATGTGTGAGCGCAATGAGCTCTAAGTATCACCGTATTGAAGTCCAAATTCATAGAGTTGATGTATGAGCTAGCACAGAGAGACACACACATACACAGTTATTGTGTATATAGTGGGTTCTGCTTTAATGGAGGAAAAAAGGTGATCTTAAATACAGTGTATAGACAAGACAGGTTGAACTAGTCTCAAATACAGTGTGTAGACAAAACAGGTTGAACTAGTCTTAAATACAGTGTATACACAGGACAGGTTGAACTAGTACAACTATCATAACATGATTGATGACAAAGCTGTAAAAATAGTTTTTGGCAGTTGGACAACAAATAGACAGGAGCCTCACCCCATTAAGGTATCTGGTGGGGGATGAGCTCTCTAAACAAATGTATGAATATAAAATGGCTACAGGCATGGTCCCACATGGCCATGGAATACAAAATGGAGGATACATAAGCTGAGTCATCCTCCACACATGGCATCTTTGGACTTACCTCTTACATCTACCATTTCCATATCGAATGTTTGAGTTGGTTTTGTTTTTACCGATACAGAACTTGAGCATCACCAAGCAGTAATATGTTGTATTATCATTATTGCTAACCCCCTTTAAATGGATCCACCAGTCCTCTCAGCTCTGTCCTTACTCTGGGGTGAACCATCTCTGGTAATGGGGAATAGGCTTAGATGCCCCTCGGGCTATACACTCTCCAATAAGATGATCTGTCTATATAGAAGTTCTCCTTGGCGCACCTCTTGCTGTCATTCTAGTTCATTGCTGTTCTCCCAACCACCAGGATATGCAAAGTTGAATTCAGCAGACATCTTAGCCGCAGTAATCTTCTGGAGTGATAAACCGAGTGCTAATCTTTTGCAATAGTGTTTTTTGTAAAAATAAAAATAAAAAATAGAGAAACTCTTTTGTTGTGACATGAAACTGCCATGAATATAAACTGTGGGGGTCACAAATCACCTCCTGATAGCAAACAGATAACAGCAAGAATTAATGATCCCTCCGTCACACCCCACAAGTTTCCAGATTGTTTGTTTATTTCCTGACCTGTTATAAATAACTTCTCTACGTATATTGCATTTTGTTATTCTAAGATCCTTTGAAGATCCATGTCCTGTGTGTGTATAAAGAGTGTGTGAATTTTCAGTTTCTTGTATAACACAATGTCTGAAGAAGAGAGCTAGTACTTTCGAAAGCTTACCATCAAATATACTCAGCCTCTAAAAGGTATCGTCTGATTTCTTCACTCTTCCACGATTAAATATGGAGTGATTTATCTACCTAACAGTTCCTTGAGATGGGTTATATATTGTGGGGGGGGGGGGGGGGCAGAAAAAGGGTGTCCCATACTGTATGGGAGGAGCCAGAAAAAAGGTGGTCGTATACCATTTTGGGGGGGGCATAAAAAGGGCGTCATATACAGTGTGGGTGGCAGAAAAAGGGGGTTGTATATCATGTGGGGGCCAAAAAAAGGGGACATTATACTATGTGGAAGCCAAATAAGGGGATTGTCCTAAAATTTAATTAATGGGGCCCCATCAAGAAAACAAAGATAGTTGGGTTGGGTATCTTTTTTTGGGGGGCGGGCCTTTCTATAGTTCGTCTCATGCAGCAGAGAGGGTAGGTTCAGCCCTTCTATAATGTCACAATTTTTCATCCTTCTATTGTAATATCTTTAGTTTTTTTCTTCTATTACTGGCACTAAATATTATAATAATTAATATATAATAATTAATACAATTACAATTAATGATTGTATTTTTTAGTATACATAAATATTCAGACTTTTTAGTCCAATTCATTAAATAATAATAAATATGTAAATTGGTCACATCATTTGGAAATGTAAGGGTGAGTTCACAGTTTTTGTAGGAGGATTTAGAGGCGGAATCCACCTAATAAAAGCCTCCTAGTGGGAGTCAGTAGCATATTTTTTTCTTCTAGATGATTTTTTCAGCTAGAGGAAAAAAAATGCAACTCTGCTTTGAAAAACCCATTGAAATTATTGAGAGATGGAAAAAACATGCCGCTTTTTTTACTTTTTTTTTTTCTTTTATAAGTTTTTTTTTTTTTTAAGTCAATTTTCCTGGTCCATACAGTGCGCAGGAGTAAAATACCAAAAATTTGCATCAAAATTGCATTGTGTAAAAAAAAAAAATTATCAAAAATTGTGGCAAAAAAACGCATTGTGTAAAAAAATAAAACCTGTCAAAAAAAACCCTTTCCTAATCCCTTAAGCAGATACTTTTAGCCTGAAAAAAATTTTGTGTGTACATACTCTAAAGTTAAAGGGGTTTTCCCAACCCCTATCAGATTTCATACTGATGACCTATCCACAGCTCTGATACCAACAGGTTTGGCTATGGCCGGTGGTATCA